>CM055117.1:277806119-278406119 GCA_029206835.1 Rana muscosa
GAACATTGTTCCAATTTTAAAATGGCTAGGACGGTCCATAAACAAGGTGTTTAAAGGAAAAAACAATTGGGGGGGGTATCAAAACTGGAGCAGCTGGGCATGGAAATCCTAACACTTCCTATCTGAGGCCATCCATAAACAGACCGAAATTCAGAATATTGATCCATCTATGGGCAGACTGGTTGTACTGATGTTGAGCGATCGATCAGCTTCAGTACATCCAGCCTGTTCGTTTTTTCCTTGCATGATCACTGCCAGCGGTACAGCCGTCAGCAGTGATTACTGTATTCTGGACAGCAGAGAAACCCCCTTTCCCAGAAGACAGTTGTGCAGAAATGCACTGAGCAGAGCTTGTATCCTGTGACGTCATTGTGCATGACGGGGGAAGTTCCAGTGGCGCCATCTTTGATTCGGTTAAAAGTAGAAGTAAACCCTCCGATCGGTTTCAGCCAAGGAAGCTGCCATCTTGGCCTCCGTTTAATCTGCAACTGCCATGATGCTGCACATGTGATCCGTTATGGCACCAGCCATTGGATGGTTTGTCAGTTTGGTTGAGAGCACAATCAATGTGACGGTTAGCATTTCCGGCATGACGAGAATGTTGACCGTTTTTTTAACCACTTAACGACCGCTCACTGTATATATACGTCGGCAGAATGGCACCGACAGGCACAATCACGTAGAGTGTACGTGATTGCCTTTGTACAGTTGGGGGGTCCAATCGGACCCCCCTTCTATACAGTGAGTGGTGGCTAAGTGTCCGGGAGCGTTCCGGGATGAGGGGGCAGCCATTCGTTTCTGGCCACCCCCTCGTGATCGCTCCCGGCGAATAGAAATGCCCCCTCTGTCTGTGTCAGACAGAGGAAGCAGGAGGAAGTGATGTCATCTCTGGTGCGGCGCTCACATATACCGAGCGCCGTACAAGAGAAGATATCAGGTCAGTGCACACAACACTACACTGACACCAGGACACATAGGGACATAAATCGCCCCCCCAGATCACCCCCCAGTCACAGTGTCACTGATTGCAGTGACCATTTATTTAGTGATCACTGCAATCAGTGACATTTGTGACTGTAAAAGTGTCACCAAAGTTTAGTCTTAGGTCCAGTGTAGCCCCCTAACCCCCCCTAATAAAGGTTTAACCCCCTGATCACACCCCAGATAACCCTTTCACCCCCTATCACCACTGTCGCTTAGCGATCATTTTTCTGACCGCTCTCTTAGCGTCAGTGATGCCGATCGTCAGCCGGTAATTTTTTTTAGGTTCGCCGCAGGTTTTTTATAGCGTCGGGTACCCCAATATATTATCTAATAAAGGTTTAACCCCCTTGATCGCCCCCCAGGTAACCCTTTCACCCCCTATCACCACTGTCGCTAAGCAATTGTTTTTCTAAACGCTGTCTTAGTGTCGGTGATGCAGATCGTAGCCAGTAATTTTTTTTAGGTTCGCCGCATGTTTTTATAGCGTCAGGTACCCCAATATATTATCTAATAAAGGTTTTAACCCCCTTGATCGCCCCCCAGGTAACCCTTTCACCAGTGATCACCATATAAGTGTTACGGGTGACGCTGGTTAGTTAGTTTGCTTTTTATAGTGTCAGGGCACCCGCGCCGTGTATATAACCCAATAAAGGTTTAACCCCCTGATCGCCCGGCGGGTGATATCAACTAGGTTTTAGCGTCAGAGAGGGTCTGAGTCACACCCCAGGCAGCGTCAGGTTAGTGCCAGTAACGCTAACACCCACGCGTGAAGCATACACCCCCCTTAGTGGTATAGTATCTGAACAGATCAATATCTGATCTGATCAGATCTATACTAGCGTCCTCAGCAGTTTAGGGTTCCCAAAAACGCAGTGTTAGCGGGATCAGCCCAGATACCTGCTGGCACCTGCGTTTTGCCCCTCCGTCCAGCCCAGGCCACCCAAGTGCAGTATCGATCGATCACTGTCACTTACAAAACACAACACACATAACTGCAGCGTTCGCAGAGACAGGCCTGATCCCTGCGACCCCAGTGCTGTAGGAGGTGATTTCACCACCACAGTTAAAAAAAAAAAAGCAAATATGCCGAAGCATTGGGGCAGCAGGGGCGGAGGAGCGATTTTGCTCCTAATGCCGCGTACATACGGTCGAAATTCCGACGGAGGCTTGCCCGTGGAAAAGTCCGACCATGTGTGTGCGGCATAACTTTTTTGCGGGAGGATGCCCCCATGCTTCGGCATATATAAATGGTGCGTGTATGCCCATCATTGGAAGTGGGTGGATGAAGGGCGGTATTCTAATGGTGGGCATACCCACCGATCAATCTCTTTTTTCGTTCAGCCAACTGGCTGCATGAAATAAAAAGATTACAATACATGTCCAACAAGGACCAGCAACGTACTGGTATGTTGCTGGACTTTGAATGTTTATACCAGAATGATGCCTGCGGGTTTAGGTATCATCTTGGTATCATTCTTTTCAGCCTGCGGCCGGCTTTCATGTAAAAGCAATCCTAGCGGCTAATTAGCCTCTGGACTGCTTTTACAAGCAGTGGGAGGGAATGCCCCCCCCCCGGATATAAAAAGCGCCATTGGGAAAGCATTTTATCACACCGATCTTGGTGTGGTCAGATGCTTTGAGGGCAGAGGAAAAATCTAGGGTCTAGAAGACCCCAGTTTTTTCAAAAAAAGAGTACCTGTCACTACCTATTGCTATCATAGGGGATATTTACATTCCCTGAGATAACAATAAAAATGATAACAAAAAAAAAATACTTGGAAGGAACAATTTAAAAATAAAATAAAAAAGCAAAATTAATAATAAAAAAAAAAGCACCCCTGTCCTGCCCTGCTCTTGCCCAATGGCGAACGCAAGCGTCGGTCTGGCGTCATATGTAAACAGCAATTGCACCATGCATGTGAGGTATCACCGCGAAGGTCAGATCGAGGGCAATCATTTTAGCAGTAGACCTCCTCTGTAAATCTACTGGGGTAACCTGTAAAGGCTTTTAAAAATGTATGTAGTTTGTCGCCAATGCGCGTTTGTGCGAAATTTTAAAGCATGTTGTGTTTGGTATCTATGTACTCGGCCTAAGATCATCTTTTTTATTTCATCAAACATTTGGGCAATATAGTGTGTTTTAGTGCATTAAAATTAAAAAAAGTGTATTTTTTAACCCAAAAAATGCGTTTGAAAAATCGCTGCGCAAATACTGTGTAGAAAAAAAAAATGCAACACCCACCATTTTAATCTGTAGGGCCTTTGCTTTAAAAATATATATATATAATGTTTGGGGGTTCAACATAATTTTCTTGCAAAAAAAAAAATGTTTTCATGTAAACAAAAAGTGTCAAAAAGGGCTTTGTCTTCAAGTGGTTAGAAGAGTGGATGTAAGCTTCCTAATGTTGTGTATAAAATGCCAGAACAGTTCAAAACCCCCCCAAATGACCCCATTTTGGAAAGTAGACACCCCAAGCTATATACTGAGAGGCATGTCGAGTCCATGGAATATTTTATATGTTGACACAAGTTGCGGAAAAACGACAATTTTTTTTTTTTTTTTTTGCACAAAGTTGTCACTAAATGATATATTGCTCAAACATGCCATGGGCATATGTGGAATTACACCCCAAAATACATTCTGTTGCTTCTCCTGAGTACGGGGATACCACATGTGTGAGACTTTTTGGGAGCCTAGCCATGTACGGGACCCCAAAAACCAAGCACCGCCTTCAGGCTTTCTAAAGGTGTAAATTTTTGATTTCACTTCTCACTGCCTATCACAGTTTCGGAGGCCATGGAATGCCCAGATAGCACAAAACCCCCCCAAATGACCCCATTTTGGAAAGTAGACACCCCAAGCTATTTGCTGAGAGGTATTGTGAGTATTTTGCAGATCTCGCTTTTTGTCACAAAGTTTTGAAAATTATATATATTTTCTTTCTTCATTTTCAAAAACAAATGAGAGCTGTAAAATACTCGCCATTCCTCTCAGAAAATAGCTTGGGGTGTCTATATTCCAAAATGGGGTCATTTGGGGGGGTTTTGTGCGATTTTGGCATTTTATGGCCTTCGAAACTGTGATAGGTAGTGAGGAGTGAAATCAAAAATTTGTGCCTAGAAATCCTGAAGGCGGTGCTTGGTTTTCGGGGTCCCGTATGCGGCTAGGCTCCTAAAAAGTCCCACACATGTGGTATCCCCGTACTCAGGTGAGGCAGAAAAATGTATTTTGGGGTGTAATTCCACATATAACCATGGCATGTGTGAGCAATATATCATTTAGTGACAACTTTTTGTAATTTTTTTTTTTTTTTTTTGTCATTATTCAATCACTTGGGACAAAAAAATTATATTCAATGGGCTCAACAGGCCTCTCAGCAATTTCCTTGGGGTGTCTACTTTCTAAAATGGGGTCATTTGGGGGGGTTTGTGCTATTTTGGCATTTTATGGCCTTCGAAACTGTGATAGGTAGTGAGGAGTGAAATCAAAAATTTGCGCCCTTAGAAATCCTGAAGGCGGTGCTTGGTTTCCGGGGTCCCGTACGCGGCTAGGCTCCCAAAAAGTCCCACACATGTGGTATCCCCGTACTCAGGAGAAGCAGCAAAATGTATTTTGGGGTGAAATTCCACATATTACCATGGCATGTGTGAGCAATATATCATTTAGTGACAACTTTTTGTAATTTTTTTTTTTAGTCATTATTCAATCACTTGGGACAAAAAAATAAAAAATTCAATGGGCTCAACATGCCTCTCAGCAATTTCCTTGGGATGTCTACTTTCCAAAATGGGGTCATTTGGGGGGGTTTTGTACTGCCCTGTCATTTTAGCACCTCAAGAAATGAGATAGGCAGTCATAAATTTAAAGCTGTGTAAATTCCAGAAAATGTACCCTAGTTTGTAAACTCTATAACTTTTGCGCAAACCAATAAATATACGCTTAGACATTTTTTTTACTAAAAACATGTGGCTGAATACATTTTGGCCTAAATGTATGACTACAATTGAGTTTATTCGATTTTTCTTATAACAAAAAGTAGAAAATATCATTTTTTTTCAAAATTTTCGGTCTTTTTCCGTTTATATCGCAAAAAATAAAAAAATCGCAGAGGCAATCAAATACCATTAAAAGAAAGCTCTATTTGTGGGAAGAAAAGGACGCAAATTTCGTTTGGGTACAACATTGCATGTCCGCACAATTTACAGTTAAAGCAGCGCAGTGCAAAATTCTGAATTCACCTCTGGTCCTCTAGCTACCAAATGGTCCGGGGCTTAAAGGGGTTGCTCCACCGGAAAAAAAAAATTTAAAGCCAGCAGCTACAGCTACAGCAGCTGCTGGCTTTTAATATTTGGACACTTACCTGTCCTGGAGTCCAGCGACGTCCGCAGCAGAGGACGAGCGACCGCTCGTCGCTCTGCTGCTCCCTCCGCCATCCTCGCTGAGGGAACCAGGAAGTGAAGCCCTGCGGCTTCATGCCCGGTTCCCTACGGCGCATGCGCGAGTCGCGCTGCGCCGTTCTGATTGGTGCTCCTGTGTTCTGGGAGCCGAGTGTCTCCCAGAACACCAAGGGAAGTCTGCGGGAAGTGACGTAACTTCCGCAGATTCCCGGAGACAGGACTCCCGGATGTGGGTGAAAATACCTGTCTTAGACAGGTATCTTCACCCCCCTCCCCCCTGAAAGGTGTCAATTGTGACACCGGAGGGGGGGAGGGTTCCAAATAGCAAAAGTTGCTATTTAGGGTGGAGCTCCACTTTAAGTGGTTAAACAATCAAATTGATGGGTTTACTTCCGATTTAATGCGGTTTACTTATTCCTTACATGCGAGTCCAAGAGAAAAATAAATTGTATTTGGGTTTTTTGGGTTGCACTAGGCGTTTTTCATCTTTTAAAATGTTTACCGCATGGGATGTATATGAGAAGTAGGGGTGCAACGGATCAAAAAACTCACGGATCGGATCATTTTTCGGATCAGCAAAAAAAAAAAAAAAAAAAAAAAAAAAAAAAAAAGACAAAATCTTGTTGCACCCACCGGAGTTTTAGATTTCAGTTATTTTCAACACAAAACGGAGCTTATATGCTTAAATACAGTATATGTAAATCTGACGGACTCTTTACATGTTCAATTTTAAAAGCAGCAGCAAACCCGACCTTACATGGTTGCTAATGTGACAGAACACCTCTGATTTTCACATTTAAGTAAATGTTAAAATGTGAAAATCAGAGGTGTTCCGTCACATTAGCAAGCATGCAAGGTTTGCTGCTGCTTTTAAATTTAACATGTAAACAGTCCGTTGGATTTCCAAATAATGCATATAAGCGCCGTTTTGTGTTGAAATAAACAGAAAACTAAAACTCCATTGGGTGTAACAAGATGTCCGCTTGGCCCCTTCTGCACAGTAATGATAGTGAGGAGTGGAGCAAGATGGTGGCGAAATGTCACTACAGCGGCCGCCGCCGGGTGTACAAAGATGGCCGCCGCTCCGGAGCTAGGCCGAAGCTGCGGCCTTTCCTACGGCCTAGGCTCCGGAGCGCTCCGCGGATCGCGTGGTGTTCCGATCCGAACGGGGTGACCCGTTCGGATCACGGACCACCGATCCGTTGCACCACTAATGAGAAGCGATACAGGAAGCATTGTAGTGGAGCCATAAAGTGAAAGGTGTGTCGTTAAAGAAGCCTCGTATATTGTCGCATCTTATGGCGTTTACCTGTCTGTCTGTCACCTGAGTTCATATAATCTTGTTCATTTGAGATCCTACTTTTCTGGGAATGCCTGGTACACTTTTCTTGTTCAGCCCAGTGAACAAAATAAATAAAATAAAAATGGAGGAGCTCCGACAGAGGTCGCTGTACTAACCATGCGATTTTAGTGCAGCGATCTCCCTACTGAGCTATTGTGTTCTGATAGGGGCGGGGCTGCCGCCAGAGCACACCAGTCAATGCTTGCAGCCATTGGCTGAGAGTGTTGATCAGAGGCCCCTTCTACAGAAGCTGGAAGCACAGCCAGTTCTGTTGGACAGGCTGCTGTACATACAGGACTAATGGCAGCCAGTTTCTGTTGAAACCAGCTGATATTCAGCCCGCATGTAGCAGGCATAAGGGTGTGGTATGGTATCCCTATAATACTGGCTCCTTGTGCATTTCAGAATGACGACGTACGCTTGAGCGTGAAATGCAACGAAGCGAGGCTTGACACGCGAAAAAGGAGCCCTCCACTTCCGCCAGGCAGCTGAGACGCACGCCGTACACCGCAAGTCATATAGCGGTGACGGAACGGCTTCCGCTTTCCCCTAAGCCGTTTCTAAACTTGCTGTACCCTGCACTGGACTATTCCTGCCTTCTGTGGCAGAGCCAATTTTACAGAATCCTATGATGGTAGCTGGATATATTCAATAGAGGATATACAAGTCTGAAGAATCAGGTTTGTATACCATTTCCAATTGGATGGGAATTCGGCCCCCTCCACACATGATTGATGTTGATTTGAATCCTGAAGTGGTGAAATTAACCAAACAAGGAGTTTCCTTAATATATATGATTAAAGGTCACCTGGTGGCCGGGGCTGGTGAATGCATTATATTATCACTTCGGGTGAAGCACTATCCATTTGAGATTTGAAGCACATTGCACTTTAGAAGCACGGTGTTGGAGCATACACTGAGTAATTGCGCATAAAACTTGTTATGGACTTTTCATATTTAATTATTGTGCACTTTAGCAATTGAATGACACTGTTTATTATTACTTACCAAGTATTTATCAATCACATTGTCCAATTGCACCCTTTGTTGCATAATCTAAATTGCATAATCTATAGGGTCTCTGCACTATGGGCAGAGGAGCAGAGACAACTTAGGGAAAAAAAATATTGTTTTAAAGGTGATGTTAGATGAACTAGCAGATTTAGAGGGACTTTAATTTGTTGTTTAAGGGGTTGTAAACTATTTTTTTTTCTCTTCTTTTAAATACAAACATGTTATACTTGCCTCCTCTGTGCAAGGGTTTGTATTCTTCTCATCTGGGTTCCCCCTGCGGCCCTCCTGACTCCTCCCCGCATCAAGTGCCCCCACAGAGAGCCGCTTTCCATGGGTGCATTCGTGCGAGCGTGCTCCCGAGTCCTGCTGCTCCGTCCATTGACACAGACAGCAGGACTCGGCCCCGGCTCCCATGTCACTGGGTTTGATCAGTCACGATGAACAGAGCCAATCAGAGGGGTTCTGTAGCTTTGTGATGGCTAGAAGCCAATCACAAGTGTAAACATCAGTAATGTTTAGACATTTAGGCACCTTTCACACTTGCGCGACTTGGGACTGCAAAGTCGCACGACTAGTCGTACCCCATGATTTCCAATGAGTACCGCTCATATCTGTGCAACTTCAGGTCGCAGCAACTTCAAAAGTAGTCCCAGCACACTTTTGGTCTGACTTTGATGCGACTTGAGGTCCATAGACCTCAAGATTACACAGACATTGCTTCAAGTCGCGCAACTTTCAGGTCATACAAGTGTAATAGGGGCCTTAGTCCATTCACACAGAGGATGCTCCCCTGGCTGAATGTTTGTGAACTCAGGCAGGAAGTAAAATCAGCAGAACAAATGTAAAGGTGGAGGGTCCCAAAGTGCTAATGACCAAACGATTATAGAATTTGTTTATTTTTTTTTTTAGGTGGTTGGGAAGGGGAGAGTTTTTTATATAATATTAAGGCAATGGTTTATCAAGCACAAATCTAGAGTAAAAAAAATGCATGCAAGTTCATTATAGGGCACTTCAATGCAATATTCTACCATTTGTTTTTGGTAAAATAAAAAAAATAAAAAAGAGGCTGCACAGAGTAAATGGACACCCAACACATCAGGTCCTAAAACTGCGCACTCCCCTGAAATGACAATGAAGTTGGGTACACAAAATTTTCATAGGTGATGCTTTAAAGGCTATGTTCACATTTTCCAGAAATTAGCCTGTACAGTCAAGGTAGATCAAAATTTGTGCAGCTTTGAAAATGCTCATTAATTTTATTGTTTTACCCGTAGGCCATTTGGGTCCCCTGAGAAGCCTGGCTGAAACCCTCATGTCCCGACTTGTTGTCACAAACATTCATCCAGGCTGCACAAAATTTCCAGGAATGTCCTCTCCTCTAATGGCTTCCTATAAATGTCAGAGCCATCTAATGGCCAAAATGCAGTATATGTTTCTGAAACAGCACATTTTGGCCACTAGATGGAGCCAATGATCATAGGAAGTCATAGTTTTAGAAAAAAAACACACACACACACACACACACACACACACACACACACACACACGGAAAATTTGTGCAGCCTGGACAATTACTTTTATTTAAACCATTTACAATTCAGTTTGGAGAAACACTTGAACAGCATGGCCTACCACACAATACAGATGTATTCAATAAAGCCCAAAAGCAATGATTTGGATTGCTACTTGAAATGCACTGTCATGCAATAAACCTTATGCGTTTTAACAAAGGAAAAACAGGCAAATGTGAACAGGCCAAAATCAAAGGCACAGCCATAGACACACTTTGTTCCCTGATGCATCTCAGTGCAGAAACCCATATGCAATAACCATTCTCGTGCTCCAAAGTGCTACAAGGAAAAAAGTATAGTGTTATGGATGAGAACATATTGTGCATTAGTGCCCGGTTTACCATAAAAGGTATTCTTGTTGAATTTCCCATTTCGGTTACTGTATTATAGCAAAAAAGAAGGGGCAAAAGTAATCTGTATCAAAGAATTCTCAAAATGTCAAATAAAATATCCCACACAAGGATGAAAGTGTTGTGATCCAATATATTGGAATGGATGTTGCATTTACTCATCACATACTAGAAAGGAGTAATAGGACTGAGATCTAATGGGGTTATCCCAATTGGTCATGAAGAACTGCTCACATTCGCTTCCTATTAAACATAGCACTGCATGCCCTTGCCCCCATCACATGTAAGGTTAGTTGCTCACAGAACCAGAGGGGTAGGATTATAGTCTACACTGGAAAGCAATCCCGATTGATAAGAGCATGGAACCTAACAAGTGTTCATCCTCTATATGAACAGCCAATATAAATGAAAACTTTGAAATGAGGAACAGGCAAGTTCAATTACTAGATCAGTGAGATCTGTAAAGAGAAATGCTCAGTTCCAGACAGGCTCCTTGGTAGTTGGTACATGGAGATGTCCATTTCTACAATTCATAACAGATCACCAAAATGGCAGTCCGACAGAAGTGGTGAAATTATTGGTCACAGAGGTAAAGCAGTAATCCATATCAGTGTAGTGCCCCAGGTTGATCTTGGTGCATAGATCATGTACAGTATGTTATGAGTGAATACAACATCCAATCCAATATACTGGGGGACAACACTATCATCTTTGTGTGAAGTATTTCATTTGATATACAAGAGCGATTCTTTGATACAAAGGAAATTATTTTCTTACCCACTATAATACTAAAGAATGTTTTAGCTGCTCTGAACATGTTCTAACTGTTTTTAGGTTGTAACATGTTCCCACTCCTGCAGCTGCTCACTGATCCGAGCCCTCTCTGTGACATCAGGTGGAGGAAACATGGCGTCTGTCCAGGGCTCTGAGCACAAGGCAGCACCATTCAGAGTTCTGTGAATGAACTAGAACTACCGACATCCCTTGTGGTTGACGGCTTGTAGTTACATAGTAGGTGAGGTTGAAAAAAAAAAAAAGACAGTCCATCAAGTCCAACCTATGTGTGTGATTATATGTCAGTATTACATTGTATATCCCTGTATGTTGTGGTCATTCAGGTGCTTATCTAATAGTTTTTTGAAACTATTGATGCTCCCCATTGAGACCACTGCCTGTGGAAGGGAATTCCACATCCTTGCCGCTCTTACACTAAAGAACCCTCTACGTAGTTTAAGGTTAAACCTGTTGAGCACTCTAGGCAGTTCATTGAATCTTCCTGTTTTTGTGCAACTGCCAGCCCTTACGACAGGGGTCTCAAACTAATGGCCCTCCAGAACTACAAGTCCCATCATGCCTCTGCCTGAGGGAGTCCTACTTGTAGCTGTCAGCCTTGCAATGCCTCAGGGGACTTGTAGTTTCGCAACAGCTGGAGGGTCGCCAGTTTGAGACCCCTGCCTGTACGATGTATTGGCACACAGCTTACACCGAGTCTGTAGGAGTCTTGCATTGCACCCACAATCTGCTGATCGCTGGTGCAATGCTTTCCAGGCTCCTACAAAAAAAAAAAAATATTGTAAATGCCATTCATTTTTTTTACCTTTTTTTAAACGTGAACTTCTCCTTTAATTCAGGTAAGAATTTAAGAAAAAAAAAAAGAAGAACGAAATCTATTCCTACATACAAGCTAGCATAGTACCTGAATGGCTGTCAAGATCAGTGGACTAGCCCTGTACCTAGATTGTAAGCTCCAACGAGC
Organism: Rana muscosa; assembly: GCA_029206835.1. Taxonomy (NCBI): domain Eukaryota; kingdom Metazoa; phylum Chordata; class Amphibia; order Anura; family Ranidae; genus Rana; species Rana muscosa. The sequence continues at coordinate 277,817,535 of CM055117.1, forward strand.
AGAGCTCTCTGATACCTCCTGGATTGAATTGTATTGTAATTGTACTGTCTCCCCTCATTTTGTAAAGCACTGAGCAAACAGTTGGCGCTATATAAATCCATAATAAAACAGACATACTCCTGTCATGCACAGTAATACCATTCTGACCCTAGCAGCTTCCTAAGCGAGGGATAGAATAAACCAATATCTTCAGTACGCTGCAGCTATTCTAGTTAAGGCTGAAGTGGGTCATAGAACAGCCGTTATCCAGTTGCAGTGCAGCCTAAAAAGAGGTTTGAGGGAGTACAAGACCTACTGTGTTGTCTGATAGGGATACCTGAATCAAGACCAGTCAAACAGAATTCAAAATCTTTCAGCAAGCAAAACCATTGTCATATGCATTGCAACTATTTAGCGGTCTACCTGGAGTTCTTCTACAATTGCGGACTGGATTTATAGATGAACTATTTTGGGAAAGTGCTGTATTTTACTGCAAACAATAGGCCTCTGCTTACCAAATCTTTAGCTATCAACCACATAAATGGAGCGACGTAAATTCTATTTTGAGCAGACAAAGAAAAGCATAACCATTGTGTAGCACTGCAAATAAGGAGGATAGCCTGCATATGAGCAAATAGTTACCAACATGCACACATTTTCACTACACACAAAAAAACTTAAAGCGTATCTATGGTCAGAATGTAAAATTATATTTATTTCCACATTGTATTTCAATTATTTCTATTTTACTGCTATTAAATCAGAACGATCTGGAAGTTTGTAAACTTTGTGAAAATCCCTACAGATTTACTTCCTTGAATTCTGTGACACGTAATCACTATGCCCTGTGAGTAGGCACTGCCGTGTCACACATTTCACAGAGCCTGCCTTCTAAACTACAGAGGTGCTGAGAGGAAGAGGATTCAGGAGTCAGTAAAGCAGGGCTCGACAAATTTGCTTGAAATCTAGGAGCCAGCTAAAAAAGTTAGGAGCCAGGTTTTTTTGTTTTTTTTTTTACGACCGATGCGTGCAGAAGTGAACGCATACGTGAGTAGTGCCCGCATATGAAAGCGGTGTTTAAGCCACACATGTGAGGTATCGCCGCGATCGGTAGAGCGAGAGCAATAATTCTAGCCCTAGACATCCTCTAACTCAAAACATGCAACCTGTAGAATTTTTAAAATGGTCGCCTATGGAGATTTTAAAGGGTAAAAGTTTGTCGCCATTCCACGAGCAGACCCAATTTTGAAGCGTGACATGTTGGGTATCAAATTTACTTGGCGTAACATTATCTTTCACAATATAAAAAAAAAATTGGGCTAACTTTACTGTTGTCTTATTTTTTAATTAAAAAAAAAAGTGCGCTTGTAAGACCGCTGCGCAAATACGGTGATAGAAAGTATTGCAACGACTGCCATTTTAATCTCTAGGGTGTTAGAATAAAAAATATATATAATGTTTGGGGGTTAACTTCTAAGTAAAGGGAAGGAGATGGGCGGGCAGTGAAACAGACAAGCATTGCTAGTTGTATTGTCATACCAACTGCCACCACAAGAGGGCGCCAGATTACAGAATGAAGCATAGGCCTGCAGAAGGCCGCAAAGCCGCGGCCTCAATTACCGGCCGGCGCGGCCTGATGCGATCGCGGGCCCACGGAGACACAGGAAACCTCAGCTGTGCTGCCCCAGGTCGCTAATTCTTGTCGCATTTTCTACCTGGCGCCCAGGGATTGTCGAACCCTGCAGTACAGGGATCACTGCTTAAAAGATAGCAAAGAACCATGGGATATATAGTCCATATAAAATGGAAAGTAAATAGAGGAAAATCCAGAAAGTTGTGGAAAGATGGCCAGACAGGCAGAACTCATGACATGGAGATTTTTCATATTGGATTGTCCAATATAAACTTGTTTGTATTATCGCAAAGCTGATTAGATTATACTGATTAATGCCGTTTTAAAATAAAGATGTATGCTGTGACCATAGAACAGAATTTAAAAAAACAAACATGGAAAACAATTTACATCAAGCTGATCCCCAACATGTACAAACAATAGAAAATGATCATCCTAAAAACCATCTAAAAAGATAAAAAATAAAACTGACTTTTTAACCACTTCAGCCCGGGATGGATTTGCCCCCTTATTGACCAGGCCATTTTTTTCGATATGGCATTGCGTCGCTTTAACTGACAAATTGCGCGGCCGTGCAACGCTGTACCCAAACAAAATTGACATCCTTTTTTACCCACAAATAGAGCTTTATTTTGGTGGTAATAACTGATCACCTCAGCAATCTTTATTGTTTGCGCTATTAACAAAAAAAGACCAACATTTTTTTTTTTTTACTTTTTGCTACAATACATATCCCAAAAACAAAAATGTATTCATCAGTTTAGGCCTATTCTTCTACAAATTTTTGGTTAAAAAAAAATCGCAATAGGTGTATATTGATTGGTTTGCGCCAAAAAAGTTATTGCGTCTACAAACTACAGGATAGATTTAGGGACTTTTATTGCTTTTATTGGTAATGGCGGCGATCTGCGATTTTTAGGGGGACTGCGACATTGCGGCGGACAAATCTGACCCCAAATTACACTTTTTGGGAACCAGTGACATTACATTGATCAGTGCTATAAAAATGCACTGATCAATGTAAAAATTACACTGGCAGGGAAGGGGTTAACACAAGGGGGAAATCAATGGGTTACCCGTGTTTCCTGGGTGTGTTCTAACTGTAGAGGGGGAGAGAGGTGGGCTCACTGGGACATGACAGAGATCACTGTTTCCGATAACTGGGAACAGTAGATCTCTGTCATGTCATCTGGCAGAATGGGGAATCGCCTTGTTTACATTGGCAGTTTCCTGTTCTGCCTCTCCTCACCGCGATCGCAGGTCCCCGACAGAGTCCGCGGGACCGACAGGCATGCTCCCGTGATGCGCATGCGCCCGCTATCCTCCTTGCATGGACCGACGTACAGGTACGTTGATTCTCGCAGGAGAGCCGACCTGTCACAATATATCTGCGTGAGCTGGTCGGCAAGTGGTTAAGGTGCCATTCATACATTTGTCAATGACTTGCATTCATGTACTGAAATTTATATTCTTACCCAAATTTACATACACAATAAAAAAGGTTTTAACCACTTCGCATCTAAGGACGTCCGTGGGACGTCCTTGACTTTCAGCCGGGATATCTGAATAATGCCTGCAGCTACAGGCATCATTCAGATATCGTTTTTTAGAGCCGGTGTACTGCCGAGCATTGCCCCCCAGCGGATTCTGCCCGCTTTGTACTGCGCAGGCGCGGCGCTTTTTCCGAAAATAGCCGAACATGTAGAGCTGAGAGTCAGCTCTACATGGCACCTGCGCACACCAAATTGTGCTACACTGCTGACATCCAGGCTCTTTCTTTACCATCCCCGTGGACATGGAGGATGTTAAAAAAAGAGCCAGGAGGCCGAGCGAGCGTAGCGAGGACGTGAGGCCGACTGGCCACTTACATCTAGGTCCACGCAGGCGCCGTGTAGAGCTGACTCTCAGCTCTACACGTTCGGCTATTTTCGGAAGTTCATTGACGTTCGTACTGAGCAAGCGCCGCGCCTGCGCAGTACAGTTGGGGGCAGAATCTGCCGGGGGGACGTATGTCGGCAGATCACCGGCGATTCTCTGTACCGTAAGAACGATCATAGCGGCTGTTCCGCCACTTGATCGTTCTTACAGGCGGCAAAAGGGGACGCCCCCCCTCCCGCCACCCTCCGGTGCTTCAACCGACTCACCTGAGCGATCGGTGAGTCGGTGACAGGATCCACCGGCCCCGGCTTCTAACCATAGAGATTTCCGGCGGACCAGATGGTCGCCGGAGTCTCTATGATCGTTCGGAGGCCGGGCACGATGTTATGACGTCACGCCCGGCCTCTGCATTCAAAAAAACGGCGCCGCTTCGGCTAGGAAGCGGTGATCGTTTGTTTTTTTTGTTTTTTTTCAGGCTTCTCAGCCTAGAGGTGAGATGTGGAGTCTTATTGACCCCATATCTCACTGTAAAGAGGACCTGTCATGCTTATTCCTATTACAAGGTTTGTTTACATTCCTTGTAATAGGAATAAAAGTGATCTTTTTTTTTTTTTCTAACTGTCAAAGTAAAAAGTTAAAAGTAAAATTAACAATAAATAATAAAAAAAAAAAAAAAAATGTAAAGCGCCCCTGTCCCCGGTAGCTCGTACGCAGAAGCGAACGCATACGCAAGTCCCGCCCACATATGAAAACGGTGTTCAGAACACACATGTGAGGTATCGTAGCGAACGTTAGAGCGAGAGCAATAATTCTAGCCCTAGACCTCCTCTGTAACTCAAAACATGTGACTAGTAAAAAAAATTAAAGCGTCGCCCATGAGGATTTTTAAGTACCGAAGTTTGGCGCCATTCCACGAGCATGTACAATTTTGAAGGGTGACATGTTGGGTATCTATTTACTCGGCGTAACTTCATCTTTCACATTTTGCAAAAAAATTGGGTTAACTTTAATGTTTTAATATTTTTTAATTCATGAAACCGTTTTTATTCCCAAAAAAATGCGTTTGAAAAATTATTGCGCAAATACCGTGCGAGATAAAAAGTTTCAATGACCGCCATTGTATTCTCTAGGGTCTTTGCTAAAAAAATATATATAGTGTTTGGGGGTTATATGTAATTTTCTAGCAAAAAAATTTGGCTTTTTACATGTAGGAGCGAAGTGTCAGAATTGGCCCGGATGCGAAGTGGTTAAGAAAGGGAGTTAAATACATAAGGGTATTAAACCCTAGGATAACATCACATTATAATTACGTTGTGCCACAGACATTGTCCATACAACACCATAGAATTTAATCGTATAGCTATATGTCACTATAAAATGACATTTGAAATACTGTTTATGTCCCTCATTACAACCCCAATTCCAAAAAAGTTACCCTATTTTTTTCTAGAAATAGAACATTTTCTCAGTTTAAATACTTGATTTTTTTTATGGTAAATAAAATATGTGCTTATGTGATCTGCAAATTATTGTATTTAGTTTTTATGTCAATTTTACTGTGTCCAAACATTTTTGGAATTGGAGGTTGTAAACTTAGGAGGTTTTGAGGTTTCAGACTTAGGCCTCATGCCCACAGACGTTTTTACAGCCGCGTTTTTGAGCGTTTTTTACAGCTTAAAAACGCCTGTCCATGTTAGTCTATAGCTTCATGCCCACCTAGACGTTTTTGAGCTGCAAACAGCATAGACGTTTTTAAGCTGTAAAAAAAACCCAGGACCAGTGCGTTCCTCAGCGTCAGAATTAGGCAGAAAAAAACGCGAGCGTCAAAAAAACACGCAAAAACGCGCACTAACGCGCACTAACGCGCACTAACGCGCGGTCGCGTTTTTAGCTCCGACGGTTTTTTCCAAAAAAATAAATAAAAATATATTTACAATAACATGGACAGGCGTTTTTAAGCTGCAAAAAACGCAGCTGTAAAAACGCCAGTGGGCATGAGGCCTTAAAGTTTTCAGTTTCCTGATGGTGTTACCTGTGAAATCCGTTAAAAGAGTTACACACCCACATCCTTGGAGTAGACCAACATATTTTACTTTGTAAATGTATCACTATATGATTAAATGTCTATGTATCAAACATCTTCAGTGTTGTATGGGCAGTGTCTGTGGCACAATGCGATTACCGGTATATTGTGATCCGATTCTAGGCTATTTAATACCCATGTTGTAACAAGCTTCTTTTTTTTTTTAACATGTTTTAGTACGTATAATTATTTGGGGAACAACAAAAATTTTCAGTGAAAAGTTTTTTTTGTAAGCCATTGACAAAATATATGAGTAGCATCTGAAAAGTCCCAGTGTTTTTTTTTTTTCCTTTTGGTATTGGATATGTGGTGCAAATTTTTTTTTTATGGCTAGCTACTTCTTCAAAATGTAATACTAAAATACAGTATTTCACAAAAGTGAGTACACCTCTCATATTTTTGTAAATATTTTTATATCTTTTCACGTGACAACACTGAAGAAATGACACTTTGTTACAATGTAAAGTAGTGAGTGTACAGCTTGTATAACAGTGTAAATTTGCTGTCCCCTCAAAATAACTCACAGCCATTCATGTCTAAACCGCTGGCAACAAAAGTGAGTACACCCCTAAGTGAAAATGTCCAAATTGGGCCCAAAGTTAGAGCTGGGCGATTTTCTCAAAAAAAAAAAAAAAAAAACCACTTGATTCAAATCAAGTTTTTTTATTTTTTTGATGGACACCGCGCCAGTCCTGAGAAGCTGCAGGCAGGAGTTTTTATGCGAGAGTGCGGCTTCGGCCAAGTCCACGGCATCCGGCCTCGCTGACTCCTGCCTGCAGCTCCCCAGGAGCGGCACGGTGTCAGCGCCGGTCCTGGTGAAAAAAATAAAAATAAATCTAAAAAAATTGATTTGCAGAAAATCTGAATCGATTTGACCTCTCAACTCGATTCAAACCGATTTTTTCCCCAGCCCTACCCAAAGTGTCAAGATTTTGTGTGGCCACCATTATTTTCCAGCACTGCCTTAACCCTCTTTGGCATGGAGTTCACAGGTTGCCACTGGAGTCCTCTTCCACTCCTTTATGACGACGACATGGATCTGGTGGATGTTAGAGACCTTGCGCTCCTCCACCTTCCATTTGAGGATGTCCCACAGATGCTCAATAGGGTTTAGGTCTGGGAGACATGCTTGGCCAGTCCATCACCTTTATCCTCAGCTTCTTTAGCAAGGCAGTGGTAATTTTGGAGGTGTGTTTGGGATCGTTATGTTGGAATACTGCCCTGCAGCCCAGTCTCAGAAGGGAGGGGATCATGCTCTGCTTCAGTATGTCACAGTACATGTTGGCATTTATGGTTCCCTCAATGAACTGTAGCTCCCTAGTGCCAGCAGCACTCATGCAGCCTCAGACCATGACACTCCCACCACCATGCTTGACTGTAGGCACACTATTCTTTGTACTCCTCACCTGGTTGCTGCCACACACGCTTGACACCATCTGAACCAAAGACGTTTAATATTGGTCTCATCAGACCACAGGACATGATTCCAGTAATCCATGTCCTTAGTCTGCTTGACTTCAGCAAACTGTTTGTGGGCTTTGTGCATCATCTTTTCCTTATGGGACAACAGCCATGCAGTCTAATTTGATGCAGTGTGCGGCGTATGGTTTGCGCACTGACAGGCTGACCCCCCCCCCCCCACCCCTTCAACCTCTGCAGCAATGCCAGCAGCACTTATACGTCTATTTCCCAAAGACAACCTCTGGATATGGTGCACGCAATTTCTTTGGTCGACCATGGCGAGGCCTGTTCGAGTGGAACTTGTCCTGTTAAACCGCTGTATGGTCTTGGCCACCGTGCTGCAGCTCAGTTTCAGGGTCTTGGCAATCTTCTTATAACCTAGGCCATCTTTAAATAGAGCAACAATTCTTTTTTTCAGATTCTCAGAGTTCTTTGCCATGAGGTGCCATGTTGGACTTCCAGTGAGCAGCATGAGAGAGTGAGAGCGATAATACAAAAATTTAACACACCTGCTCCCCATTCACACCTGAGAACACAGAGTCACATGACACTGGGGAGGGAAAATGGCTAATTGGGCCCAATTTGGACATTTTTACTTAGGGGTATACTCACTTTTGTTCCCAGTGGCTTAGTCATTAATGGCTGCGTTGAGGTTTTTTGAGGGGACAGCAAATTTACACTGTTATACAAGCTGTACACTCACTACTTTACATTGTAACAAAGTGTAATTTCTTCAGTGTTGTCACATGAAAAGATACAACATAAAATATTTACAAAAACATGAGGGGTGTGCTCACTTTTTTGAATTACTGTATATCTAAAGAGAAATCTTACCGCCCCCCCCCCCCATTTCATTAAAATAAGGGAGGATTTAAAAAAAAAAAATTATATTGCGTTGGTCTCATTCTCCCTTCACTTTCTACCCTGTAGATGCAACCAGAAGTGAGGATCTCATCTCACAAATGCAAGGGAAATTCCCACTTCGGCTGGCCATACACGGGCCAAACCACGGTCGGTTTAGCAGGAACCAGCCAAGATTCGAACCGTTAATGGCAGGCTGAATGTGCCAAGTTAATCGATTAATCAACTTGGGTACAACCACCCTGTCGGAGTCTCTTGCAGCATGGACAGCATTCCCCAGTGGGAGAAGACAATGGCTCGGCAGGAGGGATTCCTCTTTCAGCACGGTCTGTGTTAATGGAGGAATCAAGCAAATTTGAAAGAAATTCGCTCCATGCATGACGGGCATTGGACCTCTGTCAAAGGGATACATGCCCCCCACTGGAAAATTTCCTCTCTAGTCCTGTTCTGGAAGAAATTCATAATATAGGATATATCCATCCTTACTTTGCAGTGGCAGTGGTGATCAAAAGATAGATCAACTCTCCCCAATGGGGATGGCAATAAAAATCTGAGAGGGGTTCTATACCCCCACCACTGTCCTAATTAAAAAATAAATAAATAGTGACAAATACTTTAAAGGCATCCTAATCAGGGTCTAAATCAGGGTCTAAACATGTTTTTGTGTGCAACCCATACTGAATATTTAGTACGGGGTTGCTGTACGGGGTACATGAATGGATTTAAATTAAAAAGGAAACTTTTCCCCAGCATACACCATTACAGGACAAAATATTAAAAAACACATCCACTAGCTGGATACATATGACAACCAGTTACCCAAAGCAGAAGTGAATGCAAAGAGTACAAATGACAGTACATGAATACAGTAGCCCATTCACACAAATATTCGTCATTCGATTTTTCATTCAGTAGTGATTTAGAATGCAGACTGCTCGTCTTGGTAGACCAGGACCCAGACTGCTGGCATCTTGTCTGTCTCTTTACAGGGCTCTCAATAAATCAGCTGGAAGTTTGTCTTTTCTGCTTGTGATGTCTCCCATCACCAAGCTGGAATGAGTCAATAAAAAATGGTCATAACAGTAGGAAAGACAGTAAAAGCTTGGTGTGATGGCTTATTATAAATAGCCGCGACTAAAGAGAAATGTGCGACCGGTACACTTTCTGCAGCATCTGTTAAGAGTGTTTAAAATGGTATTGTTTATAATTCCACATTTTATTAAACTGGCAGTTAAATTCATTGCAGTGTGTCCGAGTAATGTAGAATGCTATTTAAGATTGCTCTTGTAATAGGCAGAGAAAACAGATGGCTTTTTAAGAACTAATGTAAAAGGAATCATAATAAAGCTTCATCCAAGCAGATATTGCTTTCTGATTGGTGTAAGTTATGGCATCTAGTGTGCAGTGCCAGGATTTGGGCTAATGCCTTAGGTTTCTTAAAAATTTAAAATAATTCACCACTTTCAAATGTTATCAATACAACTTAATCGGGTTTCATATTGCAAGATTTAAGGGCAATTTAACATTTGGGAGCTTGATAGGTACCGAGGGGTTTGATTTCTTCGGACAAAGGCAGGTCCATACATTATGCAAAGAAAACTGCTTGATTCCCCCCATCAATGTCAATGTTGATGGAGGAATCCCTCCCGCTGTGTTATTGTGTTCTGACAGCGGGAGGTTTCCCTGCCGTCATAATACAATGATCACTGCTTGCAGCTATAGCCGCCGGCAGCGATCAAAAAAATTAAAAAAACACCACCTGCCAGGCTGGTTGTACTGAACCCGATCTATGGCTGGCTTAAAGCATTTTCTCCAACCTTAATTTTATATTCTCCACCTCCCCCACCGGCATGTTACTTTAGAGGCAAATACTCTGTGTTCTTGTTATGTGCCCCTACTAAAGTTATTGGGCAAGACCGATTTCTGCAAAACAGCAATCATAAGCACAGTGTCAGCTTTAAAGTGGTTGTAAAGGCTAAAAGGATATTTTTTTACCTTCATGCATTCTATGCATGAAGGTAATAAACCTGTGTGCATGCAGCAGCCCCCCTAATACTTACCCGAGCCCCATCCAAATCCAGCGATGTGCATGACAGCAGCAGCTCTGCTGGGTCACTTCCTCCTCATTGGCCGAGACAGCAGCGGGAGCCAATGGCTCCGCTACTGTCAATCGTGACCAGCGAACCAACGAGGAGAGAGCAAGGGTAGGGTTGGGTCACGCTCTACGTGTGAATGGACACAGCGGCTCGAGAGAAAGCCTGCTCGGGGTGCCCCTATAGCAAGGGGCTTGCTAAGGGGGCTCACAGGCAGGGAAATATGCCCAAACTTTCCATTGAACAGAGTCCCAGGCAGCTATGTGCACGAGTCCTTTAGGTAGGAGTGGGTTCCTTGGAAATTTAAAAGGGGGGGGGAGAAGGGGGAGCAGTTTTAATTTTTGAAACGTATACTAGAACTTTTGCTTTTATTGTTTGGAGGGTTTATGTACAACTTAACATTACACAAAAAACCCTGAGAAATTGGGAAATGGTATTCTAACAGAGAAGAAATAAATGCCAATGAAAATCAGAACAGTTAACAATTCAGAAAGACTGTTAGTGATGCAATGACTTCTGAGTATCAATGCATGGAAGCATCCTGCTGGAATCCATTAACAAAGGATCAGTAGAAGGGTGTGTGGGAAGGATCACTTTACATTGCCGCGTGAACTTTAAGGCTTAAGCAATGTTTTCCCATGAGAAAACCGAATAATGCTTTCAATTTCCTCTGCATTTATCGATATAACGTGGCCTCAGACTATCTCTGCTCAGCGCTTTCTGAACTGACCTCACTCGTTTCCGTGTCTCCAGTTCCCTGAAGACCAGGGCCGCTACAGAACTGTTCCAGATTAGAGAAATGTTAAAAAGAAGGGTCATTGGGTACCACCATTTTATTACAAATTTACTAGCTGACTGGCATACCAGAAACATGGAAAGGAGCTCAGATTAGTTAAAGTGCACCTGTGCTCAGGGCTTGTTGGATTCTAAGAGTTTACAAGCATCTTGTGTTTTTACATTAGAAGACCACCAAGATCCCTCCCTCTGCATACAGTAGATAAGCTGTACAGTGTGATTTTGTTGCCTTTGAACGACTATTTACACCACCCTTTGGTGGTGGCGATTCTGAATGGCACCTCGCCACACCTTTCAGCACTGATGTGCATTGTACAGTTCTCCCAAAAATGCTGCATGCATTTTTTATTTTTTTGGGTCCATTGTAGTTTGTGGGGCAAACTTTTTAAATAAATAGGCTTCCCTGAAGCCTAGTACACCTTAGAGCTGCACAATTGATCGTTAAAAAATCGTGATCTCGATTCAACCCCCCTGACGATCTTCAATGCAGAGTTTGCCGATTCTTTCATATAACAAGTGAAGAGACTTTACCTGCTCACTCAGCTGTCAAAAGAAAATATCCGCAGTCTGCCAAGTTTAGATCAAAAGGGATAAACTTCTGTGTGTAAAGAAAAAGTCCAGGCAGTCTGACAAGTTTTTAACATGAAACATTGTAACCAACTCCCTTCTTAGATCAAACTTCTGTGTGTAAATGCAGGAAGTTTAACCACTTAAAGCGGCGCTCCACCCTAAAGTGGAACTTCCGCTCATCGGAACCCTCCCCCTTCCGGTGTCATATTTGGCACCTTTCGGGGGGAGGGGGGGGTGCAGATACCTGTCTAAGACAGGTATGTGCACCCACTTCTGGGAGTCCCCTCTGCAGGTATTACGTCACTTCCCGCAGAATACCCGTTGTGTTCTGGGAGCCGACTGTCTCCCAGAACACAACATGGACCAGTGAGAACGGCGCAGCGCGACTCGCGCATGCGCCGTAGGGAACCGGGCAGGGAAGCCGCAAGTCTTCACTTCCTGGTTCCCTCACCGAGGATGGCAGCAGAGTGATGAGCGATTGCTCGTCTTCTGCTGCCAACGTCGCTGGACTCCAGGACAGGCTAGTGTCCCAATATTAAAAGTCAGCAGCTGCAGTATTTGTAGCTGCTGGCTTTTAATATTTATTTTTTTCCAGGGGAGCTCCGCTTTAAAGTCCAAATCTTTTTCTGACACTTGTTTCTCAAGTAAAAATCAATATTTTTTGCTAGAAAATTACTTGGAACCCCCAAAACATTATATATGTTTTAGCAGAGACCCTAGGGAATAAAATGGCAATTGCTGCAATATTTTATGTCACACTGTATTTGCCCAGTGGTCTTTCAAATGCAATTTTGTGGGAAAAAATACACTTCAATGAATCATAAAAAAAAAAAAAAACAGTAAAGTTAGCCCAATTTTTTTTGTTTTAATGTGAAAGATGTTACGCCGCGAGAATCGTGATCTATCTTCTAAGAAAAAAAAAAATCGTGATTCTCATTTTAGCCAGAATCGTGCAGCTCTAGTACACATGGGTCGAATGTCAGGCGGAATCATTCGGCCTGTGTGTACTGGAGTCAGGCCTGCATCTGTAGAAAGGGAATGACCGAAAAAGGTAATGGTGGAGGGGCCCTCCCTGTCAGAACACAATAGAACAGCAGGGGAGATCGCTAAACTAACATTACATATTTAGTACAGCGGCTCCGACCTGAGCTGTGAGGTTTTTCTCCCCGTTCAGCCCGCTGGGTTGAACGAAAAAATAAAATAAAAAAAACTAGTAAGTGCGTACGAGGCATAAGACAACATGTTAATGCACCCACAGGGGTTCAGGTGTGTTCATGGAGTCCAAGGATTAATTTCTCCACAATTTCTATAGCTACAGAGGTGAATGAAGGCTCGTTTTCAATTTCCTTAATGCTCGTTTCAGAATACTTTTATTGTGCATAGTATAGGAACAGGTTCACACTAAACTGGCCATGACAAGAATGACGCCATCACATACACCAATATGGTTATCTCCTGGAATAACTTAGCTTATTTTTATGTATAAAGTCTTTATAATATATACATATTTAAAAGTTTAGGAGGGTGAACATCACCAGCAGGTAAAAAGTTGTAATTATATAAATAAATACAGGGGGGGGGGGGTTACAGCCATTACTGTAACCCCCCTTGTAATATACAGTATGTAAACGTTTCTCTCGCTTTTGTGCACGGTTGCCAACTGTCAACAGGAGTGTTACACACAGTACTCCCCTTCCCTCTGGATTTCTCTTACCAATAGTTGTCTTGGATAAGTGCTTGCAGCAAAGAGAGACAAGTGTTGGTTATCAAGTAGTCGCCTCCTTGATACTCAGATGTCAGGCGGCCCAGTGGGGAAAGGGGGTGGGACGCCTGCAGGTAGACATACAAAGCATGTAGGTACACAGGACAAAAAAAAAAACTTCATGTACTTTGCCCCTTGGGGGGACAGAGAGGGGTTCACGATGTAGGGATGAAGTATGCAACTGGAGCAGGTGCAAGAAGGCACTTGGTCTAAAAAGTGCACTTACCCCTTTAGGAGTCCAGGGGAAAGGTACACCAGGTCAGGAACTTTAGTTAAGCGGGGGAAAAAAAATAACACGTATTCTTGTGCTCAACACACCTCAGCCTTACTACAGAGCCAGCTGGCCAATACTATGATTTCCATGTCCAGCTTCACATGTAAAGCTGAACAATTATTGAAAAAAAAAGGTGAAAAAAAATAAAAAAATTGAGAATATGTTTTAGCCAAAGAAAACAAACACACATTATATGATCAAAACAGCCTTACTTTAAAGTGGTTGTAAACCCAAATATATATATATACACATTTAAAAAAAATATATAAACCTGCAAAAGAAAGGCATAATGAGCTAGTATGACTAGCATACTAGCTCATTATGCATTACTTACCTTAGATCAAAACCCCCGAAGCTGTTCTCGTCTCCCCCTCCGGCCACAGACAGACATCGCTCCAGAAGGTTACTTCCGGGTATCGCCGCTCCAGCGCTCTGATTGGCCGGAGCGGCGATGGCGTCACTGCGCATGCGCGCGGGAGCCGTCAAAGCTGGCATTATCCATTGATAAAACAGGCATTGACAGTGCGGCAGCGCCGTTGTCTACGGCGCCCATGCGCCGTAGACAACGGTGCATTCTTTTTTGGAAAATATCTCCTAAACTGTGTAGATTAAAGGAAATATTTCTTGCACCTACAGGTAAGCCTTAATCTAGGCTTACCTGTAAGTGCAAGTTGCATAAGTGGGTTTACAACCACTTTAAGGCTGCATTCATACCTGAGCGTTTCAAAGTTGCTAGTTTTTGCCGAGCAGTAAAGCAGTAAAACGCCTGTAATCTGCCCCAAAGAAGCTCATGTTCTTTTTTGAGCTTAAGGCGTTTTGCTTCAGGTGATAAAACGTTCAAATGTGAACAGGTGCCATTAAAATGAATGGGATTTTGCGTGTTGGGCGTTTTTCAGAATTTTTTGGGTGTTTTACAAGCGTTTTTATGAGCTTAAAATGCTCAGGTATGAATGCAGCCTTAGTCCTCATGCACACACAGGGCATTAGAAAAAACGAGCTGCAAAGCCACCATCAACTGCAGGAAAAAGCACTTTTAGTAGCTTTTTGCGTTGGCGTTCATGTGCATTTAGCCGCGCTGGCTTTTAGCAGGGTTTCTCTGCCTCTATTCAAAATCAATGGTTACCTATGAGAGCCATGTTAACTGATCCTACTTTCAAACCATTGATTTGAATAGAAGTCAGATGATGAGGATGATGCAACTTGTGCACTGAGGATCTTGAAGGGGAACACCTCGCCAAAATGGGAACAAAAAAACACACACACACACACACAGTGGGGTTTCCCCAATACCGAAATCCATACCAAACCCTTATCCGAGCATGCAGCCCAGCAGGTTAGGGAAGGGGGGTTGGCGTGTGCGCCCCCCTCCTGGGCCATACCAGGCCACACGCCCTCAACGTGAGGGGGGCTTTGGGGGAAGGGGCTCTGTGCCCCCCACTTTAAAGCACCTTGTCCCCACAACTGTCCCACTTTGAGTCTGATGCATATGTATAGTAGAGCTGCACAATTAACCGTTAAGAATCAAAATTGCAATTCTACTCCCCTCCCGATCTTAAAACAGCATTTCCCAATTCTATGTAACAAGTGCAGAAAGTTCTCTGCTCACTTCTGACAGCTGACAAAAAATAAAATAAAAAATCCAGGCAGCCCGCCAAGTTTATCTCAACATCTCCAATAACTACAGTGGAACCTTGGGTTACGAGCATTATCAGTTGCAGGAGAATGTTTGTAATCTAAAGCACTCACATATTAAAGAGAGTTTCACCATAGAAGTCAATGGAAAACGAAAATAATTTGTTCCACATTGACTTATGGCATGCAATACCACATGCGGCCAGAGGTGGGGGGGGGGGGCGGCCCCGGAGAGACTCGGAAATACTCGGAGATCGTTCGGTTGCACTCAGAAATCCTCGGAAACAGAGTATTTCCGAACTACTCCAAGTGTCACCGGCGCCCCCGCACCTCTGGCCAAATGCGGTACTGCACACTGCAGAGACTTGAATCCTGCTCGTTTTGCGAGACAACACTTGCAAACCGAGTCAGGATTTAAAAAAATAAAAATGCTCGTATTGCGAAACGCTCGTTAACCGCGTTACTCACAATCCGAGGTTTCACTGTATATGGTTTTGGTAAATCGTAAGGAAAAAAAATACAGAAAAAAAAAAAAAATTGTATTGGTGTGTACCCAGCTTTAGTTACTAAAAAAAAAAAATTCTTAAAAAGGAGCACTAAAGCTTCCCTTTTTTTTGCCTAAAAATAACAAACATGTTATACTTACCTCCACTGTGCAGCTCGTTTTGCACACAGTGGCCCCGATCCTGGTCTTCTGGGGTCCCTCGGCGGCTGTCTTGGCTCCTCCCCGCAAGGACTCCACACCATAATGCGAGTGAGCTCGCATGGTGTGGAGTGATTGCGGGCGCGCTCCCGTGATACAGCGGCGGCCATAGCCGCTGACTGTATCACTCGGCCCCGCCCCCACGCGCCGCGTCATTGGATGTGATTGACAGCAGCGCCAGCCAATGGCTGCGCTGCTTTCAATCCATCCAGTGTAGCCAATCGGCGGCCAGGCTGAAAAACGAAGAGGATGACAGGGACGAGCATGGGACTTTCGAGGGGCCAGGTAAGAAAAACGGGGGCTGGGGGGCGGTATTGTCGAATGTTTTTTCACCTTAATGCATACGATGCATTAAGGTAAAAAAAACATGTAACTTTACTACTCAAGTCAACAAACTTCTTGGCTTAATTTGTACACCTGCTGAAAAGGGCTGGATTGCTTAGGAGGATTCAAGTTCATGTGCAAATGTTTCATATAATTAAAAATGTACCCATTTGAGGAAGAACCTGCTGACACCTACCACGCTGGCACGTAAATCCACATAAATTAGTACTTCTTACAGGTGGAACGCAACAAGAAAACAGTCGAGTCTCATTTACCCTTTGGGCATTGCACTACAGCAGCTTCTGGAACATGTTTGGCTAGAATTTCTTGCAGCTGGCGAGAGCATTAAAGTGGTTGTAAACCCCTTTTGTCTTTTTTTTTTTCCTAACCTGCAAGACAAAGCTATAATGAGCTAGTATGACTAGCATACTAGCTCATTATGTACCACTTACCTTCGATCGGGGCCCCCGAAGTCGTCCGTGTCCCTCCTCTAGCCGCATCCATCGCTGCGGCGATAGCCGGAATGTTACTTCCGGGTATCGCCGCTGCAGCCAATCACAGCGCCGCTCCGGCGCTGTGATTGGCCGGAGCGGCGAAGACGTGACTCCGCGCATGCGCGCGTGAGCTGTCAAATTCGGCTACGTCGTCGAATGTTGCGACCTAGCCGAATTTGTGAATGGGGTGACGTCAGCGTCGCCGCATTTACATACAAATATCTCCTTAACCGTGTAGGTTAAGGAGATATTTCATGCACCTACAGGTAAGCCTTAATCTAGGCTTACCTGTAGGTCTTTGTTTAAAAAGTGGGTTAACAACCACTTTAAGTGGAGCAGGATTTGACAAAAACATTTTAACTAGCTCTGTCAGTCCTATACAATTAATAGATTTATTGAGTACTGACAGTGTTGAGTGTCAAAGAAAGTATATCACCTTATCAAATGTAAAATAAAAATGTTAAACCATTACTAATCAATACACCTAAAACCGGTGGAATACCCAACTTAATATTTGCCAAGAAAAATATGCAGAAGTCACCCCTGACCCTTTTGTTGGAAATTTTCTGATTCATGGAGTCAGAGCAAGTATGCCGCAAGTGAAATAAGAACACCTGATCTGCATATTACAGAAGGCGATCACCAGACAAATGAGAGCTCAGAACGAGGAGGTCTGCAGTGGCAATCTACATGTTTCATTTGGCACATTATTTCTCTTATTTAAAGGAACTAATATTAAGCCATCAACAATAACCCAAAAATATTCCAGCATCATGGGAATAATATATAAGCAGCACAACAGTGAAATGTCCTCAGAGTTAACTCTAATGATATATGCAGATTTGCATATATGCAGATTTAGTAAATATAAAGGGCTTTTCTCATCAGCAGTCTTGTGACTTCTATCAATCAGTGTCCGGCCGAAGGACCCCTCACCCTCTGTCTGGACAGTGCTGATTGGCTGAAAAAAAAACAAAAAAACACCTCTAGCCATACACACCAAACTGAGCATGTGCAGAGTGCCTCCAAAGGCTCGGTCTTATCAGAAGATGAATTGGGAATAGTGGAAGGGGAGGATCAGATTAGACAGGATCAAACGGCCTTTTCACACAATGTGCAGGATTAACCCCTTAGGTTCCACAGTAAGTATAACAAGCATGCTTTACTGCATATACGGACTGACTTTAGGCCTCTTTCACACTGAGGCGTTTTTACCGCGTTTTCGCTGTAAAAATAGCGCTGTAAAAATGCCTGAAATAATCCTGCCCCATAATTCTCAATGTGAAAGCCCTGAGGGCTTTCACACAGGCGTTTTGCTGGCTGTGCGTTGGAAAAAATCCTGCAAACAGCTTTTTTTGGAGCATCTTTAGGGCGCTAAAAATAGCGCTGTAAAAATGCCTCTCTCCATTGAAATGAATGAGTAACGCGGTAAAACACGTAGGTGTTAGCGCTATTTTACCGCGAACGCGGTAAAACGTAAAATCAAGGGGAAAAAAATCAATTTTTTTGCGTTTTTTTTTCAACGCCTCAGTGTGAAAGGGGCCTTACTGTTGTGGGTTTAGTAACAGCAAGTCTGAACATAAATAATGATACAAGTCACTGGCTTACCAGAATTCCATTTTCACCTTCTCAAGATCAAATACCGTGCAAAATCAGGCTCACTTCTGCATAGAAACCAATGAGCTTCTAACCCCCGCTTGTTTAATTAAGCCTGGTAATAAAACCTGGAAGCTCATTGGTTTCTATGCAGAAGTGAGCCTGATTTTGCACTTTCCAGCAATATTAAATAAACTCCATTGTGTACTTAAAAGTGGGGTATGCCTGTACTGCGCAATTCACATAACCACCAAAACCTAGGGAAGGTGCAAACAACTGAAATGTTAAATGCACACTTATATACACACACACACACACACAGGCACTGGCTGGCAGAAATGTGGACACAGTGCGTATGTGACACCTAGGTTTCTAACATACATGTCCAGGGTTTGTGGATGATGTGAAGAAAAAGAGGCTTTGTAGACCTTTGAGTGGAATAAAGCCCTCAATTCCATGTCCACAATTTACCTGGTAACCATACCGCATTAGTCTCAGCTGCCCACATGCCTTCATATATGCACGCTCACCAAGGCTCAGCACTTTCTCTGTTGCTCGCTCTGCTGTGGGAGCCTGTTGCTGGGTGAAAAGGCCGAGTACTGACAGAACACTGTAAACTGTACAAGCACTGCCTTACTTGTATTGGACTGAAGGTAAGGGGACAAGATAGAAAAAAACAGTGCAAGGACACGCATAGGCTGTTTTTACAGCATTGTATAGCTTTTTTTCAATAAAATAATACAAATTTTTGGATGTCATCCTGAGTGCCGACCATCCCTTTTACTTATCCATTAGGGGACACCCTGTTAGTCAGGAACTGACCTGAGCTTAGTTTGTGGTTTAGAGAGACAATCCGATACTTTGATTTACCACTTGACAACCAGTGACATTCCAGCACTGGACTTTAAGTGGTCATACCGGAATGATGCCTGCAGCTGGAACCATGAGAAGTGGATCCATCGACTGATTTTTTTATGAATGGGATTGTTGGAAAATGGGCTGCAGCACTGATCAGAGTATTCTGATTGCAGGAGATTCCCTCAATACAAATCCACCTCCAATGTATGGTTGGGAAAATCGGATGTTTTTTTTTTTTTTGTGTTCAACCGGCTGGCCGGCATTAGAATCTTTTATACTCTTTAATATGGCATTATATTTACTGATTATGTGAGACCATATAGTGATGTTAGGGGCTGCGCTTGAGGCCCCTAGATCAAGAACGTTGACCTTTACTGCTCTATTGCCCACTGAGGTTCTGGCATTTGACAGTTTATTGATGCAGAAGGGCCCAGTCTCAATTTGGAAAAAAAACATTTTTAAGTGCTAAACATGTTAAAGTGGATGTGAAGGCTTAAAGGTTTTTTACATTCATGCATTCTATCCAATACTCCCCCCAATACAGCCTGATGTCGATCCAGCAACATGCACGAGACCTGAGGCTCTCCCTCCTGATTGGCTGAGATACAGCAGCAGGAGCCATTGGCACCCGCTACTGTCAATCACAGCCAGAGAGGCGGGAGCAGGGCTGAGCCCCACTTTGGGTCTTACAAAATTGGCAGTGCCAGCTAAGATGGCTGTGTGAATCCCTGAACGGCTGAGGCATCCGATTGGATTCAGCCACTGTTAAGCCATCAACTTTCTGCCCAGCGCCATTGATTTTTCTAATCAAAACTAGTATAAAATGAAAAGGTGGCAACAGGGCCACTGACAAAGCCAATTTTAGCCAGTTCATCAGTAACCAGACAAAATGTATGGCCAGCTTTATTCTGGTGAATTTGTAGTTACATTTTCCAGTGAGCAAGTTAAGTTCACAATACAGAGATTATATAAAGAATGTGCAGCAAACATCACATTTACTTCTTTACATGCTGTTGCTTTTCTTAATGCAAGAACATTATTATCCTCTTATACATCATTATTCCAGCCAATGCACTGTGAATAGCTGCCTCCTCTTGTTTTTATTATTTCCAACAATATACACACGCACCCTGTGAAATCTAAGGCTTTAGATTTCTAATTACCTTCAGTTCCCCTTACTGACAGATCAATGCAGGACAGCAGAGGTGTGTCTGCAGGCACTAATGTACTGAGGTTGTGTGAAACTACTGGCGTATGCCCATCTTTCATTTAGTTAAAAAAAAAAAAATACATTTACAGAGTAGACCATGTAGTGGCCATTGTGGAGTAGGAAGGGCATAAAAATAGTGTTTTTCTAAATCACTCATCTAGATAAGTGACCATTATACAAATCACACATGAACAATGCACACAATAACACGCTCTGTGGTGTGAACAAACTCTAAAATGCTTGCAATGTTAACGGTTCACCTGGAAGGGATTTTTTTTTTTAAACCCTGGACTTATGGCGATATCTGAATATCGTACGACAGATCGTATGACTTTTTACGCTTAATAGTCGCAAGTAGAAATTGAATAGGTTACTAAAGTCCCGAAAATTCCCATACGACAGAAAAAATAAAAAATCGGAAGTTATGTCATGTGTTGCAATGTATTTGTATTGTATTTTCGGACAACAACTATACTGACTAAACGAAAATCGTATGATCTGGTATCGTACGAGAAAATTTTTTGCGCATGTCCGATCGAATAATAATCGGATGAACTGTCGTGATCGGCTCTCAAAAGTAGTGTACACACGATCCGAAAATAGTACGATTGTTCCTCGGACGACCGTTTTCGTACGATTTTCGTATCGTGTGTATGGGCCATTAGCTGCTTTCACACTACAGTGATGCGGCTTTCACATAGTGCTTCTAAAAATGCCCTATGTTTAAAAATAAAAATACATAACTTGTTTTAAATGCGTTGCAGCAGCGCATATGCCATGAATAGCTTGCACGTGCCAGAGATACAGTGGGTATAAAAAGTCTACATTCTACAAAAGTCAGGTTTCTGAAATGTAAAAAAAAATTAGACAAAGATGAATCATTTTTAATACTTTTTCCACCTTTAGGCCCCTTTCACACTGAGGCGCTTTGCAGGCGCTATTGCGCTCTAAATAGCGCCTGCAATGCGCCCCAAAAAAGCCTCTCAATACTATCCAATGTGAAAGCCCGAGGGCTTTCACACTGGAGCGCTGCGCTTGCAGGAGGCTCAAAAACCTCCTGCAAGCTGCATCTTTGAGGCGCAATAGGAGCGCTAAAAATAGCGCTCCTGTAGCGCCCCTGCCCATTGAAATCAATGGGCTAGCGCCTCTAATACGCCCGCAAAACGCCTCAAAGAGGCGTTATTGCAGGCGTTTTTAACCCTTTTTCGGCCGCTAGCGGGGGTTAAAATACCCCCGCTACTGCCCGCAAATCGCGGCAAAAAAAACGGTACAGCGGCGCTAAAAATAGCGCCGCTATACCGCCAGCGCATCCAGCGCCTCAGTGTGAAAGTAGCCTTAATGTGACCTATAAACTGTAAAAAATAAAAATAATGTGGTTGCATAAGTGTGCACACCCTCTTATAACTGGGGATGCAACTGTGTTCAGAGTTAGGCAATCACATTCAAACTCATGTTAAGCCTAGGAAGGTTCACACTGACAGCAGGAATGAAATTGTGAGAGTTCAGCTAAACTCACACAATTTCTTTCCCGCATGTCAGTCCCAACTTCGGGGGTGATTGCAGACATCTGTGCGGGTTTCTGCACAAATGTCTATTGAAATTGCACCCCAAAGTCGCCAAAAGTAGTACAGAAACAGCAAATGCGGCATCACGCCGATTCCGGCGGTGCCATTGCCGGCAATAGCTGCTAATTTGGCATGCAATTTGGCATGCCAAATCCCTGCAATGTGAACAAGGCCTAAATAGGAGTCAGTACACACCTACCATCATTTAAAGTGCCTCTGGTTAACCCCAAATAAAGTTCAGCTGTTCTAGTAGGTCTTCCTGACATTTTCTAAGTCGTATTCTACATCAAAAGCCATGGTCCAAAGAGAAATCCAAAGCATCAGAGGGATCTCATTGTTAAAAAGGTATCAGTCAGGAGAAGGGTACAAAAGAATTTCCAAGGCTTTAGATATACCATGGAACACAGTAAAGACAGTCATCAAGTGGAGAAAATATGGTACAACAGTGACATTACCAAGAACTGGCCATCCCTCCAAAATTGATGAAAATACGAGAAGAAAACTTGTCAGAGGCTGCCAAGAGGGTACTGGCTGTGTGGTACATGTGACAACAATCTCCCGTATTCTTCATATGTCTGGGCTATGGGGCAGAGTGGCAAGACGGAAGCTTTTTCTTACAAAGAAAATCACCCAAGCCTGGTTAAATTTTGCAAAAACACATCTGAAGTCTCCCAAAAGCATGTGGGGAAATGTGTTATGGACTGATGAAACCAAGGTTGAACGTTTTGGCCAAAATTTCAAAAGATACAGGTTTGGCGCAAAAACACTGCACATCACCAAGAGATTACCATACCCACAGTTAAGCATGGTGGTGGCAGCATCATGCTTTGGAGCTGGAACAGAGACCTTAGTCAAGGTAGAGGGAATTATGAACAGTTCCAAATACCAGTCAATATTGGCACAAAACCTTCAGGCTTCTGCTAGAAAGCTGAACTTGGAGAAACTTCATCTTTCAGCATGACAATGACCCAAAGCATACATCCAAATCAACAAAGGAATGGCTTCACAAGAAGATTAAGGTTTTGAAATGGCCCAGCCAGAGCTCAGACCTGAATCCAATTGAAAATCTGTGGTGTGAACTGAAGAGGGCTGTGCACAGGTGATGCCCTTGCAATCTGACAGATTTGGTGATAGTGTGTATTGATTGGTTGGCACAAAAGTAAGGCCGGGTTCACACTGGGGCGACAAACGCTCCGACATTGGGACCTCATGTCGCATGACATGTGAAAATCGATGTTTCCCTATGGGAGCCGTCTTAACTGGTCCGACGCATGTCGGTCCGACTTTGAAAATGCTCCCTGTACTACTTCGGTCCGACTTTGATCCGACTTCAGCCCATTGACTATCATTGAAGTCGGATCAAAGTCGGACTGCAGTCTTGCATGATCCGACTTTGGCATGCGACTTGTGCTGTGCTGCTCTTGAGGGTGAACTCCAGGCCAAATTTTAAATAAAAAAACCGGCCCTTGGGTCTGGTCTGGATTTGAAGGGGAACCCCTACGCCGAAAAAAACGGCGTGGGGGTCCCCCCCAAGATACAAACCAGACCCTTACCTGAGCACGCAACCTGGTAGGCCGCAGGGGAAGAGGGGGGACGAGAGAGCGGCCCCCCCTCCCTCCTGAACCGTACCAGGTCGCATGCCCTCAACATGGGGGGGTTTGGTGCTCTGGGGCAGGGGGGCGACCTGCGGCCCCCCACCCCAAAGCACCCTGTCCCCATGTTAATGAGGACAGGGCCTCTTCCCGACAACCCTGGCCGTTGGTTGTCGGGGTCTGCGGGGGGGCTTATCGGAATCCGGGAGCCCCCTTTAATAAGGGGGCCCCCAGATCCCAGCCCCCCACCCTATGTGAATGAGTTTGGGGGTACATCGTACCCCTACCCATTCACCTGGTGGAAAAAAAGTCAATAAAAAACAACACAGCTTTTTAAATTAATTTATTGCACAGCTCCGGGGGTCTCTGCGCTCTCCGGTTCTTTCTTCTGCCGGGCCTCCGCTATCTTCTTCCAGCTCTTTTGCTAGCGGGGCCCGGTCTTCTCCGTCGCCGCCTTCTTCTCCTGCTCTCCGGTTCTTTCTTCCGCCAGGCCTCCGCTATCTTCTTCCAGCTCTTTTGCTAGCGGAGAGGCCCGGTCTTCCCTTCGTCTCGTCCGGCTCTCCGTTGTCCTTTTGCCGGCCCCTCCACTATCTTCTTCCAGCTCTTTTGCTAGTGGAGGGGCCGGTCTTCCCGTCGCCGTCTTCTTCTCCTCGATGTTGACGCGTCGCTTCCTCCCGCTGTAATGCTGGCTGTTTGCTCCGCTCCGAATTAATATAGGCTTCTCATGACGTCAGTCACATGCTCCGGGTGGCCCGGAGCATTACAGCGGGAGGAAGCGACGCGTCAACATCGAGGAGAAGAAGATGGCGACGGGAAGACCGGCCCCTCCACTAGCAAAAGAGCTGGAAGAAGATAGTGGAGGGGCCGGCAGAAGGACAACGGAGAGCCGGACGAGACGGGAAGACTGGGCCTCTCCGCTAGCAAAAGAGCTGGAAGAAGATAGCGGAGGCCAGGCGGAAGAAAGAACCGGAAAGCGGGAGAAGAACCGGAGAGCGGGAGAAGAAGAAGGCGATGGAGAAGACCGGGCCCCGCTAGCAAAAGAGCTGGAAGAAGATAGCGGAGGCCCGGCAGAAGAAAGAACCGGAGAGCGCTGAGACCCCCGGAGCTGTGCAATAAATTAATTTAAAAAGCTGTGTTGTGTTTTTTATGGACATTTTTTTTCCACCAGGTGAATGGGTAGGGGTACGATGTACCCCATACTCATTCACATAGGGTTTGGGGCCGGGATCTGGGCGCCCCCTTATCAAGTCGGATCCCCGTTCATTGAAAGTCGGACATATGTCGGCTTCATGTCGCGGGGCAAAGTCGGATCCAAAGAAGGACGGCTGTCGTGTCGCACTAGTGTGAACCCAGCCTCATAGCGTCCACAAACTATAGGATTTATTTTGTTATACTAGTAATGGCGGCAAGCAGCAACTTATAGCGGAACTGCGATATTGCGGCAGAAATTCTGACACCGACATTTTTTGGGAACCAGTGACACTAACACAGCGATCAGTGCTAAAAAAAAATAATGTACCGTCACTGTACTAATGACACTGGCTGGGAAGAGGTTAACAGGGGCAATCAAAGGGTTAGCTGTTCCTAGTCTGTTTTTTTAAACTGTGGGAGGTGCTGGGGGGGGGGGCATGCTTTTCAGAGACACAGGATCCATGCCTTTCCACCTGTCATTCATTGGAGCATGTCTCCATGGTAGATAAATATATAACCTTGATACGTTGGTACAGTCTAATTGGTATAAGAACTGGTTGGTGGTAAAAAGGTCATATATTAACCAGGAGGGCATCTATTAGCTCCTAATACATATTTGGTTCATAATATAGACATTATACAAAACCAGATTCGTTAAAATATATGTCTCTGTAGTAATTGTAGCCATGATTGAATGATAGTGAAAGTAATGTCAATCATACATTGATATGGGCACACGTTTCCAAAAAAAAAAGAAAAAAAAAAAAAGAAGGGATTTTGTAGACCTTCTGCAACAAGGTAAAATACAGTAAAGCTGTTGATTTTTACCATTCTGGACAAACCTAGGCATCTGCCTTCATGAGCGGAGACACAATGAGCAAAAAGTGTTATTTATAGGCGGTTACAATTTACAAAGCCACTGTTTAAAGTGGATGTAAACCCGATTCATTAAATTTGAGCTGGGCACATATAGCTGTAGTGTTTTCTTATCTCTCGCCAAAGCACAGTCTTGTGTCTTTCTGCTGTTTCCTTGCTCCGTTCGCAGCATGAAAACTTCTGACAAGTTCTCGGTCAACCAAGATAAAACCAGCATGAAATTTGTGTGGAGGGAGATTGTTATAAATAGATTTGAGAGCTTGCCTTGTCATGGCACAGCTCTGAAAGTCTCTGCTAATGTGAAGGTGGGGGTATGCCTATCCTCCAATCAGCTGTATGCCAATAATCCACTCCCAGTGCTGAACAGGAAGAGAAAATCTCTAACACAATGTGCAATTTCTAAAGAATATATAAAAGCTGAAGACAGCAGATATACATGTAAAACCTTTTGTAGGGAGATTTTCATCCCTGTGTATCATCTGAGGCTGTTCACTTCACTGGGTATATGTGAGGGTTTACATCCACTTTAATAACTACTTGCAATCTGGGCCAATTCTGACACTTTGCTCCTACATGTACAAGTCTACTTTTGGTTGCGAGAAAATTTCTTAGAACCCCCAAACTATATTATATTAAAACACACACACACACACACACACACACACACTTTTTTTTTAGCAGAGGCCATATAGAATAAAACAGTGGGTGTTGCAATTGTTTAAGTCACACAGTATTTGCAGAGCAGTTTTTCAAACTAAATTTATTTTATTTTTTTTAAACTGAAACCGGTAGCACATGAAAGAATGTTACGCAGAGTAAATATATACCCAACATGCCACGCTTTAAAATTGCATCTGCCAATGGAATGACGGCAAACTACAGTGCTTAAAATTCTCCATAGGCCAGCGTTTCAACTACAGTCCTCAAGGCGCCCCAACAGGTCAGGTTTTCAGGCTTTTAAATTATTTTGCACATGTGATTTGATCAGTTTCACTGCCTTAGTAATTACCACAGCTGTTTCATCTGAGGGAAATTCTGAAAACATGACCCGTTGGAACGCCTTGATGACTGGAGTTGAGAAACTTCCATAGGCAAAGCTTTAAATGCCAGGTTACCAGTTTAGAGTTGCACGGGAGGTCTGGTGCTAGAATTATTACTCTCGCTCTGACATTCATTCTGACAACCCCCAAATCTTTCCTCTAGCCTCCGATGCAGCCGATCAGACACAGATCGGTCTGATGGGCTGCTTTTCTGGCCACTGGTGGAGAGGGAGAGGGATGACGTCCATTCCTCTCGCTCTGTTCAGGGCAGCCATCACCGCTGCCACATTGCTCCTGGGCACCACAATCATATGTTAGATCCCGGGAGATGCGGCGGCGAGAAGGGGGGGGGGGTGGGTGCTACCCACAAAGGTGATGGCATGGCAAATTAGCCGCATGGATCACTTCTGCCTGAAGGAGAATCGCTGGCTGAAAATATACATACATACCAGGATGATGCCTGTAGGTATCATCCCGGTATAACCACTGAAACTAGAGGACGTCCATAGAAAAAGCTAAGAAAGCTGCCATCTTAAGCCTCTGGTGTCATAACTAATCACGTGCAGCACCATGGCAACTGCAGATCAAACAGCAATTTGATGGCTTTACAGTTCTGGGGAGCGCACAAGCACCTGTGACAGTTATCATTCACACCATGTCTTGAAGGTAAACATTTTGGAAAATGGTTAAATCAATGGGGTTATTTCTGCTTTAAGGTGCATCTAAACTGACAATGAACTATTATTTGCCCTAATTTAGTCTTTTAGATATACTATTGAAAGCGTAAAAGCATTTTTCTATATCTTTTTTTTTTTTTTTTTTTACAGAAACACCTGTTAATCCTGCTAGAAATCTTATGAGCTGATAACACTGTTCTCTACCAGTTATTGACAACCTGCTCCTCCACAGCCCTGGTACTCGTCACCCTAAAAAGGAAGAGTGTTAATGGCAAGACCTACAAGTGAAAATAAAAATTAAAAAAAAGTGGAAAAAAAAAAAAAGCCTAAAAACAAAAAAACAAAATGCAGCCACCACAACTAAAAACGGTTTTGAATGTTTTTTTTCTCCTTATTATCCTTTAATAACTTAATAATTAAGCATGTGGAAACAAAGTGGCCATAGGCATTTTACAGAATTTGGAATTAATACATCGATTACACCCTTCACAGAAGTTTCCAGCATGTTAATGTTTTTTTCTCATCCACACCGTCAGTTTAAGGCTTAAAATATGTTGTAGTGTAAAACCCTGGCATTCTTTCCTGCCCGGGGAGCTGCAAGTGGAGTGTACAGCTGGCTATACAAGTGAATGGCTGTACTCCGGTATACTGCAATGTACGAAAGCAGTATGGCTACATTAAGTCATTCTCTTCTACGGCGAGCTGTACACACCACATGTGGCTTCCCGGACGAGGAAAAACCCCAGGATGTTAATCTTTAGAATATGTTAAGCCTCAAACTGTACTCAGCATGAGCCCTTAAAGCGGAACCAAAAGTTCTATGGTTGTTCCCTGCAGGCAGGACATTTTTTATCGCATCAGCGCAATACAATGTCTCTTTTGCAATAAAATAATAATAAACTTTATTTTATATAGGGCCTTGAAAGGCCTCATGTACACTGGAGGTTTTTTTAAAGCAGCCGTTTTTGGCTTCAGACATTTTTTTTCTAGTCAATAAACTCATCATGTTATCCTGTGTCCATGCACACATAGGCTGTTCTAAGCAGTTTTTGTCTGGGGCGTTTTTTGGCAAAAAAAAAACAAACACTAGTGGGTTCTGAGAAGAGTTTTTCAGCTGTAAAAACACTCGAATGTCAAAAAGCGCTATTAAACGCCGATAAAAAGCTCAAAAACAGTGCTCACCAGTGTTTTTTGATCCATTCGGGGAAAAAAAATAAAGATTCTTCAAAAAAAGCGGTGGATGCTGTGTGCAGGAGAGAACTGACAAGAGCTGTGAAATGCCTGGAAACTGGAAAGTAATGTCCCCCATAGAGTTACTATAGGGCTTCCGTTGTCGGCTTCCTCCCCTGCAAACTCAAACATAATGAAGTTGCCGCTGACAGCTCAGCGTGGGACCGGACCGGCGCAGCTGCAGAACAGGCAAGTATAGTGATTTTTGCCTTACAAGGCTAGAGATTAGTCTTAGAACGAAGCATAGAGTAGGATTAAAGCTTGTTTTTGCCAAGACTTCGATTTATCTAGAACCACTTTAAAAAAAAAAAAACTGTGCTTTTCCAATATAGGATATTTTACAGCCCTTAAAGTAGAACTATAGGCAAAACTTCCCCCCAATTTTGGATAGGATAAAGGAGGGTTAGAACCCGTCAGTTTATTTTTGCCATCTGTGTCCCATTGGAGAGATTTCCCTTCACTTCCTGTCCCATCGCCAAAACAGGAAGTGAGAGGTAAGCCCCGCAAATGAAGGCAATCCCTTGGGGACCCCCAGGTCACCAGAACTAGTATCCCCATTGGAAGATCTCTCCTTTATTACTTTGTGTAGACAACCCAAAATTTGTTTTTGTTTTTTTACTTTCAATAATGGTAAAAGAGGACAAATGGAGGTGAATCTCGCTAGCAGGGGCACAGAAGGCAAAAAAAAATAAAAAAAATCGAAGGCCTCTTTCACACGGGCGGACCTGAACGGACACTTCATACAGGTCTATGGAGCGACGGATGTCAGCGGTGACATGTCCGCTGACATCCGACCCGCTCTGATACGGAACGGATGAAAACTGACTCTACGGTCCGTCTTCATTCGATCCCCAATAGAGGAGAGCAGCGCTCTGACAGGTCGGTCCCTGCACAGTGTGCAGAGACCGACCTGTCATCTGCCTGCTCAGAGGGGATCGACGGAGCGACAGAGCGACCCCTGCTGAGCAAAGCGGAGCCTTTCACACGGACACCTCCGTGTGAAAGGGCCCTAACAGGAGTTCTAATCCATCTCCACTCTAAAACAAAATAAAAAAGTTTTGCCTTTAGTTGTACTTTAACTCTCTGGATATGGGAGATCATGTGATGCTTTAACATGCAACATAACACGGTTCATTGACACACATTTCAGTATGAGCAAGCCCTTATATATAAAGTTAGGGCCTTTTGTAGGATCAGCCATTAACCTTTTTTGAAAAGAACTTGCCTTTTTAGGCAAACCTGTTAGAAAATTTAAATGAGGGCCGTCACTGCTGATCTCCTCATGAAAACACTAGCTCTGCCTAGCCGTTATACTGACTCTGACAAACACACAGCAGGAAAGATCGAGAAAAGTCAGAAGTTCTGCATACATTTTCCACACGGACTATTCAATAAACTGAAACCAGAGCATCAGCATGACAATCAGGCCCAGGTAACAATTCATGTAGCGGAAACAAAACTTTTTTGTAGCAATTTCCACGTGTCTTGCATAGGGCAGCCCCTTCATTTGAATGGGCAGTCCTATGCGTGTTTGTCGCACAAAAGAAGCAGCTGCACAATTTTTTTTTTTTTACAGCCCTCCAGAGGCTAGAAGGCCGACTGTACTCTACAGACTGCACTAGGGAGGAGGTGAAGAGGAAGTGGGCAGAGTCCAGAAACTACAGGCACAGCCGCTCCTACTTCGTACAGAAGAGATTAAGCATATGGGGTGCTGGGAGACAGGTAGATTTCAAGCCAAGGGGTGCTCAGTGGCAGGAAGATATAACATCAGGCTGCAGAGTGCCAGGGGGTACTGGGTTCCACATAGGTCTGAATGCAAAAGCCATCTACTTGTACACCTCCGTTGTATTAAGGCTCTGATTTAACCCAATACTGTCAAGGCTCCTGTATGGCATTACCCACTTATGTAAGGTCCAAGTGAAGGGGGTTAGTTAACATGGGTATGGGAGACATTGAAATTGAGGTTTTTGAAAGTAGCCTTTTAGTTCCTTCAAACTTAATTTGTTACAGTAACATGTATTTTACCACAATAGTAATACACTGCACTCTGTCAATAGGTGTTAAATGCAAAACACTGAGGCACTGAGATGAAACAGAATGCAGATTACAAAGTCATAATGAAGTTAGAACTTCTGATCTGCATAGGGCATGTGTCGAGGGGCTTCAATGGGCAAATGTAGTGAGATTTAGACCTTTTGCAAGCTGCTGTGTACAGGCACATTGAAAGTATGGTAACAAAGTGCATTTAGATCAATAAAGAAAACGCCTATATACCCAAAAACGCAAAGTTTTTAGGCATATAGGAATTTTCTTTACGGATCTAAATGCAGTCTATTGCTGTGCCCGTAGACACAGATGTGTAAACATGCACTGCATATAGAAGAGGAAAAGAAAAGCAAAAACCAAGAGAAATCCAAGTTGCCGGCTAGTATTTTACACGTGTAAAAATGTTAATTTGAAGAGTTTAAAAATTCCATTCTGAGAGCTAGAATTTAGTTTACTCGTGTACACACAAATACACATGCAAATATGTGCAAAATAAATGCATGAAATTCAAGCCAGGAATACAATTCAAACATTGGTATCATCATGTGCAAGTAACCCTAAAGCCTCGTACACACGATCGGATTTCCCGACGGGAATTGTGTGATGACAGGCTGTTGGCGGAAAATCCGACCGTTTGTATGCTCCATCGGACAATTGTTGTCAGATTTTCCGCAGACAAAATGTTGGATGGCAGACTTTAAAATTTTCCATGGATAATTGTCTGTTCTCGGATTTTCCGATCATGTGTACACAAGTTCATCGGACAAAAGTCCAAACACGCATGCTCAGAAGCAATGCTCACCAAACACAACATTAGCAGAAGGTGCCCAAAGGGTGGCGCTAAAGAGCTGAAAATTCAGGTAGTATGTCACTACGTTCGTGTTTGCTGGCCGACAATTGTGTACCGTTTGTATGCAAGACAAAATCCAGGCACACTCCCTTCAGACAAAAGTCCTGCGCTTTGTCTGCGGAAAATCCGATCATGTGTACGAGGCTTTAGACTTTCCTGAGATTAACAATTTATTGCAGATGCAAACGAAACACAGGCCCATACTTGTGCAGCTCAGTGACTCAATTTCACTAACACAATATCTACATGAAAGTCATTCAGCTAGTGTTTTTAGGAGAAATTGGTAATGATGGTCATACATTCCAATCATAAAAGGTGGGTGCTGAATATTGGCTAATTCAAACAGTTAGGGCCCATTCATACCTTGGCATTTAACACATGCATCTAATAAGCATTGGTTTTTAATGAGACTGTTCAGAAGAAAGTACATTGCGTTTTGAAAAATAAGGCATGTCCATTTTTTCTGCATTTTCACGCCGACAGAATAAAAATTAAAATTTTCAGGTTATGCACACAAAAGGCAATTTATTTATTTTGTTTTTTACACAGCTTGCCAGTATCAAATTCTAAATGATCTTTCAATTGAGATACATCATTACCATCATACAGTAATGGAGCTAAATTGAGCCCATTGTTTACAAACCAAACTCAATATATAGCTCAAGGCGAATATAGCCTTTAACCTCATTTCAGATAAAGTATCACAGATGTTCAGACTTCGACTATCTAAAGAACAGCAAAACCAGGTAAACATGGATGATTACCTTTTACAGCAGCCACAAAAAGCCTGAGTGTTCAGCACGATGAAGAAGGAAATGTAACGGCTTTCTATCATCATGCTTACTGGGCACTATATACTATTAAATACAATTCTGTATACTGAAAGATACTATTAAATACAATTCTGTATACTGAAAGATACTATTAAATACAATTCTGTATACTGAAAGATACTATTAAATACAATTCTGTATACTGAAAGATACTATTAAATACAATTCTGTATACTGAAAGATACTATTAAATACAATTCTGTATACTGAAAGATACTATTAAATACAATTCTGTATACTGAAAGATACTATTAAATACAATTCTGTATACTGAAAGATACTATTAAATACAATTCTGTATACTGAAAGATACTATTAAATACAATTCTGTATACTGAAAGATACTAGTAAATACAATTCTGTATACTGAAAGATACTAGTAAATACAATTCTGTATACTGAAAGATACTAGTAAATACAATTCTGTATACTGAAAGATACTAGTAAATACAATTCTGTATACTGAAAGATACTAGTAAATACAATTCTGTATACTGAAAGATTTTAAAGTAGGACACCAATATACTCACAATTTCACAGATCATCCAAGTAAACATCACTGATCTACATTAATCCGAGAGCAATAAAAGATACTGTTTGAGTAAAGAATACATACTTCAAGGAGAGTTTAATGTCACTTTAAGGCCTCATGCTCACAGGGCGTTAAAAAAAAAAAAAAAAACTAGCTGCAAAGCCAGTACCGACGCCAGGAAAAAGCAGCTGTAAAAATGTGCTTTTAAAAGCGTTTTGCATTGGCGTTCATGCACGTTTAGCTGCGTAAGCATTTAGCAGCGTTTCTCTACCCCCTCTTCTAATTTTCTTCTCTCAAATCCAATTACTACAGCATAAAAAAACGCTTAACGCTGTATAAAGCGTTAACATGTGTTCAGCCGCATCAGGCGTTTTTACAGCTTAACACTGCTGCTCCAGAGCGCCCTGTTTTTTTTTTTTTTTTACAGCTATGAGTAAGCATCTACTTTGATGTGAAACGCGTCAGCCCTCCATCCCTGCATGTCAGATTTCTGTTTTGCCTGTTTTTGAATTTTTGGATTAATTTTGGATTTTATTTTGAAAATTTGGAAATAAATCGTTTATACGGGGTGCGGCAGTCCAGGGCTCCTTTCTTTTCCATGCATCAGTGCAGAGCCAGCACCTGTTCCAGTATCAGGGCGGGAGCATTTTGAAAGCCCTACAGCTTAAAAGAGCGGTACAACCCTTCATAGCTTGAAAAAATAGGATTTTTATAACAGCTTACCTGTAAAATCCTTTTCTTGGAGTACATCACGGGACACAGAGCGACATAGTCATTACTAATGGGTTATATAGATACCATCAGGTGCTGGCACTGGCAACTTCCAAAACCGGAAGTACCCTCCCCTATATAAGCCCCTCCCATCCGGGAGCACCTCAGTTTTGTAGCAAAGCAATAAGTGTCCCTAAAGAGGGGCGGGAGCTCTGTGTCCCGTGATGTACTCCAAGAAAAGGATTTTACAGGTAAGCTGTTATAAAAATCCTATTTTCTTTCTCGTACATCACGGGACACAGAGCGGCATAGTCATTACTAATGGGATGTCCTAAAGCAATGCCAAATGAGGGGGGGGGGATACACCATATATAAGCTGAGCGCTATCAGACATGAGGATCTTTTGCGGCCTGCAACACACTGCGCCCAAAGGCGACATCCTCCTGACTTCTAACGTCCACCTGGTAGGACCTAGTAAACGTGTGTACCGAAGACCATGTTGCGGCCTTACAGATTTGAGCCAGGGAGGCCTGGTGATGCACTGCCCATGAAGTTCCAACTGCTCTCGTGGAGTGCGCTCTAACTTTGAACGGAGGCGGTCTCCTTCTCAAGCCATACGCTTGCATAATGACCTGTCGAATCCACTTGGCTAAAGTAGACTTTGACGCTGCCTGACCCTTTCTGGGGCCTTCCGGCAGAATAAACAAAGTATCCGTTCTGCGAATCTGAGCAGTGGCTTTTAGATAAGCTTTAACTGCTCTTACTACATCCAAAGAATGCAATAACTTTTCCTCTACCGAAGTAGGTTTGGGGAAAAAAGAAGGAAGAACCACATCTCGGTTCAAATGAAACCTCGATACCACCTTAGGAAGAAAGGCTGGATGAGGACGTAACACTACTCTGTCCTTATGGATAACCAGATATGGCTCCTTACAGGACATAGCTGCTAATTCCGATACTCTTTTAGCCGAACAAATGGCTACTAGAAAAATCAATTTCCTGGTGAGAAGCACCAAGGAAATATGCTGTAATGGTTCAAATGGTTGTTTCTGTAGAACCGACAGAACCAAGTTTAGATCCCATGGACATATGGGAATATTAACCGGAGGCCTAATACGCATCACTCCTTGTATAAAGGCTTTGACTAGTGAATGCGAAGCCAAGGGCCTTTGAAAAAATATTGACAAGGCCGAAATCTGACCCTTGATAGTACTCAAGGCAAGCTTCCTATCTACAGCCCACTGTAGGAAGTCCAGAATCCTACCTATTACGTACTTATGTGGATGCCATTTCTTGGCCTCACACCACGCGATGTACGCCTTCCAGATTCTATAGTAGATCTGCCTGGATACCGGCTTCCTGGCATTGATCATGGTAGATACCACAGCATTAGAGAGCCCTCTCTTTTTTAGAATGTGGGCTTCAATAGCCAGGCCGTCAAACCTAGGGCTGGTAAGGAAGGGTGGTATATCGGTCCTTGCGAAAGCCGGACGACGTGGGAGAGTCCAAGGACTCCCCACTGAAATTTTACAATCTCCGCGTACCACGCTCTTCGGGGCCACGCTGGAGCCACCGGAATCACTGGTTTCTTTTCTACCCTGATTTTGCGGAGTAATCGAGGTAACCATTGTGGCGGTGTGAATGCATATATCAGCTTGAACTGATCCCCAGGGAACACTAGGGCATCCGAGCCGCAAGCTAGGGGATCCCTTGTCCGAGAGACAAACCTATCCCCCTTTGCGTTGAATCTGGATGCTAGAAGATCTACATCCGATGTTCCCCACCGCTGACATATTGTCCAGAAAACCTCGGGGTGAAGGGACCCTTCCTCTGGGCCTAATTGCTGGCGACTTAGAAAGTCCGCCTTCCAATTCTCCACTCCTGGAATGAATACCGCAGATATGGCTGGGACATATTTTTCCTGCCCATTTCAGGATGTAATTTACTTCCCTCTGGGCTGCACGACTCCTGGTGCCCCCCTGATGATTGATATATGCCACTGCTGTGGCATTGTCTGATTGAATTCTGACAGGGGACCCTTGGAGTTTGGATGTCCATGCTACTAGGGCATACCGGGCTGCTCGTATCTCTAAGAGATTGATGGGCAGGGCCTTTTCTGCATCCGACCATCTGCCCTGGAGAGACTATTGCTCCAGTACTGCTCCCCAGCCTATAAGGCTGGCATCTGTAGTGACCACCTTCCAAGAAATCGGACTGAAGGATTTCCTTTTTTCCAGATTCTGGGGAACCCACCACCAACGGAGGCTCTTGCGAACGGAAGGGGACAAGGACATTGTAAGTCTAGGGCCTGAACTTTTTTGTTCCAGGCTGACAGTATGGCCCCTTGCAAATTCCTTGAATGGAATTGACCGTAGGGTACTGCTTCGAATGATGCCACCATTTTTCCCAGCAGCCTCATATACAGGCGTATGGACGGCTGTCTTTTTTGTACCCACTAAGTGGATCAAATCTTTCAAAGACAACACCTTTCCTCGAGGCAAGAATATTTTTCTCTGGCCTGAATCCAACCTTAGCCCCAAGTATTCCAGACTTTTGACTGGTTTTTAGGGCTGACTTGTCTCGGTTGATAATCCAACCGTGAGATTCCAGATACTTGATCGTCTTGTGAACGACCACGTCTAGTTTTTTCACTGAGTGGTCTATCAGCAACAAGTCATCCAGATATGCCATTATCATTACACCTTGTGTTCTTAGATTGGCCAATAAAGGGCCAGAATTTTTGTAAACACTCGTGGTGCTGTGGCCAAACCGAAGGGTAAGGCTCTGAACTGAAAATGGCGCCCTTCTACTGCAAAGCGTAGAAATTTTTGGTGGACTGGAAAGATGGGAATGTGCAAATAAGCATCTTTGATGTCGATCGTGGCTAACCAATCCTCCCCTTGTAGGGCAGTGGCCACCGATCGGATCGACTCCATCGGAAAGTCCTGATATACAGGAATTTGTATAGCCCTTTTAGAATTAATATGGGCCTCCCGACCGCGTTTGCTTCGGGACTGTAAAGAGGTTTGAGTAAAACTCGAACCCTCATTCTTCCAGGGGAACCTCCATAATTACTCCTTGGAGCAATAGTTGTTCTAGTGCCAACAGGAGGGACTCTCTCTTCCGGGGATCCCTTGGCACGTTTGACCTCAAAAATGGGAAGGAGGAGAGTCTTTTAACTCCAAACTGTATCCCAAACCTACTGCGGAGAGCACCTATCTGTCTTGATCGTGTCCCGCCAGGTCTCTTGCGAACAACTGGAGTCCTCCCCCCACCCGACTGAGTGGGGGCTTCAATGAATTTCACTTTGGGGGAGGTTTTGTACCTCCCCTGACCCAGGGTTTCTCATTACCCTGCTACTGTCCCTGTTTTTTACCCCCGGGATTTGACCGAGGAGGCCGTCGGAACTGTTACACAGCCGATGCCCCAGGGACTGGAGAAGCAGGCCTCTTAAAGAGGGACCTCTAACTCTGCTTTTAACCGGTAAGAGCGTATTTTTACCGCTGGAAATTTTCTGGATATATTTGTCCAGGTTTTCCCTGAATAAGCGTTCACCATGAAATGGGACGCTAACCAGCCATTCTTTACAGGGAGCTTCAGAAGACCAGTTTTTGAGCCATAGGAGCCTACGCATATGTACTATAGACAGCGTAAGGCGGGAGGCCTGATGGACTGAATCCTCTATGGCGTCAACCGCAAAGCCTAAGGCTCTAGGTAGATCAGCTAGGGCAAAGCCTGCTGATCTGTCAAGTCCCTCAAGACCTGTTTCAACTGATCCTTCACTGCTTAGCAGACCCCAATAGCTGCTACTGCTGGTTGTATCACCAAGCAGATTTTCATAAGGACTCCAATCTTTTATCTATTGGGTTCTTGAACATTTGGACATTATCCACTGGACATGTCAGTGATTTATACATACAAGAGATGGCTGCGTCCACTGTAGGGACCTTCCATTTTTTTTTTTTTTTTTGATGAACTTATCCTCCATGGGATAGACCACCGGAAATCTCTTGGGGGAATAAATATTTTCTCAGGACGTTCCCAATCCTGGTAAATGAGCCCTTTCAGTAAAGGGTGAAGTGGAAAAGAACAAACAGTCTGGGGGCTTCTAGCGACCCCAACGAGGATACAGTAGTGGTTGATGGTTCCGCAAGGTGCATTTTTAAATGCTGATCGGACCATGTTAGTCAGAGACTGAACCCATAATCTTTCAGCTTAAGATGCTGAGAAAAGGTTCCCCCACTGTTGATTCCTCTATAACAGAATCAACCTCATCCTGATCCCCTTCAGGCAGGTCGATCCCTGTATGGGACTGTTGCTCTGCTAACAGGCACTCTGAAGGAGGAGACGGAGATCGGGCGTGCTTTCCCTGACAGGGAGGCAGCGATAAATGTTGACAATCTCTCTCTAATCCTCCCAGAGCTGAGGAAAAAACCTCCTCTGTTACATACACAGGAGCAGGTGAACTGAGGACAGCCACAGTACCAAGTACCCTGCGGGGTCTCTACGGTCACTTACCTCTGAACTTCAGGGGAGACTGGTGCAGCAGGAGTATGCCCAAGATCCTCCGAGCCCGATGAGACCCCCTTCGCTTCCTGGAAGATTCAGTTCCGGAGCTTCTGGACGGCATATTCCTAAGCCTAAAGCTGAGGTATTCCAGCCGTAATACACCACTTTTACTGAGAATAGTCTAGCACAATTGCTGCTATATCACAGTTGGTGTCTACTAATGTGCCTTTCTAGGGGATGCCTGTATCAACCGCTTGCTGTATGCCTTTAAATGTTGCCAGCTCTGTCTCTGTACTTCATAGCCAGCTCACTACAATATTGTGGTTTTTTTAAACTGCTGGGACGCCCGCACATGCGCAGAAGCGCTGCGGCGCGCACAGAGCGTCATCCCCCAGGCTCCGCCCCCTTTCCCGGCTCACCTCTATATATAGAGGCGCGTGCACGCGCGCGGGCACGTGCGCCTTCGGCGCTAATTTCAAATATGGTAACAAGGGACAGGAGCCAGGGCCCCTCTTTGCCGCAGGCCGGGGGATGGACGAGCACTGCAACATGGCAGAGGAAGCAGTTTCCTATAAGAGAACTCACCATCTGCCTGGACTTTGCTCTGCTGAGAAGAAGCTAGTCCACATGACAAGAAAACATTCCACAGCGGCCTCTAGTGGACAAACACAGGTACCGCAGTCTAATATATTAAATATATATAAAAAAAAATTTATTTATTTTTCTTGACCACCATTAAAAATTATTACATTTTTTTAGTAGTTACAGGCATGCACAGAATTTTGCGGGAATACCATTAGGTAACAGACAGAAAGACAAATTAGGCTTGGGGGTCCCCCAATAGAACCAAGTTCCTGGGGGCCCCCACTTACCTGTTCCCCGCCGCAGGACTTTGTTTGGTCCACAAAAGCCCAAACTTCACCTATCACGGCAGGCATTGTAATCAAACCTTCAGGGACCGGGTTCCCAAGGATTCCACTCCCCTGGACCTGTATAGCACCCTGCACAGAAAACATCTTGGTCGTGGGTATGACCAGAGCTCTGGATCCCAGGGTCCAGCTCTCCTAAGAGAAGCATTACAGGCAAAACCTTGCTCTTCTCTGCAAGGCCCGGGTACCGACCGTTTAGCTATGAAGCTTTTTTGGTCGGATCCGGAATAGCTTACTGAGGCCCAAAAGAACCTGTACGCAAGCTCAGTGAAAAACACATGTTTCTTCTTGGCCAACACCTTAGACACTGGCAAAAAACTGAGGTGCTCCCGGATGGGAGGGGCTTATATAGGGGAGGGTACTTCCGGTTTTGGAAGTTGCCAGTGCCAGCACCTGACGGTATCTATATAACCCATTAGTAATGACTATGTCGCTCTGTGTCCCGTGATGTACGAGAAAGAAACACCTATGCCACTTACAGCTCCTAAAAGCCTACGTGTGAATGGCTACATAGAACAACATGGAGTGGCGTTATGAAGCTGTCGAACGCTGCTAAAAGCAGCTGTAAAAACACCCCGTGTGCGTGAAGCCTAAAGTGCGTTTCTAAAGGCTTAACCACTTGCCTCTCTGTGACCGTGCCCGCGGGACCCGCGGACTCGATGTCCGCCGATGTTCCGCGATTGGCTCACGGAACGGCAGAACGGGGGTGGGGTGGGGGGTGCCTTTGTAAACAAGGCATCTCCCTGTTCTGCCTAGTGACACAGCACTGATGGTCTGTCTGCTCCCTCTCATCGGGAGCAGCGATCAGTGACGTGCCACAGTAAGCCACGCCCCTTAACAGTTAGAATCACTCCCTAGGACACACTTAAAGGGGTTGTAAAGGTTTGTTTTTTATTTTCTAAATAGGTTCCTTTAAGCTCGTGCATTGTTGGTTCACTTACCTTTTCCTTTGATTTACCTTCTAAATGTTTTTTTTCTTTGTCTGAATTTCTCACTTCCTGTTTCTCCTCACTAAACTTCACACCATCATCCGAGTGGTGTGGAGTCAGTCAGAACAGCTTACTGAGGAGGAACAGGAAGTGAGAAATTCAGACAAAGAAAACAAAGAAAAAAAATATTTAGAAGGGAAATCTAAGGAAAAGGTAAGTGAACCAACAATGCACTAGCTTAAAGGAACCTATTTAGAAAATAAAAAAACAAACCTTTACAACCCCTTTAACCCCTTCCCCTACTGGTTAACCGCTTCACTGCCAGTCACATTTATACAGTAATCAGTGCATTTTTATAGCACGGATCGCTGTATAAAGGTGAATGGTCCCAAAATAGTGCCAAAAGTGAACGACGTGTCCGACATTATCTTGCAGTTACAATAAAAAAAAAAAAACGCAGATCGCCGCCATAACAAGTAAAAAAAAAATTATACTAAAAATGCCATAAAAGGGGGCGTGGCCTGACGCAGCATGTGAGCAGACGTTCCTCTCTGCAGCTCCAAGATCCCTCTGCACAATCCTTCGCAATCCTGCTAACCTGCCAAACCAATCGGCCCAAAACTTTCTCCAGACACCCAAGAGGGACCCTGCTACTCATCCACGGAAGAATTTTGGTGGATGGGAGGAAGAAAAGGGAGAAAACAGCCCCCGGTCAGGATGAATATTACCACTCGGTCCTCCCAAGATGGCCGCCGCTCCACCATGCTACATGTGCCTCTCTCATCTACACCGGAACTCTTCGGTGACGATCTGGACCCCTCACTACCACCATCCCCTGGGGCTTCAGCCCCTTCAATACCCCTGGCCCACCCCGCTCCGAGTGATGACGGTCTCGAGGAGGGGCCGGAACCGGAGCCCACCTTGCTGGATGTTCTCAAAATCCTGAAGGTAAATCATTCTGATATTATGGGGAAGGTGGAGGAACTAAAGCTGGACATTACTATAATGCGCCAGGAC
Source organism: Rana muscosa (assembly GCA_029206835.1). Taxonomy (NCBI): domain Eukaryota; kingdom Metazoa; phylum Chordata; class Amphibia; order Anura; family Ranidae; genus Rana; species Rana muscosa. The sequence continues at coordinate 277,858,268 of CM055117.1, forward strand.
ATGCATAAGGTCAGGGACCGGGTCGCTGAGACAGAACGCCGCATTAGTGACCTGGAAGACACTGTAGGCCCGGCCCTGCCTGTGCTGAAAACCCATGGCAACAGAATTCAATCGTTGGCAGATAAGATCGACGATTTGGAAAATCGTTTACGTAGGAATAACCTGCGCCTGGTGGGCCTCCCAGAACGGGTCGAGGGTGCAGACCCGGTATCCTTCCTTGAATGCTGGTTTACCCAGGAATTTGGCAAAGACTGCCTGTCCCCATGTTTTGTGATCGAACGGGCCCACAGGGTCCCTGGGAGACCGCTCCCTGCTGGAAACCCCCCTCGCACCATGGTTATCCGTCTCCTAAATTATAGGGACAGGGACGCTATCCTGAGGGCTGCCCGCATAAAGGGAAGCCTGAAAATCAACAACGCATCGGTCTCCCTCTACCCAGATTACTCCCCAGCAGTTCGTGCTGCGAGAGCCAAGTATCAACATGTTAAACAGAAGTTGAGAGAACAGACCATACAATACTCCATGCAATTTCCCGCGACGCTGAGAGTCGTCCACCAGGACCAAGTGCACTTTTTTCAGAACCCTGCTACTGCGCTTTCCTGGTATGAATCCCTGTCCAAACCCGGCCGCGCATCTGACCGACCACCTGCAACCTGATCAGGGTATCCCCCCCGCACAGGCTACAAAGCCACTTCATTTTCTTTTTCTCGCCCCAATCGGGGGCTCTTTGTGCCTATGGCAGGTACCTTATTCTACAGCTCGACAAGAGGCTATGGATCTTTAAGGGGAAGATTGGGATGCTGCAGTTGTTTTCCTTTTTCTTTCCCCTTTGGTTTTCTTTTTTTTTTTTCTTTTTTTGTTCTCTGATCATTGACTGATCTAAATAGTTTGCTGACTTGCCTGTATTGGCCATGTTCCTAGTGTCTACTAGCAGTTTTGGGACAAAGCCGGCCCCTTGTTCTTGGGGTACGGCAGGGGTAGTAACGAAATCAATGTGGATTTCAACTGGTAATGTATGTGTAATGGTTTGTGTGTTTGCATGGATGGTGGTTGTGTGGATGTGTTCATGGGTACTCCTTTTCTCCTGCTCCCCCCCAGTGTTGGATTGCAGCCGCGCCGGTGACAAGTGTCTGATTTGTATTACCATATATGGGCCCCTTTTTAACCCCCCGCCATGTCTATAATCACATGCATCTCCTGGAATGTCCGGGGGTTAAATTCTAAATTTAAAAGAGCATCCTTATTTGAATTTCTCAAGCCACATAGGCCACAGATACTATGCCTACAGGAGACACATCTCCTAGGCTCCAAAATACTTGCTTTGAAAAAACACTGGGTGTCACAGGGGTATCATTCCATGTACTCAAATTATGCTAGGGGAGTCTCTGTCCTCATAAGGAAGGGACTCCCTTTCTCCTGTGACCAGGTAGTTATTGACCCAATGGGTCGGTACGTTTTTTTACTGTGTAAAATCCACGCCACCCCATTGCTCTTGGTGGTGGTGTATGCCCCCCCCCCTGTCACGGCTGCAATCTTCACTGACTTAAGTTTACAGTTTTCTAAATTGCCGGGTCTGCCTACCCTTGTGCTGGGGGATTTCAATTCTGTCCTGGACCCAGGTCTGGACAGGTTGAGGCCCCTCCAATATGAATCCAAGCTATTTAGCCACTGGTGTGCCTCCTTTGGTTACGTCAACCTTTGGCGGCGTGGCCATCCACTGATAAAAGAATACTCCTGTCAATCCAGAACATATGGTACTCTTTCCAGGCTGGATTATGCCCTGGGAACCTCTGATATGGTCCCTTATGTTAAGTCGGTCGCATACATCTCGCAGACAATCTCAGACCATTCGGCCCTTAAGATAGAGTTGGTGATGGGTCACCGACCCTCTTTTCGGCAGTGGAGGCTCAGCCCTTGCTGGATCTCCACCCCCGAAATACAGGACCCGGTGGGACAGGACATGTCCCACTTTTGGGCGGATAATGAAGGATCTGCCTCCCCTGGCCCCACATGGGACGCCTTTAAGGCGACTGTGCGGGGTTCATACATCTCTAACACTACCAGACATAAAAAAAACCTCCAGGCCACTCTTTTAGCCCTAGAGTCCTCCTTGGAGATTGCGAGGGCCCAGTATTCTGCGTCCCCCACCCCGGACTCCCACGGGGTCCTGGTGGGGGCGCATAGGGCCCTGGACCTCCACAGGGTGGATGTAACGCAGAAACAACAGAGATATCTGACAGCCAGGCTGCTTGAACACAGTGGGAAAAATGGCAAGATGTTGGCATATCTTTCCCGCATGGACTGTGTTGATAGGACTATTCCGCAAATCCAGGTGCCGGATGGCTCCATCGCTTCAGACCCTAGGACCATTAATCTAACTTTTAAATCCTTCTATGAGGACCTATATTCGTCCCAGCCCTCTCCACCTGAATGGGAAACTATGGGTTTCTTCGAGTCTCTCCGGTTCCCTGTACTGGAGGACTCACACAGATCCATCTTAAATGAACCTTTGACGGTAGAAGAAATTACCACTGCCATATACTCACTCCCCCCGAACAAAACTCCTGGATTGGACGGTTTGCCCGCTGAATGGTACAAACACTATGCTGGGGACTTGGCACAGAGGTTGCACTCTCAGTTTGGGCAGGCAATGGAGGAGGGCGTTCTCCCCTCCTCCATGTGTGAGGCCCTGATTGTGGTGATCCCCAAGCCTGATAAAGATCCAACGCTATGTGGCTCATACCGTCCAATCTCCTTACTCAATAGCGATGTTAAGATACTGGCCAAGGTACTGGCAGTGAGACTACAAAAGATTATCCTACACCTTATCCATAGGGACCAAACTGGATTCATGCCTGGAAAGAGTACATATGACAACATTAGACGATTGTTCATACATATCCATAGAGCTGACACTGAGCATAAAAGTGGCCTGGTGTTGTCCCTGGATGTGATGAAGGCCTTTGATACTGTGAAATGGACCTTTTTGTGGGAAGTCATGCACCGAATGGGTTTTAGTCACCAATTTATAAAATGGGTTCGCCTGCTATATATCAATCCCAGGGCAAGAATATGTACTAACAAGGATGTATCGGATGTCTTTTCTTTACACAGGGGAACACGGTAGGGCTGCCCGCTCTCGCCACTCCTGTTCGCACTTGCCATAGAGCCTTTGGCTCTGGCGGTGCGACAGACGGCGTCGGTGGGCGGCATATGTTATGGTAATCTTACAGAGAAGATCTCATTATATGCTGATGACGCATTAATATACCTTGATGGCACAGAACAGTCCTTTAAATCTTTAATGGAAGTGGTGGAGGAGTTCGGGAGGGTCTCGGGACTAAAGGTGGGCTGGGACAAGTCTGTTGCTTTTCCCATAGGCCCCAAACAGGATTATACTTACTTATCTCACTCTAACCTGTCAGTCAGATCCACATTTAAATATTTGGGCATTCACATTAATGCAGACCTGGCCCTCTTTGAATCTCTTAACATTGCCCCAGTTGTTACACACATGGAGACCAGGTTGCAAACTTGGGCCTCATTACCTTTGAATTTGATAGGGCGGGTGAACATATTTAAAATGATATACCTACCTAAATTTTTATATGCCTTTAGGGCATCCCCTATTTTTCTCTACAAAAAGCTCTTCAAAAGAATAGACTCGTTATTATCCTCCTTCCTATGGCAGGGGACCAATCCCAGAATAGCGAAGGCTTCCCTCCAGGCCTCTAAGGGTGATGGGGGACTGGCCTGCCCCAACTTGCGACACTATTTTATAGCAGCCCAATTAACCTATGTCTATGAATGGTTCCAGGGGGCCTCCGCATCCTGCTCTACCTATCTACTGCAGGCACTTGCTGGCCTAGAGACCCCATTGGTAGATATTATGCATAGATCTTTACCAAAACGATGCTCCCGCGGCTCCCCGATAGAAGTGAGTTGGTTGGCCTGGCATGAAGGGAATAAGACTATTTCAGAATTGGGGGGGGGTCTCACCGAAAACCCCCCTATGGCATAACCCCAATCTTCTGGAGCTCATGGGTCACCCCGATGCATTGTGGTGGACACGGCTGGGCATTACCCACGCTGCCCACATTTTTCTCAATGGTGAATTTATCTCTTTTGAAGTCCTAAAAGCTACAAGTGGATTATCAAATAAATTCTATTTTAAATATCTTCTCATACGACACGCTGTCCGTGCGCAGTTTCATGGCCTGACTCTTGAGCTCGCTGAATCCCCGCTTGAGGCATTGATGTCGTGTTCTGGCATTACGAAATTAGCCACGACCATTTACTCCCGACTGCAGACGGGTGGGAGTTCTCCCTTCCGTGCTGCACAGCGGAAGTGGATGGTCGACATCCCTGGGCTTTCAGAGGAGGGGTGGGAGGAGGCCTCTGGGGCCTGTTTCTTGGATATTGTTGGGTCTAACGACCAATATATACAGTTCAAATTTATTCATCAACTGCATTACACGCCGGCCCGTCTGGCTCGCATGGGTTATGTTTCAGGGGCCCTCTGCCCTAGATGTAAGTGCACCAATGCTGGTTATGTACACATGTTTTGGTCCTGCCCGGCCCTCTTGGGGTTCTGGGTGGACCTATTCTATTTTTTTGAAAACAATCTATGCCTAGTGACCCCCCACACTGTTGAAGTGGGGCTCCTGGGCATCCTTAATGACCACATACCCAGAACCAACGAACGGACCCTAGTCCGCTTGATACTATTTTATGCCAGAAAACTGATATTACTACAATGGAAGTGTGAATCTGCTCCCAACATCCAACTGCTGTACCGCATGATAAACAAAGTCGTACCAACCTTTAAACTAATCTATAAAGGAAGGGCCTGTATACAGAAATTCTACAAGATCTGGCAACCTTGGCTGGATATAGACAGCTCCTTTTGGAAGGATACCCCTCTGTCTCAGCAGTAGTGGGCCCTGATTCAGCCCCTCCTGTTTGATGGAGGGGGGGAGAACTACCTCCTATCCTAAATAAAGAAGCTGGGGACATGAAACATATCCCACATAAATGTGGGGGGGGGAGTAGGAGGAGTGCCCCCACCCAGCTGTAGTTTCGGCTGGGGAAATGGGTGGAAGTGCTGGGTGAATGGGTATGAGTGTTGTGTGAGTGAATGCAAGCACTTAAGTATTACTGAATAAGGATAACCGAATGAGTCCTGTGAAAATCACAGTTAAATACTCTCGATACACCTTTGGTATTAGGGTTTTGTGTTTCTTTTTTTTTTTTTCTTCTCCTCCGTTGAGGAACTGGGACACCTATGTGGCCATGTGGCCACAAGCTGTAGGCCTTATTAGGCTTGAATGTTATTTCGAGACTATATTGTTTATGCTCCCGCTTCACGGTGTAATACTGGTATATTGCTACTGAATACAAGAAAATAATGTGTAAGCGTGTATGTTGATATGCTCTGTAATTTTTCTCTGTTCAATGGAAAAATCAATAAACATAAATTTAAAAAAAAAAAAATGCCATAAAACTACCCCCTATTTTGTAGACGCGAAAAACTTTTGCGCAAATCAATATACTGTATATACTCGAGTATAAGCCGAGGCACCCAATTTTACCACAAAAAAACTGGGAAAACGTATTGACGCGAGTATAAGCCTAGGGTGAGAATGCAGCAGCTACTGTAAGCGGAAAAGAGGGTCAACAATGCCCATTTGCACGCCTCATTGTGCCCAGCCTCACTGTGCCCATTGCAACGTACCTGAAATTCTTGACAGGCTGCAGGCGTCCATTTTTTTAAAAGTCGTGGCTTCCTCCTGGTCCCGTACCGTGATAGGCGCTTGACACCGTGTTCAGTGTTCCGCCAATCACGGACATTCTTTCATCCTCGGACAAGAGGACGTCCGTGATTGGCGGAACACTGAACACAGTGTCTGCTGGGAAACCGAGTCCGAGGATGAGAAGACGTCCGTGATAGGTGGAACACTGAACACAGTGTCAAACGCCTATCACGGGACGGGACCAGGAGGAAGCCGCGACTTTTAAACAATGGATGCCCGCAGCACTTCAGGTACACTGACTCGAGTATAAGCCGATGGGGGGTATTTTAAGCCCTAAAAAAAAAAAAAAAAAAAAAAAGGCTGAAAAACTCGGCCCGAGTATATGCGAGTATATGCGGTATGCTTATTGCGTTTTTTTTTTTTACCAAAAATATGTAGAATACGTATCGGCCTAAACTGAGAAAAACTTTTTTTTTTTTCTTTTTTTTTTAAAGCAAGAAGAAGGGGCTATTTATTATAGCAAAAAGTACAAAATATTGCTTTTTTTCAAAATTGTCGTTCTATTTTTGTTTATAGCGCAAAAAATTAAAAACCGCAGAGTAGATGAAATACCACCAAAAGAAAGCTCCATTTGTGGTGGAAAAAAACACGTCAATTTTGTTTGGGAGCCAAGTTGCATGACCGCGCAATTGTCAGTTAAAACGTCGCAGTGCCGAATCGCAAAAAGTGGCCTGGTCATTTGGCAGCCAAATAGTCCGGGGCTGAAGTGGTTAAGGATTTTTATCATAATGCATTCTCTGCATTAAGGCAATAAGCCTTCTGTGCTGCAGGATCCCCCCAGCCCCCCCTTATACTTACCTGAGCCAGATATCGATCCAGTGATAAAGCACAAGAGCAGAGGCTACGTGGGAGACGTGGGCTCCTGCTGCTGACAATCACAGCCAGTGATGAGGGAGTGTGGGTGCGGGGTCAAGCCGTGCACAGTGTGTCTTATTGACACACAGAGCGGGTAAGTATGACATGTTTGTTATTTTAAAAGCAAAACATTTTACTTAAATGTAAAATAATTCTGGGAGTGGCACAAGCCTCTTAAAAATAAAAAAAATCAATAACTCTTTTCTGGAGTATTATCTTTTGATATGCTTTTTGAGTGCTGGCTTCATTTAAGATACATTAATCATGACAATACAGGCGGCAGGGCTTAGCAGAATTATTTTTAGCTAGAAAGGCAGCAGAACACTTTAAGGCAGGGGTCTTCAAACTACGGCCCTCCAGGTGTTCAGGAACTACAATTCCCATCATGCCTAGTCATGTCTGTGAATGTCAGAGTTTTGCAATGCCTCATAGGATTTGTAGTTCCGCAACAGCTGGAGGGCCGTAGTTTGAGGATCCCTGCTTTAAGGAGAAGTCAAGTGACATTTCAATTGATCTCAGGAGCCTGGCTCCACTATAGCAGCCACGGGCTTACCATAAAAGAGCTTAAGTGAATTACCTGTCCCTAGTCACTTCATTTATGCAGCTTTATCAGCAGCCTCAAGTATTGGAAGCATTTCCATACATAAGGTAAAAGAGAGCAAGACACCAAGAACCATACTTGAGAACTTGGAGTGAAAAAAGAAGGGGCAGAAGAGGGACATCTGAGAAAATATTTCGGGGGGGGGGGGGGGGGAAGCGATGACAATGGAGATAATGAGCAGAGAGAACAGAAGAGAAATCATTGGTGAAAAGGAGCAGAGCTGGAACAGAAAAGGAGCACACCGACGGTAAGACGTAGAGAAAACGGTTTTCAAAGTGATTGAGTCAAAACTTTTTACCTTAATGCATTCCCTGCAGGAATGGAACGGGGAAGCGGGGGGCATACGTAGCTCAGCTAAGGAGTGCCCCCTCTGCACATGGCACATGTATTAGGGAAAGAAAACAGATGATCATTAACCACTTAACGACCGCTCACTGTATATATACGTCGGCAGAATGGCACCGACAGGCACAATCACGTAGAGTGTACGTGATTGCCTTTGTACAGTTGGGGGGTCCAATCGGACCCCCCTTCTATACAGTGAGCGGTGGCTAAGTGTCCGGGAGCGTTCCGGGATGAGGGGGCAGCCATTCGTTTCTGGCCACCCCCTCGCGATCGCTCCCGGCGAATGGAAATGCCCCCTCTGTCTGTGTCAGACAGAGGGAGCAGGAGGAAGTGATGTCATCTCTGGTGCGGCGCTCACATATACCGAGCGCCGTACAAGAGAAGATATCAGGTCAGTGCACACAACACTACACTGACACCAGGACACATAGGGACATAAATCGCCCCCCCAGATCACCCCCCTGATCACCCCCCCAGCCCCCAGTCAGTGTCACTGATTGCAGTGACCATTTATTTAGTGATCACTGCAATCAGTGACATTTGTGACTGTAAAAGTGTCACCAAAGTTTAGTCTTAGGTCCAGTGTAGCCCCCTAACCCCCCCTAATATAGGTTTAACCCCCTGATCACCCCCCAGATAACCCTTTCACCCCTTATCACCACTGTCGCTTAGCGATAATTTTTCTGATCGCTGTCTTAGCGTCAGTGATGCCGATCGGCAGCCAGTAATTTTTTTTAGGTTCGCTGCAGGTTTTTATAGCGTCAGGTACCCCAATATATTATCTAATAAAGGTTTAACCCCCTTGATCGCCCCCCAGGTAACCCTTTCACCCCCTATCACCACTATCACTAAGCGATCGTTTTTCTGATCGCTGTCTTAGCGTCAGTGATGCCGATCGGTAGCCGGTAATTTTTTTTAGGTTCGCCGCAGGTTTTTATAGCGTCAGGTACCCAAATATATTATCTAATAAAGGTTTAACCCCCTTGATCGCCCCCCAGGTAACCCTTTCACCCCCTATCACCACTGTCGCTAAGCAATTGTTTTTCTAAACGCTGTCTTAGTGTCGGTGATGCAGATCGTAGCCAGTAATTTTTTTTAGGTTCGCCGCATGTTTTTATAGCGTCAGGTACCCCAATATATTATCTAATAAAGGTTTAACCCCCTTGATCGCCCCCCAGGTAACCCTTTCACCCCCTATCACCACTGTCACTAAGCTATCGTTTTTCTAAACGCTGTCTTAGTGTCTGTGATGCAGATCGGTAGCCGGTAATTTTTGTTAGGATCGCCGCAGGTTTTTATAGCGTCAGGTACCCCAATATATTATCTAATAAAGGTTTTAACCCCCTGATTGCCCCTAGTTAACCCTTTCACCAGTGATCACCATATAAGTGTTACGGGTGACGCTGGTTAGTTAGTTTGCTTTTTATAGTGTCAGGGCACCCGCCGTGTATATAACCCAATAAAGGTTTAACCCCCTGATCGCCCGGCGGGTGATATCAATTAGGTTTTAGCGTCAGAGAGGGTCTGAGTCACACCCCAGGCAGCGTCAGGTTAGTGCCAGTAACGCTAACACCCACGCGTGAAGCATACACCCCCCTTAGTGGTATAGTATCTGAACAGATCAATATCTGATCAGATCTATACTAGCGTCCCCAGCAGTTTAGGGTTCCCAAAAATGCAGTGTTAGTGGGATCAGCCCAGATACCTGCTGGCACCTGCGTTTTGCCCCTCCGTCCAGCCCAGGCCACCCAAGTGCAGTATCGATCGATCACTGTCACTTACAAAACAAAAACACACATAACTGCAGCGTTCACAGAGACAGGCCTGATCCCTGCGACTCCAGTGCTGTAGGAGGTGATTTCACCACCACAGTTAAAAAAAAAAAGCAAATATGCCGAAGCATTGGGGCAGCAGGGGCGGAGGAGCGATTTTGCTCCTAATGCCGCGTACATACGGTCGAAATTCCGAAGGAGGCTTGCCCGTGGAAAAGTCCGACCATGTGTGTGCGGCATAACTTTTTTGCGGGAGGATGCCCCCATGCTTCGGCATATATAAATGGTGCGTGTATGCCCATCATTGGAAGTGGGTGGATGAAGGGCGGTATTCTAATGGTGGGCATACCCACCGATCAATCTCTTTTTTCGTTCAGCCAACTGGCTGCATGAAATAAAAAGATTACAATACATGTCCAACAAGGACCAGCAACGTACTGGTATGTTGCTGGACTTTGAATGTTTATACCAGAATGATGCCTGCGGGTTTAGGTATCATCTTGGTATCATTCTTTTCAGCCTGCGGCCAGCTTTCATGTAAAAGCAATCCTAGCGGCTAATTAGCCTCTGGACTGCTTTTACAAGCAGTGGGAGGGAATGCCCCCCCCCCCGGATATAAAAAGCGCCATTGGGAAATTGGGAAAGCATTTTATCACACCGATCTTGGTGTGGTCAGATGCTTTGAGGGCAGAGGAAAAATCTAGGGTCTAGAAGACCCCAGTTTTTTCAAAAAAAGAGTACCTGTCACTACCTATTGCTATCATATGGGATAAAAAAAAAAATACTTGGAAGGAACAATTTAAAAATAAAATAAAAAAGCAAAATTAATAAAAAATAAAAAATAAATAAAAAAAGCACCCCTGTCCTGCCCTGCTCTTGCCCAATGGCGAACGCAAGCGTCGGTCTGGCGTCATATGTAAACAGCAATTGCACCATGCATGTGAGGTATCACCGCGAAGGTCAGATCGAGGGCAATCATTTTAGCAGTAGACCTCCTCTGTAAATCTACTGGGGTAACCTGTAAAGGCTTTTAAAGGCTTTTAAAAATGTATGTAGTTTGTCGCCAACGTTTGTGCGAAATTTTAAAGCATGTCGTGTTTGGTATCTATGTACTCGGCCTAAGATCATCTTTTTTATTTCATCAAACATTTGGGCAATATAGTGTGTTTTAGTGTATTAAAATTAAAAAAAGTGTATTTTTTAACCCAAAAAATGCGTTTGAAAAATCGCTGCGCAAATACTGTGTAGAAAAAAAAATGCAACACCCACCATTTTAATCTGTAGGGCCTTTGCTTTAAAAAAAAAATATATATATATATATATATATATATATATATATATATATATATATATATATATATATATATTGTTTGGGGGTTCAACATAATTTTCTTGCAAAAAAAAAAAAAGTTTTCATGTAAACAAAAAGTGTCAAAAAGGGCTTTGTCTTCAAGTGGTTAGAAGAGTGGATGTAAGCTTCCTAATGTTGTGTATAAAATGCCAGAACAGTTCAAACCCCCCCCCCCCCAAATGACCCCATTTTGGAAAGTAGACACCCCAAGCTATATACTGAGAGGCATGTCGAGTCCATGGAATATTTTATATGTGGACACAAGTTGCGGAAAAACAAAAAGTTTTTTTTTTTTTTTTTGCACAAAGTTGTCACTAAATGATATATTGCTCAAACATGCCATGGGCATATGTGGAATTACACATATTACACATTACGGGACCCCGGAAACCAAGCACCGCCTTCAGGCTTTCTAAGGGTGTAAATTTTTGATTTCACTTCTCACTGCCTATCACAGTTTCGGAGGCCATGGAATGCCCAGATAGCACAAAACCCCCCCCCAAATGACCCCATTTTGGAAAGTAGACACCCCAAGCTATTTGCTGAGAGGTATTGTGAGTATTTTGCAGATCTCGCTTTTTGTCACAAAGTTTCGAAAATTGAAAAAATATATATATATATATATATATATATATATATATATATATATATATATATATATATATATATATATATATATATATATATTTCTTTCTTCATTTTCAAAAACAAATGAGAGCTGTAAAATACTCGCCATTCCTCTCAGCAAATAGCTTGGGGTGTCTATATTCCAAAATGGGGTCATTTGGGGGGGTTTTGTGCGATTTTGGCATTTTATGGCCTTCGAAACTGTGATAGGTAGTGAGGAGTGAAATCAAAAATTTGTGCCTAGAAATCCTGAAGGCGGTGCTTGGTTTTCGGGGTCCCGTACGCGGCTAGGCTCCTAATAAGTCCCACACATGTGGTATCCCCGTACTCAGGAGAAGCAGAAAAATATATTTTGGGGTGTAATTCCACATATAACCATGGCATGTGTGAGCAATATATCATTTAGTGACAACTTTTTGTAATTTTTTTTTTTTTGTCATTATTCAATCACTTGGGACAAAAAAAATTATATTCAATGGGCTCAACAGGCCTCTCAGCAATTTCCTTGGGGTGTCTACTTTCTAAAATGGGGTCATTTGGGGGGGTTTTGTGCTATTTTGGCATTTTATGGCCTTCGAAACTGTGATAGGTAGTGACGAGTGAAATCAAAAATTTGCGCCCTTAGAAATCCTGAAGGCGGTGCTTGGTTTCCGGGGTCCCGTACGCGGCTAGGCTCCCAAAAAGTCCCACACATGTGGTATCCCCGTACTCAGGAGAAGCAGCAAAATGTATTTTGGGGTGAAATTCCACATATAACCATGGCATGTGTGAGCAATATATCATTTAGTGACAACTTTTTGTAATTTTTTTTTTTTTTTTTTTTTTAGTCATTATTCAATCACTTGGGACAAAAAAATAAAAAATTCAATGGGCTCAACATGCCTCTCAGCAATTTCCTTGGGGTGTCTACTTTCCAAAATGGGGTCATTTGGGGGGGTTTTGTACTGCCCTGTCATTTTAGCACCTCAAGAAATGAGATAGGCAGTCATAAATTTAAAGCTGTGTAAATTTCAGAAAATGTACCCTAGTTTGTAAACTCTATAACTTTTGCGCAAACCAATAAATATACGCTTATTGACATTTTTTTTACTAAAAACATGTGGCTGAATACATTTTGGCCTAAATGTATGACTACAATTGAGTTTATTCGATTTTTCTTATAACAAAAAGTAGAAAATATCATTTTTTTTCAAAATTTTCGGTCTTTTTCCGTTTATATCGCAAAAAATAAAAATCGCAGAGGCAATCAAATACCATTAAAAGAAAGCTCTATTTGTGGGAAGAAAAGTACGCAAATTTCGTTTGGGTACAACATTGCATGTCCGCACAATTTACAGTTAAAGCAGCGCAGTGCAAAATTCTGAATTCACCTCTGGTCCTCTAGCTACCATGGTCCGGGGCTTAAGTGGTTAAAGCACCTCTCCGCAAACTGTTTTTCAAAGAACTACTCGAACAAAGGGATAATGCACTAAAAACTTTGAGAGGGGTATATGAATCTGTTGTGGTAAAAGTCACAAAGAAATGCACTTTAATTTCCTCCTAATGATGGCCCAGCATTCGAGATGACATTAAAGTGGAAACCAAACAAAGAAGGAATCGCATCCCAGCAGAGCTCAAACTGCCATTTGCAGAAATTTCCAACCAAAAGAAAATAAAAATAAAAAATAAATCTAGGTCCCAAGTACGAGGCAAAAAACTGAGCTATGGAGGTTGGCCCCTAGCAGCAGCCCCAAGGGTGAGTTTTTATTTTGTTTTTTAGCTGCACCCAACATCGTGCAGGTGGCGACATCAAACCCATTTGTCTAATTATTTTTGAATCCCCTTAAAAACTAAGAAATAGTTCTCTTTCCCACAGTCTAATAGGGGTGCAGAAATTAATCGGTGCATCGCGATTCGGGTGTCCCCGATGCAATTCCGAAAATCGATTATCGGGATGATGCCCGCAGCTGCAGGCGTCATCACTGTACCGTTTTTAGAGCGGGTGGTTGGCTTTCCAGGGATAACAACCGATGCGGCTAAAAGCCGCTCGGTTGTTATCCCGGAGGAGCGGGAGGGGACACCCCCCTCTTCTGGCGCTCTGCTCGAGCTTCCCGTCCCACCGGGATACCCGATCCATGAGCCGCTACTTCTAGCGGCTAGAGAGACTGGAACGAAGCGTCGGCTTCGTTCCAGTCTGTATGTAAACACGGAAGCGACGTCACAACGTCACTTCCGGTTTACTCGGCTGCCAATAGCGCCAGTTTAACAAAAAAAAATTTAAAAAAAGGACAGTATTCAAAATGGCCTATTTTGGCGATCTGAATACTTTCAAGTGCAAAGGAGGGATTTGGGGTCTTTTAGTCCCCCGATCCCTCAATAAAGAGTACAAGAAAAGTAAAGAAAGCCTGCAGACAGTTTGCTGAAGACAAGCAGACTGAGGACATGGATTACTGGAACCATGTCCTGTGGTCTGATGAGACCAAGATAAACGTATTTGGTTCAGATGGTGTCAAGTCTGTGCGGCGGCAACCAAGCAAGGAGTACAAAGATAAGTGCGTCATGCCCACAGTCAAGCATGGTGGTGGGATAGTCATGGTCTGGGGCTGCATGAGTGCTGCTGCCACTGGGGAGCTACAGTTCATTGAGGGAACCATCAATGCCAACATGCATTGTGACACACTGTAGCAGAGCATGATCCCCTCCCTCCGGAGACTGGGCCGCAGGGTAGTATTCCAACAAAGACCCCAAACACACCTCCAAGACGACCACTGCCTTGCTAAAGAAGCTGAGGGTAAAAGGGGATTGGACTGGCCAAGCATGTCTCCAGACCTAAACCCTAAGAAGCATCTGTGGGGCATCCTCAAACGAAAGGTGGGATGAGCGTAAAGTCTCCAACATCCACCAGCTCTGTGATGTCTTCATGGAGGAGTGGAGGAGTGGAAGAGGACTCCAGTGGAAACCTAGGAGGCTCTGCTGAACTCCATGATCAAGAGAGTTAAGGCAGTGCTGGAAAATAATGGTGGCCACACAAAATATTGACACTTTGGGCCCGATTTGGACATTTTCACTAAGGGGTGTACTCACTTTTGTTGACAGCGGTTTAGACATTATTGGATGTGTGTTATTTTGAGGGGACAGCAAATTTATACGGTTATACAAGCTGTACACTCACTACTTTACATTGTAGCAAAGTGTCATCACATGAAAAGATCTAATAAAATATTTACAAAAATGTGAGGCTGTACTCACTTTTGTGAGATACTGAATATACTGATGAGTAAGGGCTCTTTCACACGGAGGTCCGTTCAGGTCCGCCTGTCAGTTTTTTTAGGCGGGCCTGAAACGGATCCTCCATGCACCCCTATGGAAGCACGGATGTCAGCGGTGACATGTCCGCTGACATCCGCTCCACTCCGAAAAAGTGTGACGGAGGAAAATCCTATTTTTCCTTCCGTCTGCGGATCGGATGACAACGGACTCTACGGTCCGTCGTCATCCGATTCCCCATAGGGGAGAGCGGCGCTCTGACAGGGCGGTCCCTGCACAGTGTGCGGGGACCGCCCAGTCATCCGTCGGCTCAGCGGGGATCAACGGAGCGATCCCCGCTGAGCAAGCGGAGCTTCACGGGGCGGATCTTCATGGATCCGCCCCGTGTGAAAGAGGCCTAAAAAGGTATTTAGTAGTTTATATTTACTAAAATTAATTCAATTTTCTGTGTACTGTGGGAGACCAGATAGTGAATGCAGGGTCCTGGGTTTAGTAACACTTAAAGATGTGTAAAACCATGAAAAGTAATTTAGGAAGAATTGCCAGGGAATTCCTCAGATTATCAGAGTAATGTGGTACTTCAAAAATTGTCGGGGGGGGACCCATCATTTTACAGAAAGAGCTCTTCCGACTCTGCAGAAGTACTAGCCAGCAAGAACACTGCTGGAAGAGAGATTGATGGTTTATATCAGTTTGAAAGGCTGAGAACTTAAGCCACAATTTTGGTTTTAAAATAAAAAATAAAAAAAAAAGCCTTTGGTGTTCTGCACAGACATATGAGAGATTGCCCTAAAAAAAAATAAAAAAAAAATAAAAAAGAAGAAGAGACAGAGAATCTGAAGCAAAAATTATCCATTTCCTTTTGAACAAATAAAAGGCACTGGTTACTTTGTTTCAAAAGAGAAGACATAACCTTATCTTATTCAACAGTTCCACTTTCCAAGGCAAGGCTATCAACTTTAGATTCCTAAAGTTTGGGTGAAAATAGTACCTTAGTACAGAAAATATTTTATGAAGATTAGACTGCAAGGAAGAACAAAAAGAGGACCTTGGAACTGAAGATCATTTATGGACTCAGTAATTACAGAGAATGATCAAAGTTTTGTCAAGGGTGCAGACTCTGCATTCCTAGGCCAAAAACATGCAATTACAACACTTTCCTTGTCTAAAGTACCTTCTTTCCACTTGTAGTACAACTGCATAATTTAAAGCGGAGCGTCACCCTAACACTCATGGCCCTACTGGTAGCCAACGCCTCTGCCTTTAATCTTTGGCTTTAAATAAATAAATAAAATGATGCAATGCGAGGCAAAGATAGGCGCCATTTTTGAAAGGTGGCCTCAATGTTTTGCCAATACAGGGTATTGAGCAGAGGCTGAAGAGGAGGAGGAGGAGGAGGAAACTGTGGCAACTATTCAACAACACTGTACGACGTTGTGTTGTAAACGCGCAGACACAAGACCATGGGTAGCCAGCTGCACAAGAGAACGGTTGGTGGCTTTAGATGCCATCAGTTGCCATGGCCGCTGCCAGCTGTACAAGAATCACAACAGAGATGGAAATACCGTAATTTTTGCTCCATAAGACGCACTTTTACCCCCCACCCCAAAAAAAAAAAACGGTGGAAGCGTCTGTGCGTCTTATGGAGCGAATATTGACCAGGCCTCCCCCACCTCGTCGCCGTGTTATAATACTGGGCCGGCCACTCGGCTCCTCTGTGGTAGAAGAGAGGAGTCAGCGGTGCAGCAACGCCAGGCCAGCCTTTCAGTGAACGAGCACATCACACTGTGGAAAGAGCGAGTGCCGGTGGCCACGCTGCTGTGATGTGTACGTGAGTTGCCTGGGAAGGACCAACTTCACTGCATCACACGAGGAATCGGAACCCCTGCAGAGCAAACTCATCACTAATCTGTACATCAAGGTTTATTATTTTAAATCTTTCGCTTTATAGTTGACCTGGGTTAAGGGAGGGGGGGTACTTTGGAGGTGTGGCCGGGTGCTTCGGAGGGCTAAAGTACTGACTACTGGGCTAACTTATATTTGATTAAATACTTTAGTACACCATTTGGTTCCGAATTTTTTTTCCCCCTTGTTTTCCTCCTCTAAAAACTAGGTGTGTCTTATGGAGTGAAAAATATGGTATATATTTTAGACACTTATCAGCAATAACAATGTCAGATGTTAAAAAAGGCAAAAATTAAGAAGCACAAAAATATGTTTATTGATAAATTACTCAGAAAGACTGTAGCTCCTCTTTAACTCACTGCTTCAATGTTGCGATTTTGGAGTATGACCGTGGCAAGTATTTCTTCGTTTGCAAACATATATAAATCACAATATTAATAATTTGAACCCTATGGGAGGCGCGGACACTACTTAAAGCCCTGAGCTTCTGGCCACTCAGTCTGTCTACTGGTTTGTGGATTCATTCAGATAAAATACTAAAAGAAATGGAAAATAATTCAACTTCTAAGTGAGGACGATTGCAAAGCAATTAAGCCCTCATACATATATGCTATACAACTGTGTTCCCTCAGTGTGTTTCTAACTGTGTGGGGGGATGGGTTGCCTGGGACAACACACAGATCAGTCTTCCTACATAGCACGAAGACAAGATCCTGTGTCATCCCCTGTCAGAATGGAGATCTGCCTTGTTTACTTCAGCAGATCCCCGTTCTATCTTTGCGGGGAACGATCGCGGGTGGCCGGCGGACAGCGTGCGTGCCCCCACAGAACCTCGCTCACGAATCGACATACACCTACGGCGATTCGCACAGCCAAGCCAACTTGCTGCAGTATAACTGCAGCAGCTGGTCGGCAAGAAGTTAAAGAGGAGGTCTGCCCACCCCACAAAGAATTTCAAGTCAGCAGCTACAAATACTGCAGCTGCTGACTTAATATATGGACACTTACCTGTCCAGGGAGCCCACGATGTCAGCACCCCAGCCGATCTTCGGATCTGCTGTCGTGTGCAGCCGCAGCCATTGCCGGTAAGGGAACCCGGCTGTGAAGCTGACCCTACTGCGCATAGCACGATGCGCTTTCTAATTGGCCTGGCGGCAGAGGAAGGAGGAGGGGGGGCCCGAGCTTCGTCAAGGCGCCGTTTCCGGAAGTGGGGAAGGGGACCTGTCAAAAACAGGTCTCCATCCCCTCCCACATAGGCAAAAGAATGAAGATGCTTTCAGAGCTGTGTTGTGACAAGACGAGCCCTCTCGCCCACCCCTACACAAATATTAGGTTGCCTTTATCTCCCATCTTGGAGAACTTGTCAGAAGTTATCAGGCTGATAACAGCTATGGGACAGAAGAAAGACACAGGACTCAGGGCTTTGGAGAGAGATAAGTAAAAAACACTACAGATATGTGCTTAGGTCAAATTTCATGAATCGGGTTTACATCCACTTTAAAGTGTTACTAAACCCAGTACCCTGCATATACAGACTGATTTTACTGTTGAGGGTTTAGTAACACTTTAACCACTTAAGGACCGGAAGAATTTCCCCCTTAAGGACCAGGCCATTTTTTGCGATACCGCACTTTGACAATTGTGCGCCGCTGTACCCAAACAAAATTTTGAATGAAAAAGCAATATTTGTTCACTTTCTTCTACAATAAATATCACCCAAGAGATTGTTAAACATCCAAATTATTAATACTGTATTTGGATTTAGCTAATAAGACAACAAAAAATCTTGAGGTTACTCTTAGTTGAATTGAACTGTGCCCGTGCCTCACTGTGCCCAATGCCTCAATCCCTGTGCCCGTACCTGATGCAGATTTTCATGGGATATGGATTTTACTGCTACACCGGCGGCCATTCCAGTATTCAGAAGCCGCGCCTCCTCCTCGTCTGTGATAGGCGGAACACTCAATTTCCCAGCATTCAGTGTTCCGCCTATCATGGACATCCTCTCATTCTCATAACACAGACGAGGATAAGAGGATGTCCGGGATAGGCTGAACACTGCCTGCTGTGAAATTGAGTGTTCCGCCTATCACAGATGACGAGGACTCGGGAGGCGCGGCTTTTGAACACTGCAATGGCCGCTGTCTGTCTGCATGACACGCTGATCAGGTAGGCAGACGGCGGCTTGCGGTTAGTTAGTGTTACATTACATCTACTCGTGGCGGCTGCGGCGAGTAGATGTAATTGAGGGAACGCCACCCAGTGCCATTCCGGATACGCCCCCTGCAGCCCTGCTACGGAAAATTTGAAGGAAAAAAAAAAAAATATATAAAAAAAAATAATAATTTTATTTTTTTTGAAAAAAAAAAAAAAAAAAAAAAAAAAATATAAAAAAAAATCGATTTGAACTCAAAACTCGATTCAAGATTAAAATCGATTTTTTTTCCCAGCCCTAATTATATATATATATATATATATATATACACACACACACACACACACACACATATACACACACACTACGGATGTCCCGATACCGATACTAGTATCGGTATCGGTACCGATACCGAGCATTTGCCTGAGTACTTGTACTCGGGCAAATGCTCCCGATGCTTCACCCGATACTTGTGATCAGCAGTGATCAGTGCGGTGGGGGAAGTTACCAGCACCGATCACCGCTGTATATATTTAAAAGTAGTTTCTCTCTCTCTCTGGTATCAGCTGCTTTAAAATCAGCGGTGATCGGTGCTTGTAGCTCCCCCACACACGATCACCGCTGATTGTCCCCGTATCCTCCTCCAGCCCCCTCCGTTTTGCTGCTGTCCCAATCCGTGTGTCCCTCCGTGCTGCCGTCCCAATCCGTGTGTCCCTCCGTGCTGCCGTCCCAATCCGTGTGTCCCTCCGTGCTGCCGTCCCAATCCGTGTCCTCCTCCGTGCCGCCGTCCCAATAGGTGTCCCCCTCCGTGCCGCCGTCCCAATAGGTGTCCCCCTCCGTGCCGCCGTCCCAATAGGTGTCCCCCTCCGTGCCGCCGTCCCAATAGGTGTCCCCCTCCGTGCCGCCGTCCCAATAGGTGTCCCCCTCCGTGCCGCCGTCCCAATAGGTGTCCCCCTCCGTGCCGCCGTCCCAATCCGTGTCCCCCTCCGTGCCGCCGTCCCAATCCGTGTCCCCCTCCGTGCCGCCGTCCCAATCCGTGTCCGCCGCCGTCCCAATCCGTGTCCCCCTCCGTGCCGCCGTCCCAATCCGTGTCCCCCTCCGTGCCGCCGTCCCAATCCGTGTCCCCCTCCGTGCCGCCGTCCCAATCCGTGTCCCCCTCCGTGCCGCCGTCCCAATCCGTGTCCCCCTCCGTGCCGCCGTCCCAATCCGTGTCCCCCTCCGTGCCGCCGTCCCAATCCGTGTCCCCCTCCGTGCCGCCGTCCCAATCCGTGTCCCCCTCCGTGCCGCCGTCCCAATCCGTGTCCCCCTCCGTGCCGCCGTCCCAATCCGTGTCCCCCTCCGTGCCGCCGTCCCAATCCGTGTCCCCCTCCGTGCCGCCGTCCCAATCCGTGTCCCCCTCCGTGCCGCCGTCCCAATCCGTGTCCCCCTCCGTGCCGCCGTCCCAATCCGTGTCCCCCTCCGTGCCGCCGTCCCAATCCGTGTCCCCCTCCGTGCCGCCGTCCCAATCCGTGTCCCCCTCCGTGCCGCCGTCCCAATCCGTGTCCCCCTCCGTGCCGCCGTCCCAATCCGTGTCCCCCTCCGTGCCGCCGTCCCAATCCGTGTCCCCCTCCGTGCCGCCGTCCCAATCCGTGTCCCCCTCCGTGCCGCCGTCCCAATCCGTGTCCCCCTCCGTGCCGCCGTCCCAATCCGTGTCCCCCTCCGTGCCGCCGTCCCAATCCGTGTCCCCCTCTGTGCCGCCGTCCCAATAGGTGTCCCCCTCCGTGCCGCCGTCCCAATAGGTGTCCCCCTCCGTGCCGCCGTCCCAATAGGTGTCCCCCTCCGTGCCGCCGTCCCAATAGGTGTCCCAATCCGTGCCGCCGTCCCAATCCGTGTCTCCCTCCGTGCCGCCGTCCCAATCCGTGTCCCCCTCCGTGCCGCCGTCCCAATCCGTGTCCCCCTCCGTGCCGCCGTCCCAATCCGTGTCCCCCTCCGTGCCGCCGTCCCAATCCGTGTCCCCCTCCGTGCCGCCGTCCCAATCCGTGTCCCCCTCCGTGCCGCCGTCCCAATCCGTGTCCCCCTCCGTGCCGCCGTCCCAATCCGTGTCCCCCTCCGTGCTGCCGTCCCAATCCGTGTCCCCCTCCGTGCTGCCGTCCCAATCCGTGTCCCCCTCCGTGCTGCCGTCCCAATCCGTGTCCCCCTCCGTGCTGCCATCCCCCTCTGTTCTCCTCCTCCACCCCCTCCATCTGTCAGGATGGAGAGCGGAGGTAGGAGCCGGTAAATCTGGCTCCTTACTGTTCGGAATGTACAGAGTCAGTGATCACTGACTGTCCATTCACATAACTGAAACATCGTAAACTGTGTTTACAATGTTTTAGTTTATGAATGAAGAGAAGCCGCGGTCTTCTCTCCATTCATTTTCAGCGCAGCAGAGGCTGCTGAGAAAGGGACTGGGGAATCTGTCCCTAGTCCCTTTCTCTGTCTCAAAAGGGGAGATGTCAGAGGTCTGTTAAGACCCCTGATATCTCACCAAAGCCCCCCAACAGGGCTGATAAAAAAATAAAAAATTTAATAAAAAAATAAATAATAAAGAAATGAATTGTAAAAAATAAATAAAATAAAATAGAAGAAAAAACACACTGACACTGTCCACCCCCCACCCCTTAAAAAAAGAAAACATTATAAAAAAATCAATCAATAAATAAAAGAAAAAAAATTTTTTTTTTAAAAGAGATAAAAAAAAAAAAAGGATCGGTATTCGGTATCGGCGAGTACTTGGAAAAAAGTATCGGTACTTGTACTCGGTCTTAAAAAAGTGGTATCGGGACAACCCCAATACACACACACCTCAATAAGCCTATATTAATTAGTTTGCGCAAAAGTTATAGCGTCTACAAAATTGGGAATCGATTTATGGCATTTTTATATATACATTTTTTTTTCTTTACTAGTAATGGCGGTGATCAGCGATTTTTAGCGGGACTGAGACATTGCGGCGGACAGATCGGACACTGACACATTTTTGTGATCATTGACATTTATTCAGCGATCTGAGCTATCGTGTTTCCCTGAAAATAAGCCTGGGTCTTATATTAATTTTGACAACCAAAAACACACTAGAGCTTATTTTCGGGGTAGGTCTTATCATGCTATGTGCCGTCTTCTCCCCCCCATACCTGTCAAATTCCCTGTGGAACCGTGTAAAGTGCTTGTAAAATCCTAGAATCCTATCATACAGCACCACATATTGCAGAATGTGTATGTCTCTGCAATCCAATTGTGCCACATACCTTCTTATAGTGCTGGGCGCATCTGTAACCCGCCGGAGCTCTATTCCGCCCTTCTACCACTACAGAGGAAGGGGGTCAGACATCCCCCGCTGACAGCTTGCAGAAGAGCACCGTGAGATCAGCGGAGCGCCGTTCAGCGCTTCCGTGGCCAGGCGGAGCCCTCCTCCCAGCTCCCAGCACTGCAGAGGGAGGAGGGCCCCGACATCCCCTGCTGACAGCTTGCAGAGAAGCAGAGCAGCGTGACATCAGCTAAACGCCTCTCGGTGCTTCCGTGGCCCGTCTGAGGCCTCTTCCCAGCTCCGAGGAGGAGGGGGGCTCGAGAACCCCCACTGACAGCTGAGGAGAGAACAGCGCAAGATCAGCTGAGAGCAGTGGGAGGTCAGCGCTATACCGAAGGTATTTGGCACAACTAGAACACACACACGAACACACACACACACACACACACACACTCTACTAGGGGTGCAACTGATCAAAAACCTCACGGATCGGATCGATCCTCGAATCGGAGTCACGGATCGGACCATTTTTCGGATCAGCAAAAAAAAGACAAAATCTTGTTGCACCCACTGGAGTTTTAGATTTCAGTTATTTTCAACACAAAACGGAGCTTATATGCTTAAATACAGTATATGTAAATCCGACGGACTGCTTACATGTTCAATTTTAAAAACAGCAGCAAACCTGCTGACCTTACATGGTTGCTAATGTGATAGAACACCTCCGATTTTCACGTTTAACTAAATGAGAAATGTGAAAATCACTTATTTGTCACATTAGCAAGCATGTAAGGTTTGCTCCTGCTTTTAAAATTTAACATGTAAACAGTCCGTTGGATTTCCAAATATGGTATTTAAGCTTATAAGCTCCGTTTTGTGTTGAAAATAAACTGAAATCTAAAACTCCGTTGGGTGTAAAAAGATGTCCGCTTTGCCCCTTCTTACCATCATTACTGTGCAGGAGTGTGGGGTGGAGCAAGATGGCAGCGACGAAACGTCACTACAGCGGCTGCCACCGTGTGTACCAGGATGGCCGCCGCTCTGGAGCTAGGCCGAAGCCTTTCCTATAGCTGAGGCTCCGGAGCGCTCCGCGGGGTGTGCCGATCCGAACAGGGTGACCCGTTCGGATCACGGTTCGGTGACGATCCGTTGCACCACTACAGTCTACACTATATAACACTAATAGAGTGGGCTCTAGTATTTCACTAACACTTTAAACTAGGGCTTATTTTTGGGGTAGGGCTTATTTGCAGCCCTTCCCGAAAATCACACTAGGTCTTATTTTCGGGGAAACACGGTATAAAAATGCACTGTACGGGGATGCGACTTAATAGAGGAGGAGCCAGATCGCTGTTCCTACTTAGTAGGAACACACGATCTGTGTCTCCTGTCGTAACAGAATGAGGATTTGTGTGTGCACGCATGCACACACGCACGTCTGCTATGGTTCTTAAAGGCGCCGACATAAAGCCACAGCGATTCGCGGGAATGTGCTGACCTGCCGCAGTATGACAGCAGGTGGTGGGCAAGTGGTTAAACTGTGGACGCATTTCCAACCTTAGATACAGTGTTAGTACTTTATCAGTTATTACAGACGCCCGCAGTAACAAATGGCTGTATGCAGCTGTGCGTGGGTTTATTTCATTAGCTGCTCAAATCTGTGCGGGCATACAATCCTGGATGCCGACAGTCTGTGCGCCCAGGGATGTATGGCTGTGTGTTTGCGCGAGTTCATAAAAGTAGCGGCTTAAGCCTACGTACAGCCACATTTACAGCTGACTTATATGTATTTGATTTGTGCATTTAGAAGATTGCTTGGCGTTAAGCTTTAAAGTGTACATCAATTTTTTTTTTATTTTTTTTTTTTGGTACGTTTGGCATCGTGTACTTAACTACATACAGTTTTCTTAAACTGCTTGTAAAGTCTCTTTTTTTTTCTTTTTTTTTTAAGTAACAAACATTGCAACTTTTTATGTCACACGGTATTTTTGCAGCAATTTTTCAAACGCGATTTTTTTTGAAAAAAAAAAAACCAGTAAAGTTAGCCCAATTTTTTTGTATAATGCGACAGATGATGTTGCGCCGAGTAGATAGATACCTCAAGCTTTAAAATTGCGCAATCGTGGAATGGCGCCAAACTTCAATACTTAAAAAACCTCCATAGGCGACGCTTTCATTCTTTTTTACAAGTTACCAGTTTAGAGTTACAGGAGGAGGTCTAGTGCTAGAATTATTGCTCTTGTTTAACGTTCGCAGTGATAATATCTCACGTGTGGTTTGAACGTCATTTATATATGCGGACGCGACCTATGTATGCGTGCACGGTGGGGCTTTTATTATTTTACACTTTTTCCCTTTAATTTATTTTTTGATCACTTTTATTCCTATTACAAGAAATGTAAACATCCCTTGCAATAGAAATGGTGCGCGACAGGTCCATGTGGGGTCTATAAGACGTCCTCTCCCGCCACCTTTAAGAACGATCAATCGGCCGAACAGCCGCCATGATGGTTCTTAGGGTGAAGGGAATCAACAGCTGAAAAAAACAGCCGATATCGGATGATGTAACTGCAGGCATCATTCAAATATCACCACTGAAAGCCCAGGACGTCATATGACGTTCTGCGGAATGGAAGTGGTTAAAAGATGGTTTCGATCAGGGGTCGGCAACCCGGCAACTGCAGGTAGATGTCTGCATCCCTTGTAATAGAAAAAAAGCATGACAGGAAGGACCTCTTAAATATAAGATATGGGGTCAAAAAGACCTCAGATCTCATATTTACACTAAAATGCAATAATAAAAAAAAAAATTCTCCTTTAAGAGCTATGGGCAGAAGTGACGTTTAACTACGCTTACGCGCTGTCACATGCTATGGAGGCGAGCGGGGGCCATCTTCCCCTCAGTTGGCAGCCAGCCAAGCATGGAAGAGGACCCCGATCATCTCCACCGCTACCGACGGCTCCAGTATGTGGCCCTCTCCCACTCCCGATTAAAGCGATATCGTGGCGAATTCGCCGCAGAGACCACTTTTATCTGAAACCAGACCACTTACTGAAGAAGAGGATACCGGGGTTATGGCAGCTAGCTGCTGCCATAACAACGATATTTCTCTTCAAAGTGCTGACGTATATCGTCGTGAGCCAGTCCGGAAGCGGTTAATAGAAGTAGGACAGAAATAATTAAAATACAACGATGGAGGGCACCGCTCTGTTAATTGCATTTAATAGTGTCCATGATATTCTCTCCCATCAAAAATTGGCTCGTGTGATGTGCACATACGCCATGGTCACATCACTCCAGCTGATCGGCAAATCAGCTGGAGTGTGCGGGCACTATTCGATGGAGGGCACTTCGATAGAACACCGGGATGTAAAGAAGGAAAAAAAAAAAAAAAAACGTAAGCTCTGCTGTGGGTGAGCAAAAGAGGTAAAAAGGTTTTTTTTTTTAACCACTTTCACCCCTTTCACATATGACTTTTTTTTTGAAAGCTTTCTTTTGTGGGTTGTCACCACCAGAGTATTTATTTTTTGCAAAACTAAGACCAAAAATGTTGAAAAAGACAATAAAAAAATTGTTCATAATTTCTGTTAGAAAATATTGCAAATAAGTTATTTTTCTTCTTCAGTGATGGACACCGATTAGGAGTGCAGCCCATCAATGTAAATGTGCCTGTCAGAATTACCGGCTCTCCTTTCCTCACGCTGTGACAGAGTTTGAGGAAAGTACTGCTAATAACTTGCAAGTCTGTTTACAATGTGATCACCTGTCTCTGAACGACACAGCAATCAGAGCACATCCAGGGGCGCAAAGGAAGGGCAGGGTTCTGGGAGGATATCAATAGACGCCCTCCCAGAACTAGCGTGCCACACAGTCAGCAACCAGCTTCCTGGCGGCTGGAACTGTATGCCCGAGGGCATTGGCCAATAGGAATTGCTCACGCCTGGGAATGGGCTGATAAAAGCCCTGGGGCAAGGCCACAATTTCTTGTCACCATGGCAACCTAGCACCTGGGCTTTGTTGAGCCCTGATCATATGGAAGAATATTTCTTGAGAGATCACTTTAGCAGGCCTTTAAATGGAACTTAGATTTACGCGAAGATTCGGTTCACACTGGGGCGACTCCGGACGCGACTTCAGGTCGCCCCGAGTTGCCCCAAGTCGCGCTATTTTTAAAACTAATTGAAGTCAATGGAGATGTTTTAATGTACACGACTGCGGTCGCTCCGACTTCAAAAAAGGTCCCTGTACTACTTCAATCCGACTCCTAGGCGACTGCTAGGCGACCTGTACCCATTGATTTCAATGGAAGTCGCTCAGAAGTCGTATTCCCTGTCTTAACAGGAGCAACTCTCCAGGAAGAGAACACATATTATTCAGGCAAACCCCTCACTCCCCCCTCCCTCCCACAGAGCTGATTCTTGTTTTATTGGCCACTGGAATGTCTCCTGTCCTGGAAGCGACTTCAAGTCGTGTTGTAAATCACCACAAGTCGTGCTGAGGTCGCCCTGTGATTCATGCTCAAGTTGTGTCTGAGCTGCCTCTCAAAGTCGTGCTGGAAGTCGTGTTGCCCCTGTGTGAACCGAGCCTTAGTACACTCTAGTTTTTTTTTTTTTTCGTTCAACAAGAAAAAAAACAAACAAACAGAGCTTAGGTCGGAGCCACTGCTGTTCTATTGTGTTATGACAGGGGTCCTTTGCCCCCTTCACATCACCCCCTCCCACACAGTGGTGTTTTCTGCCCCCCCCCCCACCTTTCCCTCCTCTCCCATAGCAGTGTCCACAGCGGAGACCAGGAGACAGCACAGTTCTGGACAGAGGCGGGAGCTAGCACAGTGACTTCATATTAGCAAACTAGTAATTGGTTGCTTAGGACCACCCTGTGTGCTAGCAACCAATCACCAGCGGTTTAACATAAAAAGTTTGTTTGGTCAGCTTCTCCTCCCGCTCTCCATCCTGAGCTGTGCTTCCTCCCGGTCTCTGCTGTTTACTGATCACAGCGGCGGAGGAGGGGGAGAGAGACACCAGGGCATAGATGGCACAGCACAGCCATGGAGGAGGCTGGAAGGGGAGACAAGGACGGGCACATAGAAGGCGGGGGTAGGCTGCACAGGAACCTGTTCGCAGTCCATTTGTCGGCGGTGGACCGCGATTGATGGGTTGCCGACCCCCGCATTGGACCAAGAGAACTATGAAAACATGGTTATTTCTGAAGTTTAGCTTTAAGGGCCAGTTCACACCACATGCAGTCCAGTGCGTTTTTTTTTCTGCATCAAAAACGCATGGAAAGTAGGAAAAAAAAAAAAAAGTAGAACATGCATTTTACCTGCACTGGAAAGCTATTAAACACATCAAAAACGCACCGGAACGCACCCTAAATGTACCAAAAAGGCACTGGAACACACTTGTCCTTATCAAAGGTTAATAAAATAAAAAAAAGGGGGTGAAAAAAGCACTGGACTGCATTAAAAATGTACCAAAAAACGCGCATGCAAAAAAGCACCTGGAACGCATCCGGATCGCGTTTCTACGGTGTGAACTGGCCCTTAATGAACCCGTTTGCCCAAATACAAAAAAGTATGGCTGCATAAAAACAGCAATAGAGTGAACCAGGCTTAAGGCCCCATGCACACGAGACGCTGTTAAAACACGTGTTTAGAGGCAGTTGGACACTTTTTTCAACTGCTCCTGAACACATTCAATGTTATCCTATATGTCCATGCACACATTCTCGTTTATTGCCGTTTTTAGGCAGTTGCGTTTAACCTCGTTTTTCCAGAAGCAAAAAAATGGGTTCAGACGCAAAAGTTTTCCACGTTTCAGACGCAAAACGCGGGTACCGGCGTTTTGCCGCGTTTTTAAAGGTGACCTATTTTTTTACATTAGAAATCTCAAAAATTATGGCAAATGATGAAAAAACTAAAAAATATAAAAATAAAATAAAAAACGAATTGCTTGCATTGCACAATCCACAACACGTGGCCAGTGGACAACACGTGGCCAGGTGACGTGGCCAGTGGACAACACGTGGCCAGGTGACGTGGCCAGTGGACAACACGTGGCCAGGTGACGTGGCCAGTGGACAACACGTGGCCAGGTGACGTGGCCAGTGGACAACACGTGGCCAGGTGACGTGGCCAGTGGACAACACGTGGCCAGGTGACGTGGCCAGTGGACAACACGTGGCCAGGTGACGTGGCCAGTGGACAACACGTGGCCAGGTGACGTGGCCAGTGGACAACACGTGGCCAGGTGACGTGGCCAGTGGACAACACGTGGCCAGGTGACGTGGCCAGTGGACAACACGTGGCCAGGTGACGTGGCCAGTGGACAACACGTGGCCAGGTGACGTGGCCAGTGGACAACACGTGGCCAGGTGACGTGGCCAGTCCACAACACGTGGCCAGGTGACGTGGCCAATCCACAACACGTGGCCAGGTGACGTGGCCAATCCACAACACGTGGCCAGGTGACGTGGCCAATCCACAACACGTGGCCAGGTGACGTGGCCAATCCACAACACGTGGCCAGGTGACGTGGCCAATCCACAACACGTGGCCAGGTGACGTGGCCAATCCACAACACGTGGCCAGGTGACGTGGCCAATCCACAACACGTGGCCAGGTGACGTGGCCAATCCACAACACGTGGCCAGGTGACGTGGCCAATCCACAACACGTGGCCAGGTGACGTGGCCAATCCACAACACGTGGCCAGGTGACGTGGCCAATCCACAACACGTGGCCAGGTGACGTGGCCAATCCACAACACGTGGCCAGGTGACGTGGCCAATCCACAACACGTGGCCAGGTGACGTGGCCAGTGGCCAATCCACAACACGTAGCCAGGTGACGTGGCCAGTGGCCAATCCACAACACGTAGCCAGGTGACGTGGCCAGTGGCCAATCCACAACACGTAGCCAGGTGACGTGGCCAGTGGCCAATCCACAACACGTAGCCAGGTGACGTGGCCAGTGGCCAATCCACAACACGTAGCCAGGTGACGTGGCCAGTGGCCAATCCACAACACGTAGCCAGGTGACGTGGCCAGTGGCCAATCCACAACACGTGGCCAGGTGACGTGGCCAGTGGCCAATCCACAACACGTGGCCAGGTGACGTGGCCAGTGGCCAGGTGACGTGGCCAGGTGACGTGGCCAGTGGACAATCCACAGCTTGTGGCAGATGATGTGGCAAGTGATACGCTAAATACAAGTACACTGCTGCTCTCTCAGCTGCTGGTCTCCCAAAATGTCTGAAATGGTTAAATACTGTTTTTTGAGCTTAGGGAGGGTCTTATGATGTTTCTTAACTAAACGCATATAGACGCAAACGTGGTAAAAACGCAGCTAAAATCGTGGCAAAAACTGGCGTTTTTAAACGCCGGTTTTAGCCTTTAAAAACGTGTTTAGCAGAGTTTGCACCGGCGTCTCGTGTGCATGGGGCCCTAAAGCATGGGATAAAAAACAAACAAACCCCCAACTCCTTTCTCTTTGCTATAATCACATGATCAGTCGCAGTGTTGTAATAAGACCAAAAAAAAAAAAATGGTGAGAAAAGCCTCGGGAGATCACATGAGAAGGCTGTGACCAAGCTTTGCAGTGTGTGTTAAATGTTTAAAGAAAAAAATCTGATTAGTTTGAATCAGCCTCTCCCAACCTTTTCACTAGGAAACCTTTAAATTATTCGGGTCTCCGGCAAACCCTAATAAATCATAGTAATTCATTGGGGGTCAACAAGAAAAATGCAACTTACATTAGGTGGCCAATGGGAAGAATGCAACCCATACAGACAGTTAATGCGCAACTACACTGCATCTGAGCACCACAAGCCAAAAATGCTACTGAATTCATTTTTAATATTCAAAACAGACTTGCCCATCCATCCATGTCTCTATGCTTGATTTTGTTGAGAAATCACTTTGAAAAACACCCCCCCCCCCCCTTACACCATTTCTGAAATCCATCTGCCCTCAGCTCAGGCAAAACTCCAGAGGCAAAAAGAACCCACTGTACACGGGAGGTTACCATAAGGCCTCATGCACACTGCTGCTCCTAAACTGAAGTTTTTGGAGCTTTTGGTGTTTTTCGCCTAAGCACCTCAATCATGCACACAGACTTAGAGAAGTTCAAATGCCGCAGCATTTAAAAAAAGGCAGTCAAATCATTTGGGCCACAAAGAAAAATGGAGAAAAAAAAAAAACACATGGTTAAACGCTATATGTGTAAGAGCACAAGAGCATTTATTAATTTCAATAGCCAGAATAAAATTAAAATTCTTTTAAATAAAATAATGGGCTAAACACACCTAAAACTGCATTTAAAAAAACAAAAAACAATGCAGGTTGTTTTTAGGCTCCATGTACACAGAAGCTCAAAAACTGTCGTTTTTAAAGCAGCAGAAAAAGCTAGCTTATATCAGCGTTTTTTTACTAGCTTTTTTTTAGCGTTTTTTTTTTTTCCCAATGGACCAAAAAATGCAAAAAAACGCTTGCTGCCAGCGTTTGAGCGTTTTGCATTTTTTTTCTGCCGAAAAACGGCACTTTGAACTAGGGCTGGGAAAAAACTAGAGTGAGGCCTCGTACACACGACCGATTTTCTCGTCGTAAACAGTCAAGAAAAGTGCCGCGAGAGTTTTTTTGTCTAGAAAAACGTTCGTGTGTATGGTTTTACGACGAGAAACTTGACGAGAATCTCGACGAGAAAATAGAGAGCCTGCTCTCTATTTTCTCGTCAGGAGTCCAGATTTCCTCGTCGTGTTTCTCGTCGGCCTGTTTTGTGACGAGAAAATGGTTCGTGTGTATGCTTTTACGACTCTTCCAAAAGCGCGCATGCTCAGAATCAAGTATGAGACGGGAGCGCATCTTCTGGTAAAACAAGCCTTCGTAATGGAAATAGCACATTCGTCACGCTAAAACGAACTGAAAGCACGAAGACTGAAAAGCGCGAATCGTCTCTTCCCAAACTTTTACTTCACACGCGGTAACACGAGATCAGCAAAAGCAGCCCAAGGGGTGGCGCCAAGAAAAAAGATCTTCCCCTTTATAGTGCCGTCGTACGTGCTGGACGTGAGCGCAGAGAACCACGAGGAAATTGGGAAATGACAGTGTGTACGCATAGAAAGCTTGACGAGAAAATCGACAAGCTTAACAAGAATCTCGTCGAAAAAAACGACGTGTTTTTTACGACGAGAAAATCGGTCGTGTGTACGAGGCCTTAGACTTACCGGTAACTCTATTTCTAGGAGTCGTCCAGGACAGCACTAGAGAGATAGGCTCCACCTCCGGAGGCAGGAAACGCATCATACCGATCTTTAAAGGGCGGCTTCCGTCCCTCATCCTCAGTCTTAACCGAGAACTTCCCCGGAACGGCTTCTGAAACAACAAAAAACACTCGTCCACCATTATAACAGCATATAGGGAGGGAATCCCTGCTGTCCTGGACGACTCCTAGAAATAGAGTTCCCGGTAAGTCTAACTCTAGTTTTCTCTAGTCGTCTGTCCAGGACAGCACTAGAGAGGATCAGCGAGAACTTACCAGATTAGGGGGGGGGGGGGGACTACCGCTTGGAGGACTTTCCTCCCAAACGCTTGGTCTTGCGCTGAGAGAAGGTCCAATCTATAATGCTTCATGAACGTCGAGTAATTTGACCATGTTGCTGCTCGACAAATTTGTTCTGGTGTTGCTCCAGCTCGCTCTGCCCAAGAGGCCGATAGTGCCCGTGTGGAGTGAGCCATGGGGGAAAAAGGGCATTCTTTTTCTAAGATTTTGTAAGCTTCCACAATAGCCTGCTTAATCCATCTTGCGATTGTGCCTTTTGAAGCTTGAAACCCCAATTTTTTTCCCGAATGCAAAATAAATAGAGCATTGGATTTCCTAATGTTTTTGGACAACTCCAGATATTGTAAGACACAGGCTCTCACGTCCAGATTGTGGAATTCTGTCTCCCTTAGATTGGTTGGGGACCCAAAAAAGGAAGGTAAAACAATTTCTTGAGCCCTATGGAACTTTGACACCACTTTGGGCAAAAAACCTGGGTCTGTCCGTAATACCAGCCTGTCTTCAAAAACTTGTAGAAAAAGCTCCTTAATGGAAAGTGCCTGCAGCTCACTAATGCGTCTTGCAGTGGTTATGGCCACTAGAAAGACAGCTTTGAGCGTGACCCATTTTAGGGACAGCTCTTTCTCTTGTGACCATTTAGCCCAACCCTGCAACACTGTCGTCAGGTCCCATTTTGGCAGGACTTTAAATGGAATGGGTCTAATTCTGGCTAACCCCTTGAAGATCCTGCTCACTAGCGGGTCTATAGCCAGGGGTCGCTCTAAAAAAAACTGACAAGGCCGATACCTGTACTTTTAGTGTACTAATGGCCAGTCCTTTCTCCACACCATCTTGTAAAAACTCCAAGATGGCTGGGATACTTGCAGACACCTTTTTGGTATCCAACCAAGAACAAAATTTTTTCCAAACTTTAACATAAATCGCTTGGGTAACCTTCTTTCTACTAGAAAGAATGGTGTTTACTACCCTATCCGAGAGCCCCTTAGACTTCAGGAGACTCTCTTCAGACACCAGGCTGACAGCTTAAGGGTCTGAACCTTGGATAATAGGACTGGGCCCTGGGATAGCAGATCCTTCCTTACGGGCAACATGAGGGGGGGTTCCGCTGTCAGGCGTAACAGTATGGAAAACCAAAGCCTCTTTGGCCAATACGGGACCACTAGGATCATTGTGGTGCGTTCCTGCACAAATTTCCTCAGAACCAGAGGAATAAGTTTTGAACGGGGGAAAGGCGTAACATAGATGAAACGGCCACTTCTGGGCTAGGGCATCTATCCCTTTGGCCCCTATTTCTCTTTCTATCGAAAAGTAAGCTGGAACTTTGGCATTCGACCTGTTGGCAAACAAGTCCACTTCGGGAATGCCCCACTTCTCTATTAGTTGGAAGACCTCCCTGTTTAGCGACCACTCTGATTCGCACACTTGGTGTCGGCTCAGAAAGTCCGCCAGGCAATTGTCCACTCCCTTCAGATGGACCGCGGATATGGACTTCAGATTTTTTTCTGCCCAGGCCAAGATAGCGCTCGCTATCTTGATTAAGGATGGACACCTTGTTCCTCCTTGCTTGTTTAAATATGAGACTGCTACCACACTGTCTGAGAGGACCTGTACGTGGTGATTTTTCAGCTCCGCGACAAATGCCCTTAGGGCTTCCCAGATTGCTTGCAACTCCCTCCAATTGGCTGACCTTTGGGACTGCACTTTTTCCCAGCGCCCTTGGGCTACCTTTGATCCCCAATGGGCCCCCCAGCCCCAGGCACTGGCGTCCGTGGTTATTTGGACTGACACCGGAAGAGACCAAAACAGACCCTGCACTAGGTTCTCTTCGTCCCTCCACCACCAAAGAGACCTTTTGGTCTTTGGGGATAGGTGGAAGGTCGCGTCCAACGATTCCTGCGTTCCGTCCCAGTTGTTCAGAATATTTGCCTGAAGACACCTGAAATGGGCTCTTGCCCATGGTACCGCAGGGATTGTTGCCGTCAGGACACCCAAACCCGACATGGCTGAGCGGATAGAAATTGCCAGATTGTTTTGAAGGAAGGCTGCCGTAGCCTTTACCTTTTTTACTTTCTCCGCTGTGAGATAAATTTTCTGCGTCACCGAGTTTACTAGGAAGCCCAAGTACTGCAGGACCTGTGTCGGGGTTAGGTTTGACTTCTCCCAATTTATTAACCACCCCAGTTTTTCCAAAAAGGATATGGCCACCCGTAGAGCCTCTTGCAGTTGGAGCGCGGAGGGTGCAAAAAATAAAAGGTCGTCCAGGTAAGGGATGACTGATATCCCTTCCAGTCTCAGGGGGGCCAGTGCCTCCGCCAAAATTTTTGTAAATATTCTGGGGGATGAAGACAGGCCGAATGGCAGGGCCCTGAATTGAAAATGTCGGACCTGCTTTCCCCATCTGATTGCTACCCTTAAAAACTTTTGAGATTCCGGATGGATAGGGACGTGTAAGTAGGCATCCCTCAAATCGAGGGAGGCCAAGAAACAATCCGGGGGAAGAATTGACTTCACCGAAAGGATTGTCTCCATCCGAAATTTTTTGTAAGCCACCCATTTGTTTAGTGATTTCAGATTTAATATTAGGCGGAAATTGCCCGACAGTTTTTTCACTATGAAAACATGCGAGTAGAAACCTAGGTTTATCTCCTGCTGTGGCACTGGGATAAGAACCCCCTGGTCTACCAAGTCGCCTATTTGTGACAGCAAGGCTGTCTTTCTGAAAATCCCTGGGCGGAGAGGTTACGAACGTTCTTGTGGGCGGAGTGCCCCTGAACTGAATTCGATAGCCTTCCCTGATTATCCTCCGAATAAATGTATTTGGGGTAGTCTTTTCCCACTGTGGGAGGAACTGCCCCAATCTCCCTCCCACTGGAACTAAGTCACTGGGATTTGGTGGTCTTTTTAGGAGAGGAAAACAGGACACCTTTCTGTTTACCCTTTCCCCACTGCTTCCCAGAGGACGACCCCTTAGGAGCCTGCCCCTGAATCGGCCTTTGTCCTTGGGGACGAAAAAAACGTTTCCCCTGAACCCTTTTATTTTTGACCGGGAAGGCCTTTTTCTTGTCGGCAGTACGGTCTAGCACTTTCTCTAGATCTTGCCCGAACAAAAGGTCTCCTTCAAATGGGATGCCACAGTCTGATTTTTGATGCCGGGTCTCCCGACCAGGACTTTAGCCATAAAGCCCTGCGTGAGGAATTGATTAAGGCAGCCGTCTTTGCCGATAGCTTGACCGACTCCGCGGATGCGTCCGCCATATAGCCCGCCGCCTTGTGTAGCATAGGCAGGGAATCAAGAATCTCCTTCCTGGAGGTCCCACTTTCCAGATGGTTTTGCAGCTGGTCCAGCCAGACCTCCAAGTTACGAGCCACTATAGTTGTAGCCATTGCTGGCTTTAAACTTGTCATGGCTACTTCCCATGACCTTTTCAGCAGTACCTCCATCCTTTTGTCCATAGGTTCCTTAAGGACACCCATGTCCTCAAAGGCGAGGTCTGTTGACTTGGAACACTGGGAAAAGGCCGCATCCACTTTGGGCACTTTGTTCCAGATACAGGAGGAATCCTCACTGAAGGGAAATCTCCTCTTCAGACTTTTGGGAAAAAACAATTTTTTCTCTGGTTCCCGCCATTCCTTTTTAATAGAATCTGCCAGTGTACTATGTACCGGAAATACCCTGTTCTGATCCTCTTTCAGGGTTTGGTACATCTGGTCATGCAAGGACAAGGAAGCCTGCTCTTCTTTGATATCGAGAGTCTCATATATCACCCCTAATAAGGCATCCACCTCCTCGAGTGAGAGCCTGTATCTGGGCGAACTTGTCCCCTGGCTCGGAATATCTCTGGATGAAGCCGCCTCACTTAGCTCGTCCAAGGAATCTGGTTCCCCTCCGTCTGATGCGTCACCCACCTCTGGGGGCCGAATCAGGGGGGGCTGCAGCTGGTGGTTTTGGGGTTTCAAGGCTTGCCAGCATTGATTTAATGGTCTTCATTTCTTTCTGAACCCCAGCAATTAGTTCTTTACATGCCCCTGTTGCCTCCTTGTAAACCAATTTGTCAATACAGGGTTTACAAAGGGGCTTGCTCCATCCCTCCTTTAGTTTGTTCGTACATGACGGACACCTCTTCTTCCCCCCTGACCTCTCCGGGTCTTTAGGCTGAGCCTGGGAAAGAGAAGAAGGAGAGAAGAAACCAGGGCAAGTAGTCAGAAACCCTTTAGACAATCGGGGATTGTACCTTCACCACACCGATGTGCACCCCCACCAGCTGCTGACAGGATTCGCATGGCTCTTTAGCCCGGATCCTGTCGCTGAAGGAGGGGGGGTATTACTTCCCCCCCTTCCCCAGCCCTGTAGGTCCAGGGCACCCCAGTGTCTGCCTACCTGAGCTGGGCCGGCACCACTGCCACCTGGTTCCATTGTCTCCATGCTGTCTCCTACCTCTGTAGTCAGCTGCTGGATCATCTTCAAGGAACCGTCTATCTTGTGGCCGGCGTTTTTTTTAAATTCCCGCCATGGCCCCAGCGTCCACGCTCGCCGCGCGACCCGGAACCGGAAGTGTTGCGCCGGAAGTCCCCGCCCTCCTCCTGCGTTCCACAGGCCGGAACTCGAGGCTTACGCCCGCCCCCCGCTGGACACACACGCCAGAGACCACAGTAACTGGCCGGCAGATGCCAGGATGTCCTGCGGGGAACGTCAGCCCTCCTCGGGCTATACCGGAGGATTGCGCCGGTACCAGCTTCACTGCAGCCTGACCGGGGGACCCAACAAAGCCTGCCACCTTTCCCAGGTATCGCAGACCTCCTTCCCCCTTCCTCTAGCAGTCTGCCTCGGCTTAGGGGAAGGAGAGCTCCATCCAGCCTCCTCCTCCGGTGGAGGAAACACAAAGACTGGGGATAAGGGACGGAAGCCGCCCTTTAAAGATCGGTATGATGTGTTTCCTGCCTCCGGAGGTGGAGCCTATCTCTCTAGTGCTGTCCTGGACAGACTAGAGAAAAATCGATTTTAATCTTGAATCGAGTTTCGAGCTCAAATCGATTCAGATTTGAAGAAAATCGTTTTTTTTTTTATTTATTTTTTTCCCCTTCAAAGTTTCCGTAGCAGGACTGCAGGGGGCGTATCCGGAATGGCACTGGGCAGCATTACCCCAATTACATCTACTCGCTGCAGCCGCCGTCTGCCTACCTGATCAGCGTGTCATGCAGACAGACGGCGGCCATTGAAGTGTTCAAAAGCCGCGCCTCCCGAGTCCTCGTCGTCTGTGATAGGCGGAACACTCAATTTCACAGCAGGCAGTATTCAGCCTATCACGGACATCCTCTCATCCTCGTCTGTGTTATGAGGATGACCATGATAGGCAGAACATTGAATGCTGGGAAATTGAGTGTTCCGCCTATCACAGACGAGGAGGAGGCGCGGCTTTTGAATACTGGAATGGCCACCGGTGTAGCAGTAAAATCCGTATACCATGAAAATCTGCATCAGGTACGGGCACAGTGATTGAAGCATGGGCACAGTGAGACACGGGTACAGTGAGGCATGGGCACAGTTCAATTCAACTAAGAGTAACCTCAAGATTTTTTGTTGTTTTATTAGCTAAAACCAAATACAGTACTAATAATTTGGATGTTTAACTACTTCCCACCCGGCCACTGTACATATACGGCCGGGTGGGTGCTCTCTCCTTCTGAGTGGACGTTCCTGAACGTCCTTCAGAAGGAGGGGGATCGCGCGCACCCGCCGCGTTACCAAGGACCCGGTGCGCGTGCCCGGCGGCCGCGATTGCCGCCGGGCACCCGCGATTGCCCGGGAACCAAGCAGGAAAGTGGATCTGTGTGTGTAAACACACAGATCCACGTCCTGTGAGGGAGAGGAGGCTGATGGTGTGTCCCTTGTACATAGGGACAACCATCGGTCACCTCCCCCAGTCAGTCCCCTCCCCCCACAGTTAGAACACATTGAGGGAACATATTTAACCCCTTCCCGCCCCCTAGTGGTTAACCCCTTCCCTGCCAGTCACATTTATACAGTAATCAATGCATTTTTATAGCAGGGATCGCTGTATAAATGTGAATGGTACCAAAAATGTGTCAAAAAAGTGTCCGATGTGTCCGCCACAATATCGCAGTCACAATAAAAAAAATCGCAGATCGCCGCCATTACTAATAAAAAAAATAAAAAATGCTATAAAACTATCCCCTATTTTGTAGACGCTATAACTTTTGCACAAACCAATCAATACGCGCTTATTGCGATTTTTTTTATACCAAAAATATGTAGAAGAATACGTATCGGCCTAAACTGAGGAAAATTTTATTTAAAAAAAAAAAAAATGGGTATTTATTATAGCAAAAAGTAAAACATAGTGTTTTTTTTCCAAACTGGACGCTCTTCTTTTGTTTATAGCGCAAAAAATAAAAACCGCAGAGGTGATCAAATACCACCAAAAGAAAGCTCTATTTGTGGGAAAAAAAGGACGCAAATATTGTTTGGGAGTAACGTCGCACGACCGCGCAATTGTCATTCAAAATGTGACTGTGCTGAAAGCTGAAAAAGGGCTTGGGCAGGAAGGGGGTTTTAGTGCCCAGTAGGGAGGTGGTTAACAATCTTTGTTGCACACTGCAAAAAACAACAAAAGGTCACAAGCGCTAAATTGGTGGATAAAGAAAAAAAATATAATGGATTATAATAAATAATAAGAAAAAAATCCCAAATATTTTGGGAAGTACAAAGCATCCATAAGGGGGAAAAAACAGGATCCAGCGCAGCAAGAAAAAATCCGTACCCAGAAGTACAAAATACACAACATGCACACAATATAATCCAGCGCTCATGGAACATACATTATTAACTATTGAAAACTCTTGAAGAATTGATAAAAAAGCTTAGTCCATTTATTAATCACAATAAAGAGAGGGATCCAATCCCAAATGTGCAGAGGGCAAATGAATCTTAACTCTCCAGTTGCCAGTGGTGACAAACTTGTTAAACTTGCAGTGACATCCGTGGAGCAAGGAGGGGTTAAAAAAGTCAAAACAAAGCCTGTGGCATGATCTCCGTGTGAGCACAGTACCTTGAATGATGGACAACAGGCAGACCAGCGTGTGGAGGGCCCTCCAACCCAATAGGATGCAGAGCCAGGATCGCAGCAAGGCTGGGACAGAAGGAATCACACAGAGTTTCAAGAGTTTTCAATAGTTAATAATGTATGTTCCATGAGCGCTGGATTACATTGTGTGTTTGTTGCACACTGACTTTGCAGTTAGAGAAAGGGTTTGTCTTTGCAATTTTGTTTGTTGATGCACTTTAATATAATTAAAAAAAAAAATTGAATCGAAAAACGTAAAATCGAGTTTTTTATTAAAAAAAAAAAAAAAAAAAAAAAAAAAAAATCGCAGATTTTTTTTGGGGGAAAAAAAAATCGCCCAGCCCTACTTTGAACGCAAATGTCTTGCGTTCAGAAAAAAGCCCATTAACTCCACTGCTCATTAAAGCTAAAAAACGTTATGTGTACATGAACACATAGGCTAACATAGAGTGCAGTTTATGGGCTTTTTAAAAAAAATGCCAAAACGCCAATAAACTGCAGTTTATCAGCTTCAGTGTACATGGAGCCTAAATGCCGATTTTCTCCTGTCAAACCAGCAGGGCATGGGGTCCAAAGATCCACACAGTGTAACTTAAAGAATTAGAGTCTACTTTATCATAAACAGAATCTCTATGAAAAAACAAATTATATATATATATATATATATATATATATATATATATATATATCACCATATGCCCATTTATTTAAAAAAAATTGTCTGAGTATAGATCTATGTTTGTCCCAAGCATGTTTGAAGCCCTTTACTTTTGATGGCCTCGCTACCCCTGCTGGAAATTTATTCCAAGCATCATCTACCCTTTCAAGTAAAATAATACTTTCAAAGATTGGCTTTGAACTTTCCTCCAGCTAGTTTGAGATCATGCCCCCGTGTTCTTAATTTTGGTTTCATATTGAAAATACCTTATTCAACCCCCTTGATGTATTTAAAGAGGAAGTGAACCCTCTTTTTTTTTTTAAACCCTGCAAGAGAAATGCATAATGAGCTAGTATGCATAGAATATTAGCTCATTATGAATGACTTACCTTAGATCGATGCCCCCGAAGTGCTCCTCGTTCCCCTCTGCCACCATCTTGCTTTCGAGTCCCTTCCGTGTATCGCCGCTCCAGCGATGTGACTGGCCGGAGCGGCGACGAATTCACTCCTGCGTGCGGGACCGGCATAATCCCGGAATGTCCCATTCAGAAAACCGGGACGCTCAGTGCGCCGTTATCTATGGCGCGCATGCGCCGTAGACATCAGTGCAGTGTTTTCTGCAAATATCTCCTTAACCGTGTAGGTTAAGGAGATATTTCTTGTACCTACAGGTAAGCCTTAATCTAGGTTTACCTGTAGGTGCAAGTTGTCAGAGTGGGTATACAACCACTTTAAAGGTTTCGATCATGTCTCTCGTTTCCTTTCTTTCCTCCAGACTGTACATATTAAGTTCTTGAAGTCGCTCTCAATATGTTTTATCCCCCAGACCTTTCACCATTTTTGTTACCCGTCTCTGGACTCGTTCTATCTTATCAATATCTTTCTGTAAGTGAGGACTCCAGAACTAGACAGTATTCTAAATGAGGCGTCACTAAAAATCTATATAGGGCAATCAGGACCTCCTTCCTCCTGCTGGTGATCCCTCTAGTGATGCATCCTAGAATTCTATTTGTTTTTCCCATTGCCTGGTCACACCGTTTGCTCAATTTGCAATCATCTGAAATAAGGACCCCCAAATATTTTTCTTCTGTAGTGCTGGCCAACACTGTACCCCCAATGTTGTATTCTCTCAGGGGATTCTTTTTTCCCCCTCAGTACATTATTTTATATTTCGATAAAAAAAAAAATGCAGTTTCCACTGGGGGGACTAATCTTACAGCAATGCCAAATCATGTTCCAGTCACCTCCAGGGATATCAACCCTATTACAAGCCTTTGTATCATCAGCAAAAAGACATACTGTACCTTGCCCAACAAACCGTTAGATCACTTACATATGGAATAAATAGAACAGGAGCTAGTACAGAGCCTTGTGGTATACCACTAGTGACTCGAATCTGTTCCGAATGAACCCAAATTTACAATCACACTCTGGTATCTATCCTATAGCCCAGTGGTCTCCAAACTGTGGCACCGGGGGCGGATGCGGCCCTTTGCTTGCATCTGGCCCTTGGGGCATTATTCTCCCCCACTGTCAGCAGCAGTGGGACATATTTCCTGCCGCTGACACCGACAATGAGGCACTATTCCTCCCACTGACACCAATCATAGCACACTATTCCTCCCACTAATACCAACAATGGGACACTATTATTCCACCTATTACAAATCATGGGGCATTATTTACACAGGCCCACCTGAAGTTTGAAAGGACAGTAAACTAAAAGTTAGAAAGTTTGGAGACCCCAGCTTTAGCCAACTGCATATCCACTGAACCACCCAAGGGTTGAAGTGATACTAAACACAAACTGTTTCATTTAAATTATCCCTTTTATTTCGTATAAGGATGATGCAACTATTTTATATAAAAATAAAAAAAAAATCAATACAGCCGTCACATAACCCAGACTGTCTGCAGGAAAACATAAGCAGGGGGAGCTTCTAGTCCTCTGCTGCTGGTCATAGGTTAAAAAAAAAACAAAAAAAAAACACAACTACAAAAAACAGCCTTTAGAATACAGCGTAAAAATAAATGAATATCAACTGTTTTAAACTGTCATACAAATATATATTAGAAATCAAATCTTTATCATTTTGTGCAAACATGGTGTGGGGTTGGATTTCTGCCAGTCACGGGCTGTGTCACCCCCCACCCCAGCCTGTGCCTTAGAATAAGAGAGGTGAAACCTCCATTAAGCTACAACTATCACTGTTTGTATACACCCACATGTGACTATAGTCACATGGGTTGCCCAGATGCGATGGATTTCCTCAGCATAGAAACTCACTGAAAACTGAGCCTGTGCAGCAGCTGCTAACACTGCTCTGTAAAATCCATGGCAGAATTGGGGACTTGGACATGTACACTAGCCTACCCTTACCATGGCTGTAGGAGAAACGCAACCGTGTTTTTCTTGCAATTTTGCCACAGACAGCAGTCAAAATGTTCCCATTCTGAACACAATTCTTTCACGATCAGGAGAGGGAGGTTTAGCCTCACCTAAAATCTAGCAGTTCCTAAATGCACATGGACACATAGGCTTTAATAGAGTTGAGTTTAGGAGCTTGGCCTGCCGGTGTACATGAAGCCTTAGAAGATTCTGGTCTCCCCACCAGTGTAATCAATTGTCAAGATGAGTTAAACGTCTAAAAGTAGACTTAAAATGCCTATAGGTACCAATGCAGACCTTAAAATGTCTGTTTTGGCCACATGAAATTTCTTGGAGAGCACACATTACATAAAAAATAAATGTATTATGCATTTAATATATATAAAAATCACAAATAAGTATTGAACACGTCACCATTTTTCTAGGTAAATATATTTCTAAAGGTGCTATTGACATGACATTTTCACCACGTCGGTAACAATCTATACATACAAAGAAAACAAATAGGTTCAGAAATGAAGTTATGTGTAATAAAATGGAATGA
This sequence comes from Rana muscosa, assembly GCA_029206835.1. Taxonomy (NCBI): domain Eukaryota; kingdom Metazoa; phylum Chordata; class Amphibia; order Anura; family Ranidae; genus Rana; species Rana muscosa. The sequence continues at coordinate 277,900,432 of CM055117.1, forward strand.
CACGGGAAAAAAACTATTGACCAAAAGAAAGGGAGGTGCAAAAGGGCACGGAAGGCTAAGACACCAGCTGAAATCTATCAGTAATTAGAAAGCAATCCTTGCTTTTACCCATCATGAGATGTTTGTGACACCTTGGTAATTATTAGGCCTCTTTCACACTGAGGCGCTTGAAAAACTGCCAGTAAAACACTGAGCGCTTTTGAAGCGCTTTCAATTCATTTCAATGGAGAGGGGCGTTTTTTCAGCGCACTGCCCCAGTGTGAATGCATTCATTTATTTTAATGGAAATTAGGACCCTTTCACACTGAGGCGTATTTCAGGCATTTTAGCGCTAAAAATAGCGCATAAATAACGCCTGAAATACTCCTGCCCCAGTATTCTCAATGTGAAAGCCCGAGGGCTTTCACACTGAGATGATGCACTGGCTGGCGGGAGGGAAAAAAAAAATCTCCTGCAAGCCGCATCTTTGGAGCGGTGTGTATACCGCTCCTTTCTTTGAAATCAATGGGACACTGTAGCCGCAGTTTGCGGGCGGTATTAACCCTTTTTCGGCTGCTAGCGGGGGTTAAAACTGCACCGCTAGCGCCCGAATATCGCAGTAAATACGACGGTATAGCGGCGCTAAAAATCGTGCCACTATACCGCCACCGCGTGAAAGGGGCCTACGTTTTCGGAAGCTTTTCAGGCGCTTTTTTTTGCGTGAAAGCGCCTCAGTGTGAAAGTGGTCTTACTTTACCGAGTAATTATATATATATATATATATATATATATATATATATATATATATATATATATATATATATATATATATATATATATATATATATATACACACACACACACACACACACACTTGATCAATACTAGAAAGTGTCCGCAAGCTATACTTCTGCACTACAACCTTATTTGCCTCCTTTAGCAGCATTGTATGCCATCTTATTCAGCTAATGCTTACCTGCTTATTATGGGATATGATATATGGTGACATGGAATAATATGTGATTATTCTCATGGAAGATGGTCGGCTGTTGGGGTGCTTCAATATGAAAAATTGGTTGATATTTATAGGCATCAACAGCAGCTTTATGATTCTATTAATGATAGCTCATATTGTTATGTGAGATTATAGGTACACAACGTCGGAACACTGGAGAGGTGAAATTTGTTAGCTGGTGACTGATCATAATGGATATTTGTCTCCTAATATCTATAGGCATTCTCAGTCTACGTTACACATTGAACTCATCCTGACAATTGATTACACTGGTGAGGAGACAAACTAAAAAGAACTTTATCTCACCTTACAGTAATTCAGTAGGGATGTATGGAGAATGGGTGGTACAGCAGTCCAGACATGGATGTTGTTTTTGACAACATTAGCAATTTTATAAAGGTGGAGGATAAAGGTGTGATTAAAATACATTTTTCATAAAGATTTTTATATATTGTATTCTTATAGTCTGTTCATAAATTATTATTATACAGGATTTATATAAAAACGCCAACCGTTTGCTCAGCGCTTTACAACATGGGAGCAAACAGTAAAATTGCAATACAAATTAATGCAGTAGGAATCAGAGGGCACTGTTTATTAGAGCTTACAATCTAATAAAAGTAAAACATTTTGTATAAAATACACTGCATGGATCCTTATAGTAAGTACAGTGGGTTCTTTTGTGGCATGCGATATGGGTTACAAGATCCGTACCTTAAAAAGGGGGTTGTAAGGTTTGTTTTTATTTTCTAAAAAATAAAACATAGCGTCTCCCCGCAGGGATGTAGTCCCAAGGGAGGGGGCTAGCACGCTGACTAACCCCTTTAATCCTAAGTGAGTCAGTGAACTTTGAAAAAACGTAACCCCTTTTTTTGTTAAATATATTTTCAGGAGGGTGTGCTTAGCTAAGAAAGCCCCTACTCCCCTTATGGAGACCCCTAGAATGTATGGCATTAATTGCCCAGGCCAGGAAACCAGGCAACCAAGCAACATTAAAAAATAATAAGTTATGCCTATTTACTAATGCTAGCAGCATAAGCATTACAAGTAGTTCATGTTGATTGAGAGAGTAAAGTTCCACTTTAATTAACCACTTCAGCCCCGAGCCTCATTTTGAGATTTGTTGTTTAAATAAAAAAATCAGGTTTATTTGCTAAAAAATTACGTAGAACCCCCAAACTTTTTTTTTCAGACACCCAAGAGAATAAAATAGCGGTCATTGCAATACTTTGTCACACCATATTTGCGCAACGGTCTTACAAGTACAATTTTTTGGGAAAAGATACACTTTTGAATTAAAAAATAAAACAGTAAAGTTAATTTTTCTATATTGTGAAAGATCATTTACTCGGCGTGACATTGATTCCCAACATGTCACGCTTCAAAATTGCGCCCGCTTGTGGAATGGCGACAAACTTTGGCACTTAAAAATCTCCATTGGCGACGTTTAAAAATTTCTACAGGTTACCAGTTTTGAGTTACAAAGGAGGTCTAGTGCTAGAATTATTGCTCACATGTATGGTTTGAACATCATTTTCATATGAGAGCGCGACTTGCCTATGCATTTGCTTCTGCACGCAAGCTCAGCGGGACGGTGCGCTTTAACTTTTTCTTTTATTTTTACAGTGTCCCTTTAAAAGACAAATAAAGAAATTGGGGTCACCTTTATTCCCATTACAAGGAATATACACATCCCTTGTAATAGAAAAAAAAAAAAAGCATGACAGGACCTCTTAAAATGTGAGATCTGGGGGTCAAAAAGACCTCAGATCTCATATTTACAATAGAATGCAAAAAAAGCGACAATGGATGTTGCTTCCACCTTCCAATGCTATGGAGCCGAGCGGGGGCCATCTTTCCCTCACTCGGCATCGAGGCAGAGACCACTTTTATCTTAAAGAGAAGCGCATGCCGTTCCTGAAAATTCCAGGGTTATAGCAGCTAGCTGCTGCCATAACAACGGTATTTTAGCGTCAAAATACTGACGTACAGGTACGTCAATTTATGTGAAGTGGTTAAAAACATCCCTGGTATTAGCAGCTGGCTTTGTGAAGTAGTGTTGGCCTTGGAGCAATTCAAGTAGCAGCAAAGGGAGGTCAGTTAGCTACAGCGCAAATAACCCCAAGCAACCTCTGGAAGAACTATAGTGTTCCACAGAACTCTGGTTGAGAATGGTTGAGAATGGCCGATTTTAATTATGAGTGCACATGAGGGAGCTATATATTTACTCATTAGACCCCTTTCACACTGGGGAGGTTTATAGGCGCTAGTGCTCTAAAAATAGCACCTGCAAACCAACCTGAAACAGCGGCTGCCGTTTCTCCAGTGTGAAAGACCGAGGGTGCGCTAGCAGGACGGAAAAAAAGTCCTGCTAGCCGCATCTTTGGAGCGGTGAAGGATCGGTGTGTATACTGCTCCTCCACCGCTCCTGCCCATTGAAAACAATGGGACACTGCGGCTATACCGCCTCTGCAGAGGCGATTTGCGGTGGTTTTTAACCCCTATTTTGGCCGCTAGCGGGGGGGTACAAAAACACACCGCTAGCAGCCAAATAGCGCCACGAAATCGGCCGTAAAGCGCCGCTATTTTTACCGCCAACACACCTCCCGCCCCAGTGTGAAAGGGGCCTTACATATGCAGCCTTTGCTTAATACTTTGCAGTGCTACACAATGGTCCTGCATTGGTATTCCTAAAGCCTGGTACACAGTTTTTTTTTCGTTCAACCAAGTGGGTTGCTCCAGTTAGAACCGCTGTACTAACTATGCAAAGTTAGTGCAGGGATCTCCCCCACTGTGTTCTAATACATGAATATGCTTTGATCTAAACCATTCCATTGTAGCTCTGGCTGTATGTTTAGGGTTGTTGTCCGGCTGGAAGGTGAATCTCAGCCCCAGTCTCAAGTCTTGTGCAGACTCGAACAGATGTTCGTCCAAGATTGCCCTGTATTTGGTTCCATCTAGCTTCCCATCAACTCTGAGCTTCTCTGTCTCTGCTGAGGAAAGGCATCCCCACAACATGATGCTGTCACCACCATGTTTCACAGTGGGGATGGTGTGTTCACGGTGATGTGCAGTGTTAGTTGTGGTCTCATCTGACCAGAACACCTTCTTCCACGTGTTTGCCGTTCCCCCCCCCCCCACATGGCTTCTCACAAACTGCAAACAGGATTTCTTATGGCTTTATTCCTGCCACTCTTCCATAAAAGGCCAGATTTGTGTAGTGCACGACTTAGGCTAGGTTTCCACTATTGTGACCTGAAAGTCGCGTGATTTTTGCCACGCTTTTGATGAGACTTGAAGCAATGCATATGTATTATAGTGGAGTCTATGGACCTCAAGTCGCATCAAAGTCGGACCAAAGTAGTACAGGAACTACTTTGATGCCGCACAGATATGAACGGTACTCATTGGAAATCATGGGGTATGACTTGTCATGCGATTTTGCAGTCCCAAGTCACACTAGTGGAAACGTAGCCTATTAGTTGTCCTGTGGACAGATTCTCCCACCTAAGCTGTGGATCTCTGCAGCTTCTCCAGTGTTACCATGGGCCTCTTGGCTGCTTCTCTGATTAATTCTCTCCTTGCCTGGCCTGTCAGTTTAGGTGGACGGCCATGTCTTGGTAGGTTTGCAGTTGTGACACTCTTTCCATTTTCAGATGATGGATTGAACCGTGGTCCAGAAAGTGTTAAAAGCTTGGAATTTTTTTTATAACCTAATGCTGCCTTAAACTTCTACACAACTTTATCCCTCATTTGGCTGGTGTGTTCCTTGGCCTTCATGATGCGGTTTATTAAGGTTCTCTAACAAACCTCTAAGGCAGTGGTTCTCAACTCCAGTCCTCAGGACCCACTAACAGGCCAGATTTTAAGTATTACCTTGGGGAGATGCAGACTAGACTACTGCAATCCCTGAGCAACAAATGATATCACCTGTGATGTATTTCAGTTATCTTGCAAACCTGGCCTGTTAGTGGGCCCTGAGGACAGGAGTTGAGAACCACTGCTCTAAGGGCTTCACAGAACAGCTGTATTTATACAGAGATTGAATTATTACACACAGGTGAACTCTTTTTACTAATTAGGTGACTTATGAAGGCAATTGGTTCCACTAGATTTTAGTTAGCGGTATCAGAGTAAAAGGGGGCTGAAAACAAATGCACACCACACTTTTCACATTTGAGGTCGGCCGATATATCGGTCGGCCGATTTTTGGCATTTTTTCATTAATCGGCTTTGGCCGATATTCTGAGAACAGAAGCCGATATTAAAAAAAAAAAACAAACTTCAGCGCGGCTTGGAAATGACATCTCTCATAGAAGTCAATACAAGTTGCCTGAAGTTTCCCGTGCAGTGACTCATCTTTGGGCAGCCTGCCAAGTGAGAGAGAAAAGTTACAAATGTTTCTTCTTATTAATGAACTGAACTTGTGAGTAGAAGTTCTCAGTTTAACCATTTAAAGGCTAAATCTTTTCTGACACTTGTAGCTTACAAGTAAAAATCCTGTCTTTTCTGCTAGAAAATCACTTGGAACCCCCAAACATTATATATTTTTTTTTTTTGCAGAGACCCTAGGGAATAAAATGGCGGTTGTTGCAATATTTTATGTCACACGGTATTTGCGCAGCGGTCTTTCAAACGCAATTCTTTGGGAAAAAAATACACTTTAATGAATGTTAAATAAAACTAAACTTTTTTTTCGTCAAAGTTTTGATTACCTGTTTTTGTGCCTGCTTCCTGATTCCCTTACCGAAGATGGCGGCGGCAGCACCCGAGAGAGAGATCGGCTTCGGGTGCCGACATCGCGGGCGCCCAGGACAAGTAAGTGTCCATATATTAAAAGTCAGCAGCTGCAGTATTTGTAGCTGCTGACTTTTAATATATTTTTTTTTTTTGGCGGAACTCAGCTGCTTTCACACTGGAGCGGGCAGGCGTTGGCGGTAAAATGCAGCTAGTTTTAGCTGCGCTTTACCATAATTTTAGCGGCGATATTCGGCTGCTAGCGGGGTGCTTATAACCCAGCTAGCGGCCGATGAAGAGGTTAAATGCGCCCGTGTAGCACCGCTGCAGAAGCGCTTTGCAGGCGCTTCAGCAGCAGTGCCCATTAATTTCAATAGGCAGTAGTGATGGAGGAGCGGTATACACCGCTCCAAAGATGCTGCTTGCAGGACTTTAACGTCCTGCCAGCGCACCGCCTCAGTGTGAAAGCACTCAGGCTTTCACACTGAGACTGCAGGGGAGCTGTTTTGCAGCCATTTTTACAGGTGCTATTTTTAGCCCAAAAGTGCCTGAAAAACACCCCAGTGTGAAAGGGGTCCAACTGTTAGTTTTTTTTTTTCCCCTTCATCGGCCTAACATATCGGCCCAAAAAAATCGGCATCATATATCGGCCATCGGCCACAGCGATTTCTAAATATATCGGCATCGGCCAGAGAAAAACCCATATCGGTCGACCTCTATTTCACATATTTGACAAGTGGAAGGAAAATGATAAATGCTTTTCAAAAATATTTACAATTATGTGCTGTTTTGTTGTGCATCACATAAAATCCTAATAAAATACATTCACGTTTTTACTTGTAACATGACAAAATTTGGAAAAATTCAAGGGGTATGAATACTTTCTCAAGGCACTGTATTTCTCCAGAAATACAAAAGGGCAATTATTATTATTTCTTTCCCCCGCAGGAGCCTGGAAAGCATTGCACCCACGATCAGTAAGTAGATCACAGGTGCAATGTCAGGCTCCTTGCACACTCAGTAAAGCTGTCTCCCACACAACCAGTTACTAAAGAGCAGGAAGGATCAATGAACTACGAAAGAGTTCACCAGCGCCCTCACAGTTCACTGAGGAAAAACAAGCCATCTGCCACAGTGGAAGATGGTATTTGTTGTTCATTCATTCACAGATCGTTGTGAATGAATAAGACTGCAACAAATGAAAATATACACTCACTGAAAGAACACTATACCCTTCCTTTAAGAACAAGGAATCAGATAAGAGCTAGTTTCCAGAAGTAAACGTTATAGCAGTATTAAACCCCAAATCAGAAATATAATATACTGCAGCTTACCAAACCTTAGATGTGATGGTTGCATTCGTTTTTTTTTTTTTTGGGGGGGGGGGGGGGGGGGGGTTCTCCTGTTTTCACGTGGTCACATGGCCTCCTCTATTAAGAATGCCCTCTGGATAAATGCCCCTTTGGACAGCAGCATTGTCAATCTGGGGGGAAGGGTACTATTACATTTAGATACACTAACAAATTGAAGTAAAAACTCAAGCTAATTTTTAAGCAGTTACAGCAACTTTGTTTCCTTTTTGGATAAAGGTTTTATATGAAAAAAAAAAAAACACTGATCATTGTAAGCACCCATCAGTGGTAAATTGTTTGTCTCAACCCTCTAACTGCTACAACTGCATGATAGCTTGTTCTATTGAAAAACAGACTAATGGCCAGATCACCAGGTGAAAATGAAAAGAAAGCATGTAGCAACAACATCCAAGAATATTTTGGGTTTAGTACCACCAAGTCACACTGGCTGCAGGGATACTGTAATTCTTCAGAATTTGTTTCTAAGGATAGAAATCTGTTTTCACATTTTCAATAAATTCACACATTTATGATTACTGGCGATTCTATAGCACCGACAATTTACACAGCGTTTACATGCTGTACATTCACATCGGTCACTGCTCCCAGGAGCTTACAATCTAAAGAGTGTGTGTTCTGAACCATGCTACTGCATGGTCAGATTGGGAGCTTTGGGCGTGTCCCTGCATTTTGACAGCAATGGGGCTGACTGCACGGTACACCTTTGGATCCCCGTGCAGGTAAACATGGGCGTACGCTTATGTACACCCCATGTGAATAAGGCCTAACCTCCAAGACGACCACTGCCTTGCTAAAGAAGCAGAGGGTAAAGGTCATGGACTGGCCAAGCATGTCTCCAGACCTAAACCCTATTGAGCATCTGTGGGGCATCTTAAAATGGAAGGTGGAGGAGAGCAAGGTCTCTAACATCCAGCAGCTCCATGTCGTCGTCATGGAGTGGAAGAGGACTCCAGTGGCAACCTGTAAAGCTCCATGCCCAAGAGGGTTTGGCAGTAGGGGTGCATCGAATGGGAATTTTGGTGCCGATACCGAAAAAGAAAAACATACACTAGGCCGAAAACCGAAACAGATGATACCATAAATGAGTTTAATAATTTTTATATATATACATATATATATATATATATAAAAAAAATTGTATTATAATATACATTTTAATTAATATCACCAATTTAAATGCAGCCTCACCAGTGCCCATCAAAGGCAGCCTGCCAGTGTATGCAGCTTGCCAGTGCCCGTCACGCAGCCTCTCGCCAGTGGATGCAGCTTGCCTGTGCCCAGATCAGAGCGGCGATCTCTGTGTGTCATTTGAATTGCCCGGGCCGCAGTAACAATGTCCCGCCTCCTGTTAACACGTCACACTGATTCAATGTTCCGGCATTGGATCAGTGTGCCGATCACAGGAGACAGGACATTGTTATTATGGCCGGACAATTCGGCTCCCTAACACAAGGAGGTCGCCGCTCTGCAAGGAGAGGAGGGAGGGAGGGGAGGACAGGACCTTGAGCCAGGATGACTCCCCGCAATGGGCGGCACGGCTACTGCGCATACGTGATTTTCGGCACGATTTTCCTTTCGGCAATGTGCCGAAAACACCATTTGCGGCCCGAAATTTTGGTGCATCCCTATTTGGGGGTGTTGGGAAATAATGGTGGCCACACAAAATATTGACCCTTTGTGCCTAATTTGGACATTTTCACTTAGGGGTGTACTCACTCTTGTTGCCAGCGGTTTAGATATTAATGACTGTGTCTTGAGTTATTTAGAGGGGACAGCAAATTTACACTGTTATATAATCTGCACACTAACTACTTTAGATTGTAGCAGTGTGCGCACACACACACACTATAGAACATGTTTGAATTTGAAGTAGAACTGAAAAGGCAAAACGTTGCTTTTTAAAGGGGAGGGTTAGAACTTATTCCCTGTCCCATAGCCAAAATAGGAAGTGAGGAAATCCCTAGTTGTCACCAGTGTCATCAGAACTAATGTGCCCATTGAAAGATTTCCCCTCTATTTCTGTTCTGGTGAAATAGAAATCAGAAAACGTGTGATTTTCTTTCAATGAGAATAGTAAACAGGATAGATAGAAAAGGGTGAATCTCCCTAATGGGTACACAGACGAGACAGGTGTTCTAATCCCTCTCCACCTCAAAAAAAAAAAAAAAAAGAGGGGAAGAAGTTTTTGCCGTTAGTTATATTTTAAACATTAGTTCCCATTGGAAAAAAATAAATACAATAAAAGAAAGTTGTGTTAAAAAAAAAAAAAAAAAAATCCTTTGAACACCCATCAGGGCATTCGATATACGACCTCAAGCATTATGCAAATTACACATTGCAGGGACACACTACAAAACTGATCCGCACTCTCCAATACAAATTTTAACACAGCATGAGGTGAGAAGGTCAACACACTGAACATTTACCCATGACCTTGAAGAAAGTTATACATATACTTTCATTCTCCGTTAATAAATAGTTAAAGTGGAAGTCCATGCTAAAACTAAAACCCCTTCATCTATAGACACCTTACGATCTAACACTAACCTATCTAGCCCTATAAAGAAAAAATTAGTATACATACCTTTTCTGAAGCTGATCTGACCCAATCTCCAGCGGTGGAAGCTCTGCAGAGGACACGGCCAACAACAGCTGTGAAATGAATGGGAAGGAGCATCACCCATAGACTTACTATGAGGCTTCCGTTGTCGGATGTGTCCTCTGCACCCGCCTACACAGCAAGCCGCCACTGACAGCTCAGCATGGGATCAGGTCAGGTTCATAAAAAGTATGTATACTTACTTACAGGGCTAGATCGTGGGCATCTATAGATGCAGGGATTTTAGTTTTAGCATGGACTTCCACTTTCAGCAGTTGGTACTGCACTCCAGAGCCAAGGTGTGAGCACAAGCCTTTATACAGCTCGATATCCTGTAAGACCATTACCCAATTACAGACTTCTTCTGCACTCACAAGACAAAGAATGCTTCAAGGCAAACACAAGGTCTTAAAAAGCAGAGCTAAAAAGCCATGCACATTGTGCCTAGTGAAGCTTGTAAAAAGAATGTGACAATAAACAGAAAATTACATGGCTACCTTTACAAAGCATGACCTTGTATCCGTATGAATGTAAACGCCACAAATGATACAAAGACAATACAGATCACAAAAAAAAAAAAAGTTTATTTTACTTCTAGTAGAGATGCACGATTTTGGCTAAAATGAGAATCACATTTTTTTTTGCTTAGAATAAAGATCACGATTCAAGCAGCGTATTATGATCTTTCACAATATGCCAAAAAAATTGGCCTAACTTTACTGTCTATTTCTTTTTTTTATTCATTAAAGTGTATTTTTTTCCCAAAAATTGCATTTGAAAAACCGCAGTGCAAATACAGTATGACATAAAATATTGCACCAACCGCCATTTTATGGCCTAGGGCAGGGGTCTCAAACTGGCGGCCCTCCAGCTATTGGGAAACTACAAGTCCCGTCATGCCTCTGCCTGTGGAAGTCATGCTTGTAAGGCTACTTTCACACTGAATCGCTGGCGGTAAAAAGCCGCTATTTTTAGCAGCGTTTTGCCGTCGTGTTTGCCGCAATTTGTGGGCGCTAGCAGCCGAAAAAAGGTTTGTACTGAGTCTCTGCGTGAGATATGAGTAATGAAACGTGGAAAATAACATACGAGCAAGACCTGGAGTGTGCCAAAGGTCACGTAGTCAGTACGCCTAAAAAGGGTGCATACCCAAACAAGACATGATAAAAAAAAAAGCAAAAAATAAAAAAAAGGGCCGGGAGGGTGGGAAACAACAAAGGTCCGGCCGTGGGAGTAAGGCGGGTTTAACCACTTAACGACTGCTCACTGTATATATACACGTCGGCAGACTGGTACGAACAAGCAGAATCACGTACCTGTACGTGCCTGCCTTCGTATGGGTGGGGGGTCCGATCGGACCCCCCTCTGGTACAGCGAGCGGCCGGGATCGCTTCGGGAGCGATCCGCGACGAGGGGGCCGCCATTCGATTCTTGCCACCCCCTCGTGGTCGCTCCCGGCGAATGAAAAGCTTCCTCTGCCTGTGTAGTGTTTACACAGGCAGGAGGAAGTGATGTCATCTCTCATGCGGCGCTCACATATACCAAGCGCCACATGGGAGAAGACACAGAGGTTAGTGCACATAACAGCACACTACACACATAGGCACACGATCGCCCCCCCAGATCACCCCCCAGTCACAGTGTCACTGATTGCAGTGACCATTTATTTACTGATCAGTGACATTTGTGACTGTAAAAGTGTCAGGGCAGAGTGTTTTAGGTCCAGTGTAGCCCCCTAATAAAGGTTTAACCCCTTGATCGCCTCCCAGGTAACCCTTTCACCGCTGTCACTAAGCGATCGTTTTTCTGATCGCTGTCTTAGTGTCGGTGATGCCGATAGGTTGCCAGTTATTTTTTTTAGGTTCGCCGCAGGTTTTTATAGCGTCGGGTACCCCCATATATTACCTAATAAAGGTTTAACCCCTTGATCGCCCCCCCAGGTAACCCTTTCACCCCCTTTTGCCAGTGTCACCAAGCGATCGTTTTTCTGATCGCTGTATTAGTTATGCTGGTGCCGATAGGTAGCCAGTTATTTTTTATGCTGGTGCCGATAGGTAGCCAGATCTATACTAGCGTCCCCAGCAGTTTAGGGTTCCCAAAAACGCAGTGTTAGCGGGATCAGCCCAGATACCTGCTAGCACCTGCGTTTTGCCCCTCCGTCCAGCCCAGGCCACCCAAGTGCAGTATCGATCGATCACTGTCACTTACAAAACACAACACACATAACTGCAGCGTTCGCAGAGACAGGCCTGATCCCTGCGACTCCAGTGCTGTAGGAGGTGATTTCACCACCAAAGTAAAAAAAAAAAAAAAAAAAAAAAAAAAAAAAAAAAAGAGCATATATGCCGAAGCATGGGGGCAGCAGGGGCGGAGGAGTGATTTTGCTCCTAATGCCGCGTACATAAGGTCAAAATTCCGACGGAGGCTTGCCCGTGGAAAAGTCTGACCGTGTGTGCGGCATAACTTTTGCGGGAGGATGCCCCCATGCTTCGGCATATATAAATGGTGCATGTATGCCCATCATTAGAAGTGGGTGAATGGGGGGGAATTATTCTAATGGTGGGCATATCCACCGATCAATCTCTTTTTTTCGTTCAGCCAACAGGCTGCATGAAAAAAAAAAAAAAAAAAGATTACAATACATGTCCAACAAGGACCAGCAACGTACTGGTATGTTGCTGGACTTTGGTTATACCAGATTGATGCCTGCGGGTTTAGGTATCATCTTGGTATCTTTTCAGCCAGCGGCCGACTTTCATGTAAAAGCAATCCTAGCGGCTAATTAGCCTCTGGACTGCTTTTACAAGCAGTGGGAGGGAATGTCTCCTCCCCCCCCGGATATAAAAAGCGCCATTGGGAAATTGGGAAAGCATTTTATCACACCGATCTTGGTGTGGTCAGATGCTTTGAGGGCAGAGGAAAGATCTAGGGTCCAATAGACTTTTTTTTTTTTTTTTTTTTTGGAAAAAAACTGGAGAGTACCTGTCACTACCTATTGCTATCATAGGGGATATTTACATTCCCTGAGAGAACAATAAAAATTATAAAAAATAAAAATAAAAATGGAAAGAACAGTTTAAAAATAAAAAAACAAAATTATTAAAAAAAAAAAAAAAAAAAAGCACCCCTGTCCCGCCCTGCTCTTGCGCAATGGCGAACGCAAGCGTCGGTCTGGCGTCATATGTAAACAGCAATTGCATCATGCATGTGAGGTATCACCGCGAAGGTCAGATCGAGGGCAGTCATTTTAGCAGTAGACCTCCTCTGTAAATCTAACGTGGTACCCTGTAAAGGCTTTTAAAAATGTATGTAGTTTGTCGCCACTGCGCGAAATTTTAAAGCATGTCGCGTTTGGTATCCATGTACTCGGCCTAAGATCATCGTTTTTATTTAATCAACCATTTGGGCAATATAGTGTGTTTTAGTGCATTAAACTTAAGTGTATTTTTTCCCAACAAAATGCGTTTGAAAAATCACTGCGCAAATACTGTGTGGAAAAAAAAATGCAACACCCACCATTTTAATCTGTAGGGCCTTTGCTTTAAATATATATATAAATGTTTGGGGGTTCAACATAATTTTCTTGCAAAAAAAAAAAAAATGCTTTCATGTGTCAAAAGTGTCAGAAAGGACTTAGTCTTTAAGTGGTTAGAAGAGTGGATATAAGCTTCCTAATGTTGTGTATAAAATGCCAGGACAGTTCAAACCCCCCCCCCCCAAATGACCCCATTTTGGAAAGCAGACACCCCAAGCTATATACTGAGAGGCATGTCGAGTCCATGGAATATTTTATATGTTGACACAAGTTGCGGAAAAAAGACAATTTATTTTTTATTTTTTTCGAAACTGTGATAGGTAGTGGAGTGAAATCAAAAATTTGCGCCCTTAGAAATCCTGAAGGCGGTGCTTGGTTTTCGGGGGCCCGTACGCGGCTAGGCTCCCAAAAAGTCCCACATATGTGGTATCCCCGTACTCAGGAGAAGCAGCAAAATTTATTTTGGGGTGCAATTCCACATATAACCATGGCATGTGTGAGCAATATATCATTTAGTGACAACTTTTTGTAATTTTTTTTTTTTTTTTTTTTGTCATTATTCAATCACTTGGGACAAAAAAAAAAAAAATATTCAATGGCTCAACATGCCTCTCAGCAATTTCCTTGGGGTGTCTACTTTCCAAAAATGGGGTCATTTGGGGGGGGGGGGAAGTTTGTACTGCCCTGCCATTTTAGCACCTCAAGAAATGAGATAGGTAGTCATAAATTAAAAGCTGTGTAAATTCCAAAATATGTACCCTAGTTTGTAGACGCTATAACTTTTGCGCAAACCAAAAAATATACGCTTGACATTTTTTTTTTTTACTAAAGACATGTGGCTGAATACATTTTGGCCTAAATGTATGACTAAAATGTAGTTTATTCGATTTTTCTTATAACAAAAAGTAGAAAATATCATTTTTTTAAAAAAATTCCGTATTTTTCCGTTTATATCGCAAAAAAAAATAAAAAAAAAAAAAAATAAAAAAAAAAAAAAAAATCGCAGAGGCAATCAAATACCAATAAAAGAAAGCTTTATTTGTGGGAAGAAAAGGATGCAAATTTCGTTTGGGTACAACATTGCATGTCCGCACAATTTCAAGTTGGACCACAATGTGCGGCAGTGTTTGGAGAACTGCGCCACCGTAAAGGGAGCCACCGGGAAAGGAAGCAAGGGACTATCCCTGGGTTTGTCGTCGATCAGCGCCATAAGCTGATCCAACACCGTCACAGGGCACCATGCACCGCCGGTTCTAAAGTACAAAATATATCCATGCCAGCCCCGAACTGCTGTGTCTTACAAGCTGACAGATTTAAATTGTAATGGTTCAGATATCTGACCAGCTGGCTTATCGTGAGTATTCGAGAACCAGTCCCGGAACGGGAAAACTCACCCGGCCTAAGGAACCCAATAAAGGCTAGGTAAATAGCAGAGTTGAGCACCACACTGAGGAGCCTCCCGAAAGGCAGCGCATCCAGCAAACCCGACATACTCCGGAAAATATGCCCTGTGACTGGGAGTCTACAGATGGTAGCCGGAGGACAACTCCTTCGGATGTCCCTCAAAAGAACCTTGATGGCATGGGCATAGAAAATGGAAGGCCGATTCGGACCCTGCAAGGACAGATGGTGCTGAACCCTGGCAAGATATGTCTTGATGGTGCCATGAGACAACCTCAGTTGAGTATGGCAGTACGCAACGAAAGCCAAAAAAAAAACGGACATCAGGGCTGTTGACACATGGGTACTGGGACTGAAAAACCTGAAAGGACTTCCAGGCCGAGATGCAAGCCTTCTTGGTGTTGACTGACAACGATACATCGACTAAGGCTGCCGCATCAAGCCAATGGGAGTTTAATCCTACATCAGAAGGGAAGCCTGTGGGGATGGTGTGGCACATGCGTCGGCAAGCAGGACCTGCCGGAAAAATGACGGGATAGCGCATCAGCCGCAACATTGACTACCCCACTGATGAACTTGCATTGAATGTGAAATTGATGGTGCAGGGATAACCAAATTAACCTACGTATGAAAGACATGACCAAGGACCGTGACCTACCCTTGGTGATAATCTCCACGGTCACCTGATTGTCCGTGGAGAAAACCACTGTCTGCCCTGACCATGAACCGCCCCATACCCAAGCCGCAGCCATTATGGGGAAAATCTTGAATAAGGCAGATGAATCCGTGAACCCTGGGATAGCCAACATGTCCTCCGGCCAAGGCCCTGCCAACCAGTGGGTGGCAAAAATGGCAGCATAGCCCACAGTGGCTGCTGCGTCAGAGGAGGAGAGGAGGAACTGGACTCCGCAGGAATGAGCATGGCAACCCCATTCCAACACCGGAGGAACTCGTCCCACATGTGAAGGTCAGCCAACGCCACAGCGTCCAGCTTGACTCGCGAGTCCGAATCCGGGGCTGATGGCAACAACGCTAACAACCTGGATATGAAGGATCTTCCCTTCGGAATGATCCGCATGGCGAAATTCAACATGCCCAAGAGAGACAACCACTCCACCCTGGTACAGACCGAAAAGGTATGGATGCACTCTGATCCTGGTGAGCTTGTCAGACGGAAGCCTGGCCTGCATGGCTTCAGTGTCCAGGATAATCCCCAAAAAGGTGAGTGCCGATGTCGGACCCGCCAACTTCTTTGTTGCCAGTGGCACATTGAGTGCCGAAAAAAAAGCCAGCAACTTCTGAAAATCTATGGGGACTCGCTGGGGACTTTCGATGAGGAGTAAGACATCCAGGTAATGAATGAACTCATGACAATGCTCCACATGGACGAAAATCCACTCAAGAGCTTGGGCAAAAACATTGAATAAACCATGGACTACTCTTGGACCCGAACGCGAGTCTGGTGTCAAAAGAGTACAAATTCCTCCACTTTATCCCATGCCACTGCCAGAGTGACGGCATGATCGGGAGGAGTTTAAAAGCGTCGGCTATGTCTGCTTTGGACAGCCAAACCCCCAGCCCTACCTTGATAATCTGTTGGATGGCCTGGTCTACGGACGCATATTTCAAGGAAAATTCTTCAGATGGGATTAACGAAGTTAGGCTAGGCAGACAGGTCATAAATCAATCTCAATTTATTTGAAAACTTCCCCTTCACCAACCCCAGCGGATTGACCCTCCAGAACTGGAATGGAGACATAGGAAAAGGACAGATGATGAACCCGTTGTCAAGTTCGGACTGGAAAATTACGTCCATAACCCCCACATCCACTCCACAAGACCTGAGGTTGGGACTCAGAAACATGTCTAAAAAGGCAAAAGTGATGAAACCGGTGTGGAAGCCCCAAGTGAAACCTTCTACCAAAAAAGGACATAATTCAGTGGAAGGGTGAGAGGACAAGCAGTCCTGCAGAAACCCGACGTTGATGCGGCTCAGTCAGCTGTTCTTGCCCTGCCTGAGTGAACATGATGACTTAGGATGGGCCCCGAAGCAGCCTGAGCAAATTTCCTGCAACCGGTACTGACTGTAGTTGCAGACACTGTGGTTGAAGTTGTTGCAAATAGGTGACCTCCCCAGATACTGAATGGGCCGACCCAATTTGTCCACGGTAGCAGACCGAGTAGGTGCTGGTAGCGAAGCGGGGAAAGCTCTGGAAGTACCGGAGGTTCCACGTTGGGGCACCAATAAGCCGTGTGCGATAACGATTGGCAGGTGGCGCAGACCGGTGACCTCAACCCCGCAAAATGACGGCAGAAGAGCTCCGTATCTATCCTGCCCCAAACTGCAACCACCTGATGCTGGGCCAACAAGGTGGCGGCTTTGGCGGAGAATGATCGGTGGTAATCATAAAACACCGTACCCCCGAACTTGTGACCCAACTCCACCACCGCATACAGGTAGTGATCCAGTTCCTTCCTCCTATGGGGACTCGCAGAGCAGACAAGGACGCCAGGTTGACTTCCTTCCCATCGAGAATGTCTTTCCTGATGTTCCCTGGAATGAAATGGGCTGGGGTGACAGAAGGGACACTGGTACTAGTACCTGACAGTGAAGGCCCAGGAACCATGGGGACCTCGGGCCCTGCCGCGACCCCAGGAACAACCAGATCCACCGAGGCAGGAATTGGACTGGCCTCCAGAACCTCCACCCTGGCCCTTAAATCCTGAAATGAGCCCGCCAGAGAGCTGAGGGTGGAATGGATCTGAGTCAGGCATGTGGCCATGGCACGTAGGGTGACCTGTTCCGCGTCAGAACTTGCAGAGGGGAACAATAGTCTAAAAAGTACTGCTTTACGAGCTGATGCCCCTGAGCTGCAACTCCGCAATCAGCCTTGGGACAGTCCAGGACCTCAAGGAAGGCGTGCTGCCCCGATTTGACCCCTCGCTGGAGAAGGGGAAACAGAGGCGAAATCCTCTGTCTGCTGCTTGAGACATGTCCTAAAACAATCAAAAACAAAATAATATACCATGACAGAACTCATTTCAAACCAACAAAACTAGAGACTACTCCCAATTCCCCCACTGCCCTCTGACCTCTGACCTTAACCAAACCTGAAACTGGCCCAGAATGACCACCCCCTCTCCCTCCCGACTAAGAGGGCCGAGCCACCTGTAGTCGCAGACAAATTAAAAACGAGCACTCAGGACCCCCAGAACATGAAACGTGACAGGTCTAATGATTTAAAGAAATAATCTGATAATGACTGACTTGAAACTAAGGATTGAGCCAACGGGTGAGGAGACTTGCCACTGCCCATGTCAATTAAAAACGAAACAACTCAACCCGCTAAGACCTAATACGAAATAGGTAAACCAAAAGTGGCAGCAGACCCTAAATACAAAACGAGAAAATGATGAGAGCATGGCGCCCAGTACCCAGACTTACTTGCACCGGGAATCCTCAACCTAACCGAGAACCTTGCGTCTGGCGCCTGAAATAAATGGACGAATGGGACTGAAAACGAGTCAGACCCCAGGACGAGAACCAACGTACAACAGAAGATTCCCAGGAAACCCCCCTACAAGACCTGAAAACGTGTCAGGCCATGTCTGAGTGTGCCAAGTGAAGCATGAAAAGCCACTGACCAAGTCAATTAAGAACGAAACATCTCAAACCGTTAACACCCACAAATGTGGTGGGTGACCCCGCAGTGGAACCACTATTCCCCCCCCCCCCCCCAACAACCCACGAGACCCAAGACGAAATGCTTATGCAACTCGACCTGCCTTAACCCTGAGAACCACCCCCCCCCTTAGTGCATCCGACACCTGCGTGAAACAAAGTGCAAAACTCGGAGTGGAACCAGCACCCTGAACGTGGATGAACAATGCATGACACTTACTGAAACAACCTGAAACAGAAACACAGATTCTGACGCAAACGTAAATACTTGATCAACGTCCTAAAAAGGTAAAAGGAAACGACAGACACATGCATCAAATGATTGCAGAGAAAACGATAATCCTACTGAAAATTAGAAAGTGACGAGATGAACTACACATGTGAGCTCGACCACCCCCCCCTTCCCCCACATGCCCCAAATACTAACCTGCAACCCCAAGTGTGAACTGCAGGGAAAGTGCAACGTGTCGCAGCACAGCAGTAATTATGGCGCATATGGGCATCCCAGGCTGGAAAAAAAAAAAAAAAAAACACTAGCCCACTCTGAGTGAAACACCAGAGTGTGGCCAGCAGCTGACGACAGGTGAGAACCTGGAACATACCTGGACAAGCACGCCCCCCCCCATTCCCCTAACCCACCAGCGGTGACCAGATAATAAAGACACAATCCCCCCCCCCTTTCTCCTCTGGCACCTCCACAAAAAGGTAACCTTGTCAGTATGCGAAACCCCCCCCCCCCCCTCCAAATGACATGATGCTGCAACATCACTCACCCCCCTAGCGATACCTTTATTGATGGAACGAGGTGAACCGAGGAGCCGCCGTCAGATGGAGGCGAGCGGAGCCAAATGCCGCCATGCAGAGCCGAAGACTGCCGAGGGCCACCGAGCGGAACCCGAACCTGCCGAGGGCCGCCGACAAGAGCCGAGAGCCACCGCAAACAGCCGAGTCCTCGAAGAGCCGCGAAACTGGAAGTGACGTCAAAAAGGTCAACCGGATGTGATGCTGGTAAACAAAAAGGTCCGGCCGTGGGAGAAAGGAGGAGGAGGGCGGGTTTATATACCCCCCCAACTCCTCCTACAAACTCAGGCCAGCCTACGGCCAGCCTTCCCATTAAACCCGCCTGCAAAAACGCAGATTTGCGGGCGCTACCCCATTGATTTCAATGGGCAGCGGCGCTATAGAAGCGGTATTTTTACCGCTCCTACTAGGGGTGCAACGGATCAAAAAACTCACGGATCGGATCGATCCTCGGATCAGGGGTCACGGATTGGATCATTTTCGGATCGGCAAAAAAAAAAAATTACTAATATCCATGTAATTTCCCCCTCACTGTAATATCCGCAATCTTCTCCCCCTGTAATATCCACAATCTTCTCCCCCTGTAATATCCACAATCTTCTCCCCCTGTAATATCCACAATCTTCTCCCCCTGTAATAGGCATCTCCCCCACTTACCTTACTCTCCCGCCGGCCAGTTCAGATCCACGAGCAGCGAGGGTGAGGGGTGATGACGTCAGCACGCACAAGGCGGCCGCCACCGCCGGGTGTACCAAGACAGCCGCGGCTCCGGAGCTAGGCCGAAACCGCGGCCTTTCCTGAGGCCGCGGATCGCGCCGATCCGAACGGGGTGACCCGTTCGGATCGTCACCGATCCGTTGCACCACTAGCTCCTACTGCGCCTCAAAGATGCGGCTGGCAGGAGTTTTTTCATCCTCCTGCCAGCGCACCACTCCAGTGTGAAAGCCCTCAGGCTTTCACACTGGATACAGAGGAGCGGCTCTTTCAGGGCACATTGCAGGCGCTATTTTTAGCGCAATAGCGCCTCAGTGTGAAAGCAGCCTGTCAACTTTGCAACAGCTGGAGGGCCACCAGTTGGGAGACCCCTGCTCTAGAGCCTCTGCTATATATATTTATATTTGGGGGTTCCAAATAAATTTCTAGTAAAAAAAAATACTGATTTTAACTTGTAAACAACAAGTGTCAAAAAAAGATTCAGGCTCCATGTACACAGAAGCTGATAAATTGCAGTTTATTGGCGTTTTTTTTTTTAAAAGCCCATTAACTGCACTCTATGTTAGCCTATGTGTTCATGTACACATAACGTTTTTTAGCTTTAATGAGCAGCGGAGTTAAAGTGGTTGTAAACCCACTTTTTTTTTCTCCTTTTTGGCCAACCTGTAAGAGAAAGGCATAATGAGCTATTATGACTAGCATAATAGCTCATTATGTACCACTTACCTTAGATCGGGGCCCCCGAGGCAGTCCGCGTCCCTCTGTCCAGCCGCAGACATCACTGCGGCGATAGCCGGAATGTTACTTCCGGGTATCGCCGCACCAGCCAATCACAGCGCCGCTCCGGCGCTGTGATTGGTCGGAGCGGCGGAGAAGTCACTCTGCGCATGCGCGCGAGTGTTTTCATTCGGCTACGCCCAGCGATTGCTGGGAAGTAGCCGATTTTGTGAATGGGATTAACCCCATGAATGCGCCGTTGTCTACGGCGCGCATGCGCTGTAGACAGCGGCGCCTGTCTTTTTTGCAAATATCTCCTAAACCGTGTAGGTTTAGGAGATATTTCTTGCACCTACAGGTAAGCCTTAATCTAGGCTTACCTGTAGGTGCAAGTTAAAAAAGTGGGTTTACAACCACTTTAATGGGCTTTTTTCTGAACGCAAGAAATTCGCGTTCAAAGTGCAGTTTTTTCGGCAGAAAAAAAAACGCAAAACCCCGAAAAACGCTGGTCGCGAGCATATAGCGGTTTTTGATCCATGGAAAAAAAAAAAAAAAAAAAAAAAAAAAAAAGCTAAAAACCGCTACACTGAAAAACGCTAATAAACGCTAGTAAAAAAACACTGATAAAAGCTAGCTTTTTCTGCTGCTTTAAAAACTACAGTTTTTGAGCTTCTGTGTACATGGAGCCTTAGACTTTAAGTGGTTAAACTGACCACATTTACAGATCGAAGTTCATGCCTTTGATTTAAAAGAACTAAATGATACTTTGTTTATAGTTATCTCCCAGAACTGACAATGTTGTGATCAACTTGGCAGGCTGCCTGTTTTTGCTTGTTTGTTTTTTGACAGCTTTGAGCAGGAAACTCTTTGCACTGAATCAAGAACATGCTGTATTAAGATCGTGAGGGGTGTTGAATCGAGATTTTTTAACGATTATTCTTGCAGCTCTAACTTCTAGGAACACAATACACTCTTGATTGCTCGTTTTAATTTACATAATTAAAAATTATGGAATGATGCTTATTCACAAATAAACACTAGGCCATTTGTCTCATAGTCCAGTTCAGGCCCAACATGCCAAACCCACTTGAGCTTTCCCAAAAACCATGAAGGATGCGTATAGTAGATAGAATATTAAGGCAGCAATGTGTGAAATAATGAAATTGTTTTAGAGACTTGTTTACTATACAGCAAGAACACTATAATCAAAGGTTACAAGGAATCCCACCCCCACAGGTTAAATTTTTCTTTCTATCCCCACTTACCTTTTTCGATGGGCTATGCTCAACAAATATACATGCCCAGCAAATCCAGCATTATTTTCTTGTAACCTGCAGCTCCATGTCACTATATTTTTTTTTTACTACCAGCCCCCTTATGATGGCCGCCAGGTCTTTTCCCCATCAAGATGCTGTGTGGAAGCTGAGGCCAACTAGGATAACTGATGCAGATATCCCAGTAGGCAGCTGGAGCCAGGCTGATGTCATTCTCTCCCAGGCGAAACTTGAGGCAGAAGGCTGGGTGGAATGAAATGAATTTGTTCTGCACTCCTGGGACCCGTATTCAGCTGACAGCAGACTAAAGTCCGCTGTTGGCTGACGTCACTTTGCTGGTACAGACTCTGGAGGAATCCCGACTCAGCATGCTGCTAAGGGCCTAAAGCAAACCACTCCCGCCCTTCCACAACCAAGCTTTTCACTGAGCGCTGGATGGGCAAAGCAGAGAGCAGGTGACCTTCAGTCACCAACTCTCTGCTCACTGAAAACAGATCAGCGGTCTTTGATCACTCGGTTCTCAGTCTTAGAAGCAGCGAGGGGTAGATGCAGCATTGGATCAACGCATTCACCTAGATTGTTTTTCTTCAAACCCCATACTTCTCTATTAAAGAAGGGTGACATAACAGATCACTCCTCCACAATGTTAACTACCCAGAGGGGGAAACGCACCAAGTAGTCCATCCTCCATAGAGAGATATAGTATACAATAAAAGCTAATTAAATACATAGCAATTTTAATTAAAGTGGTTCTAAAGCCTTTAGATTTTTTTACCTCAATTCGATCCAGCGCCATCCACGGGAGCAATGGCTCTGGCCGCCGTCTCCCTCCTCATTGGGCAGATTGATAGCAGTAACAGCCATTGGCTCCCACTGCTGTCAAATGTCGCAACGAGGGAGCGGCCTAGTCACCAGGTCTGTGTCAATAGATGCAGACTAAGCAGCTTGGGAGCAAGCACGAATGGGTGCCTCCAAGGAAAGGGGGGCTTTCCCTGGGGGGGGACACTCGCTGAAGAGTAGGAGCCTGGAGAGCAGGCGGGGAACTCCAGAAAAGGAGGATCGGGCCTACTCTTTACAAAAACCATTGCACAGAGCAGGCAAGTATACCAGGTTTTTAAACCTTAATTTTTTTTTTTTTTAAAACCAAAATAACAAATCACTTTAAATAGAGCGCTATACATATTGTACTTTCACATCAGACCCTGCCCTCAAGGAGCAGGAGTATGCATATACTAGCGCCAATTTAGACAGGAGCCAACTAACCCACAAGCATTTATAGGACGTGTGGAAGAAGACAGATGTACGTGGAGGGAGGCTCACACAAACAGAGGGGACAGGAAAACTCCATGAAGACAAAGTCCTGGCCAGAGTCAGATCACAGACCCCAGTGCTGCAGGAAAAAAGTTCTGACCATTAAGGCTGGCCACTGACAGCTCAATTTTCAGAGGCTTCAGCCAAATCAGCCAAAATTCAAGCTGCGCATGGCCCTGCAAGCACCACTTGGCTTGATAAAAGTCAATTTAATAACTGACTGAAGCTGGTCATAGATGGATCAAAATTTCACTGCTAAACTGGCCAATCTAATGATTGACTTGTAACTAATGGGCTTGTCAGAAAATTATTCCATATCAGCTACAGCCACTGATCAGTGTTTTCTGAAAGCATACAATGTCACAGCAGGGAGGATTCTTCCACCCACTGGCTGGTCAAGAAAAAACAAAAAAACAAAAACACCACAAGTCAACTATGGCCAGCCTGAAAATTATTGGCCGAACAATGGCTGCTTCCTATTACATGCTACTATTAGTAGCTGCTTAAATGCATCCTGTGAGTGAGCATGGATGAAGGACTATTAGATTCCTCTCTTTCAGCACGCATGTTGAACTAGAGAAATGTATACATGTATGGCTAGTCCTAAAGCTGAATTAAGGTATCTACTATTTTGCTTAGACCAATGTAAGTATGTATGTGCCATACGTGGTTGATCCCAGTGGAA
This sequence comes from Rana muscosa, assembly GCA_029206835.1. Classification (NCBI taxonomy): domain Eukaryota; kingdom Metazoa; phylum Chordata; class Amphibia; order Anura; family Ranidae; genus Rana; species Rana muscosa. Next base: position 277,924,252 of record CM055117.1, read on the forward strand.
GCTGCAAATCGCTGTAGAAGGCATCACTACTACAGTATTCTCTGCTGTATTCCAGGTTCCATGCCAAGGAGCTGTCCTGCTGCTTGGAGAACAAGAAAGGTCAATCGATCAGCACAAGTGCCATTTAGAAAACAGTTTGCATTTTTTCAATGAATGCAAAGCATGCTCCGGTTGGATGAAGTGGAGATTGTGACATCGCCATACCAACTTGTTCAATTAGATATTGCTATCCATTCATTGAAAAAAGACAGTCTTCTTTGAATGGTGCCTGTTCCAGGTGAGCAACTTCCTGTGTGGCGGTCACTGTAGTCGTGGTGTCTACTAGTGTTTTCCGGCTTCAATAAACAACATGTATGGTACATACATACAAAGACAAATAGAATAGAAAAATAGTCTTAACCTAAACTTCAGCTTTAAGCTGGACACATTGTGTGAATTTTGCCGGTTACTGATGACCTGGCTGAAATTCAGTCAGTGGGTGTCCCCATCACCATTCTCCCACACCTTTTATTGAAAAAGTCAAGAGGGACGTTTATGGGTGGGGTGGAGAAAAATGCTGACAAAGCTGGACAGCTAGGATAGTTCAAGTGTGACTTGAGACTAGAGATTGTACCAACATCCCTAAGAAACTAAAACTGAGAATGTGTTGTGGGTGTATGCTCTCTTCTTGCTTTTCCTCTTCATTGGCTCATAGCCATTGTTCCCGCTGCTATCACTTACAGCCAGTGACAAGGGACTGTACCTGAAGTAGATGAAATTCAAAACGCGTTGAACATTCATAGGGGTTATGTACATTCCAGTCATGAGTTTACTATTCACCGTTTGTATCAGTTGTATGAGCATATTTATATATCAGTATAAATGTTGTATGTTCAGCCTATTTTTTTTTTTCTGCTCTTAATCATTGTTAGGCCTCATGCACAAATTCTATGCATGAAGGTAAAAAAGCTTCAATGTGCAGCTTCCCCCTCATACCTACCTAAGCTCGATCTCCATCAAGCGATGTGCACAAGACCCAAGGCTCTTCTGGGTTTCTCCCTAGTGATTGGCTGAGATGCTGTCAATCAGCCAGCGAGGTGGGAGTGTGGCTGAGCCGCACTCTGTGTCTTATGGATGCAGAGAGCTGGCTCAGAAACTAGCACGCACTCGACAAGGGGGAGGGGCCCAGAGCACCGGCAGGGGACCCAAGGAGGATCAGGGCCGGTCTGTGCAAAACCACTGCAAAGAGCAAGTAAAACATGTTTGCTATATTATTATTTTTTTAAATAAAAAGGTTTCCTTTACAATCACTTTAAGCTTAAGGTCACACATATCTGGTGTGGGAAACAGCGATCCCTGCATGTTTCCCGCACTGCAATCGCACTGGGTTTGCAATCCACTGCGGGTGTAGATACAAAGTTAATGACTCCCCTGAAATTGTCGCAAACACAGTGCGGTTTGCCCAGACTGGTTTGCATGGTACAAAACAACCATGCAATACAGCTGCAAAATAGATACCTGCATGCCTTTGGTGCGATTTGAGCCCATTCAAAATGAATAAACTAAAATGGCACAGCACTAATTTGCATGTGAATTGTACAGGAGTGCGGCTCCTGTGCGATTCAAATGCGAGCTCTAGTGTGAACCGTGGCTAACTCTTTTTGGTGAGTGGATACCTAGTTTTCAGGGCCTAGGCATACTGAGCGGAAGTTTGCCCCTCCCTTTGACTGCAGCCTTCTGGGACATGTTACAGGTCCCAGAAGGCTGCAGGTCCATTTGCTCATGTGCAGAGTAAAGCCACGAGGAGTCACACCCGGCTTCCCACAGTAAAACCCCTGTATGTTGGGAGACATTTGCCGGTTCAAATAAAAAACGGCTGACATTCTGCCCATGTGTATGTCGGCTGTGCATGCTGGAAAACCAGCAGACGATGGCAGAGAGCGCTGGTCAAAGTATTCTGGTGGGGGGGCCTTCCCCCTGTCAGAACACAACAGGTCAGTTGGGGGCAAAAATCGCTGGACTAACCTTGCATGGTTAGTATAGAAGCTCCGACTGGAGCCGACAGTTTTTTTTTTTGTTTTTTTTTGGTGCAGCCAAAGAAAAAATAAAAAACGTGTGCACTGGGCTTAAACGTGTCGGGCTGGGACCCAAAGACCCAGCCTGTTTGAGGATGGTGCTGCATCCCTGGACAGGTAAGCGTCCTTTTACTTAGATTGTAAATGTTTTTTTTTTTTTTTAAATGACAAACATGTTTTGCTTACCTACGCTGTGCAAGGGTTTTGCACAGAGCGGCCCCGACCCTCCTCTTCTGGTGTCCCTTGTCGGTGCTCCTGGCTCCTCCTCCGCATCGAGTGCCCCCCACGGAGAGCCTCTTTTCATGCGGGCACGCTCCCCAGTCCTGCTGGGTCCATAGACACAGACAGCAGGAATCGGCAACGCCCTCCCTTGTCACTGGATTTGATTGACAGCCGTGGGAGCCAATGGTTCCTGCTGCTATCAATCTATCCAATGAGGACCCAAGACAACAGCTGGAGCTGCTGGGCTCGTTCTCGTGAAAGGTCGGGTTCAGGTAAGAAAAAGGGGGGGCAGCTGCACCACAGAAGGTTTTTCACCTTAAAACATAGAATGCTTTAGGGTGAAAAACCTGGATACTTTACAACTCCTTAAGACCTCTTTCACACGGAAGCATTTTTCAGGCGCTTTTGGGCTGAAAATAGCGCTTGTAAAGCGCCTCCCCTGCAGTGCCAGTGTGAAAGCCTGAGTGCTTTTACACTGGGGCGATGCGCTGGCAGGACGTTAAAAAAATAAAAATAAAGTCCTGCAAGCAGCGTCTTTGGGGCGGTGGAGGAGCAATGTACACATCGCTCCTGTCCATTGAAATTAATGAGCACTGCTGCTGAAGCGCCTGCAAAGCACTTCAGCAGCGGCGCTACACGGGCGCATTTAACCCTTTACTCGGCTGCTAGCAGGGGTTAAAAATCACCCAACTAGCGGCCGAATAGCGCCGCTAAAACAACGGTAAAATGCCGCTAAAACTAGCAGCGTTTTACGGTCAACGCCCACCCCAGTGTGAAAGCAGCCTTAAAGTCAGCAGGTACAGTATTTGTAGCTGCTGACTTTGATATTTTTTTTTTTCCTCCTCTCTAGGATGAAGATCCTTTTTAATAACACCTTTTCTACTATCGTCAGTCAAATTGCACCCCTAGTTTCCAGTGACATCTCCTCTACTAATAAAATAATGATATGACATGATGTACTCCTCACCATCCTAAGCCCACATCCGTTTTGACATATTCAGCAGAATCAAAAAAAAAAAAAAAAAAAATACATGAGTGGGTGGCGTTACCGACTGGAGAAATCAGGCACACCAAGTCCAACGACCTCCTACTAACAACTTGAAATGGAAATCGCTTTTCAAGAATCGCTCCGCAAAAGCTCCTACGGCAACGTGCTTGCGGATTGCAAAAAAAAAAAAAAAAAGGGTTGCAGTCGTCCCAGCAGACATGGATTCATGCTAGCGATGTCGTGATGATTCCTGCCCCCCTTTGACTGCAAAGCTTGCATCTGTCAAACCTTGGGACCCTGGTGGAAGAAAGCCATCTTAGAGACCTGAGCGTGCACATCATCTGGTGACAGGGGGGGTGGGGGGGGGGGGGGAATACAGGAGCCTTGTCCCACCTTAGATCAAAGCCATATGGTCAGATCCAGCTAATGCACAATCATCATTGGGGACTGAACTGGGTGGATAACATACAGGTAATCCAAGAGCTCTGCAACATGCCCTGCCTAGAGGAAGAAGAAGGGGGGACTCATTGGCATCCATAGAACTTGCACTGAGATCATCCAGCTGTGATCCCAGGTGTCATTGTACAGCCATACATCTCCCATAATAACCATGCATAGGTCCAACTTACTTTCCGATCACCTCACACAGCTCATACACATCTTCAAACAGCACGTCGTCGTCGGCCATGGTCCTGAGAGGGGATTTCAAATTGTAAGAATAAAAATAATAAGGTCCAGCCGAGAAGAGATTAGAATCCCAGGGGGGAAGAGGAAAAAAGAACACAAAGGTGGCCACCACACAAATCCGATCAAGATGACACAGAAGGTGACACCCGGCGCTCCCCTTTCATCAATGGGCAGGCAGGCGGCCGCTCTACATCTCAGGGCCGCCGCTCCTCCACCACCATCCCTACAGGAAACCGAGCGCCTCCCGGCGCCGCCGAGACACACTGAAAGCAGACCGCGCCTCGATGGTTTAGTCCTCTCTCCCCCCCCTCCTCCCGAATTAGATGACGGTGTCCGCTCCTGAGGTAACCGTGCCCCACATTTCAAAACCTGACGCGTGAGCGCGCCCTGCCTTTTTCTCCCCCAGCCTTTCAGGATACTAGGAGGGAGGCAGGATCTCGCGCGTTCACGTGACCGTGCCTGCCGTAGGTGACGTCGGGGAGCGAGCACGCGTTCTCCACTCCTTTCGGGAAAAGGGTGGAATGCGCCGGCGCGCTGTTGGCACACCTCCCCCTGACTGAATGGCTAGCTGGCACGGCGGTGAACTCCTTTGCTCCCTTATCTCTTGCGCTAGGTGCACACTGATACTGGAATTATCCAATAAGATGTGGCGTTCAGGCGCTATATGCCGCTCTTGCGTTTCCGTACTGTTTATGATATAAAAAGGAGAGAAAGAAAAGCACCAATAGGAATCGGAGGAGGGGCTAAGGTGGTCTGTTAAACCAATAGCTTGCGGTCCTGGAGAATTGGCATTCAGTGAGACCTATGGTGTGCTGGGAGAATGCACAGCATTCCCATTCCCTTCAGGCTCGGGGTGATTTCTAGATTGCTGATCTGCCATTGCCAGCACTGACCATCCTTTGGTGGAACAATTAAGCCCCTAGGGCAGGGATATGCGGACCTCCAGCTGTTGCAAAACTACAAGTCCCATCATGCCTCTGGGTGTCATTCTTGTGGCTGTCAGAGTCTTGTTATGCCTCATGGGACTGTGTACAGGGTGGTGTGCTTATGTAGAGGGGGTGGAAGTGCGTGTGTAGAGGTGGAGTGTGTGTACAGGGGGTAGGAGCGCGTGTGTACATGGGGGTGGGAAGAAGCGCGCGTGTACAGAGTGGTGTGTGTACAGGGGGGTGGGTGCTTGTGTGTGGTGTGCATGTGTACATGGGGGTGGGAAGAAGCGCGCGTGTACAGAGTGGTGTGTGTACAGGGGGGTGGGTGCTTGTGTGTGGTGTGCATGTGTACATGGGGGTGGGAAGAAGCGCGTGTGTACAGGGGGGTGGGTGCTTGTGTGTGGTGTGCGTGTGTTCAGGGGGTGGGAAGGAGCGCGTGTTTACAGGGGGTGGGAAGGAGTGCGTGTGTTCAGGGGGGGTGGAAGAGCGCTTGTAGAGGGGGGGTGGGAGGGAGGGAGTGTGTACAAAGATGGGGGTGCGTGTGTAGAGCGGGGTGGGAGGGAGCGCGTGTGTACAGAGATGGGGGGGTGGGAGGGAGCACGTGTGTAGAGGGGGGTGGGAGGTACACACGCTTGACACCATCTGAACCAAATACGTTTATCTTGGTCTCATCAGACCACAGGACATGGTTCCAGTAATCCATGTTCTTAGTCTGCTTGTCTTCAGCAAACTGTTTGCGGGCTTTCTTGTGCATCATCTTTAGAAGAGGCTTCCTTCTGGGATGACAGCCATGCAGACCAATTGGATGCAGTGTATGGCGTATGGTCTGAGCACTGACAGGCTGACCCCCCCACCCCTTCAACCTCTGCAGCAATGCTGGCAGCACTCATACGTCTATTTCCAAAAGACGACCTCTGGATATGACGCTGAGCGTGTGCACTGAACTTCTTTGGTTGACCATGGCGAGGCCTGTCCTGTTAAACTGCTGTATGGTCTCGGCCACAGTGCTGCAACTCAGTTTCAGGGTCTTGGCAATCTTCTTATAGCCTAGACCAGGGGTGCCCAACCAGTGGCCCGCGGAGCCCTCTGATGTGGCCCGCGACCGCCTGCTCTGTTATGGAATAGAATACTGTTATTAAAGGTAAGTTTATTACTAAAATCACAGTGTGTATATATAGGCATATGTTCTGCAGTGGTTACTGGGCTGCTTTCAACTGATCTGCAGGTGCAGAGCAGTGCACCTGCGGGTTACCTGCACTGAACCATAGACTTCTATTACCTGCAAGTTTGGTGCGCTTTCTGAAAGTGCACCACACCTACAGGATATAATAGAAGTCTATGGTAAAGTGCAGCTAACCTGCAGGAAAGCCACAGGTGAACCGGCGGTGCGGGTAAACAATAGTGCATCAGTGTGAAAGCAGCCTTAGGCCTCTTACACATGGTCAGTCCGACCCAATCGGACCCTCCATTCACCTCTAAGGAGTGGCAGATGTAAATGGACTTGTATCTGTTTACAAATGCCTACCTCCAATCTGATCCGCAAAAAAAAAAAAGAAGTTCAGTGGGCTCTATAGAGTGGGCTTCCATCCACCCGTTCCGCTCATTCTGGCGTGCGACCGGTTACCAAGTCGATTAAGTGGCCCCCGCTCTTCAAAAGGTTGGGCACCCCTGGCCTAGACCATCTTTATGTAGAGCAACAATTATTTTTTTCATAGCCTCAGAGAGTTCTTTGCCATGAGGTGCCATGTTGAACTTCCAGGGACCAGTATGAGAGAGTGAGAGCGATGTATTCGCTTGTGAAATTTGTCCACGTACAAGTGGTACCCCTTTCCAAATAAGGGTGAGACCAAGTCCCAAACAATCTTGCCAGCGCTCCCTATGTAGTCTGGGCAGTTCTCGGGCTATACGTGACTATCTCTCATAAAACAATGTATAGCCTGTGGCCCTGTCACAGAGCTTATACAACTTGAGCCCATATCTGGCACGCTTGCTGGGGAGATACTGTTTGAAAGACAAGCAGCCAGAAAATTTAATCAGGGACTCATCAACGCAGACCACTTGATCGGGAATAAACAAGGCTGAAAACTGTTGGTTGAAGTGGTTAACAAGGGGCCGAATTTTGTGGAGCCGATCGTATCCAGGGTCACCCTGAAGACGACAAAGTTCATTGTCATTAAAATGCATGAACCGCAAGATCTGCTCGTATCTAGCCCTGGTCATGGAAGCAGAGAACAATTGGGTCAGTGGACCAATATGACCGCAACTCACTCTTTTTAGTTATGCCCATGAGGAGGAATAGGCCCAGAAAGGTCTTAAATTCGGAAACCGTAATAGGTTTCCAATCTCTGGCAAGGGTCAACTGGGGATTAGCGGCGATGAATTGACCAGCATACAAATTGCTTTGGTCCACAATAGATCTATAGAAATTTTCAGTGAAAAACAATGAATAAAAATCAAGTGACGTAAACTGTTTCCACCTGAATTCCTGGTTGGCCAGTGAATGGGGGAAGTACTCTTGCTGCAGAAGTGGTGAGCTCCCAATCAGGGATGGCATATTCTGCATGGCTCAACGGGCCTGTCTTTGTCTTCTTGGTGGCTGTGGGACACTACTTGTGCTAGTCACCGCAGCAGCTTGAACTGCACTTAGACCCCTTTCACACTGGAGGTGTTTTTCAGGCGCTTTAGCACTAAAAATAGCGCCTGAAAAAAATCCATGTCTGCAATCCCAGTGTGAAAGCCCGAGTGCTTTCAAACTGGGGCGCTGCGCTGTCAGGGCGTCAAAAAAAGTCATGCAAGCAGCTTCTTTCTATCCATATTTAGACGATCCCTGAAAACTCTACTCTTTAAAGAAGCCTATCTTGCTTCTAACTAACACTTTTACTTCCTCCATCAGCTCATCCCCCACAGCTATATCCTTTTGTATCAATTGACCCTCCCTTTTTACATTGTAAGCTCTTATTCTTCTTGTACCAAATTGTAATGTACCTGTAATGTCTGCCTTTATTTTGTAAAGCGCTGTGCAAACTGTTGGCACTATATAAAACCTGTATAATAATAATAATAATATATAAAACCTGTATAATAATACACTGCACAGGGTGGTTGTTTCAGTTTTATTCTGGGACACTGTATTGTCCAAGAATGAAGGTGCCTGATACCCGGGAGAGTCCTGCAAAATGCGTGACTGTCCCAGGCAATCCGGAACACGTGGTCAGCCTAGAGAGACCGGAAGTCCACATCTTACGGCAGGAACAGCTGAGACTACATACAGTTCATACAGCACTGACAGCTGTATGAAGGAACAAACTATATAAAGTTCACTAAAACATGCAGTTAGGCTTTAAGTGGCAGCGTTTCAAGACACAAGTTACTAGAAAGGTAAGTGTATTCACTCTTCTTTGAGCAGGTATGCTTTCTCCTTTCGTCTTCCAGGACAGCCTCTGAAACATAGGGCTCCTCCCTCCGGGACAGGAAACACACATCCAAGTATCTTTAAAAGGCGGTCCTCCAGGCCTCCCTCTTCAGTTATTGTGTTTCCTGCCGGATGGGAAGGAGCATGCTAAGGAACCTAAGGGAGCTCCATGTCTCAGGACTATCCTGGGAAGAGCCCCTGGCATTTGACTCTCCTCTGCCTGGGCATCCCTCTGTCTTGCTGGGAAAGAGTGAGATTGCCGGCCCCACCGCTGCCACTAGCTCGGAGCGAGCAGGACCCTTGGTGACCACAGACCCCGGAGCCCAGCAGCCGCCTGTACCTGTGTTCAGTAAGTGTTCTTGGCCGGCGAGCGGGGGACGCTTGGCCGGCCACGCCAGTATCCTTGGCCGACACTTCCGGGTACAGCGCGAGGGGGCGGGGCTTCTGCGTTCCAGTGGGCGGAAGTGACGAAGGCTTCCAGCGGAACCGCGTCCTCAAGGGGCGCCCTGAGACACTGTTTCAGTCTCTTAGGCGCAGTGGTGAAGGGACAGAGTGAGATTGCCAGGCATCCGGAGCGGTGGAAAAGCTTGGCGAGGCCACGCAAGCACCAGGAACCATGGAGACAACTGTGCTAGTGGTAGACTCCGGTTCATCAGGCTCCGGTGCCTCCCAGGTAAGGTGGTGAGGGTGGACCACTTCTTACACTGGGGGGTCAGGGTCTTTGGGATCTATGTACTCCCTCCCTGGGTGGGGAACCTCAGGTGATGGGCTGGGCACTTCCTGGGCTGACTCTAGCACAGTGGTGGTATGGGTCAGGGATGCATACTGACATAAATGTTTGTCCTTTCTCTTCTGTTTGGCTTTCAGGTTAAAGCCCAGGACAGTACTCGGATGCAGGTGCCTAGGAAGAAATGTGATGTATGTGGGGCTAAGTTAGGCTCTAACTAGGAGAAGCCACTATGCCCCGATTGTGTCAGCAGTCTCGTCAAGGATGACTCTGTGGCAGCGTGTCACTAGATCCTGGCCTCGGTCAAAGACGAGCTAGCATCCACATTTCAATCATTCAAGGGAATGATGGACAGGATGCAGGGTCCCTCTTCATCCCTATCCAGGGCAGCCAGTGCGCCTTCCCTGTCTGAGCCCAGTCAGGAGGAGGAGGTGGATAGGGAGAGGGTACCTAGATTGCTTGCGTCTTCTCAGGCGGATTCAGCATCCGGCTCTGAGGGGGAGGTCCAGATATAAATTATCTCTGGACGATGTGGGGGATTTATTGAAAGCGATTTACAACACGTTAGAAATCCGTGAGGAGCAGGTCCAACTCTCCAAGCACGACCTGATGTATCAGGGTAGTGCACAGAAAGCCATGTTTTTCCTGTACATAAATCTCTGAGTCGATTCTGCTGGATTGGGAACAGCCGGAAAAGAGACCTTTCTTTTCTGGTAGCCTCAAGAGGAGGTTCCCTTTTGAAGCAGACGCTTCTCATCCCTGGAATAAGATTCCTAAACTGGATGCACCGTTAGCCAAAATCTCAAAGAAGACAGATTTAGCCTTTGACGACTTGGGGTCGTGCTGCTAAAGAGGGCTTGGGATGCCTCGTCAATAGGGTTGAAACAAGCCCTTGCAGCCATTTGTGTGGGCAGAAATTTGGAGTGCTGGCTCACACAATTACAATCCCACATTTCTGCTGGTACATCTAGGCAGCAGCTGTTAAAATCATTCCCCTTACTATTCAAAGCAGTGGCCTTTGTGGCAGACGCCTCCGCAGAGTCGGTAAAATTGTCAGCGAGGTCTGCCGCAAGTAGTAGGTGCGGCAAGAAGAGTAGTATGGCTAAAAGCCTGGACAGGCGATTTCGCCTCTAAGCTTAAACTTTGCGGGTTACCCTTTTCGGGTGACCACCTGTTCGGGCCAGGCCTCCAGGAGGCACTGGAAAGAACTCAGGATAGGAAGAAAGCCTTTCCTGAAAAGAAGAAAAGCGAGAACAAACGCTTTTTTTCGAGGCAACAGGGCCAACAGGAGAGGGATGGCCGCCCCAAGAAGCATCGGATGGGCCAGAAGGGGTGTGGAAGAGAAGGAATCCTGATTAATCCTCCTCAAACCACCCCAAAGCCCCAGTAACTCCTGTGTCCCAGTGGGAGGGAGACTGGGGGAGCTCCTCCCACAATGGACCAGTTCGACTTCAAGCCCGTTCATTCTGGACATCATAAAGAACGGTTACAGATTGGAGTTCGATTCGGTTCCCCCCCTCAAGTTTTCAGCTTACTCAGCTGCCCAGAGATCGGGAAAAAGCGAAAGCTTTAGGTCTGTTATTAGTGGATCAAAAAGTCCTTATTCAGGTACCCCAGAAGGAGCAGGGTCAGGGTGTATACTCCCATGTGTTTGTTGTGAAAAAACCTTCAGGGAAGTTCAGGTTAATCCTGAATCTCCGTCCCCTGAACAAGTTTGTAAGGTACAAGCGATTCAGGATGGAGTCAATATTTTCCGTGACAAACCTCCTGTTTCCAGGCTGTTTCATGGCCACAGTAGACCTCAGGGATGCCTACTTGCATATCCCCATACATCAGGAATTTCAGAAGTTCCTAGGGTTGGCAGTACAAATGGATTCGGAAGTTCTGCACTACCAGTTTCGGGAACTGCCTTTTGGTCTGTCCTCTTCGCCGAGAATCTTTGCGAAGGTTCTAGCAGAGGCACTGGCCCCGCTGAGAGTCAAAGCCATTACGGTGATCCCCTACCTGGACGATCTTCTGTTTGTCGCCCCATCTTTTCACCAACTAGAGAAAGGCCTACAGGAGGCCCATAGTTTCCTACTATCTTTGGGGTGGTTAATCAACCAGGACAAATCTCAGCTAACCCCGTCACAGGAGGTCCTGTATTTGGGATACAGAATCTCTTCTGTGGGGATGAAAGTCTTTCTCCCCAGGGAAAATATCCTGAAGGTGGATCAGGCAGTAGCCCAACTTCAATCCAATCAGGTTGCCCTGATCAGAGAGGTTATGAGGGTACTGGGTTTGATGTCGTCCTGCTTCCCAGCAGTGCCTTGGGCAAGGTTTCATCAGCGGCCTCTACAGAGTCTCATGTTGAGTCACTGGGACGGCAAAAAAGAAAGCCTAGATCTTCCTATGCCCCTTTCAGCCAAGATCAAAAGGACTTTATTGTGGTGGCGAGCTCATCGCAACCTGGAGAAGGGTCTGTTCTGGGCCAAGCCTACGGCCATAGTAGTGAAGCACCTACAGGTGCGGACAGACAATGCGGCGGCTGTCGCATATGTAAACAAACGGGGGGCACAAGGAGCCCTGCCTTCAGGCCATAGCGAACAAGATTCTGTGTTTGGCCGAGGTAAACCTGTCCTCTCTGTCAGCCATTCACCTGAAAGGCTGGCAGAATTCTCTGGCGGATTTTCTCAGTCGTCAGCACATATGTGAAGATGAGTAGTCCCTCAACAGGGATGTATTCAGGGAGATTGTGCAACATTGGGGACAACCGGAGGTGGACCTCTTTGCTTCAGAGGCCAACAAGAAGGTGCCACAGTTCTTTTCCATCCACCCGCTGGATCAGGCCACAGGGATAGATGCCTTTGCCGATCCTTGGCAATTCAACCTGTGTTACGCCTTTCCTCCAGTGAGGCTGATAGCCGCGGTTCTTCAAAGATTCTTGACAGAATCGACAGACATAATCATGATGGTGCCATTCTGGCCAAAGAGGCCGTGGTTTGCCAACCTGAAGAGACTGGCTATTTGTCCTCCATTGACTCTTCCAGTCAGGGAAGACCTAATCTCCCAAAGCCCTATTCTCCATCCGCAAATAAAGAACCTAAAATTAACAGCCTGGTATCTGAGGAACAACTGCTGAAAGCTCAGGGTTTTTCGGACAGAGTGATTAAAACTCTGCTGGAGTGCCATAAGCCGGTAACCAGGGCAATTTATGCCTAAGTATGGAAGAGATTTAATTCCTGGCTGGGGGAGCAGGGACTGGATCATCCTGGGATTCCGGCTTTACTGGATTTCCTTCAGGCAGGTGTAGAACTGGGCCTTTCTATCAGTGCCTTGAAGGTTCAGACCGCAGCCTTAAGAATTTTCCTCCAGACTTCACTTCAGCAAAATCAGTTTGTTAGAAAAAAATTTCAAGGCCCTAGCAAGGTCTAGGCCGGTGAAGGTTAGAGCATGCCCCACTTGGGATCTGTCTTTGGTCCTTAGGGCTCTTACAGGTAGTCCTTTTGAACCCCTGGAGAAATCATTACTGAAATGGATTGTATTCAAAACTGTTTTTTTGATAGCGATCACGTCAGCCAGAAGGGTGAGGGATCTGCAGGTTCTGTTCATTCGGGAGCCTTTTTTGTTAATTTTGGAGGATAGGATCATACTTTAAGACAAATCCTAGTTTCCTCCCTAAAGTAGCATCTATGTTTCATAGAACTCGGGACATTGTCCTACCAACTTTTCGTCCCACCTCAGAGGAAGATGAGGAGGAATCTTTACGTTTGTTAGACGTTAAGAGAAATCTTTTAGTTTATTTAGAGGCCACTAGAAGCTTCAGGCACTCAGATTCACTTTTTGTTAATTTTGCGGGGGCCTGCAAAGGTTATAGAGCGTCAAAATCATCCATTGCTAGATGGATAAGAATGGCAATTAGAGAGGCTTATCAGTTAGAAGGAAGACAAGCACCATTGGTTAAGGCACATTCTACCAGGGCAGTCTCGGTATCTTAGGCAGAGAGGGCCGGTGCCTCCCCGGAGGGCATCTGTAAGGCAGCAACATGGTCATCCTACTCTACATTTGCAAGACATTACCGTCTGGATTTGTTGTCTGACAAGTAGCAGACATTTGGACAAAAGGTCCTCCAGGCAGTAGTCCCGCCCTGACAAAGTAAGTTTCTTGCTTATTGTAACGGGAAGGCCCGGGGAACTCAGAATCGCTTAGAAAGTATGAGATACCCTTGCTTCAGCTCCCCCAATGCCTCTTATGTGTCAACCACCCTGTGCCTCTATTAGGGGCACAGGGTGAATGAAAACCCCAATATGTTCTATGATAGCCATATTCAATGCTGCACATACATTGTATCTAGATTGGATGTGTACTGTGAGGGGGGAGGGGGGGTTGTGTAATCATTGCTGTGAGGAGTTAAGGTGATTTGCATTCTATTGTCTTTTATGAATTAAGTCTGCTACTGTGACGATGTGGATTGGAGCTTGGTAGACCGTCTGGCTGCCTATTATGGGATGTTTAAGTGTCTTGCTGTGAGGAAAGGGGGGGGGGGAATTACTCCAGCAACCCCTCCTGCTAAGTCTGTTTACTGAAGGAGAAGTTTGAACACACCTGACCTGTATCACCATTGTCATTGGACAGTTTAACCCGCCCTGTTCCCCAAGGATGGGAGGGAAGGGTTTTGAAGAGAAATGTGTTACCATATGGTTTTAAAATAAAGTCATTCCCTGTTTTGGAACTTGAATACAGAGCGTTGTCTCGTATCTGGGGGGAGAATCATTCGTATGGGGTCTTATTCGGCTGGTTGGAGTGTCTGGTGGCTGTCGTGTGGTTGGAAAGGGAATATCCTAACCCCTTTCATACTATGGGGTGCCGTTACACTTATCATCTCAGAGGCTGTCCTGGAAGACGAAAGGAGGAAACCGGAGTAAGACTTACCGGTAAGTCTTTTTCTAGGAGTCTTCCAGGACAGCCTGGTTTCCCACCTGGTGTTTGCTATTAACTGGTGTTGGAGTTCCAATACACACAAAGGGAATAAACGTGTATAGCAAAACATGTTACTGCAATACTTTTCTGTGAGAAATACTTGATTTTCTGGAAATATTTCTGGGGTGCCAACAATTTTGGCTATGACTGTATGTCTGAAGCATATCAAGCGTGGCCAAAACAGCAGCCGCTTGGGCACCACATGCTTGACTAGATATATGACAACCTTCTATGCAGTCCGTTGGCAACAGCACTTAAAAGACACACATCAAAGAACAAGGAGGACCTCTCCTTGCTCCTCATCAGCTGGGATCTCCAACCCCACTATACCTCCAGTCCTCTCAGAAACCTGCACTGAGAGGAATGAAGGTATAGAAATAGGTGTCCCAAGTACTTTCGGCCAATCTGCTAGCAGTACACCAACATCTGGTTTTAGCAGGCAAATTTCGCTACCCCAGTTGCTAAACCGTCGAAAGAAATTTGGTCCCAGCCATCCACATGCTCAGCGTCTGAATGCTAGCTTGGCCAAATTGCTAGCACTGCAACTGCTGCCTTTTCAGCTGATAGATTCTGCCCCCCTTTTCGTGAATTTGTGGCATGTGCGGTACGGTTCCCAAACGCCATTTCTTTTTATGGAAGGCCATTCAGGCTCTACCGGCATGTGGAAGGCAATGTCTTGGCCTCGTTGGACAGGGCGGTCAGCAGTAAGGTGCATATTACCGCTGACTCATGGTCCAGCAGGCATGGACAGGGACGTTACCTTTCTTTCACGGCGCACTGGGTAACTCTGCTGGCAGCTGGGAAGGGTGCAGGACAGGGTTCAGTATTGTTGGAGCTTGTTCCGCCACCATGCCTCCAAAATGCTAGTGGTGATTCTGCCACAGCTCTCTCCTCCACCCCCTCCTCTTCTTCCTCTATGGCCTCTTCCTCTGCAGATTTGTCCTCTGAACCAGCGGTGCTCCGTAGGCGTTCAAGGGGCTACGCTAGCACTCAGGCAAAAAGATGCCATGCAGTGCTTGAGTTGGTCTGCTTAGGGGACAGGAGCCACACTGGGGCAGAGATTTTGTCAGCTCTGCAGGGGCAGGCTCAGAGGTGGTTGACGCCACACCAGCTTCAGCCAGGAATGGTTGTATGCGACAATGGCACCAACCTCCTCTCCGCCCTCCGACAGGGACACTTTGACCCATGTTCCCTGTTTGGCTCACGTCCTGAATTTGGTGGTGCAGCGGTTTTTGAGCAGGTACCCAGGCTTATAGGATCTCCTGAGGCAGGCCAAGAAAGTCTGTTGTCATTTCCGTTGGTCATATAATACCAGTGCTCGGCTGGCTGACCTTCAAAGGAAATGCAACCTGCCCAAGAACCGCCTCATTTGTGACATGCCCACCAGGTGGAACTCAACGTTGGCAATGCGGCTGCACACGCAGCAGAGTGCCATCAATGAGTACCTGTGTGAGTATGGCACCAGGACAGGGTCAGGGGAGCTTGGCTTTTTTTTTCACCACGCCAGTGGCTACTGATCAAGGATGCATGAACTGTCCTGTCACCATTTGAGGAGGCCACGAGGATAGTGAGCAGTGACAGTGCATGCATCAGTGATACTGTCCCTCTTGTCTTCCTGTTGGAGCACACGCTTCGTGGAATAATGGACAGGGCAGAACAGCGGGAGGAAGAGGAGGACTTCCTTACCTCTCAAGGCCCCCTTTATCCAGATAGTATTCCTGCAGGCTCGCCCATCACACAGGAAGAAGAGGAGGAGGATTGTGTCAGCATGGAGGTGGAGGATAACACTCAGCATCAGCAGCAGTGTTCAAGGGATCGTTTTCAGTCCCCAGAAACTGATGGAGATGTACGTGGCTGGGAGGAGGTGGTTGCGGATCATGTGATCCTTAGTGACCCAGAGGACTGAGGATCGAATGCCTCTGAAAACTTACGCTGCATGGCCTCCCTGATCCTGCAAAGCCTGTGAAAGGACCCTAGGATTCGTGGTATCAAGGAGAGGGATCATTTATTGGCTGGCAACCCTTCCTGATCCACGTTACAAGGGTAAGGTTAGAGAACTTATCCAGCCTTCACAGACTGAGCAGAGGATGAAACATCTTTGGGAGGCCTTGCAGAAAGGTTTGTGCAATGCGTTTCAAGAGCCTAGGAGGTTACAATTTTCTGGTGCTGGACAACGTGTTGCTGAGGCTTTGTTCAGTCACAAAAAGAGCGGTGGAGAAGGTGACCGGCTGACTGATGCCTTCAGACAATTCTTCAGTCCTCAGCGCCAAGGTCTGATTGGTTCCAGCAACCATCGCCAGCATCTGAATTACATGGTGCAGGAATATCTAGGGGCAAGATCAGACTTGGAGACCTTTCCAACAGAACATCCACTGGGTCTTGAGGATGGACCACTGGCCAGAGCTTGCTCAATATCTAATTGAAATACAGGCCTGTCCTGCATCCAGCGTTCTTTCTGAACGCACATTCAGTGCTGCTGGAGGCTTTGTAACCGATCACAGAGTGCGCCTGTCCACAGACTCTGTTCATCGGCTCACATTCATAAAAATGAATCAGTCTTGGATCACCAGCTACCAAGCACCTGATGCTGATGTAACCGATTGATTTTTCTATGGATGTGGGATCCCTTGAAGACTACCTATGTTGAGTGACTATACTATTATGCTGAGTGACTATCCTATTCCTCCTCAATCTTCATGATGATAGCTTCTAAGAATATTTTTGGTTCAGGGCACCACCACCACTGCCTAAGGCCCAATTTTTTTGCCCCTGTTTAACAGGGGCGCGTAATTACAATTTTTGATCCAATATTTCACAGCAGGGCCAGTTCCTGCACTCAACAAGAGTATCTGTGAGGCTTTACAGTGTTGTGCCACCACCACCCCTGCCTATGGCCCAATTTATCTGCCCCTGTTTTACAGGGACGTGAAATTAAAATTTTTGATCCAATATTTCACAGCAGGGCTCGTTCCTGCGCTCACCAAAAGAATCTGCGAGGGGTTACAGTGTTGTGGCACCACCACCACTGCCTAAGACCCAATTTGTCTGCCCCTGTTTAACACGGGCGTGTAATTACAATTTTTGATATATTTCACAGCGTTCCAGCGCCCACCAAGAGTATTTGTGAGGGCTTACAGTGTTCTGGTACCACCAACACCTAAGGCCCAATTTTCCGCAGAGTGTATAGGGCAGGCGGTATAGTATATACAGGCGGTCCCCTATTTTCAAACATCCATCTTACAAACGACTCCTACTTACAAACAGAGGGAGACAACAGGAAGTGAGAGGAAATCTTCCCCTAGGAAGGGAAATTCTCTCCTGTAAGAGTTAATATGGGAAAAAGGTGTCTCCACTGATGCTTTTCACCAATCCTTGTTTCCCTAATAACCCAAAATTTTCAAAATCCAATTGTCATTGGGACAGGAAGTGAGGTGAAATCTTCTGAACAGGGGCATAGACAGCAAAACAAATGTTACAGGGGTGATAACCCTTCCCTATGTTATCCAAAAAGCTTAAAAATAGATTTTTTGGCTGGAGCTACACTTAAAAAATTTACCTGTTCCAAATTACAAACAGATTAAACTTAAGAACAAGCCTACAGTCCTTATCTTGTTTGTAACCCAGGGACCGCCTGTATACTTGTCATGGAACTAGTAGACCAGACTGTGTGACTGCACAGAGGAGACCAAACGGATATAGGTGAAAATATAATAATTTATTAAAAAGGTGACAAACAAGTGAAAACAACCAGTGCAACAACCAACAACAAATAGTATATACAAATAAAGGGGAAGATACCGTAATCGTAAACAAGCCAGGCCGAGGTCATACACCAAGGGATATCAGCAGATGGGTATGGATGGGAGAACAACAGGATGGAGAGGATGGATGGACAGGCTGCAGGGCAGTGATCAAAGGCAAACAGGTAACAGGAGGGGCAGGTCCAGGATGGGCTCGGGATAGGGATCAGAACGGATTGGGTCAGATGCAGGCTCAGGGTCAGACTCGGGATGAGAGATACCAGGGCAAGGTGTGTTTGTACTTGCCGGGTATAAATAGGAATGCCTGTAATTGGCTTCAAGTCACACCTGAGTGCAAGAAGAGCAGTTCGCTCCACACTGCCAGGATCCATCTGCTGGTGGAGACCAGTACTGCGTCCAAAGGATAATATAATACCAGCAGGGAGAAATTCTCCTGACAGTTCCACACTGCCAGAAGACACCTGCTGGTGGACCACAGTACTGCAAGCCAAATAATAAATATCACCAGCGGATGGAACCTTTCCTGACAGTACCCCCCCTCAAAGGAGCGGCCTCCGGACGCTCCAACTAACTGTTGCTGGGGAAAGTTCATGGCAACAAGCTGGGCAACAGGCAAAGTCACATCCGACTGGACAGCGGGCACATCAAGCTGGGCAGCAAACGGGCAAATCAAGCTGGGCAGCAGACAGGAACACACCAGGCTGATCAGCAGGCAGGAACAAACCAGGCTGGGCAGCAGGCTCTGGGTCATGGAGCTGGGCAGCAGGCTCTGGGTCATGGAGCTGGGCAGCAGGCTCTGGGTCATGGAGCTGGGCAGCAGGCTCCGGGTCATCGAGCTGGGCAGCAGACAGGCAAATCAAGCTGGGCAGCAGGCAGGAACACATCAGGCTGGGCAGCAGTCTCCGGGACATCAAGCTGGGCAGCAGGCTCCGGATCATCGAGCTGGGCAGCAAATAGAGGCTCCGCAGGCCAGGAAACGGGCACCACAACCTCAGACCGGGAAACGGGCACCACAACCTCAGACAGGGAAATGGGCACCACAACCTCAGGCCGGGAAACGGGCACCACAACCTCAGGCCGGGAAACGGGCACCACAACCTCAGACAGGGAAATGTGCACCACAACCTCAGACAGGGAAACGGGCACCACAACCTCAGGCTGGGAAACGGGAACCACAACCTCAGGCCGGGACACGGGTTCTAGCTCTTCAGGCTGGAATGCTGGTACTGGTTCTTCAGGCTGGAACGCTGGCACCAAGGGCTGAAACACTGACATCTCGGGCTGAAACACTGGCGCCAGGACATCAGACTGGAAGACAGGCACCAGGACATCAGACTGGAAGACAGGCACCGGGACATCAGACTGGAAGACAGGCACCGGGACATCAGACTGGAAGACAGGCACCGGGACATCAGACTGGAAGACAGGCACCGGGACATGAGACTGGAAGGCAGGCACCGGGACATCAGACTGGAAGGCAGGCACAGAAACATCAGACTGGAAGGCAGGCACCGAGACATCAGACTGGAAGACAGGCGCCAAGACATCAGACTGGAAGGCAGGTACTGAGACTTCAGGCAGAGACACGGGCACCGGATCTTCAGGCCGAAATACGGGCACAGGGACTGCAGGCTGGCAGACTGGCACAGGAACTGAAGGCTGGCAGACTGGCACAGGAACTTCAGGCCGGCAGACTGGCTCAGGAACTTCAGGCCGGCAGACTGGCACAGGAACTTCAGGCCGGCAGACTGGCACAGGAACCTCAGGATGGGTAAAAGGCACAGGGACGTCAGACTGGGTAAAAGGCACTGGGACGTCAGACTGGGTAAAAGGCACTGGGATGTCAGACTGGGTAAAAGGCACTGGAGCGTCAGACTGGGTAAAAGGCACTGGAGCGTCAGACTGGGTAAAAGGCACTGGAGCGTCAGACTGGGTAAAAGGCACTGGAGCGTCAGACTGGGTAAAAGGCACTGGGACGTTAGACTGGGTAAAAGTCACTGGAACGTCAGACTGGGTAGCAGGCATAGAGTTGGCAGATTTAGGTGGGTCATTAGGTTCAACTGGCATGGACGCAGGCTGGAGCAGGTTGGTGGGTGTGGAGGCAGGTTGGGTCACTGGTAGGATTGTGTGGGTCGGAAAGTACTTCCGCTTCTTTTTAGGCTTAGTCACTGCAGATTTGTAAATAGCGGGAGGGATGTATGAAAAGGATGGAATTGAGTAACAGGAAGGACTGGAATGTGGCAGAGACACGGGAACAGTGGCTGGAGGAGGTTCTTGTGGATTTATTACAGGTGGAAGGGAAGAAGCAGGTGGATTGAAGGCAGGGTAGGTGCGACAATTAGAGACTGGGTGATAATATTTGATAGGAAGCTGTGTAAACTGGGCTGTAGCTGGGGTTGCCATAGGCGATGGGCGGATAGATTCTTGGGAAGGCAGGTAATTAATGGCAGGGCTGGAATGTTGTGGCTTGGCTAAACACAGGAGATCCGACCATGCCTGCAGCACAGGTTGAACAAAAGCTGGTTCACACACACCCTGTCTGATCAGAGACTGCACTGAACGAATACAATCAGATAAGACCTGCTGGGAACAAGGGAAATAATGTTAATCGAAAGAAGCCGGATCATCCTCTAATAGCAATACCAGGGATTCAACTTGGTCACCATTGAAGGGAGGAGAGTAATCATCACTTCCTTCGGGAATGCATGACAGGGCTGACTTTATACATAACCGAATTAACAGCTGAACATCCTCAAAAGACATATAGCCCAGATCCACCAAGGAATGAGCTGATCAGATAGTTTCCATCAGCTGGTCACTGGTCCAATCTTTTAAAGTCTGGCAACAATATTCACCATCCTCTGCTGCCAGCAGAGATTAATAAATGGTTTCATTGACATCCATATTAACAGGACTAACAAACCAGGATGGTTCCTCAATGCAGCCACGTCTGGCCAGGGATTGGCCCTGGTATACTGTCACGGAACTAGTAGACCAGACTGTGTGACTGCACAGAGGAGACCAAACGTATATAGGTGAAAATATAATAATTTATTAAAAAGGTGACAAACAAGTGAAAACAACCAGTGCAACAACCAACAACAAATAGTATATACAAATAAAGGGGAGATACCGTAATCGTAAACAAGCCAGGCCGAGGTCATACACCAAGGGATATCAGCAGATGGGTATGGATGGGAGAACAACAGGACAGGGAGAGGATGGATGGACAGGCTGCAGGACAGGGATCAAAGGCAGGCAGGTCCAGGATGGGCTCGGGATAGGGAACAGAACGGATCGGGTCGGGTCAGATGCAGGCTCAGGATGAGAGATACCAGGGCAAGGTGTGTTTGTACTTGCCGGGTATAAATAGGAATGCCTGTAATTGGCTTCAAGTCACACCTGAGCGCAGGAAGAGTAGTTCGCTCCACACTGCCAGGATCCATCCGCTGGTGGAGACAAAGTACTGCGTCCAAAGGATAATATAATACCAGCAGGGAGAAATTCTCCTGACAGTTCCACACTGCCAGGAGACACCTGCTGGTGGACCACAGTACTGCAAGCCAAATAATAAATATCACCAGCGGATGGAACCTTTCCTGACAATACTGCTGTTTAGAGTATATAGGGCCTGGGGTCCCCACGCCTTTTTTTAAAAAATTTGGGTGCAGGGGTTCCCCTTAATATCCATACCAGACCCAAAGGGCCTGGTAATGGACTGGGGGGGATCAATGCCATTTTTCTCAATGATTTTCATCTATATTGCCGGGACCCGAGATTACATTACAGCCGCAAGCAGTTTTAAATTACTTTTATTCCTTTAGAAATGTCATTTTGCTTCAGGAACTGTTCTAAACACGGGAAAAATGTGCCACTTTACAGACATACTATAGTCACCCCCCAGGCATGATATTTAATGAAATATTTCACTTTTATTGTTTCACTTCAAGCATTAATAAAATCGCTGCTCCCAAAAATACGTCTGTTTTTAAAACTTTTTTTTGCATTGATACATGTCCCCTGGGGCAGGAACCGGGTCCCCAATCACTTTTTATGACATTAACTTGCATTTTAGCCTTTTAAAATTAGCACTTTTGATTTTTTACATTCGGGTCCCATAGACTTTAACAGTGTTCGCGTGTTCGCACAAACTTTTTGTCAGTTCGCATGTTCTGCCGCAAACCGAACCGGGGCGTGTTCGGCTCATCCCTAGTTCTCAGCACAGCCAGAAAACTGACCACGCTGTGCTCTTATGAGTGACAATGCTTACTCACCGACCAGTGCTAGTAGGGGGATGACAGATTTTTTTTCCTAATAATATTCTGGAGTTCTGCTTCCAATAATTAAATTCTGATCTGAATACCCAAAGTTTTGAGTATAACGATCAGACAGCTAACAGTAAGCAATGGCATTCCTCAAGTTTTTTTCTCAAGTGCTCCTATGCCTAGTGTGATCAGTTTTAACCACTTCAGCCCCGGAACATTTGGCTGGCCAAAGACCAGGCCACTTTTTGCGATTCGGCACTGCGTCGCTTTAACTGACAATTGCGCGGTCGTGCGACGTGACTCCCAAACAAAATTGACGTCCTTTTTTCCCACAAATAGAGCTTTCTTTTGGTGGTATTTGATTTGCGCTATAAACAAAAATAAAGCGACAATTTAAAAAAAAAAATTTTTTATAATAAATATCACCAAAAAATATATTAAAAAACGTTTTTTTTTCCTTGGTTTAGGCCGATACATATTCTTCTACATATTTTTGGTTAAAACAAAAATAGCAATAAGCGTTTATTGATTGGTTTGCGCAAAAGTTATAGCGTCTACAAAATAGGGGATAGTTTTATGGCATTTTTATTAATATTTTTTTTTTTTACTTGTAATGGCGGCGATCAGCAATTTTTATCGTGACTGCGACATTATGGCGGACACATCGGACACTTTTGACACCATTTTGGAACCATTGTCATTTTTACAGCGATCGGTGCTATAAAAATGCACTGATTACTGTAAAAATTACACTGACAGTGAAGGGGTGAACCTGTAGGGGACACTGAAGGGGTTAAGTGTGACCTAGGGAGTGATTCTAACTGTTAGGGGCATGGCTTGCCGTGACACTTCACTGATCGCTGTTCCCGGTGACAGAGAACAGATGATCAGTGACATGTCACTGGGAAGAACGGGGAGATGTTGTGTTTACTCAAACATCTCCCCGTTCTTCAGCTCTGTGACCCGATCGCGGGGCACCGGCGGACATTGAGTCCGTGGGTCCCACGGGCACGGTCATGGAGCTCGCGACAGGGTCGCGACCACACGGCGGCAAATTGAAGGGGTTGTATATATATGTCCATTTGCGCAGCCGTGCCGTTCTGTCGACGTATAAACTCGTGCGGCGGTTGGCAAGTGGTTAATAGGAAAGCAGAGGGACTGGAAGGAACACCAGGGATTTCACTCAAAGGAAGAACAGGATACTTTTTCATACAAGTACATGGTACTGCAGGCACATATCAGGAATATGAAATATTGGGTTTACCGTAAGAGAAACTTGAGGAATGCCATTGCTTACTGTTAGCTGTCTGATCGTTATGCTTAAAACTTTGGATATTCAGATCAGAATTAAATTATCAGTACTGCCTATCAGTGCCAACCAATGCCACCTATCCGTGCTGCCTATCCGTGACAATCAGTGCTTCCACTCAGTGCCCATCATTGCTGCCCATCAGTGCCGCCCATCAGTGCCATTCAGTGCTGCCTATCAGTGCCACTAAACTCTGCCAATCAGTGCTGCCTATTAACACCACCCATCAGTGCCACCCATCAGTGCTGATTATCCATGCTTCCAATCAGTGCCACCTATCAGCACCACCAAGCAGTGCCTATCAGTGCTGTCAACCAGTGCAGCCAATCAGTAGCCATCAGTGCCAATCTGTGTTACATATCAGTGCCCATAGGTGCTACCTATCAATGCCCATGAGTGCTGCCTATCAGTGCTGACAATCAGTTCCCATCAGTGCACTGAGTGCAGGGATGGGGAGATGAACTCGGCAAACAGGCACATTGTCCATGGGGGGGCTGGGCTGGTGGGGCACAACTGAAATCTGTTGATGTTTATTAATGCCACATGCCAATCTTTAGTATATGAGGTAACCACCACACTAATATTTACAATAAACTACTGGAGGTAAAATAAAAAAGTGTCAGTAAAAGGCCTGCCGCTAAGCACTGTTATGTGTTCCCACACCACAAAAAAAAAAAGCACTAACTTACTAATCAACAACTTAACAATAATGGTGGAATCTCTAATGTATGGAAATCTCAATAAACTTCAATATTATCACCAGTATTGAGGTATGTAACGTCACGTATAATACACATCAAACTAAAAAAAGACATAAAAAAAAATAAACTTAGCAGGGATGGTAGAAACCCCTCTACAGATAATTGCAATACAAATTAACTTCAAGTGCAACAACTTTATAGTTGGGAGGTTCGAACCATTATAGCACTCTGGAATTTTTATTTCTTTAGATTTTTACATTTAATTCTATATGGTTTAGTTATTATTATAATGTGAATTTTTGCACTTGAAGTAAATTTTCCACCACCCTTGCTAAGTCCATATCTTTATGGACCTTGCTTTGTGCACTGGTGCGCAGTCATGTTGGAACAGGAAGGGGCCATCCCCAAACTGTTCTCACAAAGTTGGGAGCATGAAATTGTCCAAAATGTCTTGGTATGCTGACGCCTTAAGCGTTCTCTTCACTGGAACTAAGGGGCCAAGCCCAACCCCTGAGAAAATTACCCCACACCATAAACCCCTCTCTACCAAATGATTTGGACCAGTGCACATAGCAAGGTCTGTAAAGACATGGATGAGCGAGTTTGGGGTGGAGGAACTTGACTGGCCTTCACAGTAGAGTGGAGTTTGCGAGCCAGGCCTTCTCATCCAACATCAGTGTCTGACCTTCAAATGCGCTTCTGGAAGGTCAAACATTCCCATAGACACACTCCTAAACCTTGTGGACAGCCTTCCCAGAAGAGTTGATGCTGTTATAGCAGCAAAGGGTGGGCCAACTCAATATTGAACCCTACGGACTAAGACTGGGATACCATTAAAGTTCATGTGCTTCCAAATACTTTTTGTAATATAGTCTAAATATATATACATATATATATATATACTTATATATATACACGTATGTGTGTTTGAGCTTCGGGGTGCACACCCTAATGCAAAAGGCTGCGCACGCCTATGGTCATCACCCTACTAGCACTGGTCGGTGAGTAAGCATTGTCACTCTAGGGTAAGTACTGTGTTATTGGCAGGTAAAAATAAAGGGATTAGAAGCCTGAAATAAAAATAATGCAGCCACCACATCCAAGCACTATATATAAATATACTAAATATATTATATTTTTGTTCCTGGGTATAGACTTTTAATCCAGGAGTTTTCTGGTTGGTCGTGTCCTGTGTTTGGGTCTCCCCCCAGAGATGGCATGCAGTATTCAATACTGTAGAGCAGTGCAATGTTTACAGCTATGTGCTGTGGGGCCAGATCATCATGGTGATGCACCCCCAGGAAGTTCATCATGACAGCTTAGGTTCACAGGAAATAGGTTGAGTGACGTAGCAGATCACATTTCTGGAGTATGTTCCATCACTGTTTCTTTCCATCTTTTCCTTTCAATGGTTACAGTTCTACTTCCACTGGGTAGTGATCGCTGGCAGCCAGAGCCTGTAATAAATATATAGTATAATGAATGTAAGATCATTAAATTAGATTTTACAAGCTCATTGTGGGATTGTGAAACCTTGATCCTGTTATTCTAATGTCAGAGGTAGGGATGAGCTTCAAGTTCGAGTCGAACATGAGTTCAAATGGAACATCGGCGGTTCGATCATGCAACGAAGATCGAACTTTATGGGCCGTTCGCGCCAAATTCGAGTTGCGCGTCACGGCCCATAATGCACTGTGTCATCGCAGTGCAATGCTGGCTGATGATTGGCCAAGCATGCACTATGACCCGCATGCTTTGGCCAATCACAGCGCCGTCAGCACAGAGAGCCATAATTGGCCAAAGCCAGGGTGCCTTTGGCCAATCATGGCTCAGGGGATTAGGTAGACGCCCCACACTATATAAGGTCGCCTGCACGTCGGCCTTGTGTAGTGTGTTCCGGCGGCGTTCAGAGAGAGAAAGAGAGATTGTCATTTTATTTCAGTTAGCCAGATTGAGCAGGCAGTTGATTCAGCTAGTTAGATCCAGTATTCCAGTATATATAGTATATACTGCATATGCATTGCACGCTTTCTATATATATATATGGTTTAGCTAGATCTCACTGCAGAGGGTTCCTGTTATTCTCTTCCTAATAATACTACAGGCAGGCAGTTGATTCAGCTAGCTGCAGTATATTAAGTCAGTGTACTATATACTAGAGGTCGACCGATATGGGTTTTTCTCTGGCCGATGCCAATGCCGATATTTAGAAATCGCTGCGGCCGATGGCCGATATATGATGCCAATTTTTTTGGGCCAATATGTTAGGCCGATTTTTTTAGATTTTATGAGATGAAGGGGGGAAAAAAAAACTAACAGTTGGACCCCTTTCACACTGGGGCGTTTTTCAGGCACTTTTGGGCTAAAAATAGCACCTGTAAAAATGGCTGCAAAACAGCTCCTCTGCAGTCTCAGTGTGAAAGCCTGAGTGCTTTCACACTGAGGCGGTGCGCTGGCAGGACGTTAAAAAAAAGTCCTGCAAGCAGCATCTTTGAAGCGGTATATACCGCTCCTCCACCACTCCTGCCCATTGAAATGAATGGGCACTGCTGCCGAATCGCCTGCAAAGCGATTTGCAGCGGTGCTACACGGGCACATTTAACCTCTTCATCGGCCGCTAGCTGGGTTATAAGCTCCCCGCTAGCAGCTGAATATCGCCACTAAAATGATGGTAAAGCGCAGCTAAAACTAGCTGCGTTTTACCACCAACGCCTGCCCGCTCCAGTGTGAAAGCAGCGGAGTTCCGCCAAAAAAAAAAAATATTATAAGTCAGCAGCTACAAATACTGCAGCTGCTGACTTTTAATATATGGACACTTACTTGTCCTGGGCGCCCGCGATGTCGGCACCCGAAGCCGATCTCTCTCTCGGCTCTCGGGTGCTGCCGCCGCCATCTTCGGTAAGGGAATCAGGAAGCAGGCACAAAAACAGGTAATCAAAACTTTGACGAAAAAAAAAAGTTTAGTTTTATTTAACATTCTAATGAAGTGTATTTTTTCCCAAAAAATTGCGTTTGAAAGACCGCTGCGCAAATACCGTGTGACATAAAATATTGCAACAACCGCCATTTTATTCCCTAGGGTCTCTGCTAAAAAAAAATGTATAATGTTTGGGGGTTCCAAGTGATTTTCTAGCAGAAAATACAGGATTTTTACTTGTAAGCTACAAGTGTCAGAAAAGATTTAGCCTTTAAATGGTTAAACTGAGAACTTCTACACATGGAGTTCAGTTCATTGATAAGAAGAAACATTGTATCTTTTCTCTCACTTGGCAGGCTGCCCAGAGATGAGTCACTCCACAGGAATCTTCAGGCAACTTGTATTGACTTCTATGAAAGATGTAATTTGCAAGCCGCGCTGAAGTTTTTTTTTTTTTTTAAATCGGCTTTTGTTTTCAGGATATTCGGCCGATGCCGATTAATTAAAAAGTGCCAAAAATCGGCCGATATATCGGTTGACCTCTACTGTATACTGGGCACAGTGTGCAGCTAAAACTCACTGCAGACAATTCCTGTTATTCTCTTCCTAATAATACTACTGGCAGGCAGTTGATTCAGCTAGCTGCAGTATATTAAGTCGGTGTACTGTATACTTAGCACAGCGTGCAGCTAAAACTCACTGCAGACAATTCCTGTTATTCTCCTCCTAATAATACTACAGGCAGGCAGTTGATTCAGCTAGCTGCAGTATATTCAGTGTACTGTACAGTGTGCAGCTAAACCTCACTGCAGACAATTCCTGTTCTCTTCCTAATATACTACAGGCAGTTGATTCAGTTAGGTCACTGACTCTACGTGGGTGCCTGAGAGGAGGAGGAGGCACATCTCCAACGAGGCAGGATGCCCTCCAGGGGTCAGCTTAAGGGTAGCCAACCGACTGCATCACACCGCAGAGCTCCGCATGTGCAGGGCGCTGCTGACGCGTTTTTCCAAAAGTTCTTTGGTGTGGGCCTTTTTTCAAACGTGTGCAGCAGATCGCACCGTTGCTATTTGCAACATATGTCTGAAGCGTATCAAGCGTGGCCAAAACACCAGCCGCTTGGGCACCACATGCTTGACCAGACATGTGTCGAAGTTCCATGCGGTCCATTGGCAAGCATACTTAAAAGACCCACACCAAAGAAAAAGGCGGACCTCTCCTTGCTCTTCATCAGCTGGGATCTCCAACCCCACTATACCTTCAGTCCTCTCAGAAACCTGCACTGAGAGGAATGAAGGTGTAGAATTAGGTGTGCCACTGCCAAGTACTTGCAGGCAATCTGCTATTGGTACATCAACGTCCGATTGTAGCAGGCAAATTTCCCTGCCCCAGTTGCTTCACCGGCAAAATAAATTTGCTGCCAGCCATCCACATGCCCAGCGGTTGAATGCTAGCTTGGCTAAATTGCTAGCACTTCAACTGCTGCCTTTTCAGTTGGTAGACTCTGCCCCCTTCCGTGAATTTGTGCGGTACCTCAGTGGCAGGTTCCCAAACGCCACTTTTTTTCACGGAAGGCGATTCCGGCTCTCTACCGGCATGTGGAAGGCAATGTCTTGGCCTCGCTGGACAGGGCGGTCAGTGGTAAGGTGCCTATTACCGCTGACTCATGGTCCAGCAGGCATGGACAGGGACGTTACCTATCTTTCACGGTGCACTGGGTGACTCTGCTGGCAGCTGGGAAGGATGCAGGACAAGGTGCAGTAGTGTTGGAGGTTGTTCTGCCACCACGCCTCCAAAATGCTACTAGTGGTGATTTTGCCACACCTCTCTCCTCCACCCCCTCCTTCTTCTTCCTCTGCTGATTTGTCCTCGGAACCAGCGGTGCTCCGTAGGCGTTCAAGGGGCTACGCAAGCACGCAGGCAAAGTGATGCCATGCAGTGCTTGAGCTGGTGTGCTTGGGGGACAGGAGCCACACTGGGGCAGAGATTCTATCAGCTCTGCAGGGGCAGGCTCAGAGGTGGTTGATGCCATGCCAGCTTCAGCCAGGAATGGTGGTTTGCGACAATGGCACCAACCTCCTCTCCGCCCTCTTACAGGGACACCTGACCCATGTGCCCTGTTTGACCCTCAGCCTGCTCTTGGTGGCTTTCCGTCTGCCTACGCTCAGCTGTCCAGCTCTACCGGATCATCTAGCAAGACCTACCCTTCCTGCTGGTAGCCAGTGCCTCTTCGCGCCATCCTCTCCCTGTCTCACCTCCAGGGGGTCGGAGTGCGCCAAGTCGCAAGGGTGAACCACTCTCGGCATCTCAGCCTCGGTGAGTACACACCTGACAGTACAAACCAGCCAGATGTCAGAGGCCGACAGAGCGCGTTCCCCTTTTGAGACCCTCTGCCAGCAGGTCTCCGCACTCACTGATGCGGTTCAAAAGTTGCATGAGGGTTACACCCAAATTGATGGCCGCCTTCAGCAACTCTCCGGATCACCTGGACCAACAGCTTCAGCTGTCACATCCCCTAGTGGAGCTTCCACCTCTCAAACTTCAGCAAGTCCAGCCGTGGTAATGGCTCTCCCTAGGGTTCCCACACCTGAGCGATTCTCAGGCGATCGCAAGAAATACCGGGCTTTTAAGAACGCTTGCTCTTTATATCTTGCTCTCCAGCCCAGGACTTTTTCTTCAAAAGTAGTGAAGGTGGGTTTCATCATATCCCTCCTAACGGATGAGCCACAAGCCTGGGCCCACGGTTTAATGGAACAAAGGAGTCCTGTATTAAATTCTGTCATCTTCTTCGAAAACATGGCACAGCTGTATGACGACCCACAGCGCACGGCTACGGCTGAGGCCATTCTACACGGCTTATCTCAGGGTAGAAGGCCAATTGAGGACTATACGGTAGAGTTTCGGAAATGGTCAGCTGACACTGGCTGGAACGAGTTGGCTTTAAAATATCAATACCGCCAAGGACTGTCTGAAACTCTCAAAGGCGAGCTAGCCAGGGTGGAGACTCCTGCTTCCCTGGAAAATTAAATCCAGTCTGCCACCAAGCTTGACAGGCACTTGCGAGAGCGGCGCTCTGAATGCTTCCAAACTGCTCGTCCCAGTTGGACTTTTCCCAGATCGGCTCCTGTCCATCCGCCCTTCCCAGTTCCTGCGGCTACTTCCATTCCTGAACCCGAGCATATGCAACTTGGACTGGTCCGGGCCCCTCTCACTCCTGAGGAGAAACAGCGCAGGCGACAAGCCAACCTATGCCTGTACTGTGGGGGCACTGGTCACTTCCTCCGTAACTGTCCGGTGAGACCCAGTAAGTCTGCTCCCCAAGATGTTCTGAACTATCAAGTTTCCGGTACTCCACAGACTTATGTTATTCTCTTTGTCTCCCTACAGCTACCGGGAGGGGCAACCCACCTACCGGCTATCATTGACTCCGGAGCTTGTAGCTGCTTCCTGGATTCCACGCTTGCCCAGAAACTGCACTTCCCTCTTCAAACCAAAGAACATTGCCTACAGGTACACCTGGCGGATGGTTCTCTTCCTCGCTCTGGGCTGATCACTCAAGAGACCAAACCCATCTTTGCCACCACTGACTCTGGCCACCAAGAGTTTCTGCGATTTGACCTTATTCGCTCTCCTATGTTCCCCATTATTTTGGGCCTTCCCTGGCTACAGGCGCATGAACCACTCATAAACTGGACCAAGAAGGAGGTCAACTTTACTTCTCAATATTGCTTCCAGCACTGCTTCACCCCAGCCACAGCTACTTGCTCTACTATAGCAGCTGTACCTGATAACCTTCAACATGTTCCCCCTGTATACCTGGAGTTCAGGGATGTCTTCGACAAAGAACAGGCTGACCGTCTACCACCTCACCGGTCGTATGACTGTCCCATTGATCTCCTGCCCGGCTCGGGAGTGCCTTTTGGCCGTATTTTTCCATTGTCCGAAACTGAGTTAAAAGCGCTCAAGGCTTACATAGATGAAAACTTGGAGAAGTGGTTCATCCGTCCATCTTCCTCACCAGCCGGTGCAGGGATCTTTTTTGTGGAAAAGAAAGATGTTTCTCTGAGACCCTGCATCGACTACAGGGAACTAAATAAAATCACCATTAAAAATAGATACCCGCTGCCTCTTATTCCAGAATTATTTCAACGGTTCCGATTCGCCCAAATATTCTCCAAGCTAGACCTTCGAGGTGCTTACAACCTCATCCGAATCAGGGCTGGAGATGAATGGAAAACCGCTTTTAGATCCAGGTTTGGACACTACGAATGTTTAGTGATGCCATTCGGGCTCTGTAACGCCCCAGCCACCTTTCAGCATTTAGTAAATTACAATTTCCAAGAGCATCTTGACTATTTCCTAGTTGTGTATTTGGACGATATCCTCATCTTCTCTGCCTCTGTTGAATTGCACCGAGTTCATGTTAAAAAGGTCCTTACAGGTCCTCACAAACTATATCTAAAAGCTGAAAAGTGTGACTTTGAAAAAACTACTGTACAATTTTTAGGATTCATAATTTTCACCAAAGGGGTCGCAATGGACCCACAGAAGGTTAAGGCGATTCAGGAATGGCCGGCTCCAGTAGATAAAAAAGGGGTACAACGGTTCATTGGTTTTTCCAATTTCTACAGGAGGTTGATCGTTGGGTTCTCTTCTATTGTGGCACCTATCACCCAACTGACACGTCAGGGCAATCGCTTTCAGTGGTCACAGGAAGCCCAGGAAGCTTTCATTAAACTAAAGACCGCGTTTACCTCTGCACCCGTTTTGCAGCATCCAGACCATGCACTACCATTCATACTAGAAGTAGACGCCTCTGAGACAGCCACTGGGGCCATCCTTTCCCAAAGACGGGGTCTCAAGTCCCTTCTACACCCAGTAGCTTTCGCATCCCGGAAACCAAGCCCACCGGAAAAAAATTATGATGTTGGTGACAGAGAATTATTGGCTATTAAATTTACCCTGGAAGAGTGGAGGTACCTGCTGGAGGGTGCATCTCACCCTGTCATGATCTTCACCGACCACAAGAATTTGGAATACTTAAGGACAGCAAAACGTTTAAGACCCAGGCAAGCACGTTGGGCTCTTTTCTTCACCAAATGTAATTTTCACATCTCCTACAGGCCCGGCTCAAAAAATGGGAAGGCAGATGCACTCTCCAGGATGTTCCCCGAAACCTCTCAGAACCAAGCACCATCTTGTCTTCACAAAATTTTCTTTTGATCTCTCAAACTGTTCTATTGACCTCCATTAAGACAGCATCCAGGTACTGCACTGACCAGGAAATCTCTTCCCTAGAGAAACATGATGACCTGCTCTGGTCCCGGGTAAAAATCTTTGTTCCACTAGAAACCAGACATCTAGTCTTAAGAACCTTTCATGATCACAAGCCAGCAGGTCACTTTGGAGCACAGAAAACCACAGAAGTAGTCTCTCGTTCTTTCTGGTGGCCGGGCTGGAGACAGGACTGTAAGACTTACGTTGCCTCTTGCATCCGTTGCCAGTGCAATAAGGGACCAAACCCTTACCCATCCCTGAACGGCCATGGGCAGAGGTCTCCATGGATTTCATTGTCGACCTACCTCCCTCTGGAGGATTCATCACTATCCTGGTCGTGGTCGACCGTCTTTCTAAGATGGCACACTTTCTGCCCATGGTGGGTACTCCCTCTGCTGCGGATACAGCTAAAATCTTCTTTAAGGAAATAACTAGGCTCCTTGGGGTAACTAAGAGTATTTTCTCGGACAGAAGCGTCCAATTTACGTCCAAATTTTGGAAGGAACTTTGCAAATCCCTGGAAATCAAAGTCTGACTCTCATCTGCTTACCATCCTCAGAGCAACGGCCAGACAGAGAGGACGAACCAAACTCTGGAGCAATATCTCCGTTACTTCTGTTCTGCCTCCCAGGACGACTGGTCCTCCCTTATATCTTATGCTGAATTTGCATACAACAATTCCATCCATTCAGCCACCAGTCAAACCCCCTTTTGGTCCAACTTCGGCTTCCATCCTTCTTTTCTCCCCAACTCCATCCCTGAGATATCCGTTCCTGCTGTACAGGATCGGATAGCCTCTGTCCAGTCAAACTTCCAGAAACTTCAGGAAATGATGCAGAATGCCCAGGACAACTACAAAAAGTATTATGATAAAGGAAGAAAGGAAAATCCAGCCTTCAAAGCTTGAGAGGAAGTTTGGCTATCAGCCATCAATCTCAAGTTACCAATTCCCTCACGGAAGTTGGGGCCAAGATTCATTGGACCTTTTAAGATCAGGCGGATGATCAACTATTTGGCCTTTGAATTGGCTTTGCCCGACTCCTATAGGATACATCCAGTTTTCCATGCATCTCTGTTAAAGCCTGTTGTTTCCAACTCCTTCCCTGGGAGAGAAGAACCGCCTCCTCCACCAGTTGAGATTGACGGTAAAAATGAATTCGAAGTAGAGTCTATTCTGGGTTGCAGGAAAAGAGGTAGGCAACTGCAATATTTAATTAAATGGAAGGGGTATCCCCCTGAGGACAATTCCTGGGAACCCTCTAAAAACCTGCATGCCCCACGCCTAATCCGAGCTTTTCACCAAGAACATCCGGAGTTGATGTCCAGCTTGGGCAAACGGAGCCCGCCCCTCAGGGGGGGCACTGTCAAAGGAATTACCAACTCAGCCGCGCCAGCCGCATTCCTGCGCGCATGCGCGGCGAAACGGCGCTGGTAGCCAATGCCTCTTCACGCCATCCTCTCCCTGTCTCACCTCCAGGGGGTTGGAGTGCGCCAAGTCGCAAGGGTGAACCGCTCTCGGCATCTCGGCCTCGGTGAGTACACACCTGACACAGTGTTGTGGCAACACCAACACCTAAGGCCCAAATTTCTGCAGAGTACATAGGGCAGGCCCCTACTTTCAAACATCTGACTTTCAAACGACTCCTACTTACAAAAGGAGGGAGACAACAGGAAGTGAGAGGAAATCTACCCCTAGGAAGGGAAATTCTCTCCTGTAAGAGTTAATATGGGAAAAAGGTGTCTCCTGTCCACTGATGCTTTATCACCAATCCTTGTTTCCCTAAAACCCCCACATTTTCTAAATCCAATTATCATTGGGACAGAAAGTGAGGTGAAGTCTTCTGAACAGGTGCACAGACAGCAAAACAAATGTTACAGGGGTGAAACCCTTCCCTATGTTTTCCAAAAAGCTTAAAAATTGATTTTTTTGTCTGGAGCTACACTTAAAAAATGTACCAGTTCAAAATTACAAACAGATTCTATTTAAGAACAAACCTACAGTCCCTGTCTTCTTTGCACCGCCTGTATACAGCTGTTCAGAGTATATAGGGCCTGGGGTCCCCACGCCTTTCCTTTTTTTAATTTGGGTGCGGGGTTCCCCTTAGTATCCATACAAGACCCAAATGGGCTGGGGGGGGGTACCCATGCCGTTTTTCTCAATGATTTTCATCCATATTGCCGGGACCACACATTACATTAAAGCCGCAAGCAGTTTTAAATTACTTTTATTCCTTTAAAAATGTCAATTTGTGCAGGGACAGTTCTAAACACGGGAAACACGCGCCACTTTACAGGCATACTATAGACACCCCCCAGGCATGAAATTTAAAGGAATATTTCACTTTTATTTTTCCACTTTAAGCATTAATAAAATCACTGCTCCTGAAAAAACAACCGTTTTTAAAACTTTTTTTTGCATTGATACATGTACCCTGGGGCAGGACCCGGGTCCCCAAACCCCTTTTAGGACAATAACTTGCATATTAGCCTTTAAAATTCGCACTTTTGATTTCTCACGTTCGAGTCCCATAGACTTTAACGGTGTTCGAAAGTTCACGCGAATTTTCGGTCCGTTCGCATGTTCTGGATGCGAACCGAACCGGGGGGTGTTCGGCTCATCCCTAATCCCCACAACATGATGCTGCCACCACCATGTTTCATGGTGGGGATGGTGTGTTCAGGGTGATGTACAGTGTTTGCTTTCCGCAAACACATAGCATTTTTCTTTTAGGCCAAAAAGTTAAATTTTGGTCTCATCTGACCAGAGCACCTTCTTCCACATGTTTGCTGTGTCCCACCACATGGCTTCTCGCAAACTGCAAACAGAACTTCTTATGGCTTTCTTTCAACAATGGCTTTCTTCTTGCCACTCTTCCACAAAGGCCAGATGTGTGGAATGCACAACTAATAGTTGTCCTGTGGACAGATTTTCCCACTTGAGCTGTGGATCTCTGCAGCTCCTCCAGAGTTACCATAGGCCTCTTGGCTCCTTCTCTGATTAATGTTCTCCTTGCCCGGCCTGTCAGTTTAGGTGGACAGCCATGTCTTGGTAGGTTTGCAGTTGTGCCATACTCTTCGGATGATGGATTGAACAGTGCTCCATGAGATGTTCAAAGCTTGGGATATTTTTCTATAACCTAACCCTGCTTTAAACTTCTCCACAACTTTATCCCTGACCTGTCTGGTGTGTTCCTTGGCCTTCATGATGCTGTTTATTCACCCAAGGTTCTCTAACAAACCTCTGAGGGCTTCACAGAACAGCTGTATTTATACTGAGATTAAATTACACATTTTTGCTAATGTGACTTCTAAGGTGACTTCTGAAGGCAATTGGTTCCACTAGATTTTAGTTAGGGGTATCAGAGTAAAGGGGGCTGAATACAAATGCACTCAACAATTTTTAGATATTTATGTGTAAAACAT
The DNA here is from genome assembly GCA_029206835.1 of Rana muscosa. NCBI lineage: Eukaryota > Metazoa > Chordata > Amphibia > Anura > Ranidae > Rana > Rana muscosa. Next base: position 277,959,880 of record CM055117.1, read on the forward strand.
TTTAAAAAACATTTATCATTTTCCATTCACTTCACAATTATGTGTCACTTTGTGTTGGTCTATCACACAAAATCCCAATAAAATACATTTACGTTTTTGGTTGTAACATGACAAAATGTGTAAGATTTCAAGGGGTATGAATACTTTTTCAAGGCACTATGAATGAGTGAGAATTTCCCGCTGCCCAGTCGATAGCTGGATAATTAAATTACCCCATTATAATAACATTGCCCTGCCTCGCTGCCATTTCTAATGTGATAGGAGATCAAACTCCTTCTCCTCCTTCAAATTAGAGGGCCCACTATTACTTTCCTATTTGTCTCTTCCCTTCGAAGCTCCATCCAAAGATTTCCATCTCCTCCCTTGCCCATTAGCAATGTCATCCCTTTACGTTCACTAGCACATCATTGTTGATATACAGACCCCCTCACCCTTTTCTACCCTCCCTATGCCTCTGATATAAGGCATGCCCCTGAACAGTTGTCAGCCAGTCATGTGAGCTGTCAAACCAAGTTTCTGATATTCCTATGGAGATGGAGATTTCCATCTCCTCCCTTGCCCATTAGCAATGTCATCCCTTTACGTTCACTAGCACATCATTGTTGATATACAGACCCCCTCACCGTTTTCTACCCTCCCTATGCCTCTGATATAAGGCATGCCCCTGAACAGTTGTCAGCCAGTCATGTGAGCTGTCAAACCAAGTTTCTGATATTCCTAAGAAGTCTAAATACTCCTCGTATGAGCAGCTCCAGTTCTTCAATTTTATTAGCTAGACATCTAGTCTTTGTGTATGTAGCGGGGTCCTAAATTTAGGAGAAGTGTTTGAGTGGTAGTTATGCTCAAACACCCCAATTGTCAGGATTCTATCAACCATTTTTGTCGGCAGGGAGAGTGTCGGTGTATAGTTCCCTGTGGCCTGCAGGTGGCGCTGCCATGGGTTGAACCACTGATACAGTGCTGTGCCTTGTGTGTCCCCTCTCAGCAGCCATACGGTGGGTGTGGCAGGCCTGCTGTGCATGCTGGGAGAGGATATAATAGCGACAGACGCTGCCTGTTCGAGGTTCTTCGGTCATCGGGGGTCCTACTCCCAGGAGTGTGTGTTCCTGTCCGCCCTGGGACTGCAGCAAAGGCCTTGGGCCCAGCACCTTCGGCTGGCGCCCATCAAGGATCGAGGAATCCCAGGGTGCCGCCTTGCGAGGGGACCCGCATCTTAGACGAGGAGGCCGGGGGAGGAGCCATTCTGAGGGACCGGTGAGAAGTCACGGTGAAGGAAGGGGCCCGGTAACTCTCTGGAGGGATGTCTTCTCCTTACAAAGAGGTCAAGCTTTGAAACACCAAGTTCTCCAGGTCTGTGGCAGAGACCAAGTTCACCAAGTCTGTGGCAGAGACTGTGCGGTTAAGTTAGAGTACCATTTGGCAGCTAGTCCCTATCTAGGGAGACTATCCATATGGGCGGAGTCTGTTTGAGAAGCTAAGCAGTGAAGCGATTACATTTGTGCCTGGACCTCTCCCACACCTTATGCTGTCCTGTTCTTGCTCCAACCTTTTCCTATCAGAGACTGTTATTTAAGAGAAAAAAACTCTACGTTGGAGTTACAGCTGGTGTGGACATTCAAGTCACTGGGAGGGAAATAGAGACTGATCTTTATTAACCATAGAGGTGAGAACCATTCTCTGGAGGATTCTGGCTTTCTGGTTGTGGAGACCCACCAACAACACCGCTCAACCTCTTCACACAGGAGGGTACGGGCTTGTGGCGTGGTGTGCCCTCTCTTCCTGCGAGGAGCCAAAGGCAGGTGAAGGGGGTGAGTGCGACACGTGGGGGCTCGTCCGGGATTTCTACAGCCGGAAAGAAGAAGAAAAACCCTTAGATTTGGACTTTATTTCCCCAGTGAAGTTCCGTGGAGGTCGGCCATCTTTGAAAGAAAAGTGACTGCGCCACGAGGAGAGCCCAGGCTGCGTAGTTCGTGGGCGTGTCCAAAGTAAGAAAGCCTGCAAACGTTGCAGAAGATGGGAGGAGCCTCGCCATGTGATGAGTTACACGTGGTGACTTTGGTGCAAAAAGGACAGTGCACAATGGATCGGCAAGCGGGTAACATGGCGTCTAATGCCTCATGGATTCTGGCTACTTCTACCATGAATGTGACCTCGTTTGCAGCTTCTGTGACCGACACGGGGATCCGACTGAAGCCTCGGGGTCGCTTCGCTCTCTATGTCTGCAGAGATGCGGAGGCCCTTGGAGTGGTTTGTCCCGGATGCCAGGGATTGGTGGTGCATCTTAGGCCTTTTGGAAGATGCGAACAGTGCAAAGAATTCCTATTTGAGGTAGAGCAGCCTACTGAAAAACCTTGGGCCTTCCGTTTGAAGTGCCTTACGGGCGCCACCACTTTAGAAGAAGGAACCAGAGCTTCCACAGTCACCCCTACGCGCACTGTTGGGACTTCGGAGGAAGACGCTGTTGAGAATGTTCCGGTGATTGAGGAACCGGAGACAGAGAAACCGGAGGATGCTGCCTCGGTTGTCGCTGAGTCCTCGCTCCCACCGCCCAAGAGGAAGGTCGGCTATGTTAAAGCTTCATGCGGCCGTGGTCGAGTTACACCCCAGCGCTTGCCCGGATCGGATGTATCCACAGGAAAAAGTTCCAGACATCCTGCATCAGCTACAAGCCGAGGTAAGCTGGGGAAAGGGACCTTGGATAAGGTCCGAAGTGTCGGGGATGCTTGGGTCAGGGACCCCAGAGAACTTGAACTTGTTAGGGACGGTGATTCATCGCCCACTAGGAATTACCTGCCGGTGGAGGAGTGTGATACCTCCGACCTGGAGTCAGTCTCCGATCCGGGGGATGATGCGGACATAGATGAATTGTTCGAGCGGAAGGGTTGGGATAAGGTACCCCTGTCCTCGTCCCGTAGAAAAAGGGACCCACCCATGGTCACTGGAGATGATACACCCCGGGAGGAGGCCCAGGAGCCTGAGGAGGAATCTTTCCCGTTGTCTGCCCTTCCACCACTTGAGGTACCTGCACCTGTTGCCATGATGGGACGGGTGTCATTGCGGGCCCCTATGTCTGGTCCGGAGGCAGTGAAAGTGCCTCGACACCCGGATGCCATAGTCCTGCCAGGTATGGGAGATCGTGCAACCATGCCTCCGTTGTCCAGGATGCAGCGGTTATTCAACCAGAGAGTGGCAAACGAATATGGGTGGGAATACCCGTACTTGCCTAAAGACTTGCTTTTTGAAGGTACTTTGCCTGTTCCACCGCAATCACCAAGCGGTACAAGGAGTGTAAGGAGTCATGGATGCTTGGCAGGCATATCCACGCAGATAAAGTGGTTATTTGTCAGAAGGAAAAAGACAATGTCGAGTATTTTATTGACACTTTTGACAAGAACTGGAAACCACTAGTGTTGCCTCATCCACAGTATTATCTTTGAGAGACTGGACTCTTTATGTTTTGTCCTTTGCTTTATTCCGGAGTGTATTCCTGGAGCCCAAGAACATTTGCACTTGCAGATGGGGTATTCTACTTCGCTGGAAGAGCAGGAGCTGTTGTTTTTTTTTCTCCTCTCACAGCGCCACAAAGACAGTGACTTTGGGGTAGAAATAATTCAGAGCCACAGTCAGGTTCAAAAAGAAGCAGAGGATTCGTCTTCAAGAAAATAAAGTTTTTTTTCTGGGATAAGTGTTTTGACGGTGGCACCACCACTAGGTGGCGGTGTTGCGTAACTCTTGCACTACATTTAAAATGTGTTTTACTTGTTAGAAGGAAAGGATTTTTCCCTCGGGGAGAATCTTTTCTCTTCTAATGTACATAAGTTAGGATGTAATATATAAAAAACCCGCGCCAATTATTAATTGGTAAATTAAGCTGCTCCTCAAATAATCAGTGATTACTGAAAACAAAGTGAAAAAATTGGTAAAAAGTGAGGGCGCTGATTGCGGGTCCCAAAACAATTGTATAAGGACCCCTATATATATAGAACGTGAAATGGGATAAATAACACCCACCTAACTCAATTGTGCTGGTGAAAGTGCCAAAAATAAAAAATTGAACAATTGATTAGTGAAGTAATAAACACAGTCCTACCCAACAGATAAGAACATGCAATAAAATAACCACACTCAAAATGTGAATTGTGCAATGGACAATGTACAGAAAAAAGTCCAAAAATAAATAAACACAAAAATCCTCCCAGCAGTAGTGCACGATCTTAATCAAAAGAAATCTCTGCATGTGTTAGGAATCTTCCAAGTGCTCAATGTTCAAAGTGATTATCAAATGAATCTCGTGACTTTATAATCCACCTTCACCGTAATAAGTATCACCCGATAGTGCTATGATAAAGATGGCAGCTTACCCCAAAGAGTTGACCCTTTTAACTAAAAAAGAGGTCTAGTACGCTTTCTGCAAGTATCCACTTGCTGGGTAGTGTGGAAGGTGGTATCAGCTATACAGGCGATATAAGGCTCTGAGATAACTCCGGTGGTATGCAAATGAGAGAAGAGAATCCGAAAATAGTGTAATCCTATTTAATGAACAATAAAATTGTACAAAAGCCAAAAACGCGCTTACTTTGAAAGTGCCCCGAAACCGGCACTGAGGCTGTAATGGCGTGGATACAAATGAATGGAAGTCCCGGTCCTGTGGGAGCTGGCGTGCGTTCCACCTCTAGAAACAGACAACCAAGCAAGACCGGAAGTGACGCCAGTTGCGTGACCTGTATTGCGCCTCGACGTACGTTTCGTATTCTGGCATCAGGAAGCGTACCAGGTCACGCTAGAGGTGCAGTATATATGTGTCACTCAATTTGCATATGGGAGGGGATGAATTGGCAAACAGCCTCTGTCCCGGCACGGCGGCACAGCATATTGTAAACACCAATGCAGTGGCATATACAAATCATATGAATTTAATAAAACATTCTATATTTATTAATGCAAAATTAAAAATTAAAAGTAATTCTTGAATACTGATTAAAATGATGATTAAAATAATAGGAATCACATAATCATTATAAAAATATAATAGAATATTTAAAACATATTAAATGTTTAAAATATGTTAAAAATAACTATGACCCCTATAGATACAGTATCTATTCGTTAGTTAGGAAACAATTTAAATCCAGGTCAATATTTAAACCCAATGGCTGCATCGATTTGAGACGATACAATCACTGAGTTTCATTCTGGGAAATGGCCTTTTTAAGACCTGTTCCTCTCCAATGACCAACAGCCCTATCAATCCCATAAAAGGTCAATTTCCCAGGATCCTGGTCATGATATTGAGCAAAATGACACTGTGACACTGTGGTTAGGAAATCCCTTAAGGATATTTGTCACGTGCTCATTTATCCTAACCTTCAGTTCCCTTGTGGTTCTGCCCACATATTGAAGGGAGCATGGACACTCCAAGACATATGTGACATGTCTGGAGTCACAAGTTATAAGAGGTTTAATTAAAAATTCCTGCTGGGTGACGTTGGACTTAAATTTACTAATTTTTCTTGTGTCGTTTAGTTCTCCGACAAGATTTACAACGGGTGCAATAATAGAAACCCGAACCGTCCAAAAAGGTGGAAGGTCTCTTAGGGGGATCAGGTATATTGGGTGCAATAATGTTTCGCAACACAGGCGCCCTCCTATAGATAAATTTCGGTTTGGGAGGGAAAATTTTGGCCAAATCAGCATCTTTAAGGAGTATAGGCCAAAATAATGTTTTTTCCACATCTCTGTATTGCCTATGGAAGCCCGAAAGGAAGGCAAGATCACCTGAAAAAGGGGGCTTTTTTTTGGAAACCAGGAGAGATTCCCTATCCATCGCAAGCACTTCATCTTTTGCCTTCACAAGTGTGTGTTGGGGGTAACCTTTTTCCCTAAACCTCTCAGTAAGTGTGGCAGCCTGAGATTCAAAATCTGAGATTTGATCGCAGTTGCGCCGGATACGCATGTATTGCCCCTTCGGGACCGCACCTAACCATTGAGGGTGGTGACAGCTCGAGGTCGGTACAAATCCATTCCTATCCGTAACTTTAAAGTATGTCTTCGTGCATACCCTCCCCTCTTTTTAATTAATGTTAAATCTAAATAATGGATGGAAGTAAGACTACTCTCTGCTGTAAACTTGAGGCCATAATGATTCACATTCATGGCCTCTAAGAAGATTTCAAACAAGGGTAATGACCCCTCCCACAGCAGAATAATATCGTCAATATACCTTTTGTAGTAAATCAGACACCTAGAAATGTTAAAGTAGATTGACTCATTTTCCCATTTATTAAGGACCAAATTGGCTACGCTGGGGGCATAACGAGCCCCCATCGCCACGCCTTTGATCTGATTGTAAAACTTGCCTTGTGCCCAAAAATAGTTGTTACCCATGGCTTGTTTCAATCCATCCACCAAAAAATGGATTTGTTCCATAGATAGATGTGAATGTTCTGTGAGAGCCAATTCAACCACCACAGAAGCATCACCTTGCTTAATATTAGTGTAAGGAGACTCTACATCTATGGTGACCATCAGAGTCTCTTGCGTGACTTCTATAGAAGACAATGATTTAATGAGTTCTCTACTGTCTTTGAGATAAGACTTCCCTTGTGTAACCAAGGGTTGTAGATATATGTCCAAATATTCTCCTACCCGGGAGTAGAGTGAACCAATCCCGCTAATAATTGGACGGCCAGGGGGATTATCTCTGTTCTTATGAATTTTTGGTAGTATATATAATACCGGCGTACGGGGCACTCACAGTATAAGGTATTGAGCTTCCTTAGTATTCAAAATATTTCTATCAGCTCCCTCTGTGACCCAAATCGAAAGGTCTTCTTTGAGCCTTCTCATAGGGTCCCCAGGGAGCGGTTTGTAGGTGCTCTGATCTACCAATAGACGATCAATTTCAGCATGATACTTTTCCTTGGAAAGTACCACCACCCCTCCCCCTTTGTCTGCGGGGCGAATCACAATATTTTTATTTTGTTCAAGTGATCTAATTCCCTCCATCAACGAATGATTGTGTTTAACCTGTTGTATCTTTAAGTCCTTAATGTCATCTTGCACCATATGTTTAAACACCTCAACATGATGGTGTGTACCTTTCTTAGGGTTAAATGTGGAATTGTTTTGTAATCCACTATGTAAATAAATATTCTCCTCCACACTTGAGGGAGTGGTGGATGTTTGGGAAGCAAAATGTTTTTTGATATTTAACTTCATTGCAACTGCATTGGTGTTTACAATATGCTGTGCCGCCGTGCCGGGACAGAGGCTGTTTGCCAATTCATCCCCTCCCATATGCAAATTGAGTGACACATATATACTGCACCTCTAGCGTGACCTGGTACGCTTCCTGATGACGGAATACGAAACGTACGTCGAGGCGCAATACAGGTCACGCAACTGGCGTCACTTCCGGTCTTGCTTGGTTGTCTGTTTCTAGAGGTGGAACGCACGCCAGCTCCCACAGGACCGGGACTTCCATTCATTTGTATCCACGCCATTACAGCCTCAGTGCCGGTTTCGGGGCACTTTCAAAGTAAGCGCGTTTTTGGCTTTTGTACAATTTTATTGTTCATTAAATAGGATTACACTATTTTCGGCTTCTCTTCTCTCATTTGCATACCACCGGAGTTATCTCAGAGCCTTATATCGCCTATATAGCTGATACCACCTTCCACACTACCCAGCAAGTGGATACTTGCAGAAAGCATACTAGACCTCTTTTTTAGTTAAAAGGGTCAACTCTTTGGGGTAAGCTGCCATCTTTATCATAGCACTATCGGGTGATACTGATTACGGTGAAGGTGGATTATAAAGTCACGAGATTCATTTGATCATCACTTTGAACATTGAGCACTTGGAAGATTCCTAACACATGCAGAGATTTCTTTTGATTAAGATCGTGCACTACTGCTGGGAGGATTTTTGTGTTTATTTATTTTTGGACTTTTTTCTGTACATTGTCCATTGCACAATTCACATTTTGAGTGTGGTTATTTTATTGCATGTTCTTATCTGTTGGGTAGGACTGCGTTTATTACTTCACTAATCAATTGTTCAATTTTTTGTTTTTGGCACTTTCACCAGCACAATTGAGTTAGGTGGGTTTCATTTATCCCATTTCACGTTCTATATATATAGGGGTCCTTATACAATAAGTTAGGATGTCAAATTGTTGGTTGTGTATTTTTTCTTTCTCCCTCTACAGGTGGACACCAAGCAAATCACTGAGTATGGGTGGATTTAGCTATTGCAGCAGGGGAGGGAAATGTAAATGATAAAAATACCTTATATACTCGAGTATAAGCCGAGATTTTCAGCCCTTTTTTTTGGGCTGAAAGTCCCCCCCTCGGCTTATACTCGAGTCAGCGAAATTTAACATTGTAAATTGTACCTGAAAAAAAGTTGAGAGGCTGCGGCGTCCATCGTTTAAATCTCGCGGTCTCTTCCTGGTCCCTTCCGTGATAGGCGATTTTTAGCAGACACTCTCCGCCTATCACGAACGTACTCTCATCCTCACCCATCCCAGCAGACACTGTGTTCAGTGTTCCGCCAATCACAGACATCTGCTGGGAAACTGAGGATGAGAGAACTTTCGTGATAGGCGGACCTGTGTGCTTAGAAAACGCCTATCACGGAAGGGAAGAGGAAGAGACTGCGAGTTTTAAACGATGGACGCCTCAGCCTCTCAATTTTTTTTCAGGTACATTTTACAATGATCAATTTAAACAGTGAGCTAGGGAACAGTAAGCTAGGGAACAGTGAGCTAGGGAACAGTGAGGATAGGAACAGTGAGGTGAGGAACAGTGAGGTGAGGAACAGTGAGGATGGGAACAGTGAGGAACAGTGAGGATGGGCACAGTAAGGATGGGAACAGTGAGGATGGGCACAGTAAGGTGGAAATGGGCAGTGACAATGGGCTTAGTGAAGTTGCAATGGGCACAGTGAGGCGTGCAAATGGGCATTGTTGACCCTCGGCTTATACTCGAGTCAGTAAGTTTTCCCAGTTTTTTGTGGTAACATTAGGTACCTCGGCTTATACTCGAGTATATACGGTATGTTTGTTTTTAAATATGTGACATTTGAGAATGGGATGTACACATTTGTTTTCTACTACTCTTTCTTCATCTCTTCGTTTAACTCCCTTTCCCCATGTTCAGGTTCCGGCACAAACAATTTTTTTTTCCAAATTTGTTTTTTTTTGTAGATAGTTTCTGGAATAGGTCTATGTTGACTCAGGCTTGAGAGGCATAGGTTTGCTCCAGACACTGGGGACAGTGTCTAATTTAGTGTGGGGAGTGTGTAGCGGGGTCCTAAATTTAGGGGAAGTGTTTGAGTGGTAGTTATGCTCAAACACCCCAATTGTCAGGATTCTATCAACAATTTTTGTCCGCAGGGAGAGTGTCGGTGTATAGTTCCCTGTGGCCTGCAGGTGGCGCTGCCATGGCAGGCCAGGGTTGAACCGCTGATACAGTGCTGTGCCTTGTGTGTCCCCTCTCAGCAGCCATACGGTGGGTGTGGCAGGCCTGCTGTGCATGCTGGGAGAGGATATAAAAGGGGCACACGCTGCTTGTTTGAGGTTCTTCGGTCGTCGGGAGTCCTACTCCCAGGAGTGTGTGTTCCTGTCCGCCCTGGGCACCTTTGGCCCAGGGGCGGAGGTTGGTGAATCAGTCCCAGGCACCTTTAGCCCTGGGACTGGAGCAAAGGCCTTGGGCCCAGATCCTTCGGCTGGGGCCCATCAAGGATCGAGGAATCCCAGGGTGCCGCCTTGCGAGGGGACCCGCATCTTAGACGAGGAGGCGGGGGAGGAGCCGTTCTGAGGGACCGGTGAGAAGTCACGGTGAAGGAAGGGGCTCGGTAACTCTCTGGAGGGATGTCTTCTCCTTTCAAAGAGGTCAAGCTTTGAAACACCAAGTTCACCAGGCCTGTGGCAGAGACTGTGCGGTTAAGTTAGAGTACCATTTGGCTGCTAGTCCCTATCTAGGGAGACTATCCATATGGGCTGAGTCTGTTTGAGAAGCTAAGCAGTGAAGCGATTACGTTTGTGCCTGGACCTCTCCCACACCTTATGCTGTCCTGTTCTTGCTCCAACCTTTTCCTATCAGAGACTGTTATTTAAGAGAAATAAACTCTACGTTGGAGTTACAGCTGGTGTGGACATTCAAGTCACTGGGAGGGAAATAGAGACTGATCTTTATTAACCATAGAGGTGAGAACCATTCTCTGGAGGATTCTGGTTTTCTGGTTGTGGTGACCCACCAACAACACCGCTCAACCTCTTCACACAGGAGGGTATGGGCTTGTGGCCTGGTGTGCCCTCTCTTCCTGCGAGGAGCCAAAGGCAGGTGAAGGGGGTGAGTGCGCTACACGTACATGCTTCTTAATTTTGGACGTTAGCATATTAATTTCTCCTTAGTAGGGATAAGCTTCGTGTTCGCGTCGAACACAAGTTCGACTCGAACATCGGCTGTTTGATCGTTCGACGAAGAACGAACGTTATGGTCCGTTCGCGCCAAATTCGTGTTGCGCGACAAGGCCCATAATTCACTGCGGCATCGCAGTGCATTGCTGGCTGATGATTGGCCAAGCATGCACTATGACCCACATGCTTTGGCCAATCACAGCGCAGAAAAAACGGAGAGCCGTAATTGGCCAAAGCCAGGGTGGCTTTGGCCAATTATGGCTCAGGGGTTTAGTACACGCCCCACACTATATAAGGCCGCCTGGAAGTCGGCCTTATGTAGAGTGTTGGCGTTTGTGAAAGAGGCAGTTTCAGAGAGATAGACAGTGTAATTTATATTGAGTTAGATAGAGCAGGCAGGCGAGTCAGTTAGCTGCTGTTACAGTGTGTAGAGGATATATATGCATCCTAGGTATTGTATATATATTTATACACTGTATTGAGTTTAGCTAGATCCGTTCCTGTTAGTCTCTATACTGTGACAGGCAGTTAGGTGATTCTGCTAGCTGCATGGAGTGCGTCACGTTAAGAGTGCAGAGCTGAGGGGTGCGCTATTTACAGGAATTTTACAGGATTCAGGCTTGTGCTACACACAAAGTGCAGGGTTATGGTGTGCGACACACACACACACAATGCAGGGTTCAGGAGTGCGCTATGTACAAGGTGTGGCAGAGCATCCCAGAGAGAGCTTGGGAAAGTCCTGTTCGGGGTTTATACATCTCCCAGGCTCCTCTCATATACATTCGGGGATCTCTGAGCCAGGATCCACTTCAGGTGTTGGTTCTCTCCACCAGCTTAAAGTGGAGCTCCACCCGATTTTTAGACCTTATCTTATTCAATGGACATAATGTAATTAATGTCGAAACGGGCATTGTTTTTTTATTTTTCTGTACAGTACCTTAATAAATCTCCATTTTATATCTGTTTCCTGTCTCCTCTGCTCTGGGAATTCTGCGGGAGTTACGTCATATCCTTGTGACGCAATGTAACCTGGGAGCATTTGTCATAGCTCCCAGTATTCATTGCCGAGCCTTGCTGCAAGATATCGCTTGACAAAGGGGCGGTAACTTTCTGCGACGCCGGTGTAGTGTCATATTTTGCTACCCATCACAGATTGCTCCGGAAGTGACGTTTCATCGCCGCCATCTTGCTACACCCCATACTCCTTCACAGTAATGATAGAGTGAGAAGGGGGCAAGCGGACATCTTGTTACACCCACCGGAGTTTTCGATTTCGAAAACAAGAACAAGCGGTGAATGCTGGGAGTTCAGCATTCGCCGCAAGGAGGAAGTACATGCTTGTGGGATTCTAATGCCCACAAGCAAAATGGCAATCCGTAGGAAAAGGGAATATAAGTTATCATTTCTAACTGAATAGCGATGCGGTGGACTAAAAGACACGGAGACGTGAGTAGACATGTAATAGGCAGAATACTTTGTAATGGCATGAAAAAAAAACAAACGATTTGGCCGCGGGAGAACCGCTTTAATTAAAAGCTCACCTGAGCAGACAGCCTTGGCTCAGCCTGGGAAACACAGACAACATTGGTCTGTGAGAGCAAGAAGGTTGGTAAAACTTGTTACTCTGTGAATGTGGAAGCTGACAAGCGTTAGGCTTGTTCAGCCTAGTAGTGAGGGCTTGTAAATACCGTATAGTTAGAGCCGAGACACGGCTAGGCTTTTGTTTAGCTATTTTTTCTTCTGTTTGTTTTCAGCCCACTGTACAGCACCTGTCATTAGACTTTGTATATAGCACCAATAAACAAAACTGTGTTTTCACTGATCCAATGGACTTGGTATCTGTGCCTGCTCATCCCAGGGAGCTTTTGTACCCGCTACCTGCCCCCCAGGTTACAAAGGGTTAGTATAATGGCATCAGAATATCCTTAAATTTTTCAATCCATTCTTCTTGTATTGTGACACCAGCAATGATGAATGAATGGATGAGTGAATGGCTGGATGGGTGAATGGCTGGATGGATGGATGAGTGAATGGCTGGCTGGATGAGTGAATGGCTGGATGAGTAAATGGCTGGATGGATGAATGGATGAGTGAATATGAGTGAATGGCTGGATGGATGAGTGAATGGATGGATGAGAGAATAGATGGATGGATGAATGGATGAGTGAATGGCTTGATGGATGGATGAATGGATGAGTGAATGGCTGGATGAATGGATGAGTGAATGGCTGGATGGATGAATGAATGGATGAGTGAATGGCTGGATGAATTAATGGCTGGATGAATGGATGAGTAAATGGCTGGATGGATGGATGGATGAATGAATGGATGAGTGAATGGCTGGATGAATGGATGAGTGAAGGGCTGGATGAATGGATGAGTGAATGGCTGGATGGATGTATGAATGAATAGATGAGTGAATGGATGGATGGATGAATGGATGAGTGAATGGATGGATGGATGAATGGATGAGAGAATGAATGGATGAGAGAATGGATGGATGGATGAGTGAATGGCTGGATGAGTGAATAGATAGATAGAGATAGGTGAATGGATGATAGATGAATATATAGATAGAGATAGGTGAATGGATGATAGATAGATAGACAGATGATAGATAGATAGATGGATAGAAGAATAACTCAGAAATCCTGTATTTTCTCCCTGTCAGAGTCTCTGTAAGAATCATATGACTTGTGCCGGCAGAGAGGGATGCAGGTGTCAGATTACAGGATAGATAAACTATCTTGTTCTTTGGTAACCTTCCCACACTGTAGAAACCAGCTTGTTCTCTCCATGCTGGCAGCAGTGCAGGCAAACACAACTCACTGTTTCTAAGGCCTCGTACACACGGCCGAGAATCTCGTCAAGAAAAAACACGTTGTTTTTCTTGACGAGATTCTTGGACAAGAAACTTGTCCCGGCCGAGTGTACACACGATCCATTCAAAGAACCTGCGGTTCTTTGAATGGAGCGAACGCTGTGACGTCATCGACTACGACGAGCGTGCGCTCGTCACATTCGATGCCGTCGCCGCCATCTTGCTACACCCTACCTATGCCTAGGAAGCTACCGCGCATGTGTCGAAGTCATTTCGAGCATGCGCGGGTTTCCACGGCGAAAGGTAAGTGTACACACACACACACACACACACACTTTTTCATGCTGACGAGAATCTCGACGAGAAAATAGAGAGCAGGTTCTCTATTTTTCTCGTCGAGATTCTTGTCGATTTACTCGGCAAGAAAGCTCTGCCAGCAAGTTTCTTGTAGTTTTTTGACGAGAAACTCGGTCGTGTGTACGAGGCTTTAGTTAGTGCTGGGGCTGAGGAATGTGTCCCCAGCCATAGCAGGCTGTGTTCTCTCCTCTCTACCTTTTCTCTCCAGCTGCCGAGTGCCGACATCTCCTCTTCTCAGAAATTAAAGAAGGCGGGCTGAGGGAAGGCGGCGGGTACAGTCTTCACCATTGGCTGAGGAGGCAGCAGAGAGGTGGATATCCATCCACCTCTGAAATTAGCCTGTGCCGGGTCTAGCTAAAGATCATCGGCTTCTGCGGCCGTAGCTGCTGTATTCTTCCACAAGAAAAAAAGAATCCCAGCTTCCAGGCAGCAATAGAGAAGATGCAGGCAAGGGAAAAAAAAAACACTTAACATCTGCAAATACTACCATGTAGATTTAAGGGGGTGCTATGAGGGTGCTTAAATAATTTTTGGGGAGGCTTGAGCACACCCACCTGGTGCCGCCCCTGGGGAGGCGGGGCCTTGAGTAATTTGGGGGCCCTACGCAGCTTGCGTAGTGAGCGTATAGGGCAGATCGGCTCTGCTTGATCTAATAATTCACAGCAGGGCCCATTCCTGCACCCACCAAGAGTAACTGTAAGGGCTTACAGTGTTGTGGCACCAGCACCACCACCAAAGGCCCAATTTTTCCTACCACTGTCCAACAGTGGCATGTAAATATAATTCCTGATATAATAGTTGACAGAAGGGAGTTCCAGCGCCCACCAAGAGTAACTGTGAGGGCTTACAGTGTTGTGGCAACACCAACACCTAAGGGGCAAATTTCTGCAGAGTATATATGGCAGGCCCCTACTTTCAAGCATCCAACTTACAAACGACTCCTACTTGCAAACGGAAGGAGACAACAGGAAGTGAGAGGAAATCTACCCCTAGGAAGGCAAATTCTCTCCTGTAAGAGTTAATATGTGAAAAAGGTGTCTCCTCTCCACTGATGCTTTATCACCAAACCTTGTTTCAATAAAAACCCCAAATTTTCCAAAAACATTTGTCATTGGGATGAACAGTGAGGTGAAATGTTCTGGACAGGTGCACAGACAGCAAAACAAATGTTACAGGGGTGATAAACCCTTCCCTATGTTCTCCAAAAAGCTTAAAAATAGATTTTTTGGCTAGAGCTACACTTGAAAAATTTACCTGTTCCAAATTACAAACAGATTGTACTTAAGAACGAACCTACAGTCCGTGTCTTTTTTGCCCCACCTGTATTCTGCTGTTCAGAGTATATAGGGCCTTTTTTTTATTTTGGGTGCGGGGTTCCCCTTAATATCCATACAAGACCCAAAGGGGCTGGTAATGGGCTGGGGTAGGGGGGGTGATGGGGTAGCCATGCCATTTTTCTCAATGATTTTCATCCATATTGCCGGGACCAGACATTACATTAAAGCCGCAAGCAGTTTTAAATGGCTTCTTTTCCTTTAGAAATGTCATTTTGTGCAGGGACAGTTCTAAACACGGGAAACATGTGCCACTTCACAGGTATACTTTAGACACCCCCCAGGTACGATATTTAAAGGAATATTTCACTTTTTTTTTTCACTTTATGCATCATTAAAATCACTGCTCCCAAAAAAACAACCGTTTTAAAAGATTATTTTTACATTGATACATGTCCCCTCGGGCAGGACCCGGGTCCCCAAACCCTTTTTCGGACAATAACATGCATATTAGGCGTTATAATTAGCACTTTCGATTTCGAACGTTCGCGTCCATTGTATTTAATAGGGTTCTAAAGTTCGTGCGAACTTTCGGTCCGTTCAAAGGTTCTGGTGCGAACTGAACAGGGGGGGGGGTTCGGCTCATCCCTACTCCTTAGTTGTTATGAGTCTGCAACTGGATAATGCCAACCTACTCCCCTTTGGTTTAGGTTTTCTGGGTATACTACCACCAATTCCCCCAGTAGCACCCTCTGACCTTTGCTCACTGCCAGATATCTCTTTTTCTGATTTTTTACATGTCCCTTGGCCATCTTCACTCCGAGAAGAGCTGCAACCTTCCCATGTAGGTCCCTGAAATAATTTTTTAGGGTGCTCCACCTTTCTCTAACTTTGTTGTCGTTTCCAATATGTACCATGACAGCTGGATCTTCCCCAGCCCCACCCAACAATCTTCTGGGTGGGGCTGGGGAACTTTTTTGTTGTCACATAACTAGCTGAAAGCTTTCATTTGCAAATAACTTTGGAATGTTTATACCAGAAACACTTTTAGTGTCATTTTAAATGAGATAAATGTTATCACAGACTGGACAGGGAGTGACCAGGCTGTACTGTTTAAATGTAGAAAAGAAACATTGGTACACCAGACTGGCTCTGCTATCTGTAAAGTCTACATAATTGTTTGACTTGCAGATTATAAATTATTTGGTAGGAAAAACAGCTCTCTATATATGTATATTTGTATTTTTATCTGTATGCCTGGAGTTCAACGTTAAGTTGTCAACCAACACTACCCAAATCACCGAACATGTTAAATAGGCATTTATGTTAATTAGCAAGCATGTTGTGATTTTTTTAAACATCAGCACAGGGAGATGTACTGAACCTAACTTCTGTTGCAAAGAGATTTCACAAATTTCCTCTAGGCTGTTTAGCAGAAAGTTTATTGAAGCAGAGATTAAACCTGTAAAAAATACATAAATCATTTTAAAAGATTGATCCGATACATCAGTTAATGGAAGGTTATACAAATAGAAAACCTTCTTTAACAATGAGAGTGAGACTAAAATATCATAGCTATTCTTAAAGGGGTTGTAAAGGTTTGTTTTTTATTTTCTAAATAGGTTCCTTTAAGCTTGTGCATTGTTGGTTCACTTACCCTTTCCTTAGATTTCCCTTCTAAATATTTGTTTTCTTTGTTTTCTTTGTCTGAATTTCTCACTTCCTGTTCCTCCTCAGTAAGCTGTTCAGTAAGCTGTTCTGGCTGACTCCACACCACTCGGATGATGGTGTGAAGTTTGGTGAGGAGAAACAGGAAGTGAGAAATTCAGACACATTTTCAGCAGTGGTAGGAAATGCTCTTTCCTGACAGGCTCCATGGCAGCATACGTATGGGTTAACCCCTCCTCCACTCCTCCCCTATAGGACCCCACTCCCATAAATCTGTGCTCTGAGCCAGAGGCCGCATTCCTTTTTTGTCCTCCTCCTAAGAACCGGTTTGGTATTTGTAGCGGGGTCTTTAAATTTAGTTGGGGTACACCTGGGTAGTAGTGTGACCCAGGTGTGTAAATTATGAGAGGTTCTGGACCCCTTTTGTATTCGTGGAGGATTGGGTGGTGTATTATTCTCCTTGGCCTGTGGGTGGCGTGGTACCCGCAGGCTCAAGGTAGAATCACTGCCACAGTGCTACCCTTTTTGTCCCTTTCCGGAGATGGTACGGCGAGGGCGGGGGAACCTGCCGTGGTGTCGATGGGAGGGGATAAAAGGGGGAGACGCCCTCATCACGAGGTCTTCGAGGATCTTCTCTTCATGCACCCAGGCACCTTAGGCCTGGGTGTGGGCGGTTCGGAGTTCCGGCCCAGGCGCCCTAGGCCTGACCGGAATGGAGTTGGAGTCCATCCCAGACACCTTCAGCCTGGGGTGAGGTACTAAATCGTAGGCCTGGGGCCCAGTGACTTCGACTGGGTCCCGCAAGGGCGAAGTGATCCGAGGGTCCCCGAGGAGGACGGGACCCGCATCTGAGGTGAGGAGGCCGGGGAGGTCACCCGTCCGGAGAGTCCGGAGCAGCATCAACCCGGTGATGGATGGGCCTCCGGTAACTCCCTTGGAGGGACATCTTCCCCTGATAGGGGCCACAGCGCAGCGAAGGTACTCCTAAATACGTTCTCTTGAGTTGCTGGTAGAGACTCACAAGTTCTATGTTCTGTACTAATCAAGGCTACGATAACCGCTGGTGAAACCACAGTGGTTTAGATTGAAATCAGGATAGTGCCTCGACCTGCTCATCCCACCGTA
Organism: Rana muscosa; assembly: GCA_029206835.1. Lineage (NCBI taxonomy): Eukaryota > Metazoa > Chordata > Amphibia > Anura > Ranidae > Rana > Rana muscosa. Next base: position 277,977,548 of record CM055117.1, read on the forward strand.
TCAGGCTATTATAATGTTCCAACCAGTTGGCTACTGAAGCACTGTTTATTGTGGATCTTGCAATAAAACAAGAGTTGGACTGTGATACATGTGTGGACTCTGGTTAATGGGAGCAAAGGGAGGTGTCAACATAGCAGGACTGAGTTTCATAACTAAAACACATTGGCCCGAGGAAGTTACTTATACTGGCCTTCACCTCACTCACAGCTATGGGGAGGACATGGGCCGTAGCGCATCTCACCCTGTCGTGTGACATACCCCTAGACAAAGGAGATGGGGTGAGGCCGCTACATATTCAACTACCTGAATTTTTTCCTCTCTGCGATCAAGACTGGCCAACGGCGACCACAGGGAAGACAGGTCGCAATAATCCGATAAGCCTTGGCTATTAGCAGGGTATGGAGTGGGCAAACGGAACAGGAGCTGGAAGTAGGGTTTCCACCTCATCCCTTTAAAACCGAACACATATTAATTACACAGGGTGTATGGCTGATTAAGGTGGTAATTAAACTCACTTGGTGCCTTACCTGCATTAAATTAGCCCCAGAACCTGTGTAATTCATATGTGTTCGGGTTTAAAGGGATGAGGTGGCAACTCTAGCTGGAAGAGTTCAAGCCTGGCCATTGGCAGGCAAGCGGCGCAATTGCCATATAGCCCAGCTATTAGCGGATGGCCCTATCTGCCCCAAGTATGGCGTATCCAGCCTACCTGGCCCAGTTTGATTGTGGAAGCAGGATTGAATTGCAGATCTGTGTTCAAGCTGTGTGCGGTGATGTATATGTTTATGTTACATATTCCATGGCAGCATTTTGTGTGTTTTTTTTTTGTTTGTCTGTTTTCTTCCTTGACTCTAATGTCTTCCAGTCTATGGCAGCTGGAGCGCATTGGCGTTCCAAGCTGCTGATTTCTCTTCCTGCCAGGGCGTCCCTGGGTTACTCCTGCCCAGGGGGTTAAGCGCATGCGCACTGTGGGCCGCAGTGGCGTAATTTCAGTGCAGAAATTCAATTAGCGGTCAGTACTGTTGATATTGGGGTCTCTCTGTGGGTAGCTTGCAGCAGTTTCCCCTAAATGCTGTGTGCAATCATCACAGGTATATTCTCTGCATTAACACCCTGGTATGCTGCCTCTGTGTGTTTCTGCTATGATTTGATCATCTGTGCAGGCTGTCTGTCTGTGCAGTTTCACATTGTGGATGTATGACTGCCTCCTGTGTGGCCAGCCCTTGTGTAGCAGGTATGAAAGGGTGGGTTTAACCCTTTACTTTCCTTGCTGACCTGGGTCCTCTTTGGGGTTCTTTAATCATTTCCTTTCTAACGTATTTTGCTTTTGTGAGTCCTTCTAGGTGAGATTGACAATACGTGGCACGAGATGATAAAGACCTCATTGGGTCACAACACTCTTCTTCCAGTTGTATTTGTCATAGGTCACCGTCAAGGTCCAGCCTTCATAGCAGAAGCTCTGAATCCTCCTTTACGCACACACCGCTATGTCAGCCGCTCCAAGGAGGGAGCCTTTTGGGGATGCAGGACTCCGGTCTCAAAGGGCAAGTCTCTGTGTGAGCTATGCTAAGCCCAGATGGTTGGGACGGGGGGGGGGTGGTGATTTCCAGCAAATGGAATCTCTGGTGAGGCACATGGTGCAAGAATCCCTTAAAGCAGCCTTTCTCAACCAGTGTGCCGCAGCACACTGGTGTGCCGTCAGAGGTTCTCAGGTGTGCTGCGGGATCAGGGGAGAGAAGGGCTGCCAGATTCTCCCAATCTCCCGATCCCCTGATGAGCTATACATCGACACTGTGAGAAGCTCTGTCGGCATCAAAAGTGAAAGTAAAGTGCAGGGAAGTGTGCTGTGCTCTCTGCTTCCCCCTACAGTGCAGTACCTGGCTGAATGAGGAAATTGGGAAGGTACTGTTCTGAAAGCTAGATTTATTTTAAAAGGACTTTATACATGTGTCTTTATGTGTGTGTGTGCGCATTTATGTCTGTGTGTGTGTGTGTGTGCACAGGTGTCTGTGTATGTGTGTGGGTGTGTGTCTGTGTGTGCGTGCATGTGTCTGTGTGTGTGTGTGTATATGTCTGTATGTATGCGTGTGTGTGTGTGTATGCATGTGTCTGTGTGCGCATGTGTTGAGTTGAGAGGTATCTTAATATAGCGCGGTCTTACCCCGAAGGGTCCCGACGTGCATAGCAGAGTTCCTGGGAAAAGAGGACCCAGGAACTAAAAGCAGCACAGAGCGGCAGAAAGGGTGGAAGAGAGAGGCTACGCAGGAAAGGCTTGCGTGAAAAGCCAAGTCTTCAGTAGCCCACGGAAGACTGGGATAGTAGGGGCCTCCTGGAGCTCGACAGGGAGGCCATTCCATAATGCGGCACTATGGTGGGAGAAGGCCCGATCACCATGCTGGATCTTCTTGGGCAACGAGATATAGAGGAGATCTCTGCCGGTAGATCTGAGTGATCTGACAAGAGCTCGTTTATGAAAATGAGAGCAGAGATAGCTTGGGCCCAGGCCTCTCATTATCTTAAACATGATACATCCTGTCTTAAATAAGGTGCGATAGTGGACCGGCAGTCAATGCAAGGCGCAGAGGACAGGGGTGATATGATCCCTCAACGGGACATCCATGAGTAACCTTGCCGCAGCATATTGAATAAGTTGAAGCTTCTGCACTAACATCTTTGGCAATCCCAGATAAAGAGAGTTGCAGTAGTCTAGGCTATCGTGGCACAGATGACAGTTTTTTCTGTCCGAGATATCCAGATATTTAAACAGCCCCCTCAGAAGTTTTAGCTGCCAGTGACATGCACTGATGACCTTTTTTATCTGAGGAGCCAGGGTTAAACCTGAATCTAGGACAAATCCCAGATCACGGACCTGGGGGGGGGGGCACCTCCGGAGCAGGACCAAATGAGGAAGGCCAAGGTGGGATATCTGGGGGGGTGGCCAGATCGCTGAAGATGATCACCTCAGTTTTTCCCCCATTAAGTTTCAGGAAATTGGCAGACATCCATGTGTTGATGACCAAATACAAAAAAATTCCGCGCCGCCTAGTGGAATAGCAGCTCACACAACCAGTTGAAAATGGTGAGAACAAACAAAAACAAAAAAGTGTAGCGCTAAACTAAATGAGGACTGCACTTTGATCAAGTGCAGTATAAACAGTGATATGTGATTAAACAATCAACATGACATCTAACACAGATATGTGAAAATGTTCAGATAATCCACCGTGATGAAAATTAAATCAAACAATCCACCGTGATGAGAATTATATAACATTGAAAATCATCAAAAAAAATACTGTCACATACATTGCATACATTAAATGACAATATAATAAATGAATATTAGAATGGTGAATGACAATCAAAATAATAGTGCTCCCAAAAAAACTTGACGTGAAGTGACCACCACCAATCGATTGTAGAAAAGGCTTACCGGAGAGAGTGGACCCCAAAAACATGCGTTCAAAGGGTCAACCAGGCAAGGGTGAGCCACTGTGAACAGCAAATCCTCAGCAACAATTCAAACGGGAACCACAAGCTTCAATCCAGGATGGAAAAAAGTAATCGCTCCTGTCCGAATGTGCGATGAAACTTACGGACAGTGTCCGATTGGGACCAGGTAGTGTTACCAGATGAGTTGCAAAAAAGTAAAGGAAAGAAAAGGCACATAGCGTGATACTGTATAAAGGGGTAATTTAATGTAGGTAGGAACACTTACATTTAAAAGAGTATAACAGCGCTTGTCAAATGGTCAAAAATGGCAACAGTAAGGTCTCCTGACGCGTTTCGCATCCTAATGCATCATCTGGGGTGATCCCCCACTGCTGCCCACCCTGAATATATAGATAATGTGACCCCCTGTTAGAGAGGCCATCCCCTGGGCGTTCCTGTGTTGATAAATCACTTCCTGGTTCAACCAAGATGGAAGCCCCCTATGTGTTCCAAGCCTCTATCTGGGACTCTCTCCGTATATGTGATAACATGAAATCTGGAGGTGTACCAACATGGCCGCCCACCATGTGTGTCAAGCCTCTAAGTGATTCAGGCAGGACTGGGCTATCTACTAAATATTTAATCCAAATTAATAAACCTTTATTTGTATAAGGCAACAAGCCTGGTATAACCAGGCAGTGCCATTAATATGACGAAAAGCTCATCCAAGCCGCACAACGAGCGATCGCATTGCATTGCAGGCTTGTGTATCAAGCCTCGTTCTGGATCCATGCTGCGGATCTAACCTCGCTCAGATTTTTCGGAAGTAATACAGTGTCGCTTGCTTGCCGCGCCTCGGTCCGACGTGCAGGCGCGCACCAAGCCTCACTGTGAACTTACTGATATCGCACGTCCACAATTGACATTGGAGAGGACGGCTCAACGTCGCGGGCGCGCACCAAGCCTCACTATGAGGTTGCTGACATCGCACACCCGCGAGTTTTATAATGGGACAGACGGCACAGCATGGTATGTGACTGCATAGCGACACGCCCAAAAGAGAGAATGTGTTAATAACATGAATGCAATCACGTGATGCCTCGCCAGCCAATTAAAATCTGGACAGCAACATAATAGAAGTGTGTTGTATTCTGGAACGCAATAATAAATGCGTTCCAGCAATGGCTGACAGGAGGACTATAAACTATCTGATTAAATCAGTATATAAAAAATCTAATGACAGAATTTATACTATGCAAGTGGTTCCACCGAAAATTAAAATAAAAACATACAATTTAATGTAAAACCAAGCATAACTCGGCATAATAAAAATTAATTATAAAACTAAAATGATAAAAATGGACGTGACCACAGTCCATGATATGATATATAGAGATCTGTGAAATGAATCACACTCTCCTACAGAGCTTCAATATAATCCCTGTATTCCTATGTAGGCCATATTAATGTGCAGAAAGTGGTTGGCTTGGAATATAACTAAATAGGTGAGCACCTCCCCATATATTAGCATTTACTCACGCCCAAGGGATGTACTCCCACAAAATACATAAAGCAACATTATATATTTCTATATGTACATGGCCTACTGGAAACATACCATTAAAAACATGAATGACAAAAAAATATATATATAAAATAAGACTGATAAAATTATTGGTGAAGGAGAAAGATAAAATGAGTCCATGTCTACCTAGGATTTATTAATAAATGAATTAATGTCCCACTCGACATTCAAACCAGAAGGCGTGTGCGACTGTAACTCATAAATCCAGTATGTTTCAAGTTGCGATACACCCCTGGTTTTAGGGCTACCCCTCCAAGGGGAGACAAATTGATCGATTACCAGGAATTGAGTGCCAGCAGGGTTTCTATTGTGATGTGCCCTGTAGTGCCTCGGTACTGTGTGCTGTGTGTCACCACTGAGAATGAGGGCTATGTGTTCACCAACCCGCACAGAAAAAGATCGTATAGTGCGGCCGAAGTATTGCTTACCACACGGACAAGTTATAAGATAAACCACATATTTAGTGGCACATGTGTAAAAACGCTTGATGGAATAAGTTTTACCCGTGATGGTGGAATTAAATTCCAAAGTCTTACTTCTCCCTGAAGTGTTAAATCTACACACAGAGCATTTCTTACAAGGGTGATAACCCACTAGTTGATAAAAAAAGGAGGGCCGCACCGGGGGATTGATAATATTAGGTGCGATTTTACTCTGAAGTGTAGGGACACCTCTAAACACCACTTTGGCTTGTTCCGGTAATACACTGTGTAGAACTCGATCATTCTTCAGTACTCCCCAATGTTTCGCTATGATGGCTCTAACTTGTTTATGTTGGGTGGAAAAGGATGTAAGCATTGCCCATTTAAAGTTGTTATCCTGTTCTCTTTTCGGTTTAACCTCCAAAAGGGAACCTCTGTCTATTTCTAAGGTCCTTTCAAGGTCCCGTTCAATGTCTATGGGGTTATAACCCTTCTCAATAAACCTAAGTTTAAGAACATCAGCCTGTGCTTTAAATGACTCTGTGGTGGTACAATTTCTACGGAGTCTTAAGAACTGGCTCCGTGGGACTGTGTTCAACCAGGAACGATGGTGACAGCTGTCAATGGGAATAAACCCATTTCGATCAGTTTTTTTGAAAAAGGTTTGAAACTGAAACCTCTGATCAATAATGCTGATCTCTAAGTCTAGAAATTGTATTTTGTCTCTACTGGCTGTATGTGTAAGAGAGATGCCTCTATCATTATGGTTGAGATGGCACATGAAGGTCTCCAATGACGCCATGTCACCATCCCAAAGGAGGAGGATGTCGTCTATATATCTTACCCACAGCACCAATGACGGAGTGTCATGGGCGTAGACGACATCCTCCTCCCACTTAGCCATAAAAAGATTGGCGAGGCTGGGGGCAAATTTTGCCCCCATAGCCACGCCACGTGATTGCAAATAAAAATGGTCATTAAACCAAAAATAACTATGTTTAGTGGCAAACTCTAACAATTCCATAATAAACTGGCATTGAAATGAGGCCAGAGAAGGTTCCTTCTCCAAGAAATACTGAACTGCCTCAAGTCCTTTAACATGAGGTATACAAGTGTATAATGAAGCGACATCCGCTGTCACCATGATGATGTCGCTGCATATATTAACACTTTCCAATTTTCTAATGGTGGCACCCGTATCACACAGATAGGATGGCACCCGTCTTACCAAGGGCTGTAAGTAGTGATCAATATACCGACCGACTCTGGAAGTGACCGAATTGATACCACTTACAATTGGTCGACCAGGTGGATGTATGGGGTCCTTATGGACCTTGGGCAAAAAGTATATAGTGGGAATCCTAGGGACTGTGGGGACTAAAAAAGCTTTCTCCTTCTTATTTAAAATGGATCGATCGAAACCACTGTCAACCAACTTTTGAAGATCAGCTTTAAAGCGAGAAGTGGGGTTAGTAGTTAACATCTGGTATGTACCAGGCTCATTTAAAATCCTGTACATCTCCTTTTCATAGTCACATTTATCTAATATGACTATGCCACCCCCTTTGTCCGCCGGACAAATTACCAAATCTCTGTTGTGACACAGAGATTTAAGGCCGGTATCGGACAAAGGGCGGCGGTGTGTACGGCTCACCGGCAACTCTGCTAGATCTTTAAGTACAAGATCCTTAAAAATACTAACTGCAGGTGCCACCGGGACTGGTGGGTTGAATAAGGACGGATTAGACAAACCCGAGTGAACAGTTCCAGATGTGGCCGCTCTATTTTCACTCATGATGGGATTGGTGATAAGGTAACGTTGTATGTTCACTTTACGAATATACTTTTGAATATCGATGAATGTGTCAAATTTATTCAATTTCTTGGGTGGGGCAAACTTGAGGCCCTTATCCAAGACAATTAATTCATCATTCGTAAAGACCTTGGAGCTTAAATTAAAAACCCCTTGGCCCTTTACATGCGCCTTTTCTTTCCTTTTCTGGATTCTCCTCCCCCCTCTGGTCCCTCTCCTGGGTCGGGGCCCCTTTTGCGTGGGGCTAGGTCCCTGTAAAAATCCCGACCTCTGGTGGAAGAATCTCGATCATAATTAGATGAATGGTATGGATTCCTGATGTGCGTGTGATAGCTATCATCACGTACCTCACCAAGTGGAGAGAATCTGTTGTGAGTAGAAATGGGTGGAGGGCCATAATATGGGGATTGGTCTCGGTGGTACCCGGAATGTTCACCATACCTGGCTGGGGATGAATCATGATAATAATGATCATAGTCATGATTATATTGGACATTAGAATATTGAGGATACCCTCTGGAATGACCCCTGGTACCCCTGTTGCCTCTAGATTTTCCTCTCCCTCTGTGATGCTGATTTGGAGTGTGAGGACCCGATTGGTGTGCCCTGGTCCAAGAACCTCGAGAATCTCCACCTCGTGTATCACGTAGAGGGGGAGCCATAGAAGGCGCGACAGGAAGTTGACTCATATTTGGACCTCTTGAAGAGGTAGGGGCAGATGAGGTGGAAGGCAACAAAGCTGGAGTAGAATCCATATCCGCTCCAGAGGAGGCAGAAAAAAGTTTTTGCCAAGCAAAAACTGTGCCATTTTTGTAATCACCTGTATCCCTAGAATATTTTTTATGTTTTTTGTGCTTTTGATCCCTATCTTCCTTTTCCAGGAAGTTTTGTAGATTAGCTGAGAGGGATGCATACTCTAGAGAGTTTTTATGTGACAATAACTTGTCTTTGAGATCTTTGATCTCTCTATCCAACACCGTCAGCCTAACCTTTTTCTTGGAGATCAAAACGCCCAAAAACTTAATGCCCGCATCGTTAAAATAATTAAACCAAGCATCTATCTCGAGATCACCTTGTTGAGGTTGAACCTCCCACCTAAGGCTTCTCGGGACCATGCGATCTGTAATGTAACGTTCCAAAAACGCAAGGTCCCACTGTAAATGCAGTTCTGAAGGCATCACATTTTTCAATCTAGCAAAGAGACCACCTATCTCGGTATCACTACCTGTGGCAATAAAAACACCCTCTGTATTAACAGTATGGGCTGCCCTGTAATCAAACACGTCCATCATAGATGGCACCATAGATGGCATATATCAATAAAGGCCGCTGCAGAATTAAATCAAAGAACAGAAAAAAACCAAATACAAAACAATTCTGCGCCGCCTAGTGGAATAGCAGCTCACACAACCAGTTGAAAATGGTGAGAACAAACAAAAACAAAAAAGTGTAGCGCTAAACTAAATGAGGACTGCACTTTGATCAAGTGCAGTATAAACAGTGATATGTGATTAAACAATCAACATGACATCTAACACAGATATGTGAAAATGTTCAGATAATCCACCGTGATGAAAATTAAATCAAACAATCCACCGTGATGAGAATTATATAACATTGAAAATCATCAAAAAAAATACTGTCACATACATTGCATACATTAAATGACAATATAATAAATGAATATTAGAATGGTGAATGACAATCAAAATAATAGTGCTCCCAAAAAAACTTGACGTGAAGTGACCACCACCAATCGATTGTAGAAAAGGCTTACCGGAGAGAGTGGACCCCAAAAACATGCGTTCAAAGGGTCAACCAGGCAAGGGTGAGCCACTGTGAACAGCAAATCCTCAGCAACAATTCAAACGGGAACCACAAGCTTCAATCCAGGATGGAAAAAAGTAATCGCTCCTGTCCGAATGTGCGATGAAACTTACGGACAGTGTCCGATTGGGACCAGGTAGTGTTACCAGATGAGTTGCAAAAAAGTAAAGGAAAGAAAAGGCACATAGCGTGATACTGTATAAAGGGGTAATTTAATGTAGGTAGGAACACTTACATTTAAAAGAGTATAACAGCGCTTGTCAAATGGTCAAAAATGGCAACAGTAAGGTCTCCTGACGCGTTTCGCATCCTAATGCATCATCTGGGGTGATCCCCCACTGCTGCCCACCCTGAATATATAGATAATGTGACCCCCTGTTAGAGAGGCCATCCCCTGGGCGTTCCTGTGTTGATAAATCACTTCCTGGTTCAACCAAGATGGAAGCCCCCTATGTGTTCCAAGCCTCTATCTGGGACTCTCTCCGTATATGTGATAACATGAAATCTGGAGGTGTACCAACATGGCCGCCCACCATGTGTGTCAAGCCTCTAATGTCGAGTGGGACATTAATTCATTTATTAATAAATCCTAGGTAGACATGGACTCATTTTATCTTTCTCCTTCACCAATAATTTTATCAGTCTTATTTTATATATATATTTTTTTGTCATTCATGTTTTTAATGGTATGTTTCCAGTAGGCCATGTACATATAGAAATATATAATGTTGCTTTATGTATTTTGTGGGAGTACATCCCTTGGGCGTGAGTAAATGCTAATATATGGGGAGGTGCTCACCTATTTAGTTATATTCCAAGCCAACCACTTTCTGCACATTAATATGGCCTACATAGGAATACAGGGATTATATTGAAGCTCTGTAGGAGAGTGTGATTCATTTCACAGATCTCTATATATCATATCATGGACTGTGGTCACGTCCATTTTTATCATTTTAGTTTTATAATAAATTTTTATTATGCCGAGTTATGCTTGGTTTTACATTAAATTGTATGTTTTTATTTTAATTTTCGGTGGAACCACTTGCATAGTATAAATTCTGTCATTAGATTTTTTATATACTGATTTAATCAGATAGTTTATAGTCCTCCTGTCAGCCATTGCTGGAACGCATTTATTATTGCGTTCCAGAATACAACACACTTCTATTATGTTGCTGTCCAGATTTTAATTGGCTGGCGAGGCATCACGTGATTGCATTCATGTTATTAACACATTCTCTCTTTTGGGCGTGTCGCTATGCAGTCACATACCATGCTGTGCCGTCTGTCCCATTATAAAACTTGCGGATGCGCGATGTCAGCAACCTCATAGTGAGGCTTGGTGCGCGCCCGCGACGTTGAGCCGTCCTCTCCAATGTCAATTGTGGACGTGCGATATCAGTAAGTTCACAGTGAGGCTTGGTGCGCGCCTGCACGTCGGACCGAGGCGCGGCACGCAAGCGACACTGTATTACTTCCGGAAAATCTGAGCGAGGTTAGATCCGCAGCATGGATCCAGAACAAGGCTTGATACACAAGCCTGCAATGCAATGCGGTCGCTCGTTGTGCGGCTTGGATGAGCTTTTCGTCATATTAATGGCACTGCCTGGTTATACCAGGCTTGTTGCCTTATACAAATAAAGGTTTATTAATTTGGATTAAATATTTAGTAGATAGCCCAGTCCTGCCTGAATCACTTAGAGGCTTGACACACATGGTGGGCGGCCATGTTGGTACACCTCCAGATTTCATGTTATCACATATACGGAGAGAGTCCCAGATAGAGGCTTGGAACACATAGGGGGCTTCCATCTTGGTTGAACCAGGAAGTGATTTATCAACACAGGAACGCCCAGGGGATGGCCTCTCTAACAGGGGGTCACATTATCTATATATTCAGGGTGGGCAGCAGTGGGGGATCACCCCAGATGATGCATTAGGATGCGAAACGCGTCAGGAGACCTTACTGTTGCCATTTTTGACCATTTGACAAGCGCTGTTATACTCTTTTAAATGTAAGTGTTCCTACCTACATTAAATTACCCCTTTATACAGTATCACGCTATGTGCCTTTTCTTTCCTTTACTTTTTTGCAACTCATCTGGTAACACTACCTGGTCCCAATCGGACACTGTCCGTAAGTTTCATCGCACATTCGGACAGGAGCGATTACTTTTTTCCATCCTGGATTGAAGCTTGTGGTTCCCGTTTGAATTGTTGCTGAGGATTTGCTGTTCACAGTGGCTCACCCTTGCCTGGTTGACCCTTTGAACGCATGTTTTTGGGGTCCACTCTCTCCGGTAAGCCTTTTCTACAATCGATTGGTGGTGGTCACTTCACGTCAAGTTTTTTTGGGAGCACTATTATTTTGATTGTCATTCACCATTCTAATATTCATTTATTATATTGTCATTTAATGTATGCAATGTATGTGACAGTATTTTTTTTGATGATTTTCAATGTTATATAATTCTCATCACGGTGGATTGTTTGATTTAATTTTCATCACGGTGGATTATCTGAACATTTTCACATATCTGTGTTAGATGTCATGTTGATTGTTTAATCACATATCACTGTTTATACTGCACTTGATCAAAGTGCAGTCCTCATTTAGTTTAGCGCTACACTTTTTTGTTTTTGTTTGTTCTCACCATTTTCAACTGGTTGTGTGAGCTGCTATTCCACTAGGCGGCGCGGAATTTTTTTGTATTTGTTTTTTTTCTGTTCTTTGATTTAATTCTGCAGCGGCCTTTATTGATATATGCCATCTATGGTGCCATCTATGATGGACGTGTTTGATTACAGGGCAGCCCGTACTGTTAATACAGAGGGTGTTTTTATTGCCACAGGTAGTGATACCGAGATAGGTGGTCTCTTTGCTAGATTGAAAAATGTGATGTCTTCAGAACTGCATTTACAGTGGGACCTTGCGTTTTTGGAACGTTACATTACAGATCGCATGGTCCCGAGAAGCCTTAGGTGGGAGGTTCAACCTCAACAAGGTGATCTCGAGATAGATGCTTGGTTTAATTATTTTAACGATGCGGGCATTAAGTTTTTGGGCGTTTTGATCTCCAAAAAAAAGGTTAGGCTGACGGTGTTGGATAGAGAGATCAAAGATCTCAAAGACAAGTTATTGTCACATAAAAACTCTCTAGAGTATGCATCCCTCTCAGCTAATCTACAAAACTTCCTGGAAAAGGAAGATAGGGATCAAAAGCACAAAAAACATAAAAAATATTCTAGGGATACAGGTGATTACAAAAATGGCACAGTTTTTGCTTGGCAAAAACTTTTTTCTGCCTCCTCTGGAGTGGATATGGATTCTACTCCAGCTTTGTTGCCTTCCACCTCATCTGCCCCTACCTCTTCAAGAGGTCCAAATATGAGTCAACTTCCTGTCGCGCCTTCTATGGCTCCCCCTCTACGTGATACACGAGGTGGAGATTCTCGACGTTTTTGGACCAGGGCACACCAATCGGGTCCTCACACTCCAAATCAGCATCACAGAGGGAGAGGAAAATCTAGAGGCAACAGGGGTACCAGGGGTCATTCCAGAGGGTATCCTCAATATTCTAATGTCCAATATAATCATGACTATGATCATTATTATCATGATTCATCCCCAGCCAGGTATGGTGAACATTCCGGGTACCACCGAGACCAATCCCCATATTATGGCCCTCCACCCATTTCTACTCACAACAGATTCTCTCCACTTGGTGAGGTACGTGATGATAGCTATCACACGCACATCAGGAATCCATACCATTCATCTAATTATGATCGAGATTCTTCCACCAGAGGTCGGGATTTTTACAGGGACCTAGCCCCACGCAAAAGGGGCCCCGACCCAGGAGAGGGACCAGAGGGGGGAGGAGAATCCAGAAAAGGAAAGAAAAGGCGCATGTAAAGGGCCAAGGGGTTTTTAATTTAAGCTCCAAGGTCTTTACGAATGATGAATTAATTGTCTTGGATAAGGGCCTCAAGTTTGCCCCACCCAAGAAATTGAATAAATTTGACACATTCATCGATATTCAAAAGTATATTCGTAAAGTGAACATACAACGTTACCTTATCACCAATCCCATCATGAGTGAAAATAGAGCGGCCACATCTGGAATTGTTCACTCGGGTTTGTCTAATCCGTCCTTATTCAACCCACCAGTCCCAGTGGCACCTGCAGTTAGTATTTTTAAGGATCTTGTACTTAAAGATCTAGCAGAGTTGCCGGTGAGCCGTACACACCGCCGCCCTTTGTCCGATACCGGCCTTAAATCTCTGTGTCACAACAGAGATTTGGTAATTTGTCCGGCGGACAAAGGGGGTGGCATAGTCATATTAGATAAATGTGACTATGAAAAGGAGATGTACAGGATTTTAAATGAGCCTGGTACATACCAGATGTTAACTACTAACCCCACTTCTCGCTTTAAAGCTGATCTTCAAAAGTTGGTTGACAGTGGTTTCGATCGATCCATTTTAAATAAGAAGGAGAAAGCTTTTTTAGTCCCCACAGTCCCTAGGATTCCCACTATATACTTTTTGCCCAAGGTCCATAAGGACCCCATACATCCACCTGGTCGACCAATTGTAAGTGGTATCAATTCGGTCACTTCCAGAGTCGGTCGGTATATTGATCACTACTTACAGCCCTTGGTAAGACGGGTGCCATCCTATCTGTGTGATACGGGTGCCACCATTAGAAAATTGGAAAGTGTTAATATATGCAGCGACATCATCATGGTGACAGCGGATGTCGCTTCATTATACACTTGTATACCTCATGTTAAAGGACTTGAGGCAGTTCAGTATTTCTTGGAGAAGGAACCTTCTCTGGCCTCATTTCAATGCCAGTTTATTATGGAATTGTTAGAGTTTGCCACTAAACATAGTTATTTTTGGTTTAATGACCATTTTTATTTGCAATCACGTGGCGTGGCTATGGGGGCAAAATTTGCCCCCAGCCTCGCCAATCTTTTTATGGCTAAGTGGGAGGAGGATGTCGTCTACGCCCATGACACTCCGTCATTGGTGCTGTGGGTAAGATATATAGACGACATCCTCCTCCTTTGGGATGGTGACATGGCGTCATTGGAGACCTTCATGTGCCATCTCAACCATAATGATAGAGGCATCTCTCTTACACATACAGCCAGTAGAGACAAAATACAATTTCTAGACTTAGAGATCAGCATTATTGATCAGAGGTTTCAGTTTCAAACCTTTTTCAAAAAAACTGATCGAAATGGGTTTATTCCCATTGACAGCTGTCACCATCGTTCCTGGTTGAACTCAGTCCCACGGAGCCAGTTCTTAAGACTCCGTAGAAATTGTACCACCAAAGAGTCATTTAAAGCACAGGCTGATGTTCTTAAACTTAGGTTTATTGAGAAGGGTTATAACCCCATAGACATTGAACGGGACCTTGAAAGGACCTTAGAAATAGACAGAGGTTCCCTTTTGGAGGTTAAACCGAAAAGAGAACAGGATAACAACTTTAAATGGGCAATGCTTACATCCTTTTCCACCCAACATAAACAAGTTAGAGCCATCATAGCGAAACATTGGGGAGTACTGAAGAATGATCGAGTTCTACACAGTGTATTACCGGAACAAGCCAAAGTGGTGTTTAGAGGTGTCCCTACACTTCAGAGTAAAATCGCACCTAATATTATCAATCCCCCGGTGCGGCCCTCCTTTTTTTATCAACTAGTGGGTTATCACCCTTGTAAGAAATGCTCTGTGTGTAGATTTAACACTTCAGGGAGAAGTAAGACTTTGGAATTTAATTCCACCATCACGGGTAAAACTTATTCCATCAAGCATTTTTACACATGTGCCACTAAATATGTGGTTTATCTTATAACTTGTCCGTGTGGTAAGCAATACGTCGGCCGCACTATACAATCTTTTTCTGTGCGGGTTGGTGAGCACATAGCCCTCATTCTCAGTGGTGACACACAGCACACAGTACCGAGGCACTACAGGGCACATCACAATAGAAACCCTGCTGGCACTCAATTCCTGGTAATCGATCAATTTGTCTCCCCTTGGAGGGGTAGCCCTAAAACCAGGGGTGTATCGCAACTTGAAACATACTGGATTTATGAGTTACAGTCGCACACGCCTTCTGGTTTGAATGTCGAGTGGGACATTAATTCATTTATTAATAAATCCTAGGTAGACATGGACTCATTTTATCTTTCTCCTTCACCAATAATTTTATCAGTCTTATTTTATATATATATTTTTTTGTCATTCATGTTTTTAATGGTATGTTTCCAGTAGGCCATGTACATATAGAAATATATAATGTTGCTTTATGTATTTTGTGGGAGTACATCCCTTGGGCGTGAGTAAATGCTAATATATGGGGAGGTGCTCACCTATTTAGTTATATTCCAAGCCAACCACTTTCTGCACATTAATATGGCCTACATAGGAATACAGGGATTATATTGAAGCTCTGTAGGAGAGTGTGATTCATTTCACAGATCTCTATATATCATATCATGGACTGTGGTCACGTCCATTTTTATCATTTTAGTTTTATAATTAATTTTTATTATGCCGAGTTATGCTTGGTTTTACATTAAATTGTATGTTTTTATTTTAATTTTCGGTGGAACCACTTGCATAGTATAAATTCTGTCATTAGATTTTTTATATACTGATTTAATCAGATAGTTTATAGTCCTCCTGTCAGCCATTGCTGGAACGCATTTATTATTGCGTTACAGAATACAACACACTTCTATTATGTTGCTGTCCAGATTTTAATTGGCTGGCGAGGCATCACGTGATTGCATTCATGTTATTAACACATTCTCTCTTTTGGGCGTGTCGCTATGCAGTCACATACCATGCTGTGCCGTCTGTCCCATTATAAAACTCGCGGATGCGCGATGTCAGCAACCTCATAGTGAGGCTTGGTGCGCGCCCGCGACGTTGAGCCGTCCTCTCCAATGTCAATTGTGGACGTGCGATATCAGTAAGTTCACAGTGAGGCTTGGTGCGCGCCTGCACGTCGGACCGAGGCGCGGCACGCAAGCGACACTGTATTACTTCCGGAAAATCTGAGCGAGGTTAGATCCGCAGCATGGATCCAGAACGAGGCTTGATACACAAGCCTGCAATGCAATGCGATCGCTCGTTGTGCGGCTTGGATGAGCTTTTCGTCATATTAATGGCACTGCCTGGTTATACCAGGCTTGTTGCCTTATACAAATAAAGGTTTATTAATTTGGATTAAATATTTAGTAGATAGCCCAGTCCTGCCTGAATCACTTAGAGGCTTGACACACATGGTGGGCGGCCATGTTGGTACACCTCCAGATTTCATGTTATCACATATACGGAGAGAGTCCCAGATAGAGGCTTGGAACACATAGGGGGATTCCATCTTGGTTGAACCAGGAAGTGATTTATCAACACAGGAACGCCCAGGGGATGGCCTCTCTAACAGGGGGTCACATTATCTATATATTCAGGGTGGGCAGCAGTGGGGGATCAACCCAGATGATGCATTAGGATGCGAAACGCGTCGGGAGACCTTACTGTTGCCATTTTTGACCATTTGACAAGCGCTGTTATACTCTTTTAAATGTAAGTGTTCCTACCTACATTAAATTACCCCTTTATACAGTATCACGCTATGTGCCTTTTCTTTCCTTTACTTTTTTGCAACTCATCTGGTAACACTACCTGGTCCCAATCGGACACTGTCCGTAAGTTTCATCGCACATTCGGACAGGAGCGATTACTTTTTTCCATCCTGGATTGAAGCTTGTGGTTCCCGTTTTTAATTGTTGCTGAGGATTTGCTGTTCACAGTGGCTCACCCTTGCCTGGTTGACCCTTTGAACGCATGTTTTTGGGGTCCACTCTCTCCGGTAAGCCTTTTCTACAATCGATTGGTGGTGGTCACTTCACGTCAAGTTTTTTTGGGAGCACTATTATTTTGATTGTCATTCACCATTCTAATATTCATTTATTATATTGTCATTTAATGTATGCAATGTATGTGACAGTATTTTTTTTGATGATTTTCAATGTTATATAATTCTCATCACGGTGGATTGTTTGATTTAATTTTCATCACGGTGGATTATCTGAACATTTTCACATATCTGTGTTAGATGTCATGTTGATTGTTTAATCACATATCACTGTTTATACTGCACTTGATCAAAGTGCAGTCCTCATTTAGTTTAGCGCTACACTTTTTTGTTTTTGTTTTTGTTTTTTTTTTATCCATGTGTTGATGGCCTCCAAACAGCTGGCAAGGGTGGCATCAGCCGTCCGGTTCCTAGGAATCTTCAGGTAGACCTGGGTGTCGTCCGCAAAAACATGGTACTGGATGGCGTGGGACTTTAGCAGCTCGGCAAGGGGCCTCATATAGATATTAAACAGGGGTGACAAGGCAGAGCCCTGTGGCACTCCGTAGTCCAGGGTGGTGTACTTAGAGTAAAAGGGGCCAGTCTTGACTCCCTGAACTCTACCCTCTAAAAAAGAGGCCACCTGTCAGTACTAGGATCCCTTTAGGACCCAGCACAACTCACCTGAAATGGCCTTTGCCTGGGAAACAACAGTGATTGGCCAGCTCACCTTTAAATAACCTGTATCATCATCCAATCAGTGCTCGTGATAGAGTTACCTTTGTGTGCCACTGTTTGATCCAGCTGATATCTGCTCTGTGTTTTTCGTGTATGACCCGGCTCGTTTGACCCTGCTTGCTCGCTTCTGATTCGGTACCATTTGGACTCTGATCTACCTGTGTATGACCCAGCTTGCCTAGACTACGCTTTGCCTAATTCTACTGTAGTACCTCCATCTGCAGCGGTGAACTAAAAGCACCAGCCAACCTCCATTTGCAGCGGTGAACTACAAGAACCAGCCAACATCCATCTGCAGTGGTGAACTACAAGCACCAGCTAACATCTACCTTCATCTGCAGCAGTGAACTACAAGTCCCAGCAGACCTGCTCATGGTATGTGCTCTTGTTCTTGAAGTCTTTGCATAATCAGCACACCTGCACTGTTACCTGTCATCTGCTCCTAGCCTGACATTATCACGAGCCATACATAAAAGGGAAACCTATCATGGATCCTGAGCAGGCTCGATTGTTTGCACAGGAACTTTGCCGTTTATCCCATCAAGTTCAGGAAATGGCCACAGAGCTCACCAAGGTGCAATCTCCTTCTACTACCACCGCTACAAAAACTCTATCTGAACCAAAAATTCATTTGCCTGACCCGTTTTCTGGTGACCGTAAAGGGTTTTGCAACTTTAAAAACAGCTGCAAATTATATTTCAAGTTAAGGCCATCCTCGTCTGGCTCTGAAACTCAGAGGGTTCAAATCATTATCTCTCTACTACAGGGTGACCTCCAGGCTTGGGCCTTTAACCTGGAACCAAACCATCCAGCCCTGCTAACCGTAGATGCCTTCTTTGAAGCCCTCAGTTTGCTGTATGATGATCCAGATCGCGCTGCTACTGCAGAATCAACCCTGCGTAACTTAAAGCAAGGAACTACCACAGCTGAAATGTATTGCTCAGAGTTTCGCAGGTGGGCCCCGGAATCTGGCTGGAATGATGCAGCTCTCCGCAACCAGTTTAGAATAGGCCTTTCAGATGCAATTAAGGATGCTCTGGTCAACTTCTCCTACCCAGCCTCACTGGAGGAGGCTATGTGTCTAGCCATTAGAATTGACCGCCGCCAGCGAGAGAGGAGGCGAGAACAAACAACGGCTGTGGCAAACTATATACCTCCCTTGCCACCTGACTATTCCACCTCCAGTGCCAGATCTGAGGAAGAACCTATGAAGTTAGGCTCCACCCGGTTATCTGCCCAGGAACACACACGCCGGCGTAACATGGGACTCTGCTTATATTGTGGCCTCAAGGGTCATATGCTCCGTTCGTGCCCTACACGTCCGGGAAACTCCAGGACCTAGGTGATTGTGGGGAGGTCACCTTAGGTCTGCTTTCATCTCCCCAGGGGGACAATCGTATACTTTTACCCAGTGTTATTCACTTTGGAACAGGGACTCATGAACTGCTGGGCTTGGTAGATTCTGGAGCCGCTGATAATTTTATTGATAAGACTCTGATTACCTCTTTGTCCCTGGAAACTCATGCGCTAGATTGCCCAGTTCGCCTGATTTCTGTGGATAATCGGCCTCTCTCACAAAATCTAGTGCTCCAATCCACCAACTCTTTCCAGTTACAATTGGGGGCCTTGCATTGGGAGAAGATTTCATGTCTTGTCATTGACTCTCCATCCACTCATTTTGATCCTAGGCCTTCCTTGGCTTCAGAAGCACAATCCCGTAATTGACTGGCGAACAGGAAATATTCTGGCTTGGTCCAATCAGTGTAAAAAAAACTGCATCCAGCACCCTGTTCGACTTGCTATGTGCCAAGTGGGAATGGAACAGATTCCGCTTTGTTATAAGGACTTTCAGGATGTGTTTTCTAAAGGGATTGCTGACACTTTACCTCCTCATCGCAGTTATGATTGTCCCATTGACCTCTTGCCTGACACTACGCCTCCTCGAGGGAGAGTCTTTCCACTGTCTGAGCCAGAGAATCTTGCTTTGCAAGAATACATCCAGGAAAACCTAGCTAAGGGTTTCATCCGTCCCTCCACTTCTCCCGCAGGCGCAGGATGCTTCTTTGTCCCAAAGAAGGATGGGGGACTAAGGCTTTGTGTTGACTACAGAGGTCTAAATAAAATAACTGTTCCCAATCGGTAACCTTTTCCTCTCATCACAGAGTTGTTCTCCCAAATCCAGGGAGCAAAAATCTTCTCCAAACTGGACTTAAGGGGAGCCTATAATCTAGTGCGCAACCGTGCAGGAGATGAATGGAAGACAGCCTTTAACACCAAGGATGGCCATTACGAATGTCTTGTCATGCCTTTCGGTCTCAGGAATGCACCAGCTGTCTTTCAAAACTTTATGAATGACATTTTCCGTGACCTGTTGGGTCACTTCATGCTTGTATACTTAGATGATATTTTGATATACTCTCCCAATCTTGAAAAACATCACAGGCACGTCTGCTCAGTATTGGCCCGATTAATGGCTCATTCCCTTTTTGTTAAGCCCGAAAAATGTTTATTTCATGTCAAACAAGTACCTTTCCTGGTGCTGTTGCTGTTGTTCTCTGTTCTGCTCTTCGCAGGGTGGTTCACCTGCTCCATGATTGTTCCCATGATGTTCCCCCAATTGTAATGTCAATATCTCTTTCACATATGAATGGCGGGTAAGATAAGTCTGATGTCTTGGAATGTATGTGGTATGAATCCTAAGGTAAAGAGATCTCTCATATTTGACTTTATAAAGCGATATAAACCTCATATTATTCTACTAAAGGAAACCCCCCCTACAGGGCTCTAAAGTTATGGCCTTAAAAAAATCTAACATCATGCGGGTACTTCATGCAGAATACTCCACCTACTCGAGAGGGGTGGCTATTCTGGTCACCAAAAAAGCTGCGGCGCACATTATACAGGTCATATTGGACCCTAATGGTAGATATGCCATACTGGTTTGTCAAATGTTTAATGTATGCTTAACATTGGTGTGTGCGTATGTTCCCCATCTCATTCTCTTTCTAGGTGCTGGAGAGTATTTTGAAAGAAGCTGTGGGGATAGCACAGGGCCCACTACTATTACTGGGAGACTTCAATGCAGTGTCAGATAGGGACTTGGACAGGCATGAATGTGTAACTGAATCTCGTCGTGTCTTTTCCTCCTGGCTAGAGAGTTATGCGCTCACAGATGTGTGGCGGCAAAGAAATCCTGGAGTCAGAGAATACTCCTGTCACTCCGAGACTCATAAGACACTGTCTAGAATAGACCTACTACTCTCATCTATAGATGGTCTCCCTCTCATATCCAGTGTCCGATATCTCCCAAGAGCCATTTCGGATCATTCCCCATTAGAGGTCATATTGGACCTGAATGCTCCACGGGGACGACGACACTGACGTATGAATACACAGTGGCTGCAGGAGGAATTTATCACTCTGGGATTCAAGGAAGCTATTGATCAGTACTGGAGGGAGAATGGGGCGGAAACGCTGGTTGCTAATCAATAGGACGCCTTTAAGGCGACTATGAAAGGGGTGTTTGCTACTGAAACAAGACATTTTTCCAAAGCTCTGGACTCTGATGTAAACGCAGAACTTAAGGCTACTATTGCAGAAAGGGAATATATACATGATCCATCTCCTAGTAACTATCACTTGTGGCAAGATGTGACGCAACAGTACAAACTAGTTCTGACTGAAGCTAGCGAAAAAAAACAATTACAACTGACCAGATCCCTTTTTGAATTTGGAGACAAAAGTGGCCGCTTGCTGGCTTTTTTGGCGAAGCCACTTTACGCTCCGATTTCGGTGCTATAACTCAGACGACCTAGTGGAGAAGTGGTGAGGGACTCTCCTGGGATTCTAAACACATTTTTGGAGTTCTATGAGGCCCTCTACCAGACCCAGACTTGTCACACCGATCAGGAATTGTCCTCATACTTAGAGGGCCTGACCCTGCCCTCTCTGACACAAGAGGATAGTGCTGCTTTGGAACACTCCATAACACAAGAAGATGTATTGCTATATCCTCTTTTAAACCTGGTAAGTCACCTGGACTGGATGGGCTTCCAGCTGACTGGTACTGTAACGACACCCCCCAATATGAAAGGGGTTAACGCCGTTTAGAATATTCCCTCTCTGAACACACAACCACTATCGACCCTCCACAGCCAGGCGACCACTTCCCATAGGATTAATCCTTCCAGAGATACGAGACAACGCTCTGTATTTCAAGTTCCAAAACAGGGAATGACTTTATTTTCAAAACACATGGTAACACATTTCTCTTCAAAACCCTTCCCTCCCATCCTTGGGGGAACAGGGCGGGTTAAACTGTCCAATGACAATGGTGATACAGGTCAGGTGTGTTCAAACTTCTCCTTCAGTAAACAGTCTTAGCAGGAGGGGTGATTCCCCCCCCCTCCTCACAGAAGACACTTCAACATCCCATAATATGCAGCCAGACGGTCGACCAGCTCCAATCCACATCATCACAGTAGCAGACTTAATTCATAATAGACAATAGAATGCAATCACACCTCATCACAGCAAGGATTACACAACCCCCAACCACAGTACACACCCAATCTAGATACAATGTATAAACAGCATTGAATGTGGCTATCATAGGTCATAGTGGGGTTTTTCCATCCACCCTGTGTCCAAAGTGACCCCCCTGTCACACATCTCCCCTTTTGGCAGGAGACTAACAGAGGAGGGGACCCCAGACGGGTTGACTCCGCAGTTAGTCCATAGGTCCATTCTTCTAATGCTGGTATCCACACGGCATCCCAAATAAATTGCTCCAAACAGAGCATTACTTACCCAGCCAACCTCTGCCTCTCTTAGAGAACATACCCGCCGCTGGGTAGAGGCCTGGACTGGCCTTTCTCCCTGGAGTCCTTTCAGCCGCTGGAAAGAAGACAGGCTGACTGGGCTCAGTCCGTCATGCTGTTGGGGATCTGGGCCGACTGCCCAGCATCCCTGGGGTATACAAGTGGAGACTGAAGTCCCATCCACTTGGGGTAGGTGAAAATCCCCCAGTGCTTGCAAAGCAAGGCTGACATCCTCCTGTCTCAGTGTCACAGCATTTTCTGGGGTTGTGTCAGTGAGGACCGAAGTCCCATCCAATACCACAGGAACTCCCTCTTCTGTTAGTTGAGAGCAGAGGCCCGTGGCACTCTGCTCTGTTGCCAGCTCTTCTGCTGGGTGGCTGTGAGTGGAGACCGCAGTCCCATCCACCGATATCAGCTCAAGTTGCCATTGTGTGCAGAGGCCAGTAGCATTCTGCCCTGCTGCCAGTGATCCAGATGGGGGTAAAAGCTTTACCACCTCAGCTTGTTGGTGAAGAGAGGGGCCAACTGCCCCGGCTCCCTGAAACTCCACAGTTGTTTCCGGTGCTGGGCAGAGGTTGCTAGCACTCTGCCCTGTTGCCAGCACTTCTGCTGGGGACTCCACATCATCTGCTCTGGCTAACTGTTGGGGAGGGAAAATGACTGCTTCTCCTCCCTGCATCTCCGAAATCCACTGGGAAAGAGGAACCATCACCTTCTCACCTCGGGCCTCCAAAACTGCCACGGGTGTAGAGCAGGGGTCTGCAGTACTCTGTCCTGCTGCCAGTGCTTGGGCAGGCGATGCATAATCCATAACATCCTCTGAACAGTCCCTTAAGTCCATACCTTCTGTAATCTGTAGCTGGGAAGATGAGCCAACTGCCCTAGCTCCCTGGAACTCCATATCATTCACTTCAGCTTTAGGGATGGCAATCTTCAGATTTTCCACTGCCGATTCTTCAGCCAGGCTAGCTCCCTGGAACTCCATATCATCCACTTCGGCTTTAGGGGTGGCAATCTTCAGATTTTCCACTGCCGATTCTTCAGCCAGGCTAGCTCCCTGGAACTCCATATCATCCACTTCGGCTTTAGGGATGGCAATCTTCAGATTTTCCACTGCCGATTCTTCAGCCAGGATTTCATAGTTGTCAACTGGTATTTCCTGATAGTCCCAGGCAAAGGTAGCCCCACCCTGCTGCTGAGCAGAGTCTAGCAGCTGTTTGTAGGCAATCTCCAGCTCCCATTCCTGAACGGCCAGAAACTCCAAATCTTCCTGTGCCCAGTGCCCTTCCGAAACATTCCGTCTTTGCTCTCTGTGCTCCATTATTTCCTCCAAACGCCACTCCCGATCACTCCCAAAGTCAGGGTCCTCGGACAGCCTCCAATACAACAATCCCAGGCCATTATAGTCAAAGCCTTCCGTGGTGCTGTCATCCGCTGACCACGGGCACTCTTGGGCTACATACCACCGGAGGGCTCTGTAGCTCTCGTCTAACCGCATCTCTGCCCAGATCAGCCTGCTTAACTCAGCTGTCCACTCCTGCTTCGGTTGTTCCCCCAATAACAGCATTCGTACTTCATACTGCGACCAGTACCTTACATGGATGGAGGGGAGAACTTTTCCCTGGTGTTGCTGCTCGAGAGCTAGCACTTTCTTCCAGAGTTCGCAGCGGATTGAATCAGACCATCCCAGCAGGACCTCCTCTGATACTGGTCCTCTATGCTGTATCTGCATCTCTCGCAACCTCCTTCTGAATTCCTTTTCCATGTCGGCTGGTATCTGTATCTCTCCTCTCCTTTCAGTTGGTGCTGCTTTTTTAGGTTTTGTCTCCGATTGCCGTATTTCCGCCATTCTCTGCTCATGTTGCCGCTCATCCTGCCACGCTGGATGTCTCTAATGGCTTACCGTATGGCGGTCTCTGATGGGCTAGCACCATATAATGCCAACCGCTGTCGAACTCGTTGTTGAAACAAGTCTTCGACTGACCGGGGTCCTGCATCACCATCCCTCTGATCCATCTCCGCTAGTTCCCTGATCAAGGTGGCTTTGTTCTTTGTCCCACCGGTGCCTCCACGGCTCTCAAGTTAGTCTTTCAGCGTGGCTCTCCTGCAGGCTGCATAGCTAGTCATTCACTGTGGTGGTTTGGAGTGTCCCAGTAACTGGAGGGAAGATCCCGCTGCTGCCAACCAATGTAACGACACCCCCCAATATGAAAGGGGTTTAACGCCGTTTAGATATCTTCCCTCTCCTGGACACAAATTCACTGTCGATCCTCCACAGCCAGACGACCACTTCCCATAGGATTAATCCTTCCAGAGATACGAGACAACACTCTGTATTTCAAGTTCCTAAACAGGGAATGACTTTATTTTCAAAACACATGGTAACACATTTCTCTTCAAAACCCTTCCCTCCCATCCTTGGGGGAACAGGGCGGGTTAAACTGTCCAATGACAATGGTGATACAGGTCAGGTGTGTTCAAACTTCTCCTTCAGTAAACCGTCTTAGCAGGAGGGGTGATTCCCCCCCCTCCTCACAGAAGACACTTCAACATCCCATAATATGCAGCCAGACGGTCGACCAGCTCCAATCCACATCATCACAGTAGCAGACTTAATTCATAATAGACAATAGAATGCAATCACACCTCATCACAGCAAGGATTACACAACCCCCAACCACAGTACACACCCAATCTAGATACAATGTATAAACAGCATTGAATGTGGCTATCATAGGTCATAGTGGGGTTTTTCCATCCACCCTGTGTTCAAAGTGACCCCCCTGTCACAGGTACTAATTACATAAAGAGCAACTGGCACCGTCTTTGCAAAAAGTCTTTGTAGCGGCAGAGAAGGAAAGTATACTCCCGGATTCTATGCGGGAAGCTTTGATTGTGGTGATACCCAAACCTGGGAAGGACCTGCAGGAGTGTGAGTCATATAGGCCGATATCTCTGATCAATTCTGATGTCAAGATACTGGCCAAAGTCTTGGCCAGTAGACTGCTGTCGGTGATCCTTAAACGAATTCTGATCAGACGGGATTTATACTGGGCCGCTGCACCCAAATGAATCTTCGGCGACTATATGTCAACTTACAAGTCCAACACTCCAATACGGGTAAGAGAGTGATTGCGTCATTGGACACTAAAAAAGCATTTGATTCGGTGGAATGGGACTATATTTTTTCCCTCCTGGTTAAACTAGGCTTTGGGCCCAAATTTATATCTTGGGTAAAACTCCTATACAAAGAGGGTGAATGGGCTAATTTCAGACACCTTCCAGATCCATAGGGGAACGAGACAGGGGTGCCCCCTGTCTCCTCTCCTATTCGCCCTGGCCATTGAGCCGCTAGCAGCTAAACTCAGAACCCATGACACCATCAATGGGTTTTTTGGTTGGGGACCTGGAGGAACGTGTATCTTTATACGCGGACAATATGCTCCTATATTTGGGAGATTCTGACGCGTCTTTACCGGCTGCAGTCTCCCTCATCCAGGAGTTTGGAGATTTCTCCAGTTTCCAAATTAATTGGACCAAGTCGGTCCTTTTTTCCTCTAGATCCACAGTCAAATTTAACCCTCCCCACTCAGTGCCCCTTAGCCGTGTCATCACATTTCAAATATTTAGGGATAACGGTTCAGTTATCAGTAGATTCATTCATTGAGGTGAATCTCTGGCCCATAATTAGGGCTTTCAGGGACAGGGTCCAGACATGGAAAGACCTACCACTTACACTGCTCGGTAGAGCTAACCTATTCAAGATGATTTTCTACCTAAATTTCTTTACGTTCTCTCTAGTGCCCTAATTTATATCCCCAAAAAAAACATTTAGATATATCTATTCTTTGCTGACTTCCTTTTTGTGGGGTACCAAGGCAGCTAGGGTCTCCCTGGAACTCTTACAGCTACCAGTGAAGAGAGGAGGACTGGCGGTGCCTGACCTCCGCCACTATTACCTGGCATCGCAAATGGTACATATTCACTGGCGAATGTTACCACAGCTGAACAATGCTGCAGTTGCAGTTGAAGCGGCAGTGGTAACTTCTTATGAAACCTTACTAAACTTTTTCCTTAGGGGGGAGGTGCCCACTGCGGGAGGTAGAGAGATGCTCAAATCTGCTAAGCGAATCCTGGGGATCTGTATGAAACATATAGCGGATACTCCTCTCTATCTATCACCCAATGCCCCACTGTGGTTTAACCCCTGTTTGAAGGAATTTTTCCATTAAGACGATGGCCATAGATGGGCCAAATCTGGCCTCGTGTATCTCCATCAACTACATATGATAATGGTGAACTGAAATCATTTGTTCAGTTGAAGAGAGACCTGGATATCGCAGAGACATGGGCCTTCCAGTTCACTAGACTGAAACACGCTGCCCGCGCTCCGTTCGGGACGGGGACAGTATCTCTTGAAAATTCCAAATTGGAAAAACTCCTTGCGGCTCCTGATCACACTAAATTGATCTCTACCTACTATAATACGCTCACGGAAAAAGTAAACCCGAAGGAAAGGAAACTTGGGGACAGATGGCAGGAGATTATACCAAAACTTACAGAGGAACAGTGGGAGAATGTGTTGGCCTCATATGTGCCCACGGTTATCTCTGCTAGGGATAAATTGATACAACTCCGATACTTACACCAAATGTACTATACCCCGCTCCGGCTCTATAAAATGGGGAGGAAAGCCGTCCCAATGTGTCATAAATGTTTAGTAGCAGAAGGATCCTTTATTCATATGATATGGGACTGTAATAAGGTGCGACCGTTGTGGTCGCAAGTGACTAAGTTCATTGCGGACACATTCGATCTACCAAACATCTGTAGCCCGCTGCTGGGACTGCTGGGTGTCATAGAAGATGAGGTCATGAGTAACAATATGAGACTGCTACTAAAGTCCCATACACACGGTCGGACTTTTGGCCAACAAACTTCATTTTGAGCAAGTTGGACCAACAATCCGACCGTGTGTACGCTCCATCGGACAAACTTTTTTTTTTGTTTTGTTTTCATCGGACAAAAGTTGGGTCTGCAAATGGACAAACTTTTGGCCAATAAACGTCGGATGGAGCAAAGTCCGACCGTGTGTACAGAAAACCATAGGACTTTTGTCCGATGGACAAAACAACTAATGTTAAAATCAACCAACAATAGCAGAAGTTGACCAAAGGGTGGCGGTAAAGAGCAGAAAAACCACGTGATGTTGCAAAAAGTTATGGGAAGTTTGCAGAAAAGTCCTGTGGTGTGTATGCTATGGGTGTTCCCGACCAACTCCGTTCGGACAAAAAAACCACGGAAAAGTCAGATGGAAGTCCGACCGTGTGTATGAGGCTTTAGACTACTCCTTTTTTTATGTTCGAAAATGAATTGCTCTCCACTGGATTGAGAGGGATCCTCTCACACTGAATGCCTGGAAAAGCCTGGTCAATGCCAATATTAATATGTATAAAATGATGTACGATTCTAGGGGATATTCTAAGAAATTTATTAGAGTTTGGGAAAGGTGGATCAACTCTAGAGACACAGTGCAAACTGGCATTTAATGTGTTTGTTTTTTGGGACACTGAAAGGGGGAACTGTCAGGTACTGCGGAAGGGGACTGCGGGATCTTGGTGATGGGTGGCGAACAGCACACAGCACAAGAGTTTGAGGGAGTTTAACCTCGATGTTTGTTGCACTATATGACCATTGTGTTTTTGTTTTATAGGAGCATGTGTTATGACTACTGTTGTTTTACCTTTAACAAAAAAAAAAAACCAAGGGCTAAATGTACACTTAAACAGCACCAAAGAGATGAGAGATCTTTAATGTTTGTCTTTACACTGCTCTAGCGCACCCACCTATCCCCCAGCCTGCATTTAAATCGGCTTCTCGCAGGGGGAGAAAGGCACACCGCGCTATCAGTCCATACCCTCTTGTGCAAAAGGTTAAGCAGTGTTATTGTTGGGTCTTGTCTGCAGCCAGGGCCAGAATCCTCCCGAGAATGATTCTCGCCTCTACCGTGAGTAGAGGCAAGTCCTTAACTTCCTCAGTAACGTGAATGTCCACACCAGCTGAAACTCCAACTCAAGATTTATTCTCGCTTTACAATACACAGTCTCTTGGATAGGAAAAATGTTGGAGCAAAGGAACAGAACAGCTCAAGGTGTGGAGGAGGTCCAGGCACAAACGTAGCTCTTCACTGTACTACTCAGATTCTCAAGCAGTATACTAGGTGCACAGTCTCTGCCACAGACCGTGAGTTTGGTCTCTGCTACAGACCCGGTGAATAAGGCCACTGCCACTGACCTGTTGAACGTGAACTTCCTTCTTAGAACATGGCCCCTATTAAGGAGAAGATGTCCCCCTAGAGAGTCAACAGACCCTTCCTTCACCGTGACTCCTGCATCGGTCCTTCGGAATGATCCTCCCTTCTCTGAGAGTGCGGGTCCCCTTGCAAGGCGGCACCCTGGACTCCTCAATCCTTAGCGGACCCCAGCCAAAGGTGCTGGGCCCCGGGCCTTCTCCACATTCCCTGGGTATTCATACCCAGGCAAACAGGACGGCAGGGTAGTACCTCACCCCAGGCTAAAGGTGCCTAAGATGGAACAGGAACACAGCCTCCGGGCCTAGGGCACCCGGAGATCAATCATACTCACGCCCAGGCTGAAGGTGGACCCCGATCAGGAGATGTCTGCCCCTTTTATATCCTCTCCCGGCATGCACAGCAGGTTCCCCGCCCCAACGTACGGCTGCCGAGAGGGGGCACAAAAGGCACAGTACTACGCTCGCGGTTCAACCCTGGCCCAGAATGGCAGCGCCAACCGCAGGCCACAGGGAACTCATCACCAGCATTATCCCCTGAAGACAAAAATGGTCCATAGCCGCTAACAAATCAAGGTGTCTGAGCCTAATTACCACTCAGAGACTTCCCCTAAATTGACCACCCCGCTACACATTCCCCCCACTAATGGACACTGGTCCCCAGTGTCTGGAGCAAACCCATGCCTCCCGAACCAAGTCAGCATAGGCCTATTCCAGAGACGAGAAAAAAACCCAACAAAACAAATTTAAAAAACTGCTTGTTTGTGCCGGAACCTAACATGGGGAAAAGGGAGTTGAATATAGAAATGAAAGAAGAGCAAATAGAAACACATGTGCGCATTACAGTCTCAAATGTCACATAAACACATCTCCAGTATTTACATTTCCCTCCCCCGTCTGCACTAGCAAAATCTACCCCATTCTCAGTGACTTGGTTGTTGTTCACCTGCAGAGGGAGAAAGCACATATAAAACCCAACACATTAACAGCAGAAGTGAAAAGATTCTCCCCGGAGGAACAATCCTTCCCTTCCAAAAGTAAAACACACATATTTTTTTGGGACGGTGCAACACCCCCACCTAGTGGACATGCCATCGTCAAGACATCTGTTCCAGAAACTTTTCTCTTGAGAGTAAATCTTCCTCTTCTTCTTTACTGTGGCCCTGATCTATACCCCAAAGTCCTTGTGTCTTTGTGGTGCTGAGAGAGGGGAGAAAATAAAAAACAACTGCTTCCACTCTTCCATCAAGTGGAATACCCAGCTGCAAGGGCAAAAAGTTCTTGGGCTCCAGAGAGTACACTCCGGAAACAAAAGCAACATAAGGAGTCTGGTCTCTCAGAGATAATATTGTGGATGCGGCAACACCAGTGGCTTCCAATGTCTATCAAAAGTGTTGATGTGGTATTTGACATTGTCTGTGTTCTTTCGGCAAATAACCACCTTATCCGCATGTATGTGCCGACCAAGCATCCAGACTTTCCTACAGTCTTTGTACCGCTTGGTAGCTGTAGCAGAACATGAATAGTACCTACGGCCTGAGGTACCTTGATATGTGTCCAAACAAAGCTCGCATACCACCGGTGTCTATAGGCCTCTACTTCAAACAGAAGCTCCTTTGACAAGTACGGGTACTCCCACCCGTATTCACTGGCAACCTTCTGGTTAAATAACCTCTGCAAACGGGACAAAGGTGGCATGGTAAGACGATTTCCCATACCAGGCAAGACTATGGTGTCCGGATGTCGAGGTACTTTCACTAACTCAGGACCAGACACAGGGGCCCACAATGACACTTGTTCCATCCCAACAACGGATCCAGG
Organism: Rana muscosa; assembly: GCA_029206835.1. Taxonomy (NCBI): domain Eukaryota; kingdom Metazoa; phylum Chordata; class Amphibia; order Anura; family Ranidae; genus Rana; species Rana muscosa. The sequence continues at coordinate 278,008,200 of CM055117.1, forward strand.
TATCTCCAACGGTGGAAGGGCAGGCAACAGGACAGGTCCCTCCTCAGGCTCCAGGGCCTCCACCCAGGGTGCGCTTTCCCCAGTGGACATGGGTGGGTCCCTATTTCTACGGGACAAGGACAGGGGCATCTTATCCCAACCCTTCCGCTCAAATACTTCATCAATGGCTGCGTCGTCTCCTGGATCAGAGACCGACTCCAGGTCAGAGGTGTCACACTCCTCCGCAGGCAAGTAACTCCGGGTAGAAGATGAATCACCCCCCTCTAACCAGTTCAAGGGCCCTGGGATCCCTGACCCAAGCATCCCCGACACTTCGGACCTCAGACAGAGTCTCTTTTCCCGGCTTACCTCGGCTTGTAGCTGAGCCAGAACGTCCGGAACTTTTTCCTTCGGATGCATCCGTTCAGACTAAGCGCTGAGGTGTAACTCCACCACGGTCGCAGGAAGCCTTCACAAAACCAATCTTCCTCTTGGGCGGTGGGAGTAAGGACTCTGTGGTAACCGAGGCAGCATCCTCCGGTCTCTCCGACTCCGGTTCCTCAATCTCCGGAACATCTCTGCTCGCGACTTCCTCCGAAGTCTTAACAGTGCGCGTAGGGGTGGCTGTGAAAGCTCTGGCTCCTTCCTCCAAAGTAGTGGCGCCCGTAAGGCAGTTGAGGCGGAAAGCCGAGGCTTTTCTGTGGGTTGCTCCACCTCAAATAGAAACTCCTTACATTACTCGTATCTGCCGAAGGGCTTGAGATGCACCACCAGTCCCGAGCAGCCGGGACAAACCACTCCGAGGACCTCCACATCTCTGTACACGTAGAGAGCAAAACGTCCCTGGGGCTTTAGCCGAATCCCTGTATCGGTCACGGAAGCAGCAAACGAGGTCACATTCATGGTGGTAGTGGCCAGAGTCCATGAGGCATAAGACGCCCTGTTTGCCGCTTGCTGTTCCATTGCGCACTGTCCTTTTCGCGCCAAAGTCCCCACGTGCAACTCCTCACATGGCCAGACTCCTCCCATCTTCTGCACTGTTCGCAAGCTTTCTCTATAGGCACGCCCACAAACTACGCAGTCAGGGTTCTCCTCGTGGCGCTGTTCTCAATATGGCCGACCTCCACGGAACTTCACTGGGGAATAAAGTTCAAACTCTGGGGGGTCTCCACACTTTTCAGGCGCAGACAAATCCCGGACTCGAGCCCCCATGTCTAGCGCACCCACCTATCCCTCAGCCTGCATTTAACTTGGCTCCTCGCAGGGGGAGAAAGGCACACCGCGCAATCAGCCCGTACCCTCTTGTGCAAAAGGTTGAGCGGTGTTATTGTTGAGTCTTGTCTGCAGCCAGGGCCAGAATCCTCCCGAGAATGATTCTCGCCTCTACCGTGAGTAGAGGCAAGTCCTTAACTTCCCCAGTAACGTGAATGTCCACACCAGCTGAAACTCCAACTCAAGATTTATTCTTGCTTTACAATACACAGTCTCTTGGATAGGAAAAAGGTTGGAGCAAAGGAACAGAACAGCTCAAGGTGTGGAGGAGGTCCAGGCACAAACGTAGCTCTTCACTGTACTACTCAGATTCTCAAGCAGTATACTAGGCGCACAGTCTCTGCCACAGACCGTGAGTTTGGTCTCTGCCACAGACCCGGTGAATAAGGCCACTGCCACTGACCTGTTGAACGTGAACTTCCTTCTTAGAACATGGCCCCTATCAAGGAGAAGATGTCCCCCTAGAGAGTCAACTGACCCTTCCTTCACCGTGACTCCCGCATCGGTCCTTTGGAATGATCCTCTATTCTCTGAGAGTGCGGGTCCCCTCGCAAGGCGGCACCCTGGACTCCTCAATCCTTAGCGGACCCCAGCCAAAGGTGCTGGGCCCCGGGCCTTCTCCGCATCCCCTGGGTCTTCATACCCAGGCGATCAGGACGGCAGGGTAGTACCTCACCCCAGGCTAAAGGTGCCTGAGATGGAACAGGAACACAGCCTCCGGGCCTAGGGCACCCGGAGATCAACCACACTCACGCCCAGGCTTAAGGTGTCTGGGGGTGGACCCCGATCAGGAGATGTCTGCCCCTTTTATATCCTCTCCCGGCATGCACAGCAGGTTCCCCGCCCCACCGTACGGCTGCCGAGAGGGGGCACAAAAGGCACAGTACTACGCTCGTGGTTCAACCCTGGCCCAGAATGGCAGTGCCACCCACAGGCCACAGGAAACTCATCACCAGCATTATCCCCTGAAGACAAAAATGGTCCATAGCCACTAACAAATCAAGGTGTCTGAGCCTAATTACCACTAAATTGACCACCCCGCTACACTGCTATAATGATGAATGCTTGTCAGATTGTATTCTGTTTGTCACATTTCTTGACATGTATGTACATTTGGCTAATAAAAAAACTTTAAAAAAATTATAATATTCCTCATTGACTCAAACATAAGTAAAGCATGCAGAAATAAAAAAAATTCTCAGCAAGAGTTTTGATTATATAGATTCAATATATTTAACTAAACATTTTTTTTCCAAATCCAGTATTACAGCAGAACTTCAACAAAACTTAAGCGCCTTTTAGTTTCTTCTATCCCGGGAACCAAGTGGACCCTAGGGACTCAGAACGGAACATTTTACCCAAACACATATTCTGACTCAGAAGCAAGAAAATAATGGACATTAAGCAGGGCCGGTCCTAGACGGGGTGCGAGGGGTGCAGTTCACCCAGGCGCCACAGAGGTGGGGGCGCTCAAGCACCAGAGTGTTCCCCTCCCACCTCCTCCTCCTTATTGGTATACAGAGCGAGGCCGCTCTCAGTCTCCGCCGCTCATTGCCGCTGCTGTTTCCTGCTCCCCCTGCTCCCCCATCCATCCTCCAGGCAGAAGAGAACAGAGATTGGAGCGGCTGGGAGAGAGACCCGCGGTGACGTAGTGGGGGGCGGGGCGGTCCGGTCCGTTCGGTGCAGTGCAATGGATGCAGTGCATCAGCGTGACATTTGTTCTAACTGTCACGATCCTCTCCACCTGGGCGGCGCGGCTGCACACTGTCCTCTCCAGCTGCCGCCCGGGTGGGGTTTGCGTTTGTCCAGAGGGGGGGTCTGTAGATTGTACTAATGAAGGGGGGATAATTTGTGGGGGGTCTGTACTTATGGAGGGGGTCTGGTGTGTGGGGGCCAGGGGGGGTCTGTACTAATGGAGGGGGGATGGTTTGTGGGGGCCAGGGGGGGTCTGTACTAATGAAGGGGGGATGGTTTGTGGGGGTCTGTACTAATGGAAGGGGGTGGATTGTGGGGGCCAGGGGGGTCTGTACTAATGAAGGGGGGATGGTTTGTGGGGGTCTGTACTAATGGAAGGGGGTGGTTTGTGGGGGCCAGGGGGGTCTGTACTAATGGAGGGGGATTGTTTGTGGGGGCCAGGAGGGATCTGTACTAATGGAGGGGGGATGGTTTGTGGGGGGTCTGTTCTAATGGAAGGGGGTGGTTTGTGGGGGCCAGGGGGGTCTGTACTAATGGAGGGGAGCTGGTTTGTGGGGGGTCTGTACTAATGGAGGGGGGATGGTTTGTGGGGGCCAGGAGGGGGTCTGTACTAATGGAGGGGGGCAGGTTTGTGGGGGGTCTGTACTAATGGGCGGGTGGTTTGTGGGGGGTCTCTACTAATGGAGGGGGGTGGTCTGTACTAATGGGGGGTGGTTTGTGGGGGGGTCTGTACTAATGGGGGGTCTGTACTAATTGAGGGGGGTGGTTTGTGGGGGTCTCTACTAATAGAGGGGGGTGTTCTGTACTAATGGGGGGGTTTGTGGGGTGGTCTCTACTAATGGAGGGGTCTCTACTAATGGAGGGGGTGGTCTGTCCTAATGGGGGGTGGTTTGTGGGGGGTCTCTACTAATGGAGGGGGTGGTCTGTACTAATGGGGGGTGGTTTGTGGGGGGTCTGTACTAATTGAGGGTGGGGTGGTTTGTGGGGGTCTCTACTAATAGAAGGGGGTGTTCTGTACTAATGGGAGGTGGTCTGTACTAATGGGGGGGTTTGTGGGGGGATCTCTACTAATGGAGGGGGGTGGTCTGTCCTAATGGGGGGTGGTTTGTGGGGGGTCTGTACTAATGGGGGGGGGTTGTGGGAGGGTCTGTACTAATGGGGGGTGGTTTGTGGGGGGGGTCTGTACTAATGGAGGGGGGTGGTTTGTCCTGAGGGGGGTCTGTACTAATGGAGGGGGGGTGGTTTGTGGGGGGTCTCTACTAATGGAGGGGGGTGGTTTGTCCTGAGGGGGGTCTGTACTAATGGAGGGAGGATGGTTTGTGGGGTGGTCTTTACTAATGGAGGTGGGGGGTTTGTGGGGGGTCTGTACTAATGGGGGGGTGGTTTGTGGGGAGTCTCTACTAATGGAGGGCAGGTGGTCTGTACTAATGGGGGGTGGTTTGTGGGGGGGTCTGTACTAATGGAGGGGGGTGGTTTGTCCTGGGGGGTCTGTACTAATGGAGGGGGGGTTTGTCCTGGGGGTCTGTACTAATGGAGGGGGGTCTGTATTGAGGGAGGGGTTTATACTTAGTAGGGAGTCTGTAGGGGAGTAGGGAGTCTATACTTAATACAGATCTGGACTCGGTGGAGTCACTACGGGCAATTCAGAGTGAGCTGACTCCTGATCTGAGGAACCGTTGTTGCTGTATCGCTGGGTCAGGTGAGAGCCATTATCTCCTATATTATGTCTGCAGTCTCTGACCATCTCCTGTATTATATCTGCAGTCTCTGACCGTCTCCTGTAATATGTCTGCACTCTCTGATCATCTCCTGTATTATGTCTGCAGTCTCTGATAATTTCCTGTTTTATATCTGCAGTCTCTGACCATCTCCTGTACTATGTCTGCACTCTCTGACCATCTCCTGTAATATGTCTGCAGTCTCTGACAGTCTCTTGTGTCATGTCTGCACTCTGTGATGGTCATCTGTAATATGTCTGCACTCTCTGACCATCTCTTGTACTATGTCTGGGGGCTCTTCCTAACAGACTCTCTAACAGAAGCCCTCTCTGTGTGCATCAGAGAGACTCCTCTCCAGGTCTCATTAGTGTACGCTCTTCCTGTATTTTTTTTATTGTTAAAGGATCATGGGAGGATCCTAGAGTAACGACGACTTCTTATGGGAGCATCTCTGTGTTTGAATCGTTGCCATAGAAACATGTGTAAAGGGGAGGAGTTTGTAGGATGACCACGCCCACGTGGGGCGCCAGAAATATTTCTGCACCCAGGCGTCTGTGACCCTAGGATCGGCCCTGACATTAAGAATATGTCTTGGATTACTTCAAATGGGACAGTAATATTCAGTAACAATATCTCTCAAGAAATATGCAGATGTTATCCCCTGTACACTGTGAGGTCTATGCCCAGGAAGTATAACTCCTTGTTTGGGCATTCCAGGAAGTTCAATGTAACAGGCCGATCGTCTATTGATTAACAATGCTAATGTCATCACCCCCAGGCACCTGTCTGTCGTCTTCTATAATGTAAAGGAGTCTAGTGTGACTGCTCTGCGTCTCATTGTTGCTTGTGCTAATTGACCCTGCAATTGTGTTAAGGAGTTCTGTGTTGATATGTATGATAATGTGTATTGTAGTCTAGGAGACAGCAAGACTAGGACCTGAAAGGTCATGCCTATGAGTCACCTATGCTGTCTAAGGGATTAGTTAATGAACTCACCTGTTGTCTGCTAAGGGATGTATTGACACTCAGAATAATGTATATTGGGGGCTCGTTATATAACCATTGTGTGATGTTGTGGGTGGATCGGGTCATTGTTCATGTGGTTACTGCAGTATTCTCAAGTGTATATAAAGAGCCTGTATTCCTTCCAATAAAGTTCATATTCCTGTTTGACCTTCAACATGGAGCTTCGTCTCGTATTTGGGGGAGAATTATTCGTATGGGTTTCTTGTTCGCCTGGTTGGAGTGTCTGGTAGCTGCCTTGGTGTTTGGGAATGGAATATCCTAAACGACTTGAACCCCTTTCATACATGGGGTGTGGTTACACTTTCCCATCATATTTTAGTACCTCATGGACTCAATATATGCAGCAATTTATTTTGTAAATCCTGGTTACTTAATTTCAGTAACTCTTCAAACTTTTTTTTTACCAAAATCCCATTAACAATTTTAATTTGACCCCAAACTTCTAGGGAAATATATTATCAGGAACATGGACCCAACAACCTCTACTCCCAAAACAAGAAAACACAATATTAGACAACTCTTTGTGTACATTTTAAACAAACACTTAAGACACTTTACCAATCAAATAAAACATTGTGCATTCATTAAACACAATACAAGCACTTTCTCATTCCACATTCATTTGGCCATTCCATTCATTCTTCTTCATTCATTTAGGAATGTTTTCCATATTTTCCTCTAGTTTTCCATATTTTGTTTAAATCCATATCTCTCATATTTTTCCCTAGTGCATAGGATTACACAACCTTAAGTCACTTCCTTTTTCTTTACCAACCACAATTCCTCTGGTGTAGAGCCTGGACTACATAACTTCTTTATTCTTCCATAGCATAGATATATATTTCTTAATTAAACTAAACTTGTATTTAACCAAAAAAGATAAAATCAAACATTTTAAAATCCCCAATCATTGTTAATACAGCCTAAACACAATTTAAAACCATTTGCACAAATAACCACCCCTTCCTCTTGGGCAATGTCCTTATACAATGCAAAACCCCCATTTTTCTCTCTCAACACCAACAAAACTATAATGCCATCTACCGAACACCTCGGAGCCTAGGGCAATTATATAAATCCTAACGACAGCACATTTGTTGATATTGAGAAGAAAAAACCTTTTAACTTCAACAACGCAAGGACAGGCAACTACACAATTAAAACAGTTGTTAATGTCAGGCTCCAAGGCTCCCTGTTCTAGTTGGTGCGACCCAAGTCGCAATGACTCTAAAAAAAAAAAAAAGGTTCTCGCACTACCCTGTTCCGACTTCGGTGCGACTTGTTCTCACATGGCCTTCACTGGTCGCACAAAACCACACTGCAAAGTCTCACTGCAAATCGCGAGACTCTGGGGTTGCAACAGTGGAAACAGAGCCTAAGTGAAACAATCAAAATACCCCATGTATAAATTAAAAAAGCTACTCTTAAATTTTTTTTATCTGATCAGATTCCTCAAAAAAAAAAACATTTGGTACCAGCGCATACATGTAATTTATCAGTGACGTGTCACATTCCTCTTTCCAATTAACTATGCTTCGGGCATGGGCTTAATATGTGCCCAACACATTTCATGAATAGACTGACAATAGTTGCAACATTTTAACCATAAACATGTATTTTTATAGATAACTTTTCTGAATCAAATCCTTTTTTAACATTCACTCTCCACCTCAGCAAGTCTCTCGGACTCACTGAATATGTAATGCAAAAGCGGTGGTGAAGGAATGGTCGGCGGTTTGATCCCCTTTTTTCACCTGAAGTACCCTACTCTGTCCCTCTCACCTGCCCACTTTAGCAACGCTCTCCATCTTGGCAGGATCATAGGACACATATCAACAACCCATTTGCAATTTATACTCTAAATTGGAATTTCAAGACAAGACAAAAATTCACATACACATAAAATTAAGCATTTCTCCCTATTAACAACAACTTTTCCTTACCTAATAACCAGTAATCCACGAGCTTCAAAAAATGCTACCAGTTAACCACTTGTGTGTGCCCTGCACACTTACACACTCCAAACCTCTCCTATACACTACTTCTTACATTTAAGCTATGTTCAGGTTAACCTTTTAACTCTTACCTTTCTGGTCCAACCTTTATTATTGAATTATCAGAATAAAGATGGCAATGTTATATGTGTTAAAAAACATATTATGCTGAATGGCAAGTTCCCCTCTTTTTCTCTATATTAATACATGGGCTTACACATATCCTGAAATTTCTCAATATTTACTGCAGTGATTTGAGACAGGCTGCAAAAAAATTTTTTACAAAACAAACAAATAACAAATAACAAGTATTTCCCCCTGTATATTTTCCACACATTATTCTCCTAAGGAAGATTATTTAGAGTCGACTTCCCCCTTCAAGGATTAAAAAACAAAACACGATCTTTTAGTGCTATATCCAAGCTTTAATATCTCTACATTTTATTTTCTATAAATATCTGTGTTTTACGTAGAAAAGGTGAACCCCTCCCTCCCTATTTAAAAGGGGGAAGCGGGTATCCACCCTTAACCTCCCCGATCTATGCGCAATACTTTTTCATGCCTACATATTCAAAATACCTGTGTTTTATCTACATAAATACATTAAGGAGATCCACTACCCCCTCCGTCTTTCCATATAAAAAAAAAAAAAAACGACTGTGTCCATCCCAACGTATTTCTGGTGTTCCTTTTGTGTTTGTATGAAAAAAAAAATTGCGCATAATACACAACAGGAATACATGATCCCATAACAAACATTAAAAAGTTGTAGTTCATCCATTATTTATCTACCTTCAGGTGTACCTTCGAGAGGAGTGAGTACATGCGGCAATGTCCAGTTTTTCCCTTATAGTCTACATATGAAGTCCCCTGATGAAGTCACGAGGCGCGTGACGTAACGCCGTAGGGAGATCGCGAGGTACCGCAGACCGGAAGTACCCGGAGGATTAGTAAGACGGCGCACCGTGCCGCTGTGGTTATCTATATGCTTTTTTATTTTTAGTTTGATGTACGAGCAACTATTATCTTTTAATAATAAACTCAGTTTGGTTCACTACTACTACACTATCGGAGGCTTTCTTCTCTTCCCATCCCTTATCTGACATTCCTATTGGAGCTGCTCCCCCCCCCCCCCTAGGAGCTGAAAAATCATTGCAAGCAGAGGAGACGTGGAGGAGATCAGTAACTACACACAGGATAGAGGAGGGAGATTTATCTGATCATGCCTTATTTTGTCAACATGGAGCACACCATTTGATGTGATTCATCGCATGTTTTGGAGTCCATCATGGATATCTGATAGTCCTCATTCAACATTGGGTGGAACCCTTCTTACCGTTTTTCCAGTGGCGGGAGCTCCTGTTTGAGGTCATTCCCTCAAGAGTGCCTGTTTGACCCACATGCTATACAGTACGTGTGTCCATCAACTCTGTTAAAACTTCTGGCTGAGATTTGCATAGTATCCACATCCACTTTCTGAACTCTGGAAATTGCCTTGATGTTGGTCTTCCCTATGATTGATCTGATTTGGAGTGTTCTGCTGTCATCGTTTGACCCTCTACATCATTTGACTACATTGCCTGTTATTTTCCACTTTCTGGTAAGCAGATTGTGAGCACGTTGGGGTGGTGTGCCATATATTTCCTTTTTTTTGCACACTGAAGCTTGGTGGCGATTTTACATCATTTCTACATCTATCCAATGTTGATTGACCTTCAATTTTTGGACTATTTTTATTTGTTATTTCACTGTAGCGCTGCATTTTTGGACTTCATTATTTATCTACCTTCAGGTGTACCTTCGAGAGGAGTGAGTACATGCAGCAATGTCCAGTTTTTCCCTTATAGTCTACATCTTCTATCCAATATGTTTTATTGTCTATCAAGTAATGCTTCCATCCTTCACATATTTTTTTAAATTTCTCCTGTTGGTTTCTGATCTCATGCACCCATCTTTCGGCTTCAATTATTATATCAACTTCTCTCCTCCATTCTGAAAGAGTGGGGCATGTTGCCTGTTTCCAGTACCTGGGTATTAACATTTTGGCAGCATTCAATAAATGTGGTATGATACTTTTTTTTTTATAGGATTTGATGGATTCAGTCGTCCCATGAAACAGGAAGTGTAGGGGTGTCAACTCTATAGGTTTAATAGCCATCTTCCTGATCCATGGGGCCACCTCCTCCCCGAATACTCGAATCTTTGGACATGACCACAATATATATGGAGAAATGTGACTCTATCCTTACACCCCCTCCAGCAGCACTCATCCACTGTCGGATATATCTGTGCTAGGGGACAACCTTGCCTAGTACCTTTACATATTTCAAAATGCCCTGATAGAGTGCCAATAACCTTGACCCTGGCTCTTGGTCCTGCATATATTGTTGATACCCATCCCATCATCCGCTCCCGCAAACCTATTCCCCTCAATATTTCCATCATAAAGACCCAGTTCACTCTATCAAATGCCTTTTCGGAGTCCATTGATAGTACTACTTTCTGTATCTTATCAGGTCCATTCTGCATCCAATGGAGGACATGAAGGGCCCTGATGGTGTTATCTTTTGTTTCACGGCCCTTCATAAAGCCCGTCTGATCAAAATGGACTAATTGTGTCACCTTATCCTGTGATCTAGTTGCCAGGATTTTTGACAATAATTTGGTGTCTGAATTAAGGAGGAAAATAACTCTGTAATTTGCACAATATTGTGGGTCCTTCCCTGGTTTTAATATACCGTATATACTCGAGTATAAGCCGACCCGAATATAAGCTGAGGCACCTAATTTTACCACAAAAAACTGGGAAAACATATTGACTCGAGTATAAGCCTAGGGTGTCCATCTGCATGCCTCACTATTCCTCACTTTGCCTCACTGTGTCCATGTGCATGCCTCACTGTGCCTCACTGTGTCCATGCCTCACTGTGTCCATGCCTCACTGTGCCCATGCCTCACTGTCACTGTGCCAATGCCTCACTGTGCCCAATCTCCCTACCTGATCTCCAGCGCTGTGTGACTAGACTGACTTTTAACATGGGAGTCTATGGAAGGGGTGCCCGAGTTTGAAAAGTCGGTGCTCCCCGACCGTAGGTCCCCTGGACATCAATCTTTGCACACTTGTAGATGAAGAGTGGGGCTACATGTGTGCCAAGTTTGGGGTCCAGAGAACCTAGGGCCGGCCAGTACTGGGTCCCCAAAATCACCGGAGAAATTACCGTTTAACATTGGAATCTATGGAAGGGGTGCCCCGCTTTGAAAAATCGATGCTCCCAGGCCGTAGGTCCCTCGGACACCAAACATTTTACACTTGTAGGAGAAGGGTGGGGCTATATGTGTGCCAAGTTTGGGGTTCAGGGGACCTACGGCTGGCCAGGAACAGGCGCACAAATTTGAAGTTGGGCACAGATTTGAGTATAAGCCGAGGGGGGGCATTTTCAGCACAAAAAATGTTCTGAAAAACTCGGCTTATACTCGAGTATATACAGTAACTGTCACATATGCTAGTAGTGCTTTGGGGGGGAAGGGGTTGGAAGTTGTGACTTTATTAAAGTAGTTACATAAGGGTGTGGCCAGGATTTTATTAAATTTCCTTTAAGATGCATTCGTTAGGGCATCTGGTCCCGGACTTTTCCCCTTTGGCAGATTTTCTATTGCTTTGCTTATTTCCTCTATAGTAATTGGCCCTTCTAATTTCTCAACGGCCCCAGAGGGGAGTGATGGTAATGTAGACTCCCTTATGTATTCTCTCATTTCTTCTACCCTTCCCCATTTTCTCCTCTTAGAGAGGTTGATTAAATATCATATAGGCCCTTATGAAAGCGTTGAAATTCTGCAGCTATAGAATTTGTATCCTTTACTTGTTTATTATGCACTGGTATGCTATGGACATGGAAAAGTTCCAGTTGCTTTTTTAATTGTTTAGCCAACAATCGGCCACATTTGTTCCCATGTTCATAAAATCGATGCGCAAAAAATCTATACTTATCCCTTACCCTTCTGTCCAAATATATGGATAGTGACGCCCTTAATGTATCCAACTGCTTGGCACCCCCAGGGTCAAGGTTAGTCTTATGTTTAATCTCCGGCTCATGTATTTTTTCCAGCAGGTCCTCTATCTCCTTTCTTTTTGTTCTTTTAACTCGTGAGCCATGTGCTATTAATTCCCCTCTGATACCACCTAATGGGCCTCCCACACTATTTGTTCTGATACTTCCCCCGTTGTATTTATTTCAAAGTATTCTATCAATTTCTGCAGTACGTCTTCCGATATCTGTGCATCATCCAATAGCGACATGTCCTCTCCCACAGACACCGGAAGAAACCCCAACACAACCGGTGCATGATCAGAGATTGTTATAGCTTCAATAGTGACAGATTTTACATATTCCAGGTAGTACTGATCTACCAAGAACAAGTCCAACCTGGAATATACCTTATGAGTTTTGGAGTAGTAACTGTAATTTTTCTTCTCTCCGTGTAATGCCCGCCAACTATCTACCAAGTGGTGAGATCTGAAAAGATTTTTCACATGTTAAAGGGCTCTGAAGGACACTGCTGTGTTTCCTGCTGTAGTGTCGAGTTTGGGGTCTAAAATAATATTAAAGCCCCCCCCCCAAATCACGAACCCTTCCCTAAATTTTTCCAATAGTCTCAAAGTTTTAACTAGAAATTCAACTGTATGTGTATTCGGAGCATATATAGAGGCAAATGTATAACAGTGTCCATGCAGCATACCCTTAATAAAGAGGAATCTTCCCTCTGGGTCTGTTTGCACGGACTTTGGGGTCATGGGGCACATTTTCCCAAAGGCCATAGTTACTCCCCTTGCCCTTGCAACCGGGGACAGTGGATGGAACCATTGATTATACGGGAATAGTGGTAACTTGGGAACAGATCCTGGCATGAATTGCGTCTCTTGCATAAAGACAATATCCACAGCCTGGTGACGCAATTCCTGCCATAGTCGGCCCCTTTTTTGGGGTGAGCATAACCCCCTAACATTATAAGTCATAATTTTTAATGAACTAGCCATTACCTATGTCTTAAATATATGTAAAACACTCTTAACCTATTGACGCATGTCTCATTTTCTTCCTCTCCAGGTAGACCTGTAAAAAAACAAACAAAAAATCCAAACAAACCACATATACTTAGTAAAATGTACCAGCTAACAGGGCGGTTGATCCATATGGGTACTACCAGACCCTCTTGAACCCTCCCACCCATCTGCCCTATGCAGTTTATCCTGTCCCTTATATCAGAACCAACCTAATTCTAAAAATAAGTTTTAATCTCTAGTGTATCCCGGGCTTAGCTTACTTCATATTTAATTTCTTACATACGGCTACATCTCCTTATTAAATTAGAAATCTCTCATTATGGCTAAACAGGGAGGAGAGAGAAGAGGAGAGGGGAAGGGGAAAAAAAACAAAATAATTTTTTTTTCTCCATTCTATTCTCCAGTCCGAAAAGTCAGTTGGAGGGAGATCTAGTATCTTCAAAAACATTTTTAGATCATCTTTGGTTCGGAGTGCTGACATTTTCCCATTTCGGGAGGCTGTTAAGCGGAAAGGAAAACCCCAGCGGTATCTAATATCTGCCACCTGCAAGCCTCCAGTAGTGGGCGCACCAATCTACGTTGCATTAAAGTGTATTATATGTGATATATCAGAGAATAGAGAAATTTGAGCTCCTTCATATTCAATCGTGGGTGTGTCCCGTACCGTCCTCATTACAGCCTCCTTCACAGAGTATTTATGCAGTTTACATATCACGTCTCTTGGCCTGTCTTTGTTCTGACTGGCAAAAGAAGCGACACGATGAGCTCTGTCCATTTACACAGTTTCGTATGCCTCCGTCCCCATGATTTGATGGAACAGCTTTTGTATTGTTACAGGTAGCTCGCTACTATGATATTTCTCAGGTAGACCTCGTATACGTATGTTCTGGCGGTGATCTCTATTCTCAAAATCATCCAATTGATCTCTATAATTATTCAGAAACTCTTCATGATCTTTCATTATTTATTGGATGTCTTTTCCATTGCTTCCACTCTATTTCCTATTTCCACCACCACCTCCTCCCTAAGTTCTTCCACTGCTTGTTTGCAAGAGATCTTTCTACTGAACAAAGAAGTGTACCTCAGAAAATGGGATTTTAAGGGCAATGAAAAAATTATATAAAGAAAATAAATATATATAGAAAAATAGAACATTTATTGTACATGGACATAAATCACCAAGAGGTGATAATAATAAAAAAACATACACAGATATGTATACATGTGATGAGCCAAACAAAATACATGCAATTTCTGTAAAAAAAAACAAGAAATTGGAGTCCTAGTAGGAATAGAACTGCTGATTCCGACGCGTTTCGAAATATATGAGCATATAAATTCTTCTTCAGGGATAGCAGTATCTCTAGAATTATAAAGTACAAAATAAGTACAATGCATGGCAAACAAAATCATAACACTACATTAATTCTATATAGTGGATGATAGAAAACAAAAAACTTACATGATGTGTGTATCACAATAAAGGACCAAACAGTCACCCAAACTCCAGACTCCGAACGATGGTCCACAAGGCCTACTACAGCATGAAGGAATCCATTAACCAACAGGTTAAGATGCACTGCCAAAAGTAGAGAATCCAAAACAAACTCCCAACCCAAGAAGGGGAAGGGAGAAAGGGACAAAACCTATGGAGAAAGGAAAGCCGGACCATAAATATTTGAAAAATATATATAAAGGGGAGAAAATTCCAGGAAGGAAAGAGGGGGAAAAAAAGAAAGAAGAAACAGGCAAAAAATGTGTATTCCCGAATACTTACCCTAATAATTCTAAGCCTCAGTGAGCCAATCAAGCCCCCGATCAAAGAAGAAGAGAGGTGCCCTAAGATGTTGAAAAAATGGATCCTAAGATTGCAAAAAGGAATCCAGCCAAACCCCCAAAAAAGGAAGAAAATAGGGGCAAAAAAACAAAACAGAGGGAGACCTGTAAAACAGGAAAACCAGGATAAATATCAAAACAATTCCCTACAAAAAACGGGGACATAGGATAAAACCTAAGGTACTCACAAGGTCTCCAATAAGGCACAAAAACGTGGTATCCGGAAAGCAGGAACAACCTCTCCTTGGTAGCAACCTTCCACTGCAGTGTCCAAAGGAGACTGGCAGTGAAGGATACCTGGCCTCACCTTAAATAGCCAAAAAAACGCGCCAAAAGGTGACGCCGATGGGCATGGCAGACACCATAGGCGGGCCAGAGTTTTGCAAGGAGCTCTCAAGCTCCCTGATGCACTTCCGGCTAAACCGGAAGTGACGTGGACGATGTCCGTAGGTGACGGACGCAATCCACCATCCAGAAAGCCGGAAGGCGCCATCACTTCCGGGAATGCAAAGCATAGAACCGGATGTGGTCGACGCACAGGATGGAAAAACCATGGGAGATGGATGGACAGTCCCCAAACAGCAGACCGAACAGCCACAGAGGCTACTAAGCAGGCAAAAACTAAGGGCATAAAGGCAGGTGGGTAGGAGGGTAAAAAGGGCGCTCAAACCCCCCAAAAAAAGGGAAAGGTACCTAAAATATCCGAAGAAAGACCCTACCATACCTCGTGGTGAAAAAGACCCCTGACACATGAAAAAGCGAAAACCGATGGGGCAAAGAAATTACCGCAGCGTGTCACGCCAACCCCATCAAAGATGGGTTACCAGTGCCAGGCATGCCGTAGTGGCAAAGTACCTAGTCCGGGGATAGAGCAAAGATGAGTGAAAGCCCAATAGAGGGACACACACATACAACATAATACAAAAGCAACAAACAAAAACAACAAAGGTGGCGTGTCCATGTGTGGGACGCCCGCACAGAGAGCAGAAACAAATCGCCACAAAATGAGGGCTGACACACACAGGGACCGTCATCAATTGATTATACAATTGCTGATAAGCCAAATATATATACAAATAATAAATAAATAAACCCCCTATACCGTTTCTCAAAAACTGTTCCTATTCATACATATCTAAAACACAGGGGAAGGAAAGGGAAGGAGAGGAAAATCAGACAGCCCAGTAAGGCACAGCCTAGTAGGCAACAGAAGGTGGGTGATCAATCGGTTTTGCGGCGATCTCTATTCTCAAAATCATCCAATTGATCTCTATAATTATTCAGAAACTCTTCATTATCTTTCATTATTTCTTGGATGTCTTTTCCATTGCTTCCACTCTATTTCCACCACCTCCTCCCTAAGTTCTTCCACTGCTTGTTTGCAAGAGATATTTATACTGAAGCTATCAGTTGCTGGATGTCTGCCTTTGTGGGTAAAGCTCTTATCAGCTCTCTAATGTCCCAATCATTACTGATTGTTCCTGTCTCCGTCTCTCTGACTCTGTCTCATTTAAACCAGGTGTGAGTTGTTCTTTGGTAGGTAATACAGTGGATGCAGCAGATAATACAGGTAATGCGAGGGGTTTAGCTGTAATTTCTGTCTCTAGGGGGCTTTCCTATGATCTCCCATGACCCCGGTCTCTATCTTTTTTTTATTTTTATTAATTTATTTACCTATTCATAAAAAATAACAAAAGACTACAAATGGATATTCCCCAAAAAAGGGGAAAATTAGAAAGGATAAAACACAACATTAAACAGTAGCATTAGTACTAAACATGCAAAGTAAAAAGCATAACATTGTTTCAACCAGGCTGCATATTGGGCCTCCATATAGAGTATCTCTCCTATCACCAATTCACAACCCCAAAAAATAATATGCTTTAGTAGGCCCTCATGTTGCCTCCTCCATAGTCTCGAGCCTGTCCTACTCAGTTTTATAATATTTCAAAAAAGCAAACTAAAAACAAAACAAAACAAAAAAGGAGAGGGGGGGGGAAGAAACAGGATAACAAACCAGTTTAGGGAGGTAAGTCTCATGTGTGCTCGCCCAACGCAAGGGAAATTGACATAGGGTGGGTACTTGAAGTCAGTAAGGTTACTAACTATTCTAGTCCTTGTCAAGGAGGGTTCTTCCTGTCTCTGATATCAAAAAAGCATTCCAGAGTGACCAGGTCTTGATGTAGCGTTCCTGCTGCTGTCGTGCTGAGAGTACCAAATCTTCTAATTTACTAATCTCCCTTACTTTACGTATCCACATCTCTATCGTTGGGGGTAACAATGATTTCCATCTCAAGGGGATACATGCCTTTGCGGCGTCTAAAAGGTGGCGAACAATGGATTCCTTGTATACATTATCTGGTATATGGGATGCATGGAAAAGATAAAAAGCCGGGTCTTCCGGTATAATAACGTCTGTACATATTTCAAGGATACGTCTGACCTCTGTCCAAAAGTTCTTTATTTTAGGACAGTCCCAAAAAATATGTAGCATGGTACCTCTATCTTTCTGACACCTCCAGCACAAGTCTGAGGAGTCAAGAAAGATTCTCTTCAATTTCACTGGCGTTCTATACCACTGAGTGAATATCTTAAAATTGGTCTCTTGAGTTTTCGTACAGATTGATGATTCATGTATATACCTAAGGTTATGTTGTTACTGTATTGTGCTAAAGGGTTTACCCAATTCCTGCTCCCATTCCCGAACACAGTTCAGGGAGTGGGTTTCCGTGCCTATATTTAATAGATCGTAATTGATCGATAGGGTATGGGACAGTCCTCCCCTCGCTGAGCAGAATTTTTCAAATCTCGTAAGGGGCCTGGTGAACCTTCCTGGAGTTGGGAGGGTACTAAGGACATGGGTAATCTGAAGGGCACTCCAAAATCTTAATTTAAACATCCCCATCTGTTCAGTCAACTCCGGTATTGTCGGCCACGCCCCCGCGTTTATAAAGCAAGATGCTTGTGTGCATCCCATATTCGATAGATGCCGAAAAGCATCGTCCTCCAGTCCCGGTGGAAAGAGGGTATTTCCAAGTATCGGAGACAGGGGGGAGGTCTCCGGTATTATTCCTATAGTTGGGAGCAGGGTCGAACACACCTTAACGGTGTTTCCTATTAAGGGATGGTTTTTAACCTCTCTAGGGAGAGAGGCAAAACACCAGGAGGCTCTGGCCAATGGGACAGGCGATTGGGCGCATTCAATCTGTACCCATAATTTGCAGTCTAGGTGTCTATTTCAGTCAATTACTCTGGTCAGTTGTATTGCTTGGTAATATTTGCAGAAATCCGGTACTGCCAGGCCTCCATGTCTCTTGGGGAGCATTAGTTGGTTACGTTTTAACCAAGGATGTTTATACGCCCATATGTAGTCAAAGATTAGCTTCTGACTGTTTAAAATAACTAGGCGGGATACGTACCGGTAATGCCTGTAGTAAATAAAGAAATTTTGGGAGAATGCTCATTTTGATAATATTGCAGCGTCCAAGCCAGCTGTGGAGACCGGTCTTCCATTTACCCAATAATATCCTAACTTTTTGCAGCAATGGGGGAAACTTTAACA
Organism: Rana muscosa; assembly: GCA_029206835.1. Taxonomy (NCBI): domain Eukaryota; kingdom Metazoa; phylum Chordata; class Amphibia; order Anura; family Ranidae; genus Rana; species Rana muscosa. Next base: position 278,026,344 of record CM055117.1, read on the forward strand.
ATTTTTTTTTAGCTATCTTGGATGGAAGCTGAGTACCCAAATATGTTAGCGCCTTGTCTGTCCATTTAAACTTAAAATTTTGCTTAAGTTGCGCAATTGAGATCTGAGGAAAATTAACCCCCATTGCTTCCGACTTAATAAAATTAATGCGAAGGTTAGAAAGCAGACCAAACTTTTCAAACTCCCTCATCACATTTGGAATCGTAATCAGGGGGTTCGTAAGGGAGAACAGCATGTCGTCTGCATAAGCAGATATTTTATGCTGAACTTCTCCTATCTGTACCCCTTTGATGTCCTGATTTAGCCTTAATGTGCAGAGAACGGTTCCAATGACAGGGCAAAAAGGAGTGGCGACAGCGGGCACCCCTGGCGTGTCCCATTTGTAATTTGAAAAGTATCAGATAGCACTCCGTTGGCCCTTACCCGGGCCACCGGACTGGAGTATATTGCCAATATCCACTGAAGCATTTTACTGCCAAAGCCACTGTAACGTAACACCGCCATCATGAAACTCCAATTGACCCTGTCAAAGGCCTTCTCCGCGTCTGTACTCAAAAATACACACTGCTTACGGGTTATGTTCACTACCTGTAATAAATTCAGGGCCTTCGTTGTATTATCCCTTGCTTCTCGTGTGTGAACAAATCTCACCTGGTCCAAATGTATCAGATATGGGATATGCTGTTGAATCCCATTTGCCAAAATTTTAGAAAAAAGCTTAAGGTCTAAATTGAGCAGGGAGATTGGTCGATAGCTTCCGCAGGAAGCCGGATCTTTCCCCTTTTTAGGGATTACAGAGATATATGCTAATAGTGTGTCATTTGCTAATTTTGCAGAGGATCCCAAAGCATTGAACAAATTCAGCATATATTGAGCTAGGGAGGGAAGCAAGGTCTTATAGTATTGGGCCGTCAAACCATCAGGGCCCGATGCTTTACCCAATTTGGTTGCGTCTATTGCTCCCTGAAGTTCTTCCATTGTTATGGAATCCTCGAGGAGGTCCCTGTCTATTTCCGAGAGTCGGGGCATTAATGACGCTGCAAGGTACAAATCTATTTGGGCTTGAGTGGGGGATTTAGTCTGCAAATTATGAAGAGATTGATAAAATTCTTGAAATTCTCGTGCTATGTCGTTTGGTTTCGTAACCTTAGGCCTATTCGGTGGAACAAGGTGTGGGATGTAGTTCGTTAATTTCTGCTCTCGTAGAGTCCTAGCTAGAGATATCCCGCATTTGTCCCCGGACTCATACGAGAACTTCCTACAGATCTTTAGGGCCGCCTTTGCTTTGAATTGAAGAAGGTCCGAGATTTGTGTTTGTTTAGAGAGAAGATCTCTTTCTGGGGGGGGGGGGGACTGGGCCCGTTTATGTCAGAGCTCTAGGATAGCCAGTTCTTCAAGTAATAATTTTAAATCTTCACCACGTTTCCGCTTAATCCTGGCTCCGCGCTTGATCAGTACCCCCCGAATAATCACCTTGTGTGCTTCCCAGATAATTCCGGGGTCACAGTCTGGGGTATTGTTAGTGCTAAAATAAAAATCCAACTCCTTGATTACATCTTCTAAGACATCCTTATCCTGTAAAAGACTCTCATTCAGTCTCCACTGCTTAGGCCTAGTCGTCGCAAGATCATGTAATGCATATGTCAAAGGACAGGTCCTGGTCTCTACCCATGGAGACTGAGTCGTCTCCTGGCGTCCCCTCGCCATTATATACCCCCAGGCTTTCTCTCCCCTCTGGCGGGATTGGTGGGACCTGACTATGTTCCGTTGGGGTATCTCCCAGGGTCGTTAGCCCGTCATTGCCTCTCCTGGGTCCGCTATCCCTCCATATTCCCTCTATACCTCCAGGGATCTGCGGACTATCCCTCTGTTCCAGGCTCAGGGCCCCTCCACCGGTACTCAGCTCTCCGCCACTCGATCTCTGGAGGCTGCGTCCGTACACTGCCGGACTGTGGTTTTGTGCACCGCGGCTTGGTGCTGGTGAGCCTCGTCCCACCTTCATATGGCTTCCTCCTGCCTCTGAGTTCCCGTGTCTCTCCTCTCTGTTCCGAGCCGCCATCCCCGGCGCACTCTCTCCTCTTTGCGGCATCAGGTACGCTCTCAGTCCGGTGGCTGAGCTCCTACTTCTGCCTCCGGCGGGCTGAAGCGCCGCCCGCCTGCGCGTCGTCATCTCTCTGCGACCGCTACTGGCTTCTTTCCTGCTTAGGAGAAACTATCCACTCTGAATGCATGCAGCCGTCTCACTAGGTGAAGCCCGGGAATGTGTGAGAGCTCTCACATCGTGTGTCCACTCCTCCCATCTGTGTGACCCCGACTGATAGGGATTTAGAGACACTAGTCCCCTATAATGGATTTAACTGCAGACACAGTGTCCCTAAGTTTCTAGATGTGAGCTCTACCTGGCCCCAGAAGTGGTAAGTTCTATTAACTTTTCCACTGCAATCCCAAGACCTTAATACTTTCATTAATTAATAACTCCTTTTTTACGCTACCCTTCTAAAAGTTAACTTGCTTTACCCTCTACAATGTATGATGTTTTCATTAAAAACACCTCTAAACTCACTTACTTTATCTTCATCACAAAGTAGGGTGTTCTCAAAACATTTCCTTTCCTTACACAAACCCCCAGCCCATCTAACACATTCTTTTGCAACCTTCAAAATACCATTCTTTTTACCTTCAAAGAGTCACTAAACATGTTCACGTATCTCAAGCAAATTACACATCTTTCAAGCAGCATGTAGCACTTATAATTACAATTCTATAAACAAATATTAGCAAAGGGGAGACATGATATTATTCATATACTATTGTTTCTTTAAAGAAAGCTTAGCCAATTTATATGAACATACATACAAAAGTACTTACCACTCTCACGATATTTGGATATAAACAAGGGAAATTTACTTTACTCTTATGTCCTCTTGGTCCGCTGCCACCCGGTGGCTCCACCCCCCTCTGACACCACGGGAAAAGTCCCCGTGAAATCCATGTGCGTCAGAGGGGGGCGGGGTCACCGGGTGGCAGCGGACCCAGAGAACTGAAGAACTGAAGAACTGAAGCGTCACACAGCGGGAACCTCCAATTCAAACGGAGCGGCCGAAGAAGAAAGAAGAAGCCGGAGCAAGATGCGGACGAGAAGACAGACGGAAGATGAAGATGAAGATAAAGAGGAAGAGGAAGAGAAAGATGAAGAACAAGATGGAGGAAGAAACCTGAATGGAGAAAAGAAGATGGAAGAAGAAGATGGAAGAAGATGGAAGAAAAGAGAAAACATTAATAAAGGAATTGTCAAAAACCGGCTATTGTCATTTTTTACATTTTTGACAATTTCTTTGTGAAATGGTAGGGGTACATTTGTACCCCATTACCATTTCATACAGGGGGGGCAGGATCTGGGGGTCCCCTTTGTTAAAGGGGTCTTCCAGATTCCGATAAGCCCCCCGCCCGCAGACCCCCACAACCACTGGGCAAGGGTTGTGGGGATGAGGCCCTTGTCCCCATCAACATGGGGACATCCTCCCCATGTTGAAGGCATGTGGCCTGGTACGGTTCAGGAGGGAGGGGGGGCGCTCTCTCGTCCCCCCCTCTTTTCCTGCGGCCTGCCAGGTTGCGTGCTCGGATAAGGGCCTGGTGTGGATTTTTGGGGGGACTCCACGCCATTTTTTTTTAATTTGGGGTGGAGTTCCCTTAAAATCCATACCAGATCTGAAGGGCCTGGTATGGATATTTGGGGGAACCGCACGCATTTTTTTTAAATTTGCGGCAGAGTTCCCCTTAATATCCATTCCAGACCTGAAGGGCCTGGTAATGGAATTTGGGGGGACCCCCACGCTTTTTTTTTGTTTTTGTTATCAAAGACTTTCAATGACTTTTATCTGTATTGACAGGAACCAGCAATTCATTACAGCCGCGAGTACTTTTAAATGACTATTATTTTACTTTAGAAATGTCATTTTGCTCTCGAACTGTTATAAACATGGAAAACATGCGCTACTTTACAGGCATACTATAGACACCCCCCAGGTATGATATTTAGGGCCAGTTCACACCGGATGCAGTGCAGTGCATTTTTTTTGATGCATGAAAAACGCAAAGAAAGTTGATAACATTAATGCCAATGGCATAGTTCACACCACTGCAGTCCGTTCCAGTGCGTTTCAGAAAGGCAAAAAAAAAATTGGTCATGCTGCATTTTTTAGAATAACAAGGTAGCTGTTATTTGTGTGCATGGGGACACCCGAGCGTATCCTGTGACTACGGTGTGTTCTGAGACCTCCAAAGGTAACCTCTCTCATCAGGTGGGGTTAGTGTCTCAGTTACCACATGATGCCATTGTGGGAAGGGATTTTCCAAAGTTTTGGGAACTCTGGGATCGTCCTGAGCCCCACACTGGTGCCCCTATATACCAGGAATGTGATAGCCAGAATTTCTCTGAGAGTGGTGAGGACTCTCCAGAATTCCCCTTGTCGGTATTGGCAGGGGAGACTCGAGAAACTGGGGAGGAGCCAACATCCTCAGACGGAAACGTGCCGTCTGTGGAGTTTTCTGATCTCGAGGTTCACAAGGAAAATTTTGCCACAGAACAGTTAAAAGACCCCGCCCTAATAAAGGCACGGGAAAACGTAGTGAAAATAGATGGCGAGTTAGTGAACCCAGATGAGACCTGCACTTACCCGTACTTCATAGTGGAAAAGGACCTACTGTATCGGGTGGCTAAAAGGGCAGAAGAAACCATTGAGCAGCTTGTGGTCCCCAAACCTTACAGGAAGTTGGTGTTAGAGTTGGCCCATGGGCACATTCTTGGAGGTCATCTGGGGACAGAGAAACCCCGAGAGAGAGTATTGCAAAGATTCTATTGGCCTGGAGTCATGAAGGAAACAGAAAATTATTGTTCCTCTTGCCCTGTGTGTCAGAGGTCGGCACCGATGCCACATTTCCGTAACCCGCTGGTCCCGCTCCCCATCATTGAGGTCCCCTTTGAGAGGATCGCAATGGATTTGGTAGGTCCAATAATGAAGTCCGCTAGGGGGCATCAGTACATTTTGGTTATATTGGACTATGCCACCCGGTATCCGGAAGCGATTCCGCTCCGAAATACCTCGGCCAAAACCATAGCCAAAGAGCTATCTCTTGTTTTTAGCCGTGTGGGTATTTGTAAGGAACTGCTTACGGACCAGGGTCCACCCTTTATGTCCCGGGTTATGAAAGAGCTGTGCAAGTTGTTCAAAGTGGCACAATTGCGTACATCTGTGTATCACCCCCAAACAGATGGGTTGGTTGAAAGATTCAACAAAACCCTAAAACAAATGTTAAAGAAGGTGGTGGATAGAGATGGAAAGGATTGGGACTGTCTAATTCCCTATTTAATGTTTGCCATTAGGGAGGTACCCCAATCCTCTACGAGTTTCTCACCCTTTGAGTTACTCTATGGGAGACACCCAAGAGGGCTGTTGGATATCGCCAAGGAAACTTGGGAGAGTGAAAGTTCTCCCCACAGGAGTGTGATTGAGCATGTCGCCCTGATGCAAGTGTCAGGGAAATCTTCCGTGCAACAGCGCCAATCAGCGCCCAATGCGCACGCGCGGTGGAATGACGCTTCGGTGCGTGCGCGGGACGGCGCTTCTACGTTCTCGGGTGAGCGCGCCGACGCAGCGGCGTGCGCACATGCGCGGCGGCGCACCGATAGGAATCCAGGCGGGCCTATTTAAAGAAACCCAGTTGCACTGACAAGTTGCTGGTTTGTCAGCTTTCCTGTGTACCCAAGACTCTGGAAAACTACCTTGAAAATCTCCTTGTGACCCGGACTGGCTTGATTCCTCTGATCTCTCTCCTGGACCTGACCCTCGGCTTGTTATATGGACTTCTGCCTTCTCTTGTGTTTGACCCTCGGCCTGTGACTCGGATCTGCTGCCTGTCTACAATCCTTGACCTCCTGCTTGTACCTTTGGACTTCCACGTTTCCTTTGAACTCCTGCCTTGTTCCCGGTATTTTCTGGACTTATTACCTTTTGCTGTGCTAGACCCCCAGCCGGGACTGTTACCTCTGCAGTTGCAACCAGGACTTAGCCTGCACCGGCTTCTATTGACTCTTGCTGTTTGAACTATACAGATTCAGCTAGTTCCTGCTAAAAGCTTGCTCTTCAGTGTACTCAGCACTACCGGACCGTCTACAAGTACCCACCACGTGCTGGTAGCCGGTGCCGCTTCTCGCCATCCACTCCCTGTCTCACCTCCAGGGAGTGGAGTGCGTCAAGTCGCAAAGGTGAACCACTCTCGGCATCTCGGCCTCGGTAAGTACAAACAAGATAGAATTGCACAGGTAATGCCAATCGTAAAGGAACATTTGGCCCAAGCGCAGTTGGCACAGCAGAGAGTGTACAACCATGGGGCCAAGACCCGTACCTTTTCCCCAGAGGATAGGGTATTGGTACTTGTCCCTACGGTTGAAAGCAAATTCCTCGCCAAATGGCAAGGCCCCTACGAGATAATGGAAAAAGTGAGCGATTTGAAGTACAAGGTCAGACAACCAGGAAGGCGAAAGCCCGAACAGATCTATCACATTAATCTGTTGAAAGCCTGGAGGGATAGGGAATCCCTAGTCGCAGAAACTTTGTCACCAGCTCAGTCTGATTGCGTGATTCCTGAGGTTGGAATAGCAGTCACCTTGTCAAAACCCCAACAACAGGAGGTTAAGGAGTTTGTGCTTCGCAACAAGGAGGTTTTCTCTGAGCTGCCGGGACAAACATCTGGGGTAGAGCATGATATTATTACCCCGCCCGGTGAAAGGGTGAAGCTAAAACCCTATCGGATCCCAGAGGCCCGACGGGAGGCAATACGTGAGGAAGTACAGAAAATGCTTAAGTTGGGGGTGATAGAGGAATCCCAAAGTGATTGGTCCAGTCCCATAGTGTTAGTGCCTAAACCAGATGGGAGCTGGCGATTTTGTAATGATTTTCGACAACTAAACAAAGTTACAAAATTTTACACCTACCCCATGCCACGTATAGATGAGTTGATCGACTGGCTGGGAACAGCCCGATACATGACAACCCTTGATCTCACAAAAGGGTATTGGCAAATTCCCCTGGCCAAATCGGCCAAGGAGAAAACCGCGTTTGTAACCCCAGATGGGGCATTCCAATATAAAAGAATGCCGTTTGGATTACAGAATGCACCGGCAACATTCCAGCGGAAAATGGACCAGATACTGAGGCCCCATCAGAAGTATGCTGCGGCTTACCTGGATGATGTAATTGTCCATAGCACAGATTGGGCCTCACATCTGCCAAAAGTGCAAGCAGTCCTAGACTCCATCCGGGAAGCTGGGTTTACGGCCAACCCCAAGAAGTGTACCATTGGACAGGAGGAGGCCAAATATCTTGGGTACACCATTGGGAGGGGAGTAATAAAACCCCAGGTCAATAAAGTTGAGGCCATACAGAATTGGCCACGTCCCAACAGCAAGAAGCAGGTACGAGCCTTTCTGGGAATCGCTGGTTATTATCGGCGATTCATTCCCCACTTTGCTTCTCAGGCTGTGCCCCTAACCAACCTGACAAAAGGGAAAGAGTCTGTCATGGTTAAATGGACCCCAGAGGCTGAGGCAGCATTCCAATTCTTAAAAAAAGCCTTATGTAGCCAGCCAGTGTTGCACTCACCAGACTTCTCTAGGGACTTTGTCGTACAAGGTGATGCATCAGACGTTGGGGGTTAGGAGCAGTATTGTCTCAGGTCTGGAACGGGGAAGAGCACCCAGTCATTTACCTCAGCAGGAAATTGAAGTCCCATGAGGTAAATTACGCCACAATTGAGAAGGAGTGTTTAGCGGTGAAGTGGGCTCTAGATTTCCTTCGGTACTATCTGTTAGGTAGGCACTTTGACATGATTACTGATCATGCTCCTTTAAAGTGGATGGCTCAAAACAAAGAAACAAATAGAAGAGTAAATAGGTGGTACCTGGCCCTACAGGAATTCAACTTTACAGTAAAGCATCGCCCTGGCATTCAAATGGGGAATGTGGATGCTTTGTCTCGAGTACATGCATGCCTGATTGCTTGTGTTCCAACCCCAAGGTTAAAACAAGAGGGGGGGGGGTATGTAACAGCAGGCAGGTAAAATCCCCAGGTTGCATCCAGGATGGGAGATATACATGTCCTAGATTCAGGCTTTATGCCAGTTTATACCACTAGGGGGAGTGCTGGGAGTCTTGCAGGGGAAGAGTTAATGAGCCCAGCTGAATCAAGTAAGCTCGTTAGGGCCTCTACAAGAACTCCCAGCATGCTAAGGGAGATGCTCTAACCTGGAACCAGATCTGTGTGGATAGTCTGGGGAGTGTGATCTCTGTGCGGTGAGCCAAAGCCTGTGTGGTTATTACTTAGGACCTCTAAAAGCAGGGAGCTAGGGACTGGGACAGCACAAGGCTGTACCCAGTGTGTAGTGAGCGGTCAAGTTGACCAGGATTTATTTTCCTGTTTCTTTTGTTTTTGCTGTATTTTTTTGTCTGTATATAGTGCAAATAAAACCACACCATTTTGTTTTCTCCTACCACTGTCTGCTGTGCCTGTTTTTGTGTGGTGAACCCATCCAGGGGGTCACACACACCCGCTGCTGAGTTAACCCCCTCACAGTACATAATGGGGAAAGTATTTAGATTGACCTGTGTGTCCCCAAGGAAAGACATTGGTAGGGATTTCCCCTAACTTCCTGTGTGGCTATGTGACAGGAAGTGAATTATTTGGAAGGATAAAGTGGCCAAATTTGGGAGTTGTCTTCACCCTATCAGGGGTGCAGACATCCCCAAAAACTGTCCAGACTTGTAATCCCTCTGCACTCTATCCCCAAGCAAAAATAAGAAAGGATTTCATTTTAGTTTAACTTTGCAAAGACACATTCCTAAGTTGAATTGTGATGCATGTCAATGGCCCATTTAGACCCTCTTTAATCACTTGAGATCAGCGCTATAACTGATCGACGGCCACAGCATGGTCCTCAATTTCCGGGAGTCCGTCAATGAACGTCCTCCCCTTCGCGCGCGCTGTGGTCACAGAGTCACTGAGACTCGGGTGATGACAGATCCAAGTAAGAGGCCGATACCTGCCCTTTACCATGTGATCAGCTGTCAGCCAATGACAGCTGATCACGTGATGTAAACAAAAGCTGGGTAATGGTTTTTGTTTTCTCCTTGTGCTGACAGCGTGAGCAAAAAAAAAGGCAATCACCGGCTTATGTGCAAGGGACATCGGGCCCAAAGAGGAAGAGGCAATTCTTGCGTCATCTGTGACAATCAGTAGCCCCTGCCAGTGCCACCTATCAATGCCCACCACTGGTGCCAATCAGTGCCACCTAGCAGTGCTGCCTATCAGTGCCCATCACTGCCAACTATCATTGCCACCTAGCAGTGCCACTTCTCAATGCCCACTGGTGCCAACTAGTAATACCACCTCTCAGTGCCCACCCTTGCCACCTTATCAGTGCCCATCAGTGCAGCCCATCAGTGCAGTCTCATCAGTGTACATCAATGAAAGAGAAAAATTACCTTTTGTCTAAATTTTCGAAATATTACCCACTTTCCTACCGCCCACCGTCAAATGACGTCCTCGGCTTTGTGCTGTGACATCTGAATGATGCCTGCAGTTGCAGGTATCATTCAGATATCAGTCTTTTCAGCCGGCGATTCTGTGCACGCTAAAAACGATCATAGCGGTTAGCAGTTCCGCCACTTGATTGTTCTTATAGGCGGCGGGAGGGGACGTTCCCCCCCCCCTCCCGCCGCCATCCGGTGCTTCTCTGGGCTCTCCCGTGCCATCTTGGGCTCAGAGAACGATTTGGCCGGCGCCGGATGGGAAGCATAGAGATGACTGGTGACCAGATGGTCACCAGTCATCTCTATGACCGTCGGAGGCCCGGGCGCGACGTTATGACATCACGCCGGGTTCCCGTATGTAAACCAAGCCGTGATCTCGGCTGTCAGCATGAGATTGGTGAATTTTTTTGACCGATCTCATGCTTTCCAGCCTGGAGGAGAGATGTGGGGTCTTATTGACCCTGCATCTCTCCATAAAGAGGACCTGTCACAATAGATTACTATTACAAGGGATGTTTACATTCCTTGTAATAGGAATAAAAGTGATCCAAAAAACAAAAAAGTAAAAAAAAAGAGTAAGAAATACAAAAAAGTAAAAAACAAAAAAAAAATATTCAAAATAAAGAAAAAACACCCATGTGCCCGGAAGCTCGTGCTCAGAAGCGAACACACACGTAAGTCCCGCCCACATATGTAAACGCTGTTCAAACCACACATGTGAGATATTGCTGCGTGCGTTAGAACGAGTGCAACAATTCTAGCACTAGACCTCCTCTGTAATGAGAAAATGGTAACGTGTAAAAAAAATTTAAAGCATCGCCTAGGGAGATTTTTAAGTACTGAAGTTTGGTGTCATTCCCCGAGTGTGCGCAATTTTAAAGTGTGACATGTTAGGTATCTATTTACTCAGCATAACAACATCTTTCAAAAAAAATTGGGCTAACTTTACTGTTTTTTACATTCATGAAACCATTTTTTGACCAAAAATTTATTGCGCAAATACCGAGCGAGATAAAAATTTGCAATGACCGCCATCTTATTCCCTAGGGTGTCTGCTAAAAAACATATATAATGTTTGGGGTTTTGAAGTAATTTTATAGCCATAAATGTATGATTTTTACATGAAGGAGAGAAATGCCAAAATAGGCCCAGTGCTGAAGTGGTTAAAATGTCCATTTTTTTTTTTAACTCGGTCTTTTGTATTTATACAAAACAAAAAACCGCAGAGGTGATAAAATAGCACCAAAAGAAAGCTCTATTTGTGTGCCAAAAAAATAATACATTTTGATTGGGTTACAGTGTTGTGTGAGCGCGCAATTGTCATTCAAAGTGCATCAGCGCTGAAATGTGAAAATTGGTCTGAGCTGGAAGGGGGTTTAAGTGGCCAGTGCGCAAGTGGTTAATATAAGGCTACATGCACACGGACGTTTTTCCAGCCGCTTGTTTGAGCGTTTTTTGCAGCTTAAAAACGTCTCTCCATGTTAGCCTATGGCCTCATGGCCACCATGGCGTTTTTGAGCTGTAAATGGCATAGGCGTTTTTAGGCCCCATGTACACGGGACGCTGGTGCAAAGTGTTCAGAACTAAGGTTTAAAGCGGCGTTTAGAAAGGCGCGCTTTGTGGCGTTTGCATGCCGCGTTTTACCACATTTGCGTCTCTATGCGTTTAGTTAGGAAACATGATAAGGAGCCGCCCTAAGCTCCAAAAGACGGAAAATTGTATCATACTTACCAGTAATTTTCCTTTCCTGGTGCCTATCCATGGCAGCATACCTGTGATAGAGCTCCGCCTCGACTCCTCCTTCAGGACTAGTGAATAGCATAAATTAAAGGCATAGTCCCTCCCCCAACATTCTCTGTAATATAGAATACCTAGGGTGGGAGCGTATGCTGCAATGGATAGGCACCAGGAAAGGAAAATTACTGGTAAGTATGATACAAATTTCCGTTTTCCTGGTGCCTCCATGGCAGCATACCTGTGATAAATAACTAGCTGACATGGGTGGGATAATTGCTTAACAATAAATGTTTAATTAGAAGAGGACATAGCAGCCTGAACTGCCCTCCTTCCAAACTCAACAGTCGTGAGCGCTCCTGGATCAATATGGTAGTGTCTGAGGAACGTATGGTGAGAAGACCAGGTGGCGGCCCTGCACACCATCTCCAACGAAACATTAGCCCTTGCTGCCCAGGAAGCTGAGACTGCCCTTGTAGAATGAGCATTCACTCGGGATGGAGGCTCCATATTCTTCACCCTGTAGGCCTTCTGGATTAACTTTACAACCCAAGATGCCAGAGTTCTGATGGAAGCTATTTTGCCCCTGTATTTACCGAACGGTACAATGAAAAGTCTCTCAGAATTTCTGAAGGGGCCGGTGGCTTCTAGGTAGGCCCTGAGCACTCTGGATACATCCAATTTGTGACAAGACTCTGAATCCGTGCCCTGATGAGCGGGACCCCTTGGAGTGGGTAGGGCTACAATGTAAGGAACTCACGCAAGACCAGTGAGCGCACTTTTTTTTTTATACTCACGTATAGTTGGTCACATACTTAATAGAAGTGTGAGGATCTTTGCTGCGAGATGAATGACTCATTGCGGAGTTGGGCACAAGGATCAGCTCCGGAAATATAGTAAGAAAGGGAAAAGAATCAGGAGTTTTTGGCGCCATTTTTTTTTTCCTAAACAAACATTTTTATATCGTCATCTTTTTTTATTTATTTTTTAAACAAACATTTTTATATCATAATCTTTTTTTTTTTTTTTAAAACATAAACATTTTTGATCGGCAACATTTTTTTTTTTTGAGAAAATAAAAAGTACCTACCACAAAGCAGCATCAGAGAGACCTAGCAGGGCACAGCTGAGGAGACTCTGACAGCAATCCCTGAATCTGAACCTAAATAGGCTCAAGGTGCGTGGGCTAATCCCATAAACCACCATTTGGAATTGATTGAAAAAAAAAAGGGCAAATCTAGCCTTCTTTCCAGAATCCAAGATGGCCACCACTTAACCAAGCGACCGTGCATGCGCACGCGCAGAAGATCCAGCGTCGCCCAGTACAGAGAACCGACGGCTCTGTATCACTCCCGAATCGCGCATGCACAGATGGCGGCGAGGACGCCGTGCCATGACACTCTCCTACCTGGCGGGACGTACAGAGCACCTGTAGCCCCCCCAAACCCGGAAATAAGCACCACAATGTTGTTGCACAGAGAGACACCTGCCCTATCCAGTTGCACAGATTTAAAGGAACAAAAAAGTAAGACAATAATCATTTTGAAGGCGCCTAACAAGCAAAGGAAAGGGGAGGGGAGGGGAAGAGAGGAAAAGAAAGGGGAAAAACACAAATGCCTAATAAAAAATGGAAACCACCAGCCTGGGAAGATGGAGCTGATCCTTTTGCGGCTTCCACTGCATTCATCATGGATGTGATAGCAGACTGCGTTCCTGTGAGGAAACTCTGCGAAATGACCCCAACAGATCCACAGAGGGGTTTCCAGTCTTATCAGCGCTGTGAGCGGCCCAAGAACAGGGACTGCGCACGGGAAAGGCTAAACCCGGCGGACGCTGCCGACTGCAGAGGTATGGACATACTGCTACTCTTCACCAGCACAAGACGGTATGAGGGAAAAAAAGGAGAATGTTGGGGGAGGGACTATGCCTTTAATGTGTGCTATTCACTAGTCCTGAAGGAGGAGTCGAGGCGGAGCTCTATCACAGGTATGCTGCCATGGAGGCACCAGGAAACTGAGAGAGCAGCAGTGTAGTTGTATTAAGCATGTCACTTGCCACATCACTTGCCCCAAGTTGTGGATTGTCCACTTGCCACGTCAGCTGCCCCAAGTTGTGGATTGTCCACTTGCCACGTCAGCTGCCCCAAGTTGTGGATTGTCCACTTGCCACGTCAGCTGCCCCAAGTTGTGGATTGTTCACTTGCCACGTAAGCTGCCCCAAGTTGTGGATTGTCCACAATGCAATGGAAGCAATTTCATTTATTTTTTGATAGATATATATATTTTTAATGGTTTTTCCTAAATTGCCATAATTTTTGGGTTTATCAATGTAAAAAAAGAGGTCACCTTTAAAAACGTTTCTAAACTAAAATGCGGCTAAACGCCGGTACCGCGTCTAAAACGTGGAAATCTTTGGCGTCTGAAGGCATTTTTAGGCTTTGTGATAAACGAGTTTAAACGCAACTGCAGATTTTTTTTCAATGGACCCGCATCCAAAACGCAAGTACTGCGAATTTGCGGCAATTTTTTCGTTTTTTTTTTTTAAACCTGTTTATAGCTGGTTGTTAAAGGAAATGTAAAAAAAATAAACATTGCTGGCTCTAAAAAAAAAACCGAGAAAAAAAAAACAGCGTGGGGTCCCTCCCCCCAGGTCCATACCAGGCCCTTGGGTCTAGTATGGATTCAAAGGGGACCCCCCCACCAAAATGAAAAAAAAAATGGCGTGGGGTTCCCCCAAAATCCATACCAGGCCCTTCAGATTTTAGGGGAACCCCGCGCCAAACGAAAAAAAAAAGCGTGGGGTCCCCTAAAAATCCACACCAGACCCTTTATCTGATGTTTTTTGGCTTCGGGGTTTCCCCTTAAAATCCATACCAGACCTAAGGGCCTGGTATGGATTTTGGGGGGACACCCACGCCGTTTTTTCGGCTTAGAGGGTTCCCCTTAAAATCCATACCAGACCTAAGGGCCTGGTATGCTCCTGGAGGGGAACCCATGCCGGTTTTTTCATTAAAATTTGGCCTGGAGTTCCCCTTCATGATTCATACCAAACACGGGACAGCGAGGCTGCCCAGAACCAGCGCGCATCGCGCTGGAGACATTCTCGGCCAGCTAGTCGCCTCTAGGACACGACTTGAGCGGCTGCTTCACGCTCAGGTCGTGTCCAAGTTGCCTCGCAAAGTCGCGCTGTCCCTGTGTCAGCCGGCACACGAGTCGCCCCGCGAGTCGGATCTGCTTCATCCGACTTCCCGGGCGACCTCTATTCAAATCAATAGGGAACCATTCATTTTCAATAGAGTGCCGGTGACATTTGTATTTACTATAACAGTGCGCCGCTGGTTCCTGCGCCCAATGAAGGAGTTATCCGGTGTGCCAATTAAGGGATCAACCAGTGCAGTGCACTGTTATTAGTAAATCACCCCCTCTGTGTCAGTCTCAATACCAACACTTTCCCCTCCTTCCCAAAAGTAGGTGTAGTACTACTTATTTAACTTCTTAACAGGCTTACCAAAAGCCAGGCTTACCAATAGCCACTTATAAGGCATGGTCCATCTCCCTTCTTAATTAAATTTATAAGACTAAGGTTTTATCAGAGCTGAGGCAAGAAAATAATTTGTCAAGATGAGACAGAGGTACCTTACCACAGGTGATCACCTTATCTCAGCAGTGCCTCCATTTAAAGGGGTTCCACAGGTACTCAGGTACATGACAGACCACCCAAGGGTTAATACTGCAAACTACCGAAAGACCCCCTCCCCCCCGGTACCGTGAGGCACTTCAAATGAACAGAAGCAGTGGCGTAACTAGAGCCTTCAGGGCCCCAATGCAAGAAACCATGAAGGGCCCCCCTGACCCCCGGACAGGGCTCTTTTCTCCGAGCCCGGTGGCAGAACAACATGGCATGGTCGCAAGTTGGTGGCTGCATATAAAGGAACTGATTTCTCAATTTCTACCGGCTTCTCCTCCTCTCCCTCCCGCAGGCATTCAGCGGCTGCAGGAGGAAAATGGAGAGATCGGTTTCTCTATGTCAGTGTTTCTCAATCTTTTTCCAATCAGGGCACCCTTGAAGTATACCCCTAGGGGAATGGGGCTACACTGCAGCCACTCTGCAACTGTGTGCACTGCATGCAGTTGCAGCATAGTGATGATGCATTTAAGGGGTTAAAACAGGCGGTCAGTAGGCAACATATTGCCTCTTTACTGTCAAATGCCTCTGAAAAGCGATCTATGCATGGATCGCTTTTCGGAGGAACAGCATTTTTTTGTTGGTACTATGAACAAGCAAAAAAATAAATAAAAATAGGTTCTGATTGTACACATATAGGGGGCCAGGATTAAAAGCGCATACATAAAATGTGCATACATACATGTAAACACACACACACACGCACATATATATAAACACACATATACTGTATATATACATACACACACACACACATATATATATATATAAATGCACATATGCACACACATATAAACCAGTGGCAGCTGGTGCTCAAAATTTTTAGGGGGGCGCAAGCAAACTGAAAATTCAGAAAAAAAAAAACATCAATTGCATCCACTGGGCCATCGAACGCTGCCACTGTGCCCATCAAATGCCGCCACTGTGCCATTAAATGCCGCCACTGTGCCCATCAAATGCCGCCACTGTGCCCATCAAATGCCGCCACTGTGCCCATCAAATGCTGCCACTGTGCCCATCAAATGCCGCCACTGTGCCATCAAATGCCGCCAGTGTGCCCATCAAATGCTGCCAGTGTGCCTATTAAATGCTGCCAGTGTGCCATCAAATGCTGCCACTGTGCCCATCAAACGCTGTTACTGTGCCCATCAAATGCCGCGACTGTGCCCATCAAATGCCGCCACTGTGCCCATCAAATGCCGCCACTGTGCCCATCAAACGCTGCCACTGTGCCCATCAAACTCTGCCACTGTGCCCATCAAACTCTGCCACTCTGCCATCAAATGCAGACACTGTGCCCATCAAATGCAGACACTGTGCCCATCAAATGCAGACACTGTGCCCATCAAATGCTGCCACTGTGCCCATCAAATGCTGCCACTGTGCCCATCAAACTCTGCCACTGTGCCATCAAATGCCGCCACTGTGCTCATCAAATGCCACCACTGTGCCCATCAAATGCCGCCACTGTGCCGATCAAATGCTGCCACTGTGCCCATCAAACTCTGCCACTCTGCCATCAAATGCCACCACTGTGCCCATCAAATGCTGCCACTGTGCCCATCAAATGCTGCCACTGTGCCCATCAAATGCCACCACTGTGCCCATCAAATGCCGCCAGTGTGCCTATTAAATACTGCCAGTGGGCCATCAAATGCTGCAACTGTGCTATCGAATGCCACCACTGTGAATCCCCCCGGGGTCCTCCATGCGTCTCCTGCCATCCTCATCTCCTGTCCTCTCCTCCTGAAAGGCGTCCAATAGCCGCGCCTATCGTTTCAGCTAATCAGGTGACGGGTAACAGACCCGCGCACCTGATTGGTGGAGAGGCGGTTCAGTGTTAGGAAAGTGAATATTAATTCGCTTTTCTAACACACCTGGGTGGACTGTGAGTGCCAAGCATGGCGCTCGCAGTTCACCTATTTTAAAGCCTATTAGAGCATATGGCTCTAATCAGGTGCTTCAAAAACACCCCTCGCCGCTGTAATTCAGGCGCCCGGCGCCCGAAAAGGGGCCGGACACCTGAATAGGGGGTGGCAGCGGTGGCCATGGATAGATTCATCCAATGCTTGAATATATCCATTGGTTATAGAGGGGGTGTCCGGAGAGAGCCCTTATGGATGAACTGCCACCAGGGATGAGCCGAACACCCCCCTGTTCGGTTCACACCAGAACCTGCGAACAGACAGAATGTTCGTGTAACCTTTAGAACCCTATTAAATACAATGGACTCGAACGTTCAAAATCTAAAGTGCTAATTATAAAGGCTTATATGCAAGTTATTGTCCTAAAAAGTGTTTGGGGACCTGGGTCCTGCCCCAGGGGACATGTATCAATGCAAAAAGAAGTTTTAAAAACGGCCCTTTTTTCGGGAGCAGTGATTTTAATAATGCTTAAAATGAAAAAATAAAAGTGAAATATTCCTTTAAATTTCATACCTGGGGGGTGTGTATGATATGCATGTAAAGTCGCGCATGTTTCCCGTGCTTAGAACTGTCCCTGCAAAAAATGTCATTTTTGAAGGAAAAAAAGTCATTTAAAACTCGCTCGCGGCTATTAATGAATTGTCGGCTTTTATCAATACATAGAAAAGTCATTGATAAAAAAAAAAAAAAAAAAAAAACGTGGGGGTCCCCCAGAATTCAATTACCAGGCCCTTCAGGTCTGGAATGGATATTAACCACTTAAGCCCCGGAACATTTGGTAGCTAGAGGACCAGAGGTGATTTCAGAATTTTGCACTGCGCTGTTTTAACTGTAAATTGTGCGGACATGCAATGTTGTACCCAAACTAAATTTGCGTCCTTTTCTTCCCACAAATAGAGCTTTCTTTTAATGGTATTTGATTGCCTCTGCGAATTTTTATTTTTTGCGATATAAACGGAAAAAGACTGAAAATTTTGAAAAAAAATGATATTTTCTACTTTTTGTTATAAGAAAAATCGAATAAACTCAATTTTAGTCATACATTTAGGCCAAAATGTATTCAGCCACATGTCTTTAGTAAAAAAAATGTCAATAAGCGTATATTTATTGGTTTGCGCAAAAGTTATAGCGTTTACAAACTAGGGTACATTTTCTGGAATTTACACAGCTTTAAATTTATGACTGCCTATCTCATTTCTTGAGGTGCTAAAATGGCAGGGCAGTACAAAACCCCCCAAAATGACCCCATTTTGGAAAGTAGACACCCCAAGGTTTTTTGTCCCAAGTGATTGAATAATGACAAAAAAAAATAAAAAATTACAAAAAGTTGTCACTAAATTGTCATGGATATGCAGTAGTGTTTGTCTGTCAGCTTACCTTCCTTCCCATGTGTTCATCTTAGAGGCCTGAGCCCTTTCACCTGGCTTCCTTTATAATCTCCTCCCAGCCTGACTCCACCCCAGGCCCTATCACTGAACACTATATTAACCTGTGCACTGCAAGCCTGCTTTGCTGATCAATGTGTTTGTTAGGCATTGTGTGTTTGGGTTCCTGCCTGCCGTGTGCTACGTCTGTCTCTCTGTTACGTTATTGGCTTGTCCCCGACTATCCCTGTCTGCTCGTGACCCTTGACCTTCGGCTCATTCTTCGTTATCCTTGTCTGCTTGTGGCCCCTGACCTTCAGCTTGTTATTCGGTTCTCTCTTATCGTGTGCTGCTGCTTCCCCTCTTTTCCCCTTATCTTACGGGGCGTGAGCTAGGAAACTCCAGGGGCCGCGACCTGGTCCCAGCCTGCAGCTAACATCCTCACCACTAGAGGCCCTGGAGAAGACCAGCTGGGTCTTAGACTCCGCGCCCTGGGGAATCTTGGCTCTAGCTTCTGTTTGGATCCCGGTTGTGCTCCTCTGGTCCCGCTTTCCACAACCACCCAGTTTCCTATCCGCAGAAGCCAGCCATAGGGTTCACTACCTCGCGGTGCACTCCTGTCCCCCTACGGTGTGCATCTGTCACCTGGCCACAGGTGACCCTGACATAAATGATATATTGCTCACACATGCCATGGTTATATGTGGAATTGCACCCCAAAATACATTCTGCTGCTTCTCCTGAGTACGGGGATACCACATGTGTGGGACTTTTTGGGAGCCTAGCCACGTACGGGACCCCGGAAACCAAGCACCGCCTTCAGGATTTCTAAGGGCGCAAATTTTTGATTTCACTCCTCACTACCTATCACAGTTTTGAAGGCCATAAAATGCCAAAATAGCACAAAACCCCCCCAAATGACCCCATTTTGGAAAGTAGACACCCCAAGCTATTTACTGAGAGGCATGTTCAGTCCATGGAATATTTTATATTTTGCCACAAGTTGCGGGAATATGACAAACTTTTTTTTTTGCACAAAGTTGTCACTAAATGATATATTGCTCACACATGCCATGGGCATATGTGAAATTACACCCCAAAATACATTCTGCTGCTTCTCCTGAGTACGGGGATACCACATGTGTGGGACTTTTTGGGAGCCTAGCCGTGTACGGGACCCCGAAAACCAAGCACCGCCTTCAAGGTTTCTAAGGGCATAAATTTTTGATTTCACTCCTTACTACCTATCACTACCTATCACAGTTTTGAAGGCCATAAAATGCCAAGATGGCACAAAACCCCCCAAATGACCCCATTTTGGAAAGTAGACACCCCAAGCTATTTGCTGAGAGGCATGTTGAGCCCATTGAATATTTTTTTTTTTGTCCCAAATGATTGAATAATGACAAAAAGAAAAAAAAAATTACAAAAAGTTGTCACTAAATGATATATTGCTCAAACATGCCATGGTTAAATGTGGAATTGCACCCCAAAATACATTCTGCTGCTTCTCCTGAGTACGGGGATACCACATGTGTGGGACTTTTTGGGAGCCTAGCCGCGTACGGGGCCCCAAAACCAAGCACCGCCTTCAGGATTTCTAAGGGCGTAAATTTTTGATTTCACTCCTCACTACCTATCACAGTTTTGAAGGCCATAAAATGCCAAAATAGCACAAAACCCCCCCAAATGACCCCATTTTGGAAAGTAGACACCCCAAGCTATTTGCTGAGAGGCATGGTGAGTATTTTACAGCTCTCATTTGTTTTTGAAAATGAAGAAAGACATTTTTTATTTTCTTTTTTTCTTTTTTCAATTTTCAAAACTTTGTGACAAAAAGTGAGATCTGCAAAATACTCACCATACCTCTCAGCAAATAGCTTGGGGTGTCTACTTTCCAAAATAGGGTCATTTGGGGGGGGGGTTTGTGCCATCTGGGCATTCCATGGCCTCCGAAACTGTGATAGGCAGTGAGGAGTGAAATCAAAAATTTACACCCATAGAAATCCTGAAGGCGGTGCTTGGTTTTCGGGGTCCTGTACGCTCCCTAGGCTCCCAAAAAGTCTCACACATGTGGTATCCCCGTACTCAGGAGAAGAAACAGAATGTATTTTGGGGTGCAATTCCACATATAACCATGGCATGTTTGAGCAATATATAATTTAGTGACAACTTTTTGTACATTTTTATTATTTTTTTTTCTTTTTGTCATTATTCAATCACTTGGGACAAAAAAAAATATTCAATGGGCTCAACGTGCCTCTCAGCAAATAGCTTGAGGTGTCTACTTTCCAAAATGGGGTCATTTGGGGGGGTTTTGAACTGTCCTGGCATTTTATGCACAACATTAGGAAGCTTATGTCACACATCATCCACTCTTCTAACCACTTGAAGACAAAGCCCTTTCTGACACTTTTTGTTTACATGAAAACATTTTTTTTTTTGCAAGAAAATTATGTTGAACCCCCAAACATTATATATTTTTTTAAAGCAAAGGCCCTACAGATTAAAATAGTGGGTGTTGCATTTTTTTTTCCACACAGTATTTGCGCAGCGATTTTTCAAACGCATTTTTTGGGGGAAAAACACACTTTTTTTATTTTTAATGCACTAAAAAACACTATATTGCCCAAATGTTTGATGAAATAAAAAAGATGATCTTAGACCGAGTACATGGATACCAAACATGACATGCTTTAAAATTGCGCACAAACGCGCAGCGGCGACAAACTACATTCATTTTTAAAAGCATTTAGAAGCCTTTACAGGTTACCACGTTAGATTTACAGGTCTACTGCTAAAATTACTGCCCTCGATCTGACCTTCGTGGTGATACCTCACATGCATGATGCAATTGCTGTTTACATATGACGCTAGACCGACGCTTGCGTTCGCCTTTGCGCAAGAGCAGGGGGGGGGGGGGGGGACAGCGGTGCTATTTTTTATTTTGCTTTTTTATTTTATTTTTAAACTGTTCCTTCCATATTTTTTTTTTTTTTTACCATTTTTATTGTTATCTCAGGGAATGTAAATATCCCCTATGATAGCAATAAGTAGTGACAGGTACTCTTTTTTTGAAAAAAATTGGGGGGTTAGACCCTAGATCTTTCCTCTGCCCTCAAAGCATCTGACCACACCAAGATCGGTGTGATAAAATGCTTTCCCAATTTCCCAATGGCGCTGTTTATATCCGGGGGGGGGGGGACATTCCCTCCCACTGCTTGTAAAAGCAGTCTAGAGGCTAATTATCTGCTAGAATTGCTGTTACATGAAAGCCGGCCACTGGCTGAAAAGAATGATACCAAGATGATACCTAAACCCGCAGGCATCATTCTGGTATAAACATTCAAAGTCCAGCAACATACCAGTACGTTGCTGGTCCTTGTTGGACATGTATTGTAATCTTTTTTTTCATACAGCCTGTTGGCTGAACGAAAAAAATAGATTGATCGGTGGGTATGCCCACCATTAGAATACCTCCCTTCATCCACCCACTTCTAATGATGGGCATATATGCCAAAGCATGGGGGCATCCTCCCGCAAAAAAGTTATGCCGCGTACACACGGTCGGACTTTTCCACGGGCAAGCCTCCGTCAGAATTTCGACCGTATATACGCGGCATTAGGAGCAAAATCGCTCCTCCGCCCCTGCTGCCCCCATGCTTCGGCATATATGCTCTTTTTTTTAACTGTGGTGGTGAAATCACCTCATACAGCGTTGGAATCACGGCTTTATGTATCGTGGGAGCAAACGCTGTTGCTGTCAAGATAAATAAATCCGCGATGCAACTGAATGGCGTACCTGCTAAGCAAATGATGGTTAACATTAAAACAAAGTAACATTACAGTACAACAGTAAGACCTTACCATACCATACCTGCAAAGCAAATACCAAAACAAAACCTAGTAAATAATAAAACATTTTTTTAACGCAACCTGTGCCTAAAATATATATATGCCGAAGCATGGGGGCATCCTCCCGCAAAAAAGTTATGCCGCGTACACACGGTCGGACTTTTCCACGGGTAAGCCTCCGTCGGAATTTCGACCATATGTCAGTGGTGTATTTAGGTTTTGTGCTGCCCTAGGCCTGATGGAACTCGCGCACCCCCTACTTTATATATGACGCACCCCTTCCCTTTTAAGACCCGCCCTGTCGTTTTCATGGGAGGAGGAGAAAGGGACAGGGTGGGATGAGGACAGAGGGACAGGGTGGGATAAGAACATAGGGACAGGGTGGGATGAGGACAGAGGGACAGGGTGGGATGAGGACAGAGGGACAGGGTGGGATGAGGACAGAGGGACAGAGTGGGATGAGGACAGAGGGACAGGGTGGGATGGGGACAGAGGGACAGGGTGGGATGAGAACAGAGGGACAGGGTGGGATGAGGACAGAGGGACAGGGTGGGATGGGGACAGAGGGACAGGGTGGGATGAGGACAGGGTGGGATGAGAACAGAGGGACAGAGTGGGATGAGGACAGAGGGACAGGGTGGGATGAGAACAGAGGCACAGGGTGGGATGAGAACAGAGGGACAGGGTGGGATGAGGACAGAGGGACAGGGTGGGATGAGGACAGAGGGACAGGGTGGGATGAGGACAGAGGGACAGGGTGGGATGGGGACAGAGGGACAGGGTGGGATGGGGACAGAGGGACAGGGTGGGATGAGAACAGAGGGACAGGGTGGGATGGGGACAGAGGGACAGGGTGGGATGAGGACAGAGGGACAGGGTGGGGTGAGGACAGAGGGACAGGGTGGGATGGGGACAGAGGGACAGGGTGGGATGGGGACAGAGGGACAGGGTGGGATGAGGACAGAGGGACAGGGTGGGATGAGGACAGAGGGACAGGGTGGGATAAGGACAGAGGGACAGGGTGGGATGAGGACAGAGGGACAGGGTGGGATGAGGACAGAGGGACAGGGTGGGATGAGGACAGAGGGACAGAGTGGGATGAGGACAGAGGGACAGGGTGGGATGAGGACAGGGTGGGGAGGGGCAGAGCATCTTTTAATTTGGGGGGAGAGGGGGGTATTGGGGATATGTGCTGTGGTGTGATTTGAGAGGAAAGAAGATATGTGCTAGTGGGGGGGGATCAGAACCCCCCACTAGCACATATCATCTTTCCTCTCAAATCACTCCCCAGCACATATCCCCAATACCCCCCTCTCCCCTCCCATCACTTCAGTTCACCTCTTATCTTCCCCCCTGCCTGCCTGTGTCATCTCTCACAAGTTGTCTCACATACCAGCAGCACGGCTCTCGGCTCTCTCACTGACTGAAGTTGTGTCTCTCCTCGGCTCCTCCTCCTGGCTGTGTACACAAGAACATTAAGCCGAGAGGGGGGAGGAGCCGGAGACTGACTGTGCGATGTGGAGAGAGAGAGAGGGACGGCTGCTCTGTACAGCTGATCGACGCTGCGGGACCCCGGGCGGCAGATGTCCCGGGTGACCGCGGCAGCGCATCCAGCTAGAGTGACCAATTACCGGAGCTCAGTGCCGAAACTTGTCATGGCACTGAGCTCCAGGATTCAGCTGTGCGGCTCTCCGTGCGGGAGAAGGGGGGAGGTTCGCTTTTCAGCCGCCCCCCGCAAAGTGCCGCCCTAGGCCTGGGCCTTGTCGGCCTAGGCCATAATACAGCACTGCCGTATGTACGCGGCATAAAAGGTTATGCTGCGTACACACGGTCGGACTTTTCCACGGGCAAGTCTCCGTCGGAATTTCGACCGTATATACGCGGCATTAGGAGCAAAATCGCTCCTCCGCCCCTGCTGCCCCCATGCTTCGGCATATATGCTCTTTTTTTTAACTGTGGTGGTGAAATCACCTCCTACAGCATTGGAGTCACGGCTTTATGTATCGTGGGAGCAAACGCTGTTGCTGTCAAGATAAATAGATCCGCGCTGCAACTGAATGGTGTACCTGAAAACAAAAAATTACATACCTGAAAAGCAAGCATGATAAAACATTGCAGAATAGAATACAGTAAAAAAGAGCAGAACAATAGAGGAGAAAATAGAGAGAGAGAGAGAGAGAACAATAAAACGACAACTATTTTTGGTTTTTTTATTTTATATTTTTTTTGTGTTTTGTTTTTTACGTTTTTTTTTTCTTTTTTACACTTTTTTTTGTAACTTTAACAACTGTAATGGTTCGGGTCTCTCAAAATGTAATGGCATCTTGGGAGACCCTGTGTAAGTGTGTCCTAGTCTGTGAAATGCTGTACCCTACGCTAAAACTTCACTTTTGAGTGGTAGCGTTCAAAACATTCACCAAGGCAAAGACCAGGTTTGTCAGGACAGAGTGGACAAAAAACACGGGTGTCACGCCTAAATCCGCGCTTGCTACAGACACGACATCTTTTTTGGGGGGTTCGTTGGGTAGGGGTACTCGGGAGGGCATACGGATAATGCCTCTCATGCAGCCGGCTTACTGCATTTGGTTGGGAATGGTGAGGTGCAGAACCGCCTGGATACAGGAGTTTTGTGACTATCTCATTCTGGAATTTTAGAAGAGATAACGTCCCGCCTGAAGCTCTGTATAGCACATGAGCGTTCAGCAAAGCCAATTGGAATAAGGATAGAGACACTTTTTTGTACCAGCGTCTCGCCTTACGGTCAATTAGATACGGCGCCAACAACTGGTCGTTGAGGTCCTCCCCTCCCATATTTTGGTTATATTCGTGGACACAGAGGGGTTTCTCCACAACACCAGTCGCCATACGAATTTGGACTGCCGTGTCTGCATGAAGGGAGGTAAGAAGGAAAACATTCTTATTGTACCTCCACTTCATAGCGAGCAAGTTATTACACTTCAAGCAGGCTCTCTCCCCCAGCCTAAGACGGGCATCTACAAGCCGCTGGGGAAAGCCCCGGCGATTAGGTCGCACAGTGCCACATGCTCCAATCTGATGATCAAACAAGTGACTAAACAGTGGCACGCTCGTGTAATAATTGTCCACATACAAGTGGTACCCCTTTCCGAATAAGGGTGACACCAAGTTCCACACTATCTTGCCAGCGCTCCCTATGTAATCCGGGCAGTTGACCGACTCAACCTGACTATCTTTTCCCTCATAAACCGTAAAGTTCAATACATAGCCTGTTGCCCTGTCACAGAACTTGTAGAGCTTGACCCCGTATCTGGCACGCTTGCTGGGAAGGTACTGCTTGAAAGACAAGCGGCCAGAAAATTTATTCAGGGACTCATCAACGCAGACAACTTGATCGGGAATAAACAAGGCTGCAAAACGTTCGTTGAAGTGGTTTATGAGGGACCGAATTTTATAGAGCCGGTCGTATTCAGGGTCCCCACGTGGACGACAAAGTTCATTGTCGTTGAAGTGCATGAACCGAAAAATCTGCTCGTATCGTGTCCTGGGCATGGAGGCAGAGAACACGGGCATGTGGTCAATTGGGTGCGTGGACCAATAAGCACGCAATGACGGGAATTTATGTGTGCCCATGTTGAGGGAAAGGCCCAGAAAGGTCTTAAAGTCGGAAACCGTAATTGATTTCCAATCTTTGGCAATTTTAGGCAACTGGGGGTTAGCGGCAATGAATTGACCAGCATACAAATTACTCTGGTCCACAATAGATCTATAGAGATCTTCCGTGAAAAACAGCGAATAAAAATCAATTGGCATAAAATCAGCTGTTTCCACCTGAATACCGGGTTGGGCAGTGAATGGGGGAAGTACGGGTTCTGCAGAAGTGGTGGGGACCCAATCAGGATAGGCAAATTCTGCAGGAAGGGCACTATGGGCACGACGGGCCTGCCTTTGTCTTCTTCTTGGTGGCAGCGGGACACTACTTGTGCTTGCCACCTTGCCAGCTTGAACTGCACTTATGGGACTCGCCACGTCACCACGTGATACTGCAGTGCTGAATGTACGCCCAGGCTGTACTAGGCCGCTGGTGCTTGCCAATTCACCAGAAGGAATAGCGGCGCTAGTACTACTCTGCTCCATGATACGAGAGACCTGCAGTTCTTGCTCCTCAACAACCTCAGAAGATCGGGATCGGGTACGCCTGACCTTAGCAGGGACCTCAACTTCGTCGTCAGAGCTATCTGACGTGGGGCCGCTGACGTCACTGTCTTCTGCGGGAAGATATTCTGAGCCTGAATCTGACAGATGCGTGACCTCCTCTTCACTATCTGTCATGCTCAGAATCTCGTAGGCCTCTTTACTAGTGTACCTTCGTCTTGCCATTTTGGGCTCTAAATTTAGGGGTACACTAGTAAGATTCACAGGTAAAAAAAGCACCTGACTGTCACCAAATGTATCAAACGCTACCAAAAAAACTGTTAGCGATCGCAGGGATCAGGACTGTCTCTGCGAACGCTGCAGTTATGTGTGTTGTGTTTGGTAAGTGACAGTGATCGATTGATACTGCACTTGGGTGGGCTGGGCTGGGCTGGGCGGAGGGGCTAAACGCAGGTGCTAGCAGGTATCTGGGCTGATCCCGCTAACACTGCGTTTTTGGGAACCCTAAACCGCTGGGGACGCTAGTATAGATCTGATCAGATACTATACCACTAAGGGAGGTGTATGCTTTGCGCGTGGGTGTTAGCGTTACTGGCACTAACCTGACGCTGCCTGGGGCGACGCAGACCCTCTCTGGCACTAAAACCTAATTGATATCAGCCGCCGGGCGATCAGGGGGTTAAACCTTTATTGGGTTATATACGGCGGGTGCCCTGATGCTATAAAAAGCAAACTAACCAACCAGCGTCACCTGTAACCTTTATATGGTGATCACTGGTGAAAGGGTTAACTAGGGGCAATCAGGGGGTTAAAACCTTTATTAGGTTAAATATGGGGGCACCCAACGCTATATAAAAACCTGACGGGTTACCTAAATAACGAAATAACTAACTGGGTAACCAGTGTCACCAGTGACGCTTATACCGTGATCACTGGTGAAAGGGTTAACTCTAGGGGCAATCAGGGGGTTAAAATAATATATGGGGGTACCTGACGCTAATAAAAACCTGCGGTGAACCTAAAAATAACTAACTGGCTATCTAGGGCACCAGCGACAAGAAAAAAGCGATCGGAAAAATGATCGCTTAGTGACGCTGGTGTTAGGGGGTGAAAGGGTTACCTGGGGGGCGATCAAGGGGTTAAACCTTTATTAGGGGGGGTTAGGGGGCTACCCTGGACCTAAAGGAGCCTAATCCTAACTGCCCTGCAACTTTTTACAGTCACAAATGACACTGATTGCAGTGATCAGTAAAAAAATGATCACTGCAAACGGTGCACTGTGACTGGGGGTACTGGGGGTGATCTGGGGGGTGATCTGGGGGTGACTGGGGGGTGTAAGTGTGCCTACGTGTACTGGTGTCAGTGGGCTGTTGGTGCACTTACTATGTGATGTCTTCTCTCCTCGCGCCAGATCGAAAAGACCACCGCATGGAGAGATGACATCACTTCCTCTGCCTGTGTTTACATTACACAGGCAGGGGAAGCTCTCTCATTCGCCGGGAGCGATCGAGAGGGGGTGGCCGGAATCGAACGGCCGTCCCCTCATGCCGGACACTTAACCACCGCTCACTGTACAGAAGGGGGGTCCGATCGGGCCCCCCAACTATACAAAGGCGATCACGTAGATCTACGTGATTCTGCCTGTCGGTGCCATTCTGCCGACGTATAATTACAGTGGGCGGTCATTAAGTGGTTAAGGGGAACCCCGCCGCAAATAAAAAAAAAATGGCGTGGGGTTCCCTTAAATATCCATACCAGGCCCTTCAGATCTGGCATGGATTTTAAGGGGAACTCCACTCCAAATGTAAAAAAAAATGGCGTGCAGTCCCCCCATAGATCCATACCAGACCCTTATCCGAGCACGCAATCTGGCTCGCCGCAGGGGAAAAGGGGGGGACGAGAGAGCGGCCCCCTCTCCCTCCTGAACCATACCAGGCCACATGCCCTCAACATGGGGAGGATGTCCCCATGTTGATGGGGACTAGGGCCTCATCCCCACAACCCTTGCCCGGTGGTTGTGGGGGTCTGCGGGCGGGGGGTTTATCGGAATCTGGAAGACCCCTTTAACAAAGGGGACCCCCAGATCCCGGCCCCCCCCTATGTGAATTGGTAAGGGGTACATTGTACCCCTACCATTTCACGAAGAAAGCATAAAAAAATGTAAAAAAACCCCACACAAACACCTTGAAAAAGTCCTTTATTAAAAAATAATAATAATAATTCCAGCGGAGAAATCCAGTGTCCCGTGGCGATCCCGATGTCCAGCGCTGTCCGTAATTGGTTGTGTCTGAGCGGACCTGATGGGGAACTTCCTCCTCAGTGTTTTAAATGTATAGACCCGCCCCTTCTAAAGTTCCTCATCAGGTCCGCTCAGCGGACCAGATGCGGAACATGACAAGGGGCGGGTCTATACATGTATTACTAAAGTGAGAGAAGTTCCCCATCAGGTCCGTCCCCTCGGTATGTCGGACCCGCCTACGTCATTGGCCTGAGCGGGGAACTTCCTTCACTGTGTAATTTAAATTTACACAGTGAAGGAAGTTCCCCGCTCAGGCTAATGACGTAGGCGGGGTCCGACATACCGAGGGGGCGGACCTGATGGGGAACTTCCTTCACTGCGTAATACATGTATAGACCCGCCCCTTGTCATGTTCCGCATCTGGTCCGCTGAGCGGACCTGATGGGGAACTTTAGAAGGGGCGGGTCTTTACATTTAAAACACTGAGGAGGAAGTTCCCCATCAGGTCCGCTCAGGCACAACCAATGACGGACAGCACTGGACATCGGGATCGCCGCGGGACACTGGATTTCTCTGCTGGAATGTTTTTTTTTTGTTTTTAATAAAATACTTTTTCAAGGTGTTTGTGTGTTTTTTTTACATATTTTTACGCTTTCTTCGTGAAATGGTAGGGGTACAATGTACCCCTTACCAATTCACATAGGGGGGGGCCGGGATCTGGGGGTCCCCTTTGTTAAAGGGGTCTTCCAGATTCCGATAAGCCCCCCGCCCGCAGACCCCCACAACCACCGGGCAAGGGTTGTGGGGATGAGGCCCTTGTCCCCATCAACATGGGGACATCCTCCCCATGTTGAGGGCATGTGGCCTGGTACGGCTCAGGAGGGAGGGGGGGCCACTCTCTCGTCCCCCCCTCTTCCCCTGCGGCCGGCCAGGTTGCGTGCTCGGATAAGGGTCTGGTATGGATTTTTAGGGGGACTCCACGCCATTTTTAAAAAAAATTTGGGGTAGAGTTCCCCTTAAAATCCATGTCAGATCTGAAGGGCCTGGTATGGATATTTGGGGGAACCCCACGTCATTTTTTTTTAAATTTGCGGCGGGGTTCCCCTTAATATCCATTCCAGACCTGAAGGGCCTGGTAATTGAATTCTGGGGGACCCCCACGCTTTTTTTTTATTTTTTATCAATGACTGTTCTATGTATTGATAAAAGCCGACAATTCATTAATGGGAGTGAGTTTTAAATGACTTTTTTTCCTTCAAAAATGACATTTTATGCAGGGACAGTTCTAAGTACGGGAAACATGCGCCACTTCACATGCATATCATACACACCCCTCAGGTACGAAATTTAAAGGAATATTTCACTTTTATTGTTTCACTTTAAGCATTATTAAAATCACTGCTCCCGAAAAAACGTCCGTTTTAAAACTTTTTTTTTGCATTGATACATGTCCCCTGGGGCAGGACCCGGGTCCCCAAACACTTTTTATGACAATAACTTGCATATAAGCCTTTATAATTAGCACTTTAGATTTCTCCCATAGACTTTTCGAATTTGCCGCGAACAACCCAATTTGTTCGCTGTTCGGCGAACGGGCGAACGGGCAATGTTCGAGTCGAACATGAGTCCCTAACTGCCACTAAAAACACATGCACATACATGCACACTCACATATATACATATGCACACACACATACACACATACATATACATATGCACACTCACATACATACATATGCACACACACATACATACATATGCACACTCACAATACATATGCACACTCACATACATACATATGCACACACACACATACATATACACACTAACATACATACATATGCACATGCACACACACACACATACATATACAGTTAGGTCCATAAATATTTGGACACCGACACAATTCTAATCTTTTTGGTCATGTTTTCAGGATTTCCCTCAGCTGAAACGGCTGTGGTAATTACCCAGGCAGTGAAACTGATCAAATCACCTGTGAAAAATAATGGAAATCCTGAAAACATGACCTGTTGGGGTGCCTTGAGGACTGGAGTTGAGAAACACTGCTCTAAGATACGTCATCATGAGTTAACACAAGTCAACAGGCCATCTGGTTATGAATCATAAGTCATGCATCCAGTCCCAGACACACCAACCCACAATGATAGATATATATAGTACAGTGCTTATGCCAGCATCTTTCCAAACATCATTTGATAGTTGCATATCTAAGCTATTTTGTATACTGAAGTGACTGAGCATGTTTTGGGCATATTACAACAGTCACCACCCGGGGCCTCATGGGTCAGTGACGTCACAAGGGGGTGGGGCCTTTGGATGAGATCATCCGATGGCCTGGCCCCCATCGATATCTAAGACATGCTTGACATCGGCTACTGTATTTTTTGACACTACACTACTTTTTTGTAGTGAATAGGTAGGGGTACAATGTACCCCATACTCAATCAAATAGGGGGAGGCCAGGATCTGGGTGCCCCCTTTGTTAAAGGGGGCTTCCAGATTCCAATAAGCCCGCAGACCGCCCGCAGACCCCGTCAACCACCGGGCAAGGGTTGTCGGGAAGAGGCCCTTGCCCCCATCAACATGGGGGCAAGGCACCCCCTGCCCCAAAGCACCCACCCCCCCATGTTGAGGGCATGCGGCCTGGTATAGTTCAGGAGGGGGGGCGCTCGCTCGTCCCCTCCCTTTCCTGACCTGCTGGGCTGCATGCTCGGATAAGGGTCTGGTATGTATTTTTTACATTTTGACGTGGGGGTCCCCTCTGAAACCATACTATACCTAGGTGCCAGGTATGGACCTGGGGGGGACCCCACGCCGTTTTTTTTTTGCAGTTTTTTTTTCCCAGCAATTCTTTTTTTTACATTCACCTGTCAGCAGGGAAGCACACTGACAGCTGATGACTCATCAGTTGTTAAGGACACTGCAGCCAGCTTCCTGGCTCCATCCTCAGCATCCAGTTATATACAGTGAATGCACAGCTAAAGAAAAAAAAACGCAAATTGTAGCAAAATTGGATGCGGGTCCATTTAAAAAGCGCATTAGTGTGAATCGAGCCTAAGAGACCTGAGACAGTATTGACAGTCTTGTAAGTACAAACTAGGCCCATATCTCATATTAATCTCATGGAGATATATTTAATGCATACATTCCCTACCATATACTGTATGTGTTTTATTGGGCAATGTCATTTCTTACAGCCCCAGTTAACTCCTCTCCCCTTTTCTCTATTCCTAGTATTTTGTTGCTGATGCATTTATTTATTTTTTATTTCTATTTTTTTTGTTTTAATTTGTTCCTTAAAATGTATTTACACTTATGCAGTAAAATATGAGAAACAATATATGTTTCTCACTTATCCGACGAGCAATATAAGTTTGATATCTTTTTTTTCCCATAAACTAAGAATCCTGTTCTTTACAAGTCCCAACATTCAATGCACCTTAGACAGGGCCGTCTTTAACGAGGGGCAAATGGGGCAGCTGCCCCAGGCCCAGTCTTTTATGTGGGGCCTACATCTCCTACAGCAGGGATATGCAATTAGCGGACCTCCAGCTGTTGCAGAACTACAAGTCCCATGAGGCAAAGCAAGACTCTGACAGCCACAAGCATGACACCTAGAGCCAGAGGCATGATGGGATTTGTAGTTTTGCAACAGCTGGAGGTCCGCTAATTGCATATCCCTGTCCTACAGTATATCTGCAGTCTCTGACCGACTCCTGCAGTATGTCTGTAGTCTCTGACTGTCTCATGCAGTATATCCACAGTCTCTGACCGTCTCCTGCAGTATATCCTCAGTCTCTGACCATCTCCTGCAGTATATCCTCAGTCTCTGACCAACTCCTGCAGCATGTCTGCAGTCTCTGACTGTGTCCTGTAGTATGCCTGCAGCCTCTGACCATCTCCTATAGTATGTCTGCAGTCTCTGACCCTCTCCTGTAGTATGTCTGCAGAACAGAATTGATGTGCTGTAATCTCTAGCAACCAATCAGTGAGCAGTAATGATGTGCTGTAACCTCCAGCAACCATTTAGGAAGTTGTAATGATGTGCTGTAACCTCTAGCAACCAATGAGCGAGCAGTAATAATGTGCAGTAACCTCTAGCAACCAATCGGCAAGCAGAAATGATGTGTTGTAACCTCTAGCAACCAGTGAGCGGTAATGATAGGCTGTAACCTCTGGCAACCCATTGCAACTGCTGCGTGATCTGCTGCAGTAAACTGATTTTGAGAATCAATTTTTTTGTATGTTCCGGAATGGGGGGGACAAGAAAATGTCTGTCCAGGGTCCAATCAATATCAAAGATGATCCTGACCTAAGGTAACTCACTTCCACTCACTCCCACTCTGTTTGTGCCACCCAGTTATTAGCCGATGTGGAAAAAGGTCCAGCCTGAACTCTGCAATATGTAAACATTTCACGATATATTCTTATACATATAGAATACAAGTGTAGTGGGTATGTACTTTTCAGAGTGTTTGGGTCTGGTGAAGACATCAGTGATGACCAGTTCCCTGCGGCCCAGCAGGTGGCGCTGTCACTTTGGGCTGGGGTTAAACCGTCACTGCAGTGCCGTACCCTTTGTGACCTCTCGCAGCAGTTGTACGGCGGGGCGGGGAACCCGCTGTCCTTGCTGGGAGAGGGTATAAAGGGGGCGGACATCTTCGCCACGAGGTTCGAGTTCCAGGCACCTTCAGCCTGAGGGCTGCTGTTCGCGGTCGGTATCCAGGCGGCCTAGGCCTGGACACTTGGAGTTCGTGTTCCATCCCAGACACCTTCAGTCTGAGGTGAGGTACTCGGCCGGAGGCCTGGGGCCCAGTACCTCCCGCTGGGTCCCGCCAGGGAGGGATTGTCCTAGGGTGCCCCGGGGGTTTGGCACCCGAATCCAGAGACGTAAGGGACCGGAAGAGGGATTAATTCGAAGACCTGGTGCAGCATATTGTCAGTGACGGGTAAACCTCTGGAGACCGCCCGGAGGGATATCTTTCCCAAACAGGGGCCAAGTTCATAGAGGAAGGTGGTTCATGTTCAATGACCTGTGGCAGCGGTCCAACTAGTCAACTCAGGTCGGTGGCAGAGACCTGCTATTAGGCCTGTGGCAGGGGCCTCAACAGTTCACCCGGTCGGTGGCAGCGACCAATCTCACGGTCGGTGGCAGAGACCGTGCGCCAGGCCTATTCGCTTGCAAAGGAATAGGAGAATTAATTTGTGCCTGGGCCTACTCGTATCCATACCCCTGTCTGTCTGTTACTGAAAGTTCAACTATTATGTTCACCCTGCAATGGAGAAATAAAAGAGTGTTGGACTTTTAATTGGTGTGGGGCTCTGTTACTGGCAGACACATTTCCACAGAACAAGCGGAAGCTTCGTAAGCAGTGAGCAGACCCGGAGGTAATTTAAGTGACTTTGCTCAACCCTCATACACATACGAGGGGAGAGCTTGGCGTAGTGTTCCTGCACTCTCCTCTCCCAGGTACCCCTAGACCACACCAGCCAACCAGGCGATAGAAGCGGAGAAGGAGAGTGAGGCCTGCTACACAAGTTATGTGATTCATTGAATATAAATATAAAATTCCAATGAAGCATAGAAAATGTGGAGACTTGGTTTTGTAGCCTTAGAATGTCTATGCTGTATAACAATACAAAAAAAAAAAAAAAACGTTTTTATTCTTCCGTAAATCTTTGTTCCTTCTGACAATAATATTTTGCAAAAATTACAGTGTAGGCTTATGTCATTCAATAAATATACAAGTGGTTGAGCGAAAACAGCATATTAAAAATCTGTCAATTTCACTGTGATAAATAGGTTGGGATATCTGCCTTTAACATCGCTTTAGTATTCTTTAGCAGGGATGAGTTTAAATTAGTATGTACACGTTACAGCGGTACTAAACGTAAAAAAAAGAAAAAAGTCCCCCTGCAAGGTAAAGGCATAATGTGCTAGTATGTACCACATACTAGCACATTATGAAAGACTTACCTTGAAACAAAGCCCTCTAGTGGCATGCTGTCACCACTGCAGAGGCTTCCATCTTCACCCGGTCTTCCTTCCGGGTTTGTGCGTTGCAGCTGCTTGACTGGCTGAACCACGATGACGGCCGTTGCATAGAGCTCTGAAGGGACAGCAAGGGTATGCCATCCCTTCAGAACGCATGCGTCGGAGCCGTCACTGGCTGCTGCTCACTAGAATATCTCCTAAACAGTGAGATATTCATTAGCGGTAACCTACAGTTAAGCTTTATTATAAGCTTAAAGTTGAGTTCCACCCAATTTTTTTTCTTTTTTTTATTCCACTCCTCACCCCCTTACATGCCACATTTGGCATGTAATTTTTTTTGGGGGGGGAGTGGGGGCTTCAGTAGGAGTGGGACTTCCTGTCCCACTTCCTCCTTCCGCCCTGGAGCCGCCTAGGCGATACGTCATATCACCTTGTGGCGGCTCCTCCCTGTAGGCGATCACCTGGGACGTGACAGGTCCCAGGCGATCGCCTGTCCACTCACAGAGCACTGCGCCGTTCGCGCATGCGCAGTGAGTGCCCTGCCTTGAAGCCGAAAGCTGGCACGGCCAGGTGCCCATACTGTGAATGGACGCGCCGGCGGAGGAAGGGGGAGAGGAGCGGAGCTCCAGGTGGCGCGTCGCTGGACAGTGGAGCAGGTAAGTGTATGTTTATTAAAAGCCAGCAGCTACACTTTTTGTAGCTGCTGACTTTTAATAAACATAAAAAAAGGGTGGAACTCCGCTTTAACTGTAGGTAAAAATACAAGTGTACAGTTTACTATTACTTTATTAATGTGCCAAAAAGGTTAATTCCTATTATTAACAATATATATATTAAAAAATCTTCAACAAACTTAGTGGTAGTGGTATCAGTTGGGATTCAGTATCTCTGGAATACAATATATCATGATCGAGGATGTTTATTAAGTAGTGATCTACCGAGCTCCAAAAAAAACGAATAACCGCAGTTCCTATGATTTGAATGTGTTCACCTCAATCATGATAACAAGATCTTGTTCTGCTTTGTTGGGCTTGAAAAAGCAGGTGAGTTTATACTAGAGCATCTTGTCAGACACAGACAAGTAATCTTGCTGAATATATTTCTTGAAATAATACATTTTCAATTTTTTTTTCTTTGCTGCTGTTGTTTTACATATTGTAGCTAGTTAAATTTAGTTTTCCTTGCACTTCAGGAACCAGACTGTGCTTCTGGATTATGCAATTAATTATGGCAATGAGAAGGGTAAATTAGCATGGTTTAGTGGGCAACACAGGGGCCTAAAGGTTAGCATTTAGGCCTTGTAGCACTAGGGTCGTTAGTTGGAATCCCAACCAGTACATTACCTATAGGGTTGCCATCTGTCCAGGATTCACCCAGATAGTTCGGGTTTGGAATCATGTGTCTGAGTTTCTGAGTTTCAGACTGCCTGAAACCCAGAAACCCGGACTCATTATTTAGACTGGACTATGGCTTCCCAGCAGTTGTCTAAGCTGAGAGTGTCTGTTACTGTTTCACAGTGCCCAAAGCCAGCACTAACAACCCCCCCCCCAACACATACACAGACAGGAGAGGAGAGAGGGCTCAATCTGCACCCCCCCACCCCTACCTCTCTGTGTCTGCCCATGCTCCAATCCCTGGCGCTATGCCTCAGAAAAGGGAAGTTGGGGCTGGAAATTTGAAGTCAAGCAGCCTCAGATACATCTGGATGAGATGTGCTGACTGCAAAGGGGCGAGTGAGCTCACCACCCGTCCCTGCCTGTGACTGAAGTCTCTCCCCTTCTCTCTCCTGCCTCTGAGTAAGTACACTAAGGCAAATCAGGGTTCTCAGTGCACCCCTTACATCAGAGATCCCCTTTACACCAGAGGCCACAATGTTGCCCCTTATATCAGAGTCCTCTCCGTACATCAGAGTTCTCAGTGTTCCCCCTTAAATCAGGGTTCCCAGAGCATCACTTATGTTAGAGGCCCCAGGGTTCTCCCTTACATCAGAGTCTGCAGAGTTCCCCCTTACAGTGAAAGGGAACTCTGCAAGTATAGATATAAAAGGGGAACTCTGTGGATTCAGATGTAAAGGGGAACTTGTTATTAAAGAGGAAGTAAACCCTGATGGGTTTTACTTCCTCTTTATTCCTCTGCAAAGGTAAAGCATAATGGGCTACTATGCATTGCATAGTAGCCCATTATGTATCACTTACCTGAAAATGAAGCCTGCAATGTCACCGCTGTCCCCGCTGGCTGGAAGCGTCAATCTTTCACCCCTTTTCCTTCCGGGGCCACGGACTCCGGCTCTGTGACTGGCTAGAGTCACGTGACGTCACTCCAGCACGTGCGCGATCCCTTTAGAAATGGCATGATCGTGCCCTTTCTAAAGTGCGCATGCGCCGATGATGTTGGCGCATGCGTATATTGTAAATATTTCCTAAATCGTGCAGGTTTAGGAGATATTTCCAGCATCTACAGGTAAGCCTTAATATAGGCTTACCTGTAGGTAAAAATGGATTTAAAGAGTTTACAACCACTTTAACTTCATATGATTAGAAATGTTATTTAATAGCAAAAAATATGTATAGTTTGTACTATCAAAAAAAAATTGCTGTGCACCTCTAAAGTGTTCGGGTTTGACTTGAGGAAAAGGTGTCAACCCTAGTTACCCATAGTATATGGAATTTGTATGTTCTGGCTGTGCTTGTGTGGGTTTTCTCCAGTTTTCTCTCATATTCCAAAGATATGCTGGTAGGATAATTGGCTACTGTCTTATTTGAACCTTAGATTGTACAATCCTTGAGGGCAGGGACTGATGTGAATGTACACTATGTCAATTGTCTGCACTATACAAGTACTTGAAATAAATAAAAATGGCTTAGATTTTCTACAGAACAGTTTATATGCCAGTGGGTGTAAAATGAACACAGTCTCTGGCAGTCTTCTGCTACATAAAAACAGTTTCTGACAGTCCTTTGTTAAAGTGATCGTAAACGATCACCTTGTAAAACAACTCATTCAGCATAAAATAGAAATGTAATTCAAAACATTTTTGTATAGATATAAAAAAACATTCTAAATATCTTTGGTCGCTTTTTTATAAGTGATCACATTCCCTCTGTTCTCAGCTGCCTAAAAGCTGGAGGGAGAAGCAGCAACAGCAGCACACTGAGCTTCCCAGTGAATGGCTGTGCAGCAGGGGTGTGTCAGGACAAGTCTGATCATTGGAGGAGTGCAGGCTGAGTTCCCAGCATAGCTAAGAAATTGACCACGGTGTGCTCTCCTGCTTAGTGTGGTCAGTGTTTATTAGGAAAGCAGAGGGACTGGCAGGAACACCATGTATTTCACACAAAGGAAGCAATACAAAGCAAACAGGATACTCTCTCATACAAGTGCATGGTACAACATGCACATATCAGGAATATGAAGTGTTCGGGTAACAAACACTTTATGCAGGGTATACATGGCCTGAAAATCTTTCAGTCCGTGTGTACCACTGATTGTTCAACAGAATCCGGACTAACAACCAGCTTCTGTTAAGCATTTAATCAGCACTTGCAGCCAATGACTGTTACAAGCATCTTCTGTTACATGTCAGCAGTCTCTAAGCATCTTTTGTTACATGTGAGCAGTCTCTAAGCATCTTTTGTTACATGTGAGCAGTCTCTAAGCATCTTTTGTTACATGTGAGCAGTCTCTAAGCATCTTCTGTTACATGTGAGCAGTCTCTAAACATCTTCTGTTACAGGATGGGAGTTCCCCCTAACAGAATAGGCACAGTGGGAGAAATCCCTACATCAGCATAATTTGTGTTGATGCTAGGACACTTCTTGAATGAAAAAAAAACTGAAGGTGTATACCAGGGATATGCAATTAACGGACCTCCAGATGTTGCAGAACTACAAATCCCATGAGGCATAGCAAGACTCTGACAGCCACAAGCATAACACCAAGAGGCAGAAGCATGATGGGACTTGTAGTTTTGCAACAGCTGGAGGTCCGCTAATTGCATATCCCTGGTGTATACCCTGCTTTATATGCAAGCAGTGTCTTACATGTGAGCAGTCTCTAAGTATCTTCTGTTACATGTGAGCAGTCTCTAAGCATCTTTTGTTACATGTGAGCAGTCTCTAAGCATCTTTTGTTACATGTGAGCAGTCTCTAAGCATCTTTTGTTACATGTGAGCAGTAGTGATGAGCCGAACACCCCCGGGTTCGGTTCGCACCAGAACCCGCGAACGGACCGAAAGTTCGAACGAACATTAGAACCCTATTAAATACAATGGATGCGAACGTTCGAATTCTAAAGTGCTAATTATAAAAACTATTATGCATGTTATTGTCCTAAAAAGGGTTTGGGAACCCGGGTTCTGCACCAGGGGACATGTATCAATGCAAAAATAAGTTTTAAAAACGGTCGTTTTCCGGGAGCAGTCATTTTAATGATGCATAAAGTGAAAAAAAAAAAGTCAAATATTCCTTTAAATATCGTACCTGGGGGGTGTCTAAAGTATGCCTGTGAAGTGCCACGTGTTTCCCGTGTTTAGAACTGTCCCTGCACAAAATGACACTTCTAAAGGAAAAAAAAGCCATTTAAAACTGCTTGCGGCTTTAATGTAATGTCTGGTCCCGGTAATATGGATGAAAATCTTTAAGAAAAATGGCATAGCTACCCCATGACCCCCCCCCCTACCCCAGCCCATTACCAGCCCCTTTGGGTCTTGTATGGATATTAAGGGGAACCCCGCACATAAAATAAAAAAGGCCCTATATACTCTGAACAGCCGTATACAGGCGGTGCATACAAGACAGGGACTGTAGGTTTGTTCTTATGTAGAATCTGTTTGTAATTTTGAACAGGTACATTGTTGAAGTGTAGCTCCAGACCAAAAATCTATTTTTAAACTTTTTGGAAAACATAGGTAAGGGTTATCACCCCTGTAACATTTGTTTTGCTGTCTGTGCCCCTGTTCAGAACATTTCACCTCACTTTCCGTCCTAATGACAACTGTTTTTGAAATGTGGTGTTTTTCTTGAAACAAGGATTGCTGATAAAGCATCAGTACAGAGGAGACACCTTTCTCCCATATTTATTCTTACAGGAGAGAATTTTCCTTCCTAGTGGTAGATTTCCTCTCACTTCCTGTTGTCTTCTTGCGTTTGCAAGTAGGAGTCG
Organism: Rana muscosa; assembly: GCA_029206835.1. Taxonomy (NCBI): domain Eukaryota; kingdom Metazoa; phylum Chordata; class Amphibia; order Anura; family Ranidae; genus Rana; species Rana muscosa. Next base: position 278,066,036 of record CM055117.1, read on the forward strand.
TTTGTAAGTTGGATGTTTGAAAGTAGGGACCTGCCGTATATACTCTGCAGAAATAGGCCCCTTAGTTGTTGGTGTTGGCACAACACTGTAAGCACTCACAGTTACTCTTGGTTGGTGCTGGAACGCCCTGCTGTCAACTATTATATCAGGAATTTTAATTACATATAATTGTTGAACAGTGTTAGTAAAAATTGGGCCTTTGATGGTGGTGCTGGTGCCACAACACTGTAAGCCCTGACAGTTACTCTTGGTGGGTGCAGCAATGGGCCCTGCTGTGAATTATTAGATCAAGAATTGTAATTACATGCCCCTGTTGAACAGGGGCTGAAAAATTGGGCCTTAGGCACTGGTGGCACAACACTGCAACCCTTCACAGATACTGTACTTGGAGCACAGCAATGAGCCCTGTTGCAAAGTATTGCTTCAAAAATTGTAATGACACGCCCCTGTTAAACAGGGGCTGAAAAATTGGGCCTTAGGCACTGGTGGCACAACACTGCAACTCCTCACAGATACTGTACTTGGAGCACAGCAATGAGCCCTGTTGCAAAGTATTGCTTCAAAAATTGTAATTACACGCCCCTGTTAAACAGGGGCTGAAAAATTGGGCGTTAGGCACTGGTGGCGGCACCCATAAACAAAAATGATCTTCCAAGCTATCATCATCAATCGTATCATTGAGGACTCGGAGGAGGAGGATAGCCAGTCAACATAACAGCACAGGCACTCAGCATCAGCATCAGTCTTGAAGGGATGTGACATTTTAAAATCAATTAGTCTGTTATATCAGCATCAGGTGTGTGGTAGCTGGTGGTGATCCAAGACTGGTTCATCTTGATGAAAGTCAGTCGATCAACCGAGTCGGTGGACAGGCGCACCCTGTGATCCGTGACAAATCCTCCAGCAGCACTGAATGTGCGTTCCGAAAGAACGCTGGATGCAGGACAGGCCAGTAGCTCAATTGCATACTGTGCAAGCTCTGGCCAGTGATCCATCCTCAAGACCCAGTAAGCCAGAGGATTTTCGGTGGGGAAGGTGTCCAAGTCTGACCTTGCCCCTAGATATTCCTGCACCATGTTTATCAGACGCTGGCGATGGTTGCTGGAACCGATCATACTTTGGGGCTGCGGACTAAAGAATTGTCTGAACGCATCGGTCAGACGGCCACCTTCCCCACCGCTCCTTCTTTGACTGGCCGAAGCCTCAGCAACTCGTTGTCCAGGACCAGGAGTTTGCAACCTCCCAGTCTCTGGGAACGCGTTGCACAGACCTTTCTGCAAGGCCTCCCGGAGTTGTCTCATCCTCTGCTCCCTCTGCGACGGTAACATAAGGTCCGCAACCTTACCCTTGTACCGTGGATCAAGGAGAGTGGCCAGCCAGTAATGGTCCCTCTCCTTGATCCGAAGAATACGAGGATCCTTCCGCAGACTTTGCAGGATCAGGGAGGCCATGCAGCGTAGGTTTGCTGAGGCATTCGCTCCGGAGTCCTCTGGGTCACTAAGGACGACATGATCCGCAGCCACCTCCTCCCAGCCACGTACAAGTCCACTGGTTTCTTGGGACTGTAAATCATCCCTAAAAGACTGCTGCTGATGATGCTGAGTGCCAGCCTCCACCTCCATGCTGACACAATCCTCCTCCTCCTCCTCCTCCTCCTCCTCCTCCTCCTCCTCTTCCTGTGCGATGGGTGGGACAGAAGGAACACTGTCTGGGTAAAGGGGGCCTTGAGAGGCAAGGAAGTCCTCCTCTTCCTGCCTCTGTTCTGCCTCAAGTGCCCTGTCCATTATTCCACGCAGCGTGTGCTCCAACAGGTGGACAAGAGGTACAGTGTCACTGATGCATGCACTGTCACTGCTCACCATCCTCGTGGCCTCCTCAAATGGTGCCAGGACAGTGCATGCATCCCTGATCATGCCCCACTGGCGTGGAGAAAAAAAACCAAGCTCCCCTGACCCTGTCCTGGTGCCGTAGTCGCACAGGTACTCATTGATGGCCCTCTGCTGCGTGTGCAGCCGCTGCAGCATGGCCAACGTTGAGTTCCACCTGGTGGGCATGTCACATATAAGGCGGTTCTTGGGCAGGTTCAACTCCTTTTGCAGCTCAGCCAGGCGAGCACTGGCATTATAAGATCTGCGGAAATGCACACAGACTTTCCTGGCCTGCCTCAGGACATCCTGTAAGCCCGGGTACCTGCCCAAGAAGCGCTGCACCACCAGGTTAAGGACGTGAGCCACACAGGGCACATGGGTCAGTTGTCCCTGTCGGAGGGCGGAGAGGAGGTTGGTGCCATTGTCGCAAACCACCATTCCTGGCTTAAGCTGGCGTGGCGTCAACCACCTCTCGGCCTGGCCCTGCAGAGCAGACAGGACCTCTGCCCCAGTGTGGCTTCTGTCCCCCAAACACACCAGCGCAAGCACGGCATGGCATCTTTTTGCCTGCGTACTTGCGTAGCCCCGTGAACGGCTACGGAGCACCGCTGGTTCATAGGACAAACCACAGGAAGAGGCCATGGAGGAAGAAGAAGAGGAGGGGGTGGAGGAGAGAGGTGTGTCACAACCAGTAGTAGCATTTTGGAGGCGTGGCGGTGGGACAACCTCCAACACTACTGCACCTTGTCCTGAATCCTTCCCAGCTGCCAAAAGAGTGACCCAATGGGCCGTGAAAGAAAGGTAACGTCCCTGTCCATGCCTGCTGGACCATGAGTCAGCGGTAATATGCACCTTACCGCTGACCGCCCTGTCCAGCGAGGCCAAGACATTGCCTTCCACATGCCGGTAGAGAGCCGGAATAGCCTTCCGTGAGAAAAAGTGGCGTTTGGGAACCTGCCACTGAGGAACCGCACATTGCACAAACTCACGGAAGGGGGCCGAGTCTACCAACTGAAAAGGCAGCAGTTGAAGCGCTAGCAATTTAGCCAAGCTAGCATTCAACCGCTGGGCATGTGGATGGCTGGGAGTGAACTTCTTTCGACGGTCCAGCAGCTGGGGCAGGGAAATTTGCCTGCTAGAATCGGACGTCGGTGTACTGCTAGCAGAGTGGGCGCAAGTACTTGGCTGTGACACACCTAATTCTACACCTTCATTCCTCTCAGTGCATGTTTCAGAGAGGACTGAAGTTATAGTGGGGTTGGAGATCCCAGCTGATGCGGTGCAAGGAGAGGTCCGCTTGGTTCTTTGGTGTGGGTCTTTGAGGTAGGCTTGCCAACGAGCTGCATGGCAGGTCAACATATGTCTGGTCAGGCATGTGGTACCCAAGCGGCTGATGTTTTGGCCACGCGATATACGCTTGAGACATATGTTGCAAACAGCAGCTGTGCGATCTGATGCACTAGCCTCAAAAAAGGCCCACACCAAAGAACTTTTTGAATGACGGGCAGAGGCAGCGCCCTGCACAGGCGGAGCTCTGCGGTGTGATTCCGTCGGTGTACTGCCCTTACGCTGGCCACCAAAGGGCATCCTGCCTCGTTGGAGATGTGCCTCCTCCTCATCCTCCTCCTCCTCCTCTCTCCTATTAGGCACCCACGTGGAGTCATTGACCTCATCATCCCCTCCCTCCTCATCACTGGAGCCAATCTGGCAGTATGCTGCAGCTGCTGGAACATGACTGCCAGATTGGTGTCCTTCTTGAGCATCCCCTCTGTCTGCTCTCACGCTACTGCCTTCCTCTAGCTGGGTTTCATCATCAGACCCTTCGAAACGCTGGGCATCCTCCTGGAGCATGTACCCAACACTGTGCTGAAACAGTTCGGGGGACTCCTCAGGAGGAGGACATGGTGGGTCTAGGGAAGGAGTGACTGATGATTTGTCTGACATTGATACCAGGGAAGACGACGCTTTGGCAGCTGCTTTTCCAGTACCCTGAGCCTGGGTGAGAGAGGATGAGGAGGAGGAGGAGGGCTTGGTCATCCACTCTACCAAGTCTTCGGCATGATGTGGCTCAACATGTCCAGCTGCCGAAAAGAAGGACAAGCGTGTCCCATGGCCATGTGCTGATGACAATGCACCGCGTCCACGACCAGCACTGTTGCCCCCAGACACAGAGCCTGCTTGCCCTCTTTTATTGCCTCCTGACTGTCTGCCTCTCCTTGTTTGCCTTCCAGACATTCTAATAGATGGCCTGCAGGGAGATGGGAAAAAAGCAATAAGGGCTACCTTCAGGTGTCCTTCTCTGTCCCTTGAAACAAGGACTTTCACAGTGAAAGAAACTGACACTGTCCCTACCTAGAGTTTTCTGTCCCTAGAATAAATGTTTTTTTTAATCACAATATAGCACAAGGACAATTCACTCAATGTCTCTCCAGGTCCCTGGAAACAAGGACTTGCAGAGTGAAAGAAACTGACACTGTCCCTACCTAGAGTTTTCTGTCCCTAGAAAAAAAGTTTTTTTTAAGCACAATATAGCACAAGGACAATTAACTCACTGTCCTTACAGGTCCCTGGAAACAAGGACTTGCAGAGTGAAAGAAAAAAAACACTCTCCCTACCTACAGTTTTCTGTCCCTAGAAAAAATGTTTTTTTTAATCACAATATAGCACAAGGAAAATTAACTCACTGTCCTTACAGGTCCCTGGAAACAAGGACTTGCAGAGTGAAAGAAAAAAAACACTCTCCCTACCTACAGTTTTCTGTCCCTAGAAAAAATGTTTTTTTTAATCACAATATAGCACAAGGAAAATTAACTCACTGTCCTTACAGGTCCCTGGAAACAAGGACTTGCAGAGTGAAAGAAACTGACACTGTCCCTACCTAGAGTTTTCTGTCCCTAGAATAAATGTTTTTTTTAATCACAATATAGCACAAGGACAATTAACTCACTGTCCTTACAGGTCCCTGGAAACAAGGACTTGCAGAGTGAAAGAAAAAAAACACTCTCCCTACCTACAGTTTTCTGTCCCTAGAAAAAATGTTTTTTTTAATCACAATATAGCACAAGGAAAATTAACTCACTGTCCTTACAGGTCCCTGGAAACAAGGACTTGCAGAGTGAAAGAAAAAAAACACTCTCCCTACCTACAGTTTTCTGTCCCTAGAAAAAATGTTTTTTTTAATCACAATATAGCACAAGGAAAATTAACTCACTGTCCTTACAGGTCCCTGGAAACAAGGACTTGCAGAGTGAAAGAAACTGACACTGTCCCTACCTAGAGTTTTCTGTCCATAGAATAAATGTTTTTTTTAAGCACAATATAGCACAAGGACAATTAACTCACTGTCCTTACAGGTCCCTGGAAACAAGGACTTGCAGAGTGAAAGAAAAAAAACACTCTCCCTACCTACAGTTTTCTGTCCCTAGAAAAAATGTTTTTTTTAAAAACAATATAGCACAAGGAAAATTAACTCACTGTCCTTACAGGTCCCTGGAAACAAGGACTTGCAGAGTGAAAGAAAAAAAACACTGTCCCTACCTACAGTTTTCTGTCCCTAGAAAAAATGTTTTTTTTTAATCACAATATAGCACAAGGAAAATTAACTCACTGTCCTTACAGGTCCCTGGAAACAAGGACTTGCAGAGTGAAAGAAACTGACACTGTCCCTACCTAGAGTTTTCTGTCCCTAGAATAAATGTTTTTTTTAAGCACAATATAGCACAAGGACAATTAACTCACTGTCCTTACAGGTCCCTGGAAACAAGGACTTGCAGAGTGAAAGAAAAAAAACACTCTCCCTACCTACAGTTTTCTGTCCCTAGAAAAAATGTTTTTTTTAATCACAATATAGCACAAGGAAAATTAACTCACTGTCCTTACAGGTCCCTGGAAACAAGGACTTGCAGAGTGAAAGAAACTGACACTGTCCCTACCTAGAGTTTTCTGTCCCTAGAATAAATGTTTTTTTTAATCACAATATAGCACAAGGAAAATTAACTCACTGTCCTTACAGGTCCCTGGAAACAAGGACTTGCAGAGTGAAAGAAACTGACACTGTCCCTACCTAGAGTTTTCTGTCCCTAGAATAAATGTTTTTTTTAATCACAATATAGCACAAGGAAAATTAACTCACTGTCCTTACAGGTCCCTGGAAACAAGGACTTGCAGAGTGAAAGAAACTGACACTGTCCCTACCTAGAGTTTTCTGTCCCTAGAATAAATGTTTTTTTTAAGCACAATATAGCACAAGGACAATTAACTCACTGTCCTTACAGGTCCCTGGAAACAAGGACTTGCAGAGTGAAAGAAAAAAAACACTCTCCCTACCTACAGTTTTCTGTCCCTAGAAAAAATGTTTTTTTTAATCACAATATAGCACAAGGAAAATTAACTCACTGTCCTTACAGGTCCCTGGAAACAAGGACTTGCAGAGTGAAAGAAACTGACACTGTCCCTACCTAGAGTTTTCTGTCCCTAGAATAAATGTTTTTTTTAATCACAATATAGCACAAGGAAAATTAACTCACTGTCCTTACAGGTCCCTGGAAACAAGGACTTGCAGAGTGAAAGAAACTGACACTGTCCCTACCTAGAGTTTTCTGTCCCTAGAATAAATGTTTTTTTTAAGCACAATATAGCACAAGGACAATTAACTCACTGTCCTTACAGGTCCCTGGAAACAAGGACTTGCAGAGTGAAAGAAAAAAAACACTCTCCCTACCTACAGTTTTCTGTCCCTAGAAAAAATGTTTTTTTTAATCACAATATAGCACAAGGAAAATTAACTCACTGTCCTTACAGGTCCCTGGAAACAAGGACTTGCAGAGTGAAAGAAACTGACACTGTCCCTACCTAGAGTTTTCTGTCCCTAGAATAAATGTTTTTTTTAATCACAATATAGCACAAGGACAATTAACTCACTGTCCTTACAGGTCCCTGGAAACAAGGACTTGCAGAGTGAAAGAAACTGACACTGTCCCTACCTAGAGTTTTCTGTCCCTAGAATAAATGTTTTTTTTAAGCACAATATAGCACAAGGACAATTAACTCACTGTCCTTACAGGTCCCTGGAAACAAGGACTTGCAGAGTGAAAGAAAAAAAACACTCTCCCTACCTACAGTTTTCTGTCCCTAGAAAAAATGTTTTTTTTAATCACAATATAGCACAAGGAAAATTAACTCACTGTCCTTACAGGTCCCTGGAAACAAGGACTTGCAGAGTGAAAGAAACTGACACTGTCCCTACCTAGAGTTTTCTGTCCCTAGAATAAATGTTTTTTTTAATCACAATATAGCACAAGGAAAATTAACTCACTGTCCTTACAGGTCCCTGGAAACAAGGACTTGCAGAGTGAAAGAAACTGACACTGTCCCTACCTAGAGTTTTCTGTCCCTAGAATAAATGTTTTTTTTTAAGCACAATATAGCACAAGGACAATTAACTCACTGTCCTTACAGGTCCCTGGAAACAAGGACTTGCAGAGTGAAAGAAAAAAAACACTCTCCCTACCTACAGTTTTCTGTCCCTAGAAAAAATGTTTTTTTTAATCACAATATAGCACAAGGAAAATTAACTCACTGTCCTTACAGGTCCCTGGAAACAAGGACTTGCAGAGTGAAAGAAACTGACACTGTCCCTACCTAGAGTTTTCTGTCCCTAGAATAAATGTTTTTTTTAATCACAATATAGCACAAGGAATATTAACTCACTGTCCTTACAGGTCCCTGGAAACAAGGACTTGCAGAGTGAAAGAAACTGACACTGTCCCTACCTAGAGTTTTCTGTCCCTAGAATAAATGTTTTTTTTAAGCACAATATAGCACAAGGACAATTAACTCACTGTCCTTACAGGTCCCTGGAAACAAGGACTTGCAGAGTGAAAGAAAAAAAACACTCTCCCTACCTACAGTTTTCTGTCCCTAGAAAAAATGTTTTTTTTAATCACAATATAGCACAAGGAAAATTAACTCACTGTCCTTACAGGTCCCTGGAAACAAGGACTTGCAGAGTGAAAGAAACTGACACTGTCCCTACCTAGAGTTTTCTGTCCCTAGAATAAATGTTTTTTTTAATCACAATATAGCACAAGGACAATTAACTCACTGTCCTTACAGGTCCCTGGAAACAAGGACTTGCAGAGTGAAAGAAACTGACACTGTCCCTACCTAGAGTTTTCTGTCCCTAGAATAAATGTTTTTTTAAGCACAATATAGCACAAGGACAATTAACTCACTGTCCTTACAGGTCCCTGGAAACAAGGACTTGCAGAGTGAAAGAAACTGACACTGTCCCTACCTAGAGTTTTCTGTCCCTAGAATAAATGTTTTTTTTAAGCACACTATAGCAGAAGCACAAAACACACTGACACTCTCCCTACCTATCCTTCTCTTTCCCTAAACTAAAGGAATCCAGGTTAAGCAAGAAAGAAATAACAGTCACTGTCCCTGCCTATGCTACTCTATCCCTGCTCCGGAACACACTACACTAGGCCGCCGTGCTGGCGGCCTTTTATAGTGTGGGGCGTGTACTAAACACCCTCAGCAATAATTGGCCACAGGCATCCTGCCTGTGGCCAATCATTGCTCTCCTCGCTGCCGGCGCTGTGATTGGCCAAGCATGCGGGGTCACAGTGCATGCTTGGCCAATCACAGCGCCTGGATGACACTGCGATGGCGTAGTGCATTGTGGGCCGTTCGCGTCACTCGAATTTGGCGCGAACGGCCCAAATCGTTCGATCTTCGTCGAACGATCGAACAGCCAATGTTCGAGTCGAACGTATGTTCGACTCGAACACGAAGCTCATCCCTAGTGAGCAGTCTCTAAGCATCTTTTGTTACATGTGAGCAGTCTCTAAGTATCTTTTGTTACATGTGAGCAGTCTCTAAGCATCTTTTGTTACATGTGAGCAGTCTCTAAGTATCTTTTGTTACATGTGAGCAGTCTCTAAGCATCTTTTGTTACATGTGAGCAGTCTCTAAGTATCTTTTGTTACATGTGAGCAGTCTCTAAGCATCTTTTGTTACATGTGAGCAGTCTCTAAGTATCTTTTGTTACATGTGAGCAGTCTCTAAGTATCTTTTGTTACATGTGAGTAGGGATGAGCTTCGTGTTCGAGTCGAACATACGTTCGACTCGAACATCGGCTGTTCGATCGTTCGACGAAGATCGAACGATTTGGGCCGTTCGCGCCAAATTCGAGTGACGCGAACGGCCCACAATGTACTACGCCATCGCAGTGTCATCCAGGCGCTGTGATTGGCCAAGCATGCACTGTGACCCCGCATGCTTGGCCAATCACAGCGCCGGCAGCGAGGAGAGCAATGATTGGCCACAGGCAGGATGCCTGTGGCCAATTATTGCTGAGGGGGTTTAGTACACGCCCCACACTATAAAAGGCCGCCAGTGCGGCGGCCTTGTGTAGTGTGTTCCGGAGCAGGGAAAGAGAAGCATGGGCAGGGACAGTGTCATTTTTTTTCCTTTACTAATCCTGGATTCCTTGTGTTTAGGGACAAATAAGGATAGGTAGGGAGAGTGTCAGTGACAGTGTGTTATTCTGTGCTAAACCTTGTTTGTAGGGACAGAGAGGTACAGCGAGGGAAAGTGTCAGTGTGCTATTCTGTGCTATTCCTTGTTTGTAGGGACAGAGAGGTACAGTGAGGGAAAGTGTCAGTGTGCTATTCTGTTCTAAACCAATCTTGCTGAACCATATTTTCAATCCTTGAGTTTAGGGACAGAGAGGTACAGTGAGGGAAAGTGTCAGTGTGCTATTCTGTGCTAAATCTTGTTTGCAGGGAGGGACAGAGTAGGACAGTGAGGGAAAGTGTCAGTGTGCTATTCTGTTCTAAACCAATTTTGCTGTTCCATATTTTCAATCCTTGAGTTTAGGGACAGAGAAGGACACTCGTGGAAATTATCAGTGTGCTATTCTGTGCTAAATCTTGTTTGTAGGGAGGGACAGAGTAGGACAGTGAGGGAAAGTGTTAATGAAAAGATTATACACCAGTGATTGGTGTCACCAGAAATGCAGTGGGTGTAATACTAAATCTTACCACTAAAAAGTGATCAACTAAGTAAAACCAGAAAATATACTGTGCAAAACATTAAATGAACTGAACAACCAGGCAAATAGCTCTAGGAGTAATTCACAGTACTACAGATGGTTTTCAACATCAAAGAAATAATGTCCCATATGCAACAGTGGTTGCAATATAGAAGGAAGGAAAAAAAAAATATAAAATAAAATAAAAGTCACCCAACATCCGACATCTAGGACCGATAATGTTCGGTGAAATTCAACAGTTGGCTCAATAACAGCAAAGATCAGAGAACCATGTGGGGAATAAAAAAAAAAAAAAGCAACTTGTGAAGTACCGCTTAGGAACAGATTAACAATACACTGTTATTGGGAAAACTCACAAGCCTTCAATGATAACCGAGCGTCAGTGTGTTCCGGGTTCACAACGGCGTGCTTTCCACAAGAACCGGAAGCAGCGTCACTGGTTCTTAGTGTTGACCGGAAATTCGTCAATGCATTTCGCCCCTCCTCCAGGGCATCATCAAGGATCCTTTATTCCCCACATGGTCCTCTGATCTCTGCTGTTATTGAGCCAACTGTTGAATTTCACCGAACATTATCGGTCCTAGATGTCGGATGTTGGGTGACTTTTATTTTATTTTATATTTTTTTTCCTTCCTTCTATATTGCAACCACTGTTGCATATGGGACATTATTTCTTTGATGTTGAAAACTAGGGATGAGCTTCGTGTTCGAGTCGAACATACGTTCGACTCGAACATCGGCTGTTCGATCGTTCGACGAAGATCGAACGATTTGGGCCGTTCGCGCCAAATTCGAGTGACGCGAACGGCCCACAATGCACTACGCCATCGCAGTGTCATCCAGGCGCTGTGATTGGCCAAGCATGCACTGTGACCCCGCATGCTTGGCCAATCACAGCGCCGGCAGCGAGGAGAGCAATGATTGGCCACAGGCAGGATGCCTGTGGCCAATTATTGCTGAGGGTGTTTAGTACACGCCCCACACTATAAAAGGCCGCCAGCACGGCGGCCTAGTGTAGTGTGTTCCAGAGCAGGGATAGAGCAGCATAGGCAGGGACAGTGACTTTTATTTCTTTCTTGCTTAACCTGGATTCCTTTAGTTTAGGGAAAGAGAAGGATAGGTAGGGAGAGTGTCAGTGTGTTTTGTGCTTGTGCTATAGTGTGCTTAAAAAAAACATTTTTTCTAGGGACAGAAAACTGTAGGTAGGGAGAGTGTCAGTTTCTTTCACTGTGCAAGTCCTTGTTTCTAGGGACCTGGAAGGACAGTGAGTGAATTCTCCTTGTGCTATATTGTGCTTAAAAAAAACATTTTTTCTAGGGACAGAAAACTGTAGGTAGGGAGAGTGTCAGTTTCTTTCACTGTGCAAGTCCTTGTTTCCAGGGACCTGGAAGGACAGTGAGTGAATTCTCCTTGTGCTATATTGTGCTTAAAAAAAACATTTTTTCTAGGGACAGAAAACTGTAGGTAGGGAGAGTGTCAGTTTCTTTCACTGTGCAAGTCCTTGTTTCTAGGGACCTGGAAGGACAGTGAGTGAATTCTCCTTGTGCTATATTGTGCTTAAAAAAAACATTTTTTCTAGGGACAGAAAACTGTAGGTAGGGAGAGTGTCAGTTTCTTTCACTGTGCAATTCCTTGTTTCCAGGGACCTGGAAGGACAGTGAGTGAATTCTCCTTGTGCTATATTGTGCTTAAAAAAAACATTTTTTCTAGGGACAGAAAACTGTAGGTAGGGAGAGTGTCAGTTTCTTTCACTGTGCAAGTCCTTGTTTCTAGGGACCTGGAAGGACAGTGAGTGAATTCTCCTTGTGCTATATTGTGCTTAAAAAAAACATTTTTTCTAGGGACAGAAAACTGTAGGTAGGGAGAGTGTCAGTTTCTTTCACTGTGCAAGTCCTTGTTTCCAGGGACCTGGAAGGACAGTGAGTGAATTCTCCTTGTGCTATATTGTGCTTAAAAAAAACATTTTTTCTAGGGACAGAAAACTGTAGGTAGGGAGAGTGTCAGTTTCTTTCACTGTGCAAGTCCTTGTTTCCAGGGACCTGGAAGGACAGTGAGTGAATTCTCCTTGTGCTATATTGTGCTTAAAAAAAACATTTTTTCTAGGGACAGAAAACTGTAGGTAGGGAGAGTGTCAGTTTCTTTCACTGTGCAAGTCCTTGTTTCTAGGGACTGGGAAGGACAGTGAGTGAATTCTCCTTGTGCTATAGTGTGCTTAAAAAAAACATTTTTTCTAGGGACAGAAAACTGTAGGTAGGGAGAGTGTCAGTTTCTTTCACTGTGCAAGTCCTTGTTTCAAGGGACAGAGAAGGACACCTGAAGGTAGCCCTTATTGATTTTTTCCCATCTCCCTGCAGGCCATCTATTAGAATGTCTGGAAGGCAAACAAGGAGAGGCAGACAGTCAGGAGGCAATAAAAGAGGGCAAGCAGGCTCTGTGTCTGGGGGCAACAGTGCTGGTCGTGGACGCGGTGCATTGTCATCAGCACATGGCCATGGGACACGCTTGTCCTTCTTTTCCGCAGCTGGACATGTTGAGCCACATCATGCCGAAGACTTGGTAGAGTGGATGACCAAGCCCTCCTCCTCCTCCTCATCCTCTCTCACCCAGGCTCAGGGTACTGGCAAAGCAGCTGCCAAAGCGTCCTCTTCCCTGGTATCAATGTCAGACTCATCATCAGTCACTCCTTCCCTAGACCCACCATGTCCTCCTCCTGAGGAGTCCCCCGAACTGTTTGAGCACAGTGTTGGGTACATGCTCCAGGAGGATGCCCAGCGTTTCGAAGGGTCTGATGATGAAACCCAGCTACAGGAAGGCAGTAGGGTGAGAGCAGACAGAGGGGATGCTCAAGAAGGACACCAATCTGGCAGTCATGTTCCAGCAGCTGCAGCATACTGCCAGATTGGCTCCAGTGATGAGGAGGGAGGGGATGATGAGGTCACTGACTCCACGTGGGTGCCTAATAGGAGAGAGGAGGAGGAGGATGAGGAGGAGGCACATCTCCAACGAGACAGGATGCCCTTTGGTGGCCAGCGTAAGGGCAGTACACCGACGGAATCACACCGCAGAGCTCCGCCTGTGCAGGGCGCTGCCTCTGCCCGTCATTCAAAAAGTTCCTTGGTGTGGGCCTTTTTTGAGGCTAGTGCATCAGATCGCACAGCTGCTGTTTGCAACATATGTCTCAAGCGTATATCGCGTGGCCAAAACATCAGCCGCTTGGGTACCACATGCCTGACCAGACATATGTTGACCTGCCATGCAGCTCGTTGGCAAGCCTACCTCAAAGACCCACACCAAAGAACAAAGCGGACCTCTCCTTGCACCGCATCAGCTGGGATCTCCAACCCCACTATAACTTCAGTCCTCTCTGAAACATGCACTGAGAGGAATGAAGGTGTAGAATTAGGTGTGTCACAGCCAAGTACTTGCGGCCACTCTGCTAGCAGTACACCGACGTCCGATTCTAGCAGGCAAATTTCCCTGCCCCAGCTGCTGGACCGTCGAAAGAAGTTCACTCCCAGCCATCCACATGCCCAGCGGTTGAATGCTAGCTTGGCTAAATTGCTAGCGCTTCAACTGCTGCCTTTTCAGTTGGTAGACTCGGCCCCCTTCCGTGAGTTTGTGCAATGTGCGGTTCCTCAGTGGCAGGTTCCCAAACGCCACTTTTTCTCACGGAAGGCTATTCCGGCTCTCTACCGGCATGTGGAAGGCAATGTCTTGGCCTCGCTGGACAGGGCGGTCAGCGGTAAGGTGCATATTACCGCTGACTCATGGTCCAGCAGGCATGGACAGGGACGTTACCTTTCTTTCACGGCCCATTGGGTCACTCTTTTGGCAGCTGGGAAGGATGCAGGACAAGGTGCAGTAGTGTTGGAGGTTGTCCCACCGCCACGCCTCCAAAATGCTACTACTGGTTGTGACACACCTCTCTCCTCCACCCCCTCCTCTTCTTCTTCCTCCATGGCCTCTTCCTGTGGTTTGTCCTATGAACCAGCGGTGCTCCGTAGCCGTTCACGGGGCTACGCAAGTACGCAGGCAAAAAGATGCCATGCCGTGCTTGCGCTGGTGTGTTTGGGGGACAGAAGCCACACTGGGGCAGAGGTCCTGTCTGCTCTGCAGGGGCAGGCCGAGAGGTGGTTGACGCCACGCCAGCTTAAGCCAGGAATGGTGGTTTGCGACAATGGCACCAACCTCCTCTCCGCCCTCCGACAGGGACAACTGACCCATGTGCCCTGTGTGGCTCACGTCCTTAACCTGGTGGTGCAGCGGTTCTTGGGCAGGTACCCGGGCTTACAGGATGTCCTGAGGCAGGCCAGGAAAGTCTGTGTGCATTTCCGCAGATCTTATAATGCCAGTGCTCGCCTGGCTGAGCTGCAAAAGGAGTTGAACCTGCCCAAGAACCGCCTTATATGTGACATGCCCACCAGGTGGAACTCAACGTTGGCCATGCTGCAGCGGCTGCACACGCAGCAGAGGGCCATCAATGAGTACCTGTGCGACTACGGCACCAGGACAGGGTCAGGGGAGCTTGGTTTTTTTTCTCCACGCCAGTGGGGCATGATCAGGGATGCATGCACTGTCCTGGCACAATTTGAGGAGGCCACGAGGATGGTGAGCAGTGACAGTGCATGCATCAGTGACACTGTACCTCTTGTCCACCTGTTGGAGCACACGCTGCGTGGAATAATGGACAGGGCACTTGAGGCAGAACAGAGGCAGGAAGAGGAGGACTTCCTTGCCTCTCAAGGCCCCCTTTACCCAGACAGTGTTCCTTCTGTCCCACCCATCGCACAGGAGGAGGAAGAGGAGGAGGAGGAGGAGGAGGAGGAGGATTGTGTCAGCATGGAGGTGGAGGCTGGCACTCAGCATCATCAGCAGCAGTCTTTTAGGGATGATTTACAGTCCCAAGAAACCAGTGGACTTGTACGTGGCTGGGAGGAGGTGACTGCGGATCATGTCGTCCTTAGTGACCCAGAGGACTCCGGAGCGAATGCCTCAGCAAACCTACGCTGCATGGCCTCCCTGATCCTGCAAAGTCTGCGGAAGGATCCTCGTATTCTTCGGATCAAGGAGAGGGACCATTACTGGCTGGCCACTCTCCTTGATCCACGGTACAAGGGTAAGGTTGCGGACCTTATGTTACCGTCGCAGAGGGAGCAGAGGATGAGACAACTCCGGGAGGCCTTGCAGAAAGGTCTGTGCAACGCGTTCCCAGAGACTGGGAGGTTACAAACTCCTGGTCCAGGACAACGAGTTGATGAGGCTTCGGCCAGTCAAAGAAGGAGCGGTGGGGAAGGTGGCCGTCTGACCGATGCGTTCAGACAATTCTTTAGTCCGCAGCCCCAAAGTATGATTGGTTCCAGCAACCATCGCCAGCGTCTGATAAACATGGTGCAGGAATATCTAGGGGCAAGGTCAGACTTGGACACCTTCCCCACCGAAAATCCTCTGGCTTACTGGGTCTTGAGGATGGATCACTGGCCAGAGCTTGCACAGTATGCAATTGAGCTACTGGCCTGTCCTGCATCCAGCGTTCTTTCGGAACGCACATTCAGTGCTGCTGGAGGATTTGTCACGGATCACAGGGTGCGCCTGTCCACCGACTCGGTTGATCGACTGACTTTCATCAAGATGAACCAGTCTTGGATCACCACCAGCTACCACACACCTGATGCTGATATAACAGACTAATTGATTTTAACATGTCACGTCCCTTCAAGACTGATGCTGATGCTGAGTGCCTGTGCTGTTATGTTGACTGGCTATCCTCCTCCTCCGAGTCCTCAATGATACGATTGATGATGATAGCTTGGAAGATCATTTTTGTTTATGGGTGCCGCCACCAGTGGCTAAGGCCCAATTTTTCAGCCCCTGTTTTACAGGGGCGTGTACTTACAATTTTTTTAGCAATAATTTGCCATAGGGCTCATTGCTGTGCTCCAAGTACAGTATCTGTGAGGGGTTGTAGTGTTGTGCCACCAGTGCCTAAGGCCCAATTTTTCAGCCCCTGTTTAACAGGGGCGTGTCATTACAATTTTTGAAGCAATACTTTGCAACAGGGCTCATTGCTGTGCTCCAAGTACAGTATCTGTGAGGGGTTGTAGTGTTGTGCCACCAGTGCCTAAGGCCCAATTTTTCAGCCCCTGTTCAACAGGGGCATGCAATTACAATTCTTGATGTAATAATTCACAGCAGGGCCCATTCCTGCACCCACCAAGAGTAAGTCTGAGGGCTTACAGTGTTGTGGCAACGCCACCACCACCACCACCACGAAAGGCCCAATTTTTCAGCCACTGTTCAAAAGGGGCATGTAATTACAATTCTTGATCTAATAATTCACAGCAGGGCCCATTCCTGCACCCACCAAGAGTAACTCTGAGGGCTTACAGTGTTGTGGCAACACCACCACCACCACCACGAAAAGCCCAATTTTTCAGCCCCTGTTCAACAGGGGCATGCAATTACAATTCTTGATCTAATAATTCACAGCAGGGCCCATTGCTGCACCCACCAAGAGTAACTGTCAGGGCTTACAGTGTTGTGGCACCAGCACCACCATCAAAGCCCCAATTTTTACTACCACTGTTCAACAATTATATGTAATTAAAATTCCTGATATAATAGTTGACAGCAGGGCGTTCCAGCACCAACCAAGAGTAACTGTGAGTGCTTACAGTGTTGTGCCAACACCAACAACTAAGGGGCCTATTTCTGCAGAGTATATACGGCAGGTCCCTACTTTCAAACATCCAACTTACAAACGACTCCTACTTGCAAACGAAAGAAGACAACAGGAAGTGAGAGGAAATCTACCCCTAGGAAGGAAAATTCTCTCCTGTAAGAATAAATATGGGAGAAAGGTGTCTCCTCTGTACTGATGCTTTATCAGCAATCCTTGTTTCAAGAAAAACACCACATTTCAAAAACAGTTGTCATTGGGACGGAAAGTGAGGTGAAATGTTCTGAACAGGGGCACAGACAGCAAAACAAATGTTACAGGGGTGATAACCCTTACCTATGTTTCCCAAAAAGTTTAAAAATAGATTTTTGGGCTGGAGCTACACTTCAACAATGTACCTGTTCAAAATTACAAACACATTCTACATAAGAACAAACCTACAGTCCCTGTCTTGTATGCACCGCCTGTATACGGCTGTTCAGAGTATATAGGGCCTTTTTTATTTTATGTGCGGGGTTCCCCTTAATATCCATACAAGACCCAAAGGGGCTGGTAATGGGCTGGGGTAGGGGGGGGGGGGGGTCATGGGGTAGCTATGCCATTTTTCTTAAAGATTTTCATCCATATTACCGGGACCAGACATTACATTAAAGCCGCAAGAAGTTTTAAATGGCTTTTTTTTCCTTTAGAAGTGTCATTTTGTGCAGGGACAGTTCTAAACACGGGAAACACGTGGCACTTCACAGGCATACTTTAGACACCCCCCAGGTACGATATTTAAAGGAATATTTGACTTTTTTTTTTCACTTTATGCATCATTAAAATGACTGCTCCCGAAAAACGACCGTTTTTAAAACTTCTTTTTGCATTGATACATGTCCCCTGGTGCAGAACCCGGGTTCCAAAACCCTTTTTAGGACAATAACATGCATAATAGTTGTTATAATTAGCACTTTAGAATTCGAACGTTCGCATCCATTGTATTTAATAGGGTTCTAATGTTCGTACGAACTTTCGGTCCGTTCGCGGGTTCTGGTGCGAACCGAACCCGGGGGTGTTCGGCTCATCACTATTGAAAACCATCTGTAGTACTGTGAATTACTCCTAGAGCTATTTGCCTGGTTGTTCAGTTCATTTAATGTTTTGCACAGTATATTTTCTGGTTTTACTTAGCTGATCACTTTTTAGTGGTAAGATTTAGTATTACACCCACTGCATTTCTGGTGACACCAATCACTGGTGTATAATCTTTTCATTAATAGTGTGTACTATCATCCCGAAAGGTTTAGATGGTTGACATTCACACTGTATTGAGCACATTTATATTCGCTAGCGCTGCATTTTATATATTTTTTTATCTCTCAAGGTGTTAGTGCCTTATGCTGTAGCAGCTGCGCATATAATAATTTCTTTTCACTTGTCATTTATTTTTGTATGTCTCCATAAGCGCGAGTTTTAGTTTTTGTTTAGTGAGGGAAAGTGTCAGTGTGCTATTCTGTTCTAAAACAATTTTGCTGAACCATATTTTCAATCCTTGAGTTTAGGGACAGAGAGGTACAGTGAGTGAAACTGACAGTGTGCTATTCTGTTCTAAACCAATTTTGCTGTTCCATATTTCAAATCCTTGAGTTTAGGGACAGAGAAGGACACTCGTGGAAATTATCAGTGTGCTATTCTGTGCTAAATCTTGTTTGTAGGGAGGGACAGAGTAGGACAGTGAGGGAAAGTGTCAGTGTGCTATTCTGTTCTAAACCAATTTTGCTGTTCCATATTTTCAATCCTTGAGTTTAGGGACAGAGAAGGACACTCGTGGAAATTATCAGTGTGCTATTCTGTGCTAAATCTTGTTTGTAGGGAGGGACAGAGTAGGACAGTGAGGGAAAGTGTCAGTGTGCTATTCTGTTCTAAACCAATTTTGCTGTTCCATATTTCAAATCCTTGAGTTTAGGGACAGAGAAGGACACTCGTGGAAATTATCAGTGTGCTATTCTGTGCTAAATCTTGTTTGTAGGGAGGGACAGAGTAGGACAGTGAGGGAAAGTGTCAGTGTGCTATTCTGTTCTAAACCAATTTTGCTGTTCCATATTTTCAATCCTTGAGTTTAGGGAGCGAGAAGGACACTCGTGGAAATTATCAGTGTGCTATTCTGTGCTAAATCTTGTTTGTAGGGAGGGACAGAGTAGGACAGTGAGGGAAAGTGTCAGTGTGCTATTCTGTTCTAAACCAATTTTGCTGAACCATATTTTCAATCCTTGAGTTTAGGGACAGAGAGGTACAGTGAGTGAAACTGACAGTGTGCTATTCTGTTCTAAACCAATTTTGCTGTTCCATATTTCAAATCCTTGAGTTTAGGGACAGAGAAGGACACTCGTGGAAACTATCAGTGTGCTATTCTGTGCTAAATCTTGTTTGTAGGGAGGGACAGAGTAGGACAGTGAGGGAAAGTGTCAGTGTGCTATTCTGTTCTAAACCAATTTTGCTGAACCATATTTTCAATCCTTGTGTTTAGGGACAGAGAAGGATAGGCAGGGGACAGTGTCAGTGTCATTGTTGCTAAGCCTCCTGCACAGTATACACCTGAAGGTAGCCCTTATTGCTCTTTTTCCCATCTCCCTGCAGGCCATCCATTAAAATGTCTGGAAGGCAAACAAGGAGAGGCAGACAGTCAGGAGGCAAAAAAAGAGGGCAAGCAGGCTCTGTGTCTGGGGGCAACAGTGCTGGTCGTGGACGCGGTGCATTGTCATCAGCACATGGCCATGGGACACGCTTGTCCTTCTTTTCGGCAGCTGGACATGTTGAGCCACATCATGCCGAAGACTTGGTAGAGTGGATGACCAAGCCCACCTCATCCTCCTCATCCTCTCTCACCCAGGCTCAGGGTACTGGCAAAGCAGCTGCCAAAGCGTCCTCTTCTCTGGTATCATTATCTTCATTAGTCAATCCTTCCCTAGACCCACCATGTCCTCCTCCTGAGGAGTCCCCCGAACTGTTTGAGCACAGTGTTGGGTACATGCTCCAGGAGGATGCCCAGCGTTTCGAATGATCTGATGATGATACCCAGCTACAGGAAGGCAGGATGCCCTTGAGTGGCCAGCGTATGGGCAGCACACCGACGGAATCACACCGCAGAGCTCCGCCTGTGCAGGGCGCTGCCTCTGCCCGTCATTCAAAAAGTTCTTTGGTGTGGGCCTTTTTTGAGGCGAGTGCATCAGATCGCACAGCTGCTGTTTGCAACATATGTCTCAAGCGTATATCGCGTGGCCAAAACATCAGCCGCTTGGGCACCACATGCTTGATCAGACATATGTTGACCTGCCATGCAGCTCGTTGGCAAGCCTACCTTAAAGACCCACACCAAAGAACAAAGCTGACCTCTTCTTGCACCGCATCAGCTGGGATCTCCAACCCCACTATACCTTCACTCCTCTCTGAAACCTGCTCTGAGAGGAATGAAGGTGTAGAATTAGGTGTGTCACAGGCAAGTACTTGCGGGCACTCTGCTAGCAGTACACCAACGTCCGATTCTAGCAGGCAAATTTCCCTGCCCCAGCTGCTGGACCGTCGAAAGAAATTCACTCCCAGCCATCCACATGCCCAGCGGTTGAATGCTAGCTTGGCTAAATTGCTAGCGCTTCAACTGCTGCCTTTTCAGTTGGTAGACTCGGCCCCCTTCCGTGAGTTTGTGCAATGTGCGGTTCCTCAGTGGCAGGTTCCCAAACGCCACTTTTTCGCACGGAAGGCGATTACGGCTCTCTACAGGCATGTGGAAGGCAATGTCTTGGCCTCGCTGGACAGGGCGGTCAGCGGTAAGGTGCATATTACCGCTGACTCATGGTCCAGCAGGCATGGACAGGGACGTTACCTTTCTTTCACGGCCCATTGGGTCACTCTTTTGGCAGCTGGGAAGGATGCAGGACAAGGTGCAGTAGTGTTGGAGGTTGTTCCACCGCCACGCCTCCAAAATGCTACTACTGGTTGTGACACACCTCTCTCCTCCACCCCCTCCTCTTCTTCTTCCTCCATGGCCTCTTCCTGTGGTTTGTCCTCGGAACCAGCGGTGCTCCGTAGGCGTTCAAGGGGCTACGCAAGTACGCAGGCAAAAAGATGCCATGCTGTGCTTGCGCTGGTGTGTTTGGGGGACAGGAGCCACACTGGGGCAGAGGTCCTGTCTGCTCTGCAGGGGCAGGCCGAGAGGTGGTTGATGCCACGCCAGCTTAAGCCAGGAATGGTGGTTCGCGACAATGGCACCAACCTCCTCTCCGCCCTCCGACAGGGACAACTGACCCATGTGCCCTGTATGGCTCACGTCCTTAACCTGGTGGTGCAGCGGTTCTTGGGCAGGTACCCGGGCTTACAGGATGTCCTGAGGCAGGCCAGGAAAGTCTGTGTGCATTTCCGCAGATCTTATAATGCCAGTGCTCGCCTGGCTGAGCTGCAAAAGGAGTTGAACCTGCCCAAGAACCGCCTTATATGTGACATGCCCACCATGGAACTCAACGTTGGCCATGCTGCAGCAGCTGCACACGCAGCAGAGGGCCATCAATGAGAACCTGTGCGACTACGGCACCAGGACAGGGTCAGGGGAGCACCAGGACAGGGTCAGGGGAGCTCAGGTTTTTTTCACCACGCCAGTGGGGCATGATCAGGGATGCATGCACTGTCCTGGCACCATTTGAGGAGGCCACGAGGATGGTGAGCAGTGACAGTGCATGCATCAGTGACACTGTACCTCTTGTCCACCTGTTGGAGCACACGCTGCGTGGAATAATGGACAGGGCACTTGAGGCAGAACAGAGGCAGGAAGAGGAGGACTTCCTTGCCTCTCAAGGCCCCCTTTACCCAGACAGTGTTCCTTCTGTCCCACCCATCGCACAGGAAGAGGAGGAGGAGGAGGAGGAGGAGGAGGATTGTGTCAGCATGGAGGTGGAGGCTGGCACTCAGCATCATCAGCAGCAGTCTTTTAGGGATGATTTACAGTCCCAAGAAACCAGTGGACTTGTACGTGGCTGGGAGGAGGTGGCTGCGGATCATGTCGTCCTTAGTGACCCAGAGGACTCCGGACTGAATGCCTCAGCTAACCTACGCTGCATGGCCTCCCTGATCCTGCAAAGTCTGCGGAAGGATCCTCGTATTCTTCGGATCAAGGAGAGGGACCATTACTGGCTGGCCACTCTCCTTGATCCACGGTACAAGGGTAAGGTTGCGGACCTTATCGTACCGTCGCAGAGGGAGCAGAGGATGAGACAACTCCGGGAGGCCTTGCAGAAAGGTCTTTGCAACGCGTTCCCAGAGACTGGGAGGTTACAAACTCCTGGTCCTGGACAACGAGTTGCTGAGGCTTCGGGCAGTCAAAGAAGGAGCGGTGGGGAAGGTGGCCGTCTGACCGATGCGTTCAAACAATTCTTTAGTCCGCAGCCCCAAAGTATGATCGGTTCCAGCAACCATCGCCAGCGTCTGATATACATGGTCCAGGAATACCTAGGGGCAAGGTCAGACTTGGACACCTTCCCCACCGAAAATCCTCTGGCTTACTGGGTCTTGAGGATGGATCACTGGCCAGAGCTTGCACAGTATGCAATTGAGCTACTGGCCTGTCCTGCATCCAGCGTTCTTTCAGAACGCACATTCAGTGCTGCTGGAGGATTTGTCACGGATCACAGGGTGCGCCTGTCCACCGACTCGGTTGATCGACTGACTTTCATCAAGATGAACCAGTCTTGGATCACCACCAGCTACCACACACCAGATGCTGATATAACAGACTAATTGATTTTAAAATGTCACATCCCTTCAAGACTGATGCTGATACTGAGTGCCTGTGCTGTTATGTTGACTGGCTATCCTCCTCCTCCTCCTCAATGATACGATTAATGATGATAGCTTGGAAGATCATTTTGGTTTATGGGTGACGCCACCAGTGGCTAAGGCCCAATTTTTCAGCCCCTGTTTAACAGGGGCGTGTAATTAAAATTTTTGATGAAATACTTTGCAACAGGCCTCATTGCTGTGCTCCAAGTACAGTATCTGTGAGGGGTTGCAGTGTTGTGCCACCAGTGCCTAAGGCCCAATTTTTCAGCCCCTGTTCAACAGGGGCATGCAATTATAATTATTGATCTAATAATTCACAGCAGGGCCCATTGCTGCGCCCACCAAGAGTAACTGTCAGGCCTTACAGTGTTGTGGCACCAGCACCACCATCACCACCACCACCACCACCAAAGGCCCAATTTTTCAGCCCCTGTTCAACAGGGGCATGCAATTATAATTATTGTTCGAATAATTCACAGCAGGGCCCATTGCTGCGCCCACCAAGAGTAACTGTCAGGCCTTACAGTGTTGTGGCACCAGCACCAGCACCACCATCACCACCACCACCACCACCACCACCAAAGGCCCAATTTTTCAGCCCCTATTTAACAGGGGCATGCAATTATAATTATTGATCTAATAATTCACAGCAGGGCCCATTGCTGCGCCCACCAAGAGTAACTGTCATGCCTTACAGTGTTGTTGCACCAGCACCACCATCAAAGGCCCAATTTTTACTACCACTGATCAACAATTATATGTTATTACAATTCCTGATATAATAGTTGACAGCAGGGCGTTCCAGCACCCACCAAGAATAACTGTGAGTGCTTTCAGTGTTGTGCCAACACCAACACCTAAGGGGCCAATTTCTGCAGAGTATATACGGCAGGTCCCTACTTTCAAACATCCAACTTACAAACGACTACTACTTGCAAACGGAAGAAGACAACAGGAAGTGAGAGGAAATCTACCCCTTGGAAGGAAAATTCTCTCCTGTAAGAATTAATATGGGAGAAAGGTGTCTCCTCTCTACTGATGCTTTATCACCAATCCTTGTTTCAATAAAAACACCACGTTTCAAAAACAGTTGTCATTGGGACGCAAAGTGAGGTGAAATGTTCTGAACAGGGGCACAGACAGCAAAAAAAATGTGACAGGGGTGATAACCGTTCCCTATGTTTTACAAAAAGCTAAAAAAAAGGAATTTGGCATGGAGCTACACTTAAACAATGCAGCTGTTCAAAATTACAAACAGATTCTACATAAGAACAAACCTACAGTCCCTGTCTTGTGCTGTTCAGAGTATATAGGTCCTTTTTTATTTTGTGTGCGGGGTTCCCCTTAATATCCATACAAGACCCAAAGGGGCTGGTAATGGGCTGGGGTAGGGGGGGGGTTGATGGGGTAGCTATGCCATTTTTCCTAAAGATTTTCATCCATATTACCGGGACCAGACATTGCATTAAAGCCGCAAGCAGTTTTAAATGGCTTTTTTTCCTTTAGAAATGTTATTTTGTGCAGGGACAGTTCTAAACACGGGAAACACGTGGCACTTCACAGGCATACTTTAGACACCCCCCAGGTACAATATTTAAAGGAATATTTGACTTTTTTTTTTTCACTTTATGCATCATTAAAATGACTGCTCCCGGAAAACGTCCGTTTTTAAAACTTCTTTTTGCATTGATACATGTCCCCTGGTGCAGAATCCGGGTTCCCAAACTCTGTTTCGGACAATAACCTGGATAATAGTCGTTATAATTAGCACTTTAGAATCCGAACGTTCGCATCCATTGTATTTAATAGGGTTCTAATGTTCGTGCGAACTTTCGGTCCGTTCGCGGGTTCTGGTGCGAACCGAACCCAGGGGTGTTCGGCTCATCACTACATGTGAGCAGTCTCTAAGCATCTTTTGTTACAGGTGAGCAGTCTCTAAGCATCTTTTGTTACATGTGAGCAGTCTCTAAAGCATCTTCTGTTACTTGTGAGCAGTCTCGCATCTTCTCTTACATGATGTGAGCAGTCTCTAAGTATCTTCTGTTACTTGTGAGCAGTCTCGCATCTTCTCTTACATGATGTGAGCAGTCTCTAAGTATCTTCTGTTACATGTGAGCAGTCTCGCATCTTCTCTTACATGATGTGAGCAGTCTCTAAGTATCTTCTGTTACATGTGAGCAGTCTCTAAGTATCTTTTGTTACATGTGAGCAGTCTCTAAGTATCTTTTGTTACATGTGAGCAGTCTCTAAGCATCTTTTGTTACATGTGAGCAGTCTCTAAGCATCTTTTGTTACATGTGAGCAGTCTCTAAAGCATCTTCTGTTACTTGTGAGCAGTCTCGCATCTTCTCTTACATGATGTGAGCAGTCTCTAAGTATCTTCTGTTACATGTGAGCGGTAAGTATCTTCTGTTACATTATGTGAGCAGTCTCTAAGCATCTTTTGTTACAGGTGAGCAGTCTCTAAGCATCTTTTGTTACATGTGAGCAGTCTCTAAAGCATCTTCTGTTACTTGTGAGCAGTCTCGCATCTTCTCTTACATGATGTGAGCAGTCTCTAAGTATCTTCTGTTACATGTGAGCGGTAAGTATCTTCTGTTACATGATGTGAGCAGTCTCTTAGTATCTTCTGTTACATGTGAGCGGTAAGTATCTTCTGTTACATGTGAGTAATCTTTGGCAGGCTTCTACCACATTTGAACATTCTATGATAGGCTTTTGTTACAAGAAGTCACCAACAGTCTCTTGTATTGTGAATGGTTACAGTGGATAGCAGGTTGGTCTAGCTAGCCTGTTATTGAAAAACAAATAAAAATTTGTGTTCAAAACTAGCCTTACTTTTGTATACTGAAGAATAAGCCACTGCTGTTAAACCATTCCTGTTTAGCAAAGCCCAATCACTGTAAATCGTACTCACTTACCGCTATGCTACGCCACTTGAACTGGATGCTCTCTCTCATTTCCTCTGGTACCCCAGTCTGATGTTGCTTCTACCTAAAACTGTACATTCTCTACAGCCAACCCCATTCATGTCTCAGATGCAGCCCCTGCATGCCTTTAGATAATATACAAAACATGGTGGGAAATAACACAGTTTTTGCTATATTTTGTAACTGTATTACCTCATTTTAAATAAAATGTGTAAAATGATATGATGTGCCATTTTTTCACAATATTCCGTTGGCTGAGCACCATAGTGAGAAGCATAAGTGAAATCCTTGAAAGACATCTGCTAGTTGAATCTCATGCTGAGAAGAAGAGGAGGATATAGACAGCAGCATATAGGAAGGGAGGACAAGAAATTAAGTGGTGGTACCGTTCAGCTGAGATCTAAACCAGAGTGGCCCAAACAATTTACTGTTGTCCAGTCTGACATTGCTTTCAGCCAAAATGTGTCTGTGCTGTAGCCTCTGCATGTTAATGCCCTGTGCAGACAGTACTTGCTTTATAGCCAATCACTGCAATGAGATATGCAAGATCCAAAACTTCTACAATGTCTGCTTAGCCATTCTGCACCTACTATTCTACTATTCTAAGTTATATAACATTATATATACTATATGTATATATTTTTAAATATATATATATATATATATATATATATATATATACTGTGAGGGGGTTAGCTCGGCAGCGGGTGTGTGTGACCCCCGAGATGGGCTCCCCACACAAAAACAGGCCCAGCAAACGGAGGTTGTGGTTTTCAAAATCAAAAAGGTGCGGTTTATTTTCTATTTACAGTGACAAAACACAGCAAAGCAAAAGAAACATAAACAAAATAAATCCTGGTCAACTTGACCTCTGACTAAACATACAGGTTTCCTAACTAACAACTGGGATCAGCCTAGTGCTGTCCTAGTCCCTAAGTCCCTGGTTTTAAATGTCCAAGCAAATAGCCACACAGGCTTTGTCTCACCGCACAGGGGTTCACTCTCCCTAGACAGTCCACACAGGTCTGGGTCCAGGCATGAGCTAACATCTAATGAAGCTGGGAGTTCTTATAGAGGCCTAAATGAGCTGACAAGCTTCAGCTGGTCTCATCAACTCCCTGTCTGCACGACGCCCAGCACTCTCCCTAGAGGTATGAGTCATCCATGAGCCTACTAGCCTCAGCTGGGCTTATACAACTCTCCACCTAGTTGTATAAGTCGGCGTAAAGCCTGAATCTGGGCGAAATATATCTACCCCCCTGGATGCAACCAGGTGACTTTACCTTCCTGCTGTCACATACCCCCCCTCTTGTTTTAACCTCGGGGTTGGAACACCAGCAATCAGGCATTCATGTACTCGAGACAAAGCATCCACATTCCCCATTTGAACGCCAGGGCGATGCTTTACTGTGAAGTTGAATTCCTGGAGGGCCAGGAACCACCTATTCACTCTTCTATTTGTTTCCTTGTTTTGAGCCATCCACTTTAACGGAGCGTGATCCGTAACCATGTCAAAGTGCCTACCTAGCAGGTAGTACCGAAGGGAATCTAGAGCCCACTTCACCGCTAAACACTCCTTTTCAACGGTGGCGTAATTTACCTCATGGGACTTCAACTTCCTGCTGAGGTAAATGACTGGGTGCTCTTCCCCGTTCCAGACCTGGGACAATACTGCTCCTAACCCCACATCTGACGCATCACTTTGTACGACAAAGTCTTTAGAGAAGTCGGGTGAGTACAACACTGGCTGGCTACATAAGGCTTGTTTCAAGAATTGGAATGCTGCCTCAGCCTCGGGGGTCCATTTAATCATGACCGACCCTTTCCCCTTCGTCAGGTTGGTTAGGGGCACAGCCTTAGAAGCAAAGTGGGGAATGAATCGCCGATAATACCCAGCGATTCCCAGAAAGGCTCGTACCTGCTTCTTGCTGTTGGGACGTGGCCAACTCTGGATGGCCTCGACTTTGTTGAGTTGGGGTTTTATTACTCCCCTCCCAATGGTGTACCCAAGATATTTGGCCTCCTCCTGCCCAATGGTACACTTCTTGGGGTTAGCCGTAAACCCCGCTTCCCGAACAGAGTCCAGGACTGCTTGCACTTTTGGCAGATGTGAGGCCCAATCTGTGCTATGGACAATTATGTCATCCAGGTAAGCCGCAGCATACTTCCGATGGGGCCTCAGCATCTGGTCCATTTTCCGCTGGAATGTGGCCGGCGCATTCTGTAACCCGAACGGCATTCTTTTATATTGGAACGCCCCGTCTGGGGTTACAAATGCGGTTTTCTCTTTGGCCGACTTGGCCAGGGGGATTTGCCAATACCCTTTTGTGAGGTCAAGAGTCGTCATGTATCGGGCTGTTCCCAGCCGGTCGATCAACTCATCTATACGTGGCATGGGGTAGGTGTCAAATTTTGTAACTTTGTTCAACTGACGAAAATCGTTACAAAATCGCCAGCTCCCATCCGGTTTAGGCACCAACACAATGGGACTAGACCAATCACTTTGGGACTCCTCTATCACCCCTAAGTTCAGCATTTTCTGTACTTCCTCCCGTATTGCCTCCCGTCGGGCCTCTGGGATCCGATAGGGTTTTAACTTCACCCTTTCACCGGGCGGGGTAATGATGTCATGCTCTACCCCAGATGTTTGTCCCGGCAGCTCAGAGAATACCTCCTTGTTGCGAAGCACAAACTCCTTAACCTCCTGTTGTTGGGGTTGTGACAAGGTGGCTGCTATTCCAACCTCAGGAATCACGCAACCAGTTTGAGCTGGTGACCAAGTGTCTGCGACTAGGGACTCTCTATCCCTCCAGGCTTTCAACAGATTAACGTGATAGATCTGTTCGGGCTTTCGCCTTCCTGGTTGTCTGACCTTGTAATTCACTTCGCTCACTTTTTCCATTATCTCGTAGGGGCCTTGCCATTTGGCAAGGAATTTACTTTCAACCGTAGGGACAAGTACCAGTATCCTATCCCCCGGGGAAAAGGTACGGGTCTTGGCTCCACGGTTGTACACTCTCTGCTGTGCTAACTGCGCTTGGGCCAAATGTTCCTTCACGATGGGCATTACCTGTGCAATTCGGTCTTGCATCAGGGCGACATGCTCAATCACACTCCTGTGGGGAGAACTCTCACTTTCCCAAGTTTCCTTGGCAATATCCAACAGCCCTCTTGGGTGTCTCCCATACAGTAACTCAAAGGGGGAGAATCCCGTAGAGGATTGGGGCACCTCCCTAATAGCAAACATCAGATAAGGAAGTAGACAGTCCCAATCCTTTCCATCTCTATCCACCACTTTCTTCAACATTTGTTTTAGGGTTTTGTTGAACCTTTCAACCAGCCCATCGGTTTGGGGGTGATACACAGATGTACGTAATTGCGTCACTTTGAACAATTTACACAGCTCCTTCATAACCCGGGACATAAAGGGTGTACCTTGGTCCGTAAGCAGTTCTTTACAAATACCCACCCGGCTAAACACAAGAGATAGCTCTTTGGCTATGGTTTTGGCCGAGGTATTTCGGAGAGGGATCGCTTCTGGATAACGGGTGGCATAGTCCATTATAACTAATATGTACTGGTGCCCCCTAGCGGACTTGATTATAGGACCTACCAAATCCATGGCGATCCTCTCAAACGGGACCTCAATGATGGGTAGAGGGACCAGCGGGCTACGGAAATGTGGCATCGGGGCCGACCTCTGACACACAGGGCAGGAGGAACAATAATTTTCTATGTCCTTCATCACCCCCGGCCAATAGAATCTCTGTAATACCCTCTCTCGGGTTTTCTCTGTCCCCAGATGACCTCCAAGAATGTGCCCATGGGCCAACTCCAACACCAACTTCCTGTAAGGTTTGGGCACCACAAGCTGCTCAACGGTTTCTTCTGCCCTTTTTGCCACCCGATACAGTAGGTCCTTCTCTACGCTGAAGTATGGGTAAGTGCAGGTATTATCTGGGTTCACTAACTCGCCATCTATTTCCACTACGTTTTCCCGTGCCTTTATTAGGGCGGGGTCTTTTAACTGTTCTGTGGCAAAATTTTCCCTGTGAACCTCCAGATCAGAAAACTCCACAGATGGTAGGTTTTCGTCTGAGGAGGTGGGCTCCTCTCCAGTTTCTTGAGTCTCCCCTGCCAATACTGATAAGGGAAATTCCGGAGAGTCCTCACCACTCTCAGGGGAGTTCTGGCTATCACATTCCTGGTACATAGGGGCACCAGTGGGGGGCTCAGGATCATCCCACAGTTCCCAGAACTTCGGAAAATCCCTTCCCACAATGGCGTCATGCGGTAACTGAGATACTAAGCCCACTGGATGAGAGAGGGTACCTTTGGGGGTCTCGAAACACACTGTAGTCACTGGATACTCTCGGGTGTCCCCATGCACACAAATAACAGCTACCTTGCTATTCCCAGAGACCTCTGTTTTAACTAACTCAGCCTTTATCAGGGTCACAAGGCTACCTGAATCCAGCAATACCACAACATTTCTACCATTAACACACATTTTGCATAAATGTTTCTCAGTTCCTCGAATGGCAGTGCATGCGACTGTCGCACACAGCGACTGACGTCTGCCCGTCAGAAAGTCACACTGCATGGGTTCCTCCACAACCGGGCAATTGGCTGCAATATGTCCCGCTTGCCGGCAGCAGTAGCAAACGATCCTTCTTGCGGCCTCTTGAGCCGCTGATTTCCCAGGCTGTTCTCGCCAAACTTGGGGTAGAGCTCCCACCCTCTCACTCTCTCCACCCTCACCCCTTGGAATCCTCTTATCCGCCCCTGGGGATGGTCTGGTCTTAGGGTGGAAAGTCCGAGTGTCTCTGGAAGAGGCCGTCAGGTTCTCTGTAGCCAAGTATTTCTCCACACGATCCACAAGACCATCGGCCGTCTCTGGGTCTCCATGGCTTACCCACTTTTGGATGGCAGTAGGAAGAGCTCTCAAAAACCGATCCATTACAACACGTTCCACAATCTTTGGTGCGGACAAAGTCTCTGGCTGTAGCCACTTTCTGCTCAGGTGTATGAGATCATACATTTGAGACCTGGGGGGTTTTCCAAGCTGGAAAGTCCAGTTATGCACACGCTGAGCCCGGACAGCCTGGGTGACACCCAGCCTTGCCAATATTTCAGCTTTTAGCATCACATAGTCTTTTGCTTGGTTAGGCTCTAGGTCATAGTAAGCTTTCTGCGATTCACCAGTTAACAGAGGAGCCACCAGTCCAGCCCACTGCTCCTCAGGCCACTTTTCTCTTTCAGCGGTCCTTTCAAATGTGGTCAAAAATACCTCTGGATCATCCTCTCCACTCCAGTCATTTTTGTCAATAAACGACTCACCCCAAAGGACGCGGTATTAGTGGGACGGCTTTCCTCACTGGTCTGCGGACGTTGCTGTATTGCTGCTTCCATCTGTTGTTGTAGTCTCTGCTCTTGCTTCTGCAACAGGTCTATGAAGCGGGCCTCAGATTGCTGCTGGGCTTGTTGCTGAGCCTCCAGACTCTGTTGCACAGTTGCGTTTGTCTGCTGCTGGGCTGCAAGGCTCTGTTGATGAGCTTGCTGCTGGGCTGCGAAGTTCTGTTGTTGAGCTGCAAGGCTCTTTTGCAAACCTGCATTTGTCTGCTGTTGATTGGCATTTGCTAGAGCCAGCTGCTTCAGTATCTCCTCCATGCTGGCTTAAAAAAAAACTGCCACTGGTTCTCCACCAACTGTGAGGGGGTTAGCTCGGCAGCGGGTGTGTGTGACCCCCGAGATGGGCTCCCCACACAAAAACAGGCCCAGCAAACGGAGGTTGTGGTTTTCAAAATCAAAAAGGTGCGGTTTATTTTCTATTTACAGTGACAAAACACAGCAAAGCAAAAGAAACATAAACAAAATAAATCCTGGTCAACTTGACCTCTGACTAAACATACAGGTTTCCTAACTAACAACTGGGATCAGCCTAGTGCTGTCCTAGTCCCTAAGTCCCTGGTTTTAAATGTCCAAGCAAATAGCCACACAGGCTTTGTCTCACCGCACAGGGGTTCACTCTCCCTAGACAGTCCACACAGGTCTGGGTCCAGGCATGAGCTAACATCTAATGAAGCTGGGAGTTCTTATAGAGGCCTAAATGAGCTGACAAGCTTCAGCTGGTCTCATCAACTCCCTGTCTGCACGACGCCCAGCACTCTCCCTAGAGGTATGAGTCATCCATGAGCCTACTAGCCTCAGCTGGGCTTATACAACTCTCCACCTAGTTGTATAAGTCGGCGTAAAGCCTGAATCTGGGCGAAATATATCTACCCCCCTGGATGCAACCAGGTGACTTTACCTTCCTGCTGTCACAATATATATATATATATATATAAACACTGCTCAAAAATATTAAAGAAAACTTTGAAAACACATCAGATCTCAATGGGGAAAAATATCATGCTGGATATCTATACTGATATGGACTGATTAATGTGTTGGGAACGAAAGGATGCCACATCGTTTGAATGGAATGAAAATTTAAATGATCTACCTACAGAGGGCTGAATTCAAAGACACTCCGAAAATCAAAGTGAAAAAATGATGCAGCAGGCTATTTGCTGAGATTTCATTGCAGCAACTAAAAAATTTACTTGGTAGTTTGTATGGACCCCAGGTACTTGTATGTATGCCTGACAACTTTGGGGCATGCTCCTAATGAGATGACGGATAGTGTCCTGGGGTATTTCCTCCCAGATCTGGACCAGGGCATCACTGAGCTTCGAAACAGACTGAGGTGTAACCTGACGGCTTCAGATGAACCAAAACATAATGTCCCAGAGTTGTTCTATTGGATTTAGGTTAGGCGAGTGTGGGGGGCCATTCAATGGTATTAATTCCTTCATCCTCCAGAAACTGACTACATTCCTCTCGCCACATGAGTAGGGATGAGCTTCGTGTTCAAGTTGAACTCATGTTCGACTTGAATATTGGCTGTTCGACCGTTCGTTGAGTTTCGAACATTATGGGCCGTTCGCGCCAAATTCGAGTGGGGCGTCACAGCCCATAATTCACTGCGGCATCGCAGTGCATTGCTGGCTGATGATTGGCCAAGCATGCACTATGACCCGCATGCTTGGCCAATCACAGCGCCGTCAGTACAGAGAGCCGTAATTGGCCAAAGGAAGGGTGCCTTTGGCCAATCATGGCTCAGGGGGAGTAGGTACACGCCCCACACTATATAAGGCTGCCTGCGTGTCGGCCTTGTGTAGTGTGTTCTGGGTGCTGGGAGAGATAGAGAGAGAGAGAGAGTGACAGTGTCATTTATTTTGAGTTAGATAGAGCAGGCAGACGAGTCAGTTAGCTGCAGTTACAGTGTATGCAGTATATATATGCATCCTAGGAGTTGTGTATATATATATATATATATATATATGTAGCGGGGTGTCACTTTAAATGGCTCAAAAGACTACCATACCAAGTGTGCAGTGGGACACCCAGAGTACATTGCCCGACGCAAGGTCTGCTGGGGAAGGCCTATTTAAGGAGGAGTGGATCTACACGTGGGTCTCTTTGGACGCCGCCCCCTAGAAAGTGGAACCAACGCTGAGTCTGCCGCTAGACTGGGCCTAGGAGTTTGGGCCTTGAGATCCAGAGAGCCCTCCGATCTTTGCGGGAGAACCCAGGAGTCATTTCGTTCATCATCCTTCCAAGGACTGTCGGGAGGATCAAAGACTACGGGTGTTGTGAGACTGTGTGCTGGAGCCCCAGCTACGGAAGTCGGTTGTACGGACTGGTCCGGTCGGGTGAGAGAGCACCTGCTCAGAGATTAACTGACTAATCTTAGGCCCAGTGTCCTTAGTTCAGGGACCACCGTTACCAGAGTGTTATTGCACACCAGAGGGATAGTGTGTTGTGCAGCGTTAGTTGAACTCTTTAGTACATGCCAAGAAGTTAACTGTTTTGTTGCCTGTGGATTACAAATAACCTGCAAAGTGCACCACCATTGCTAGCGAAGATCCTTCAAAACGGAAGCACCATATCTGCAATAGTCAGGCCTGACTGTAGAACTGTTAGAAATTGTTTGGGCGCCATCTTGCCCACGAGGGGGAAGCTCGCGAGCATAGTTAAATGACATTTAGCATGTGTAATTACTATTGGAACTTAGT
Organism: Rana muscosa; assembly: GCA_029206835.1. Classification (NCBI taxonomy): domain Eukaryota; kingdom Metazoa; phylum Chordata; class Amphibia; order Anura; family Ranidae; genus Rana; species Rana muscosa. Next base: position 278,099,498 of record CM055117.1, read on the forward strand.
GCTTGTTATATGCTGAATAGTTAACATTACAGGGCTCTGCATATGCACATGTAGCTGTTTAACTTGATGCTTTATATTCAGTAAAAAAAGTACTCGTGGTTAAGCCAATCTACTGTGTGGTTACATGATTATTGCGGCATTGTGATCCCCATAGCTAATGGGAATCACAATCCCATCTTTACTGCTATCTGTGCCAAGGGAGGTTAGAGCCAGTTACAGGGGTTGACAGCAGTGTGTACAGGCCCAAAATCTATACCAGCAGCCCTCTTAACTGGGGGTATTGCTACATATAAATACACTGTATTCAGTATAGCTAGATCCGTTCTTGTTATTCTCCTGTTATTCCAGCATTAGTATTTTTAGTCAGTGTACTGTTTCCTGTGTACAGTATGCAACTAAAGCTAACTGCAGACAATTGCTGGTATTCTCTTCCTAATATACTCTCAGGAAGGCAGAAGCAGTATTTTCAGTCAGTGTACTGTGTCCTGTGCACAGTGTGCAACTAAAGCTAACTGCAGACAATTGCTGGTGTTCTCTTCCTAATATACTGACAGGAAGGCAGCAGCAGTATTTTCAGTCAGTGTACTATGTCCTGTGCACAGTGTGCAACTAAAGTAAACTGCAGACAAATGTTGGTGTTATCTTCCTAATATACTGACAGGCAGGCAGCAGCAGTATTTTCAGTCAGTGTACTGTGTCCTGTGCACAGTGTGCAACTAAAGCTAACTGCAGACAATTGCTGATGTTATCTTCCTAATATACTGACAGGAAGGCAGCAGCAGTATTTTCAGTCAGTGTACTGCTTCCTGTGCACAGTGTGCAATTAAAGCTAACTGCAGACAATTGCTGGTGTTCTCTTCCTAATATACTGGCAGGAAGGCAGCAGCAGTATTTTCAGTCAGTGTACTGTGTCCTGTGCACAGTGTGCAACTAACTGTCCACAACTACAGTGACAGATAGATATTGATGGCTGTAGCTACACTTTAAAAATGTACCAGTTCAAAATTACAAACAGATTCTACTTAACCACTTGCCGACCGCTCACGGTATATATACGTCGGCAGAATGGCTCGTACAGGCACAATCACGTACCTGTACGTGGCCCTTTAACTGCCGGCGTCGGGGTCGCAACCCCCCTGCCTTCCCCGTGAGTGGAACCGCGGGTCCCGCGGACTCGATCGCCGCGGGGATCCCCGCGATCGTCTCACGGAGGCTCGGAGCGGGGAGATGTGTGTGTAAACACAGCATCTCCCCGCTCCTCTACTGACACTGTCAGTGATCTCCGCTCTGTGTAATCAGAGCGGAGATCGGTAACGTGTCAGTCGTAGCCACGCCCCCCCCTCAGTTAGTAACACCCCCTTAGGCACACTTAACCCCTTCAGCGCCCCTAGTGGTTAACCCCTTCACTGCCAGTGTCATTTTCACAGTAACCAGTGCATTTTTATTGCGCTGATCGCTGTGAAAATGACAATGGTCCCAAAAATGTGTCAAAAGTGTCCGATGTGTCCGCCATAATGTCGCAGTCACGAAAAAAATCGCTGATCGCCGCCATTACTAGTAAAAAAAATAAAAAATAATAAAAATGCCTTAAAACTACCCCCTATTTTGTAAACGCTATAATTTTTGCGCAAACCAATCAATAAACGGCGATTGCGATTTTTTTTACCAAAAATATGTAGAAGAATACGTATCGGCCTAAACTGAGGAAAAAAAATGTTTTTTTATATATTTTTTTGGGGATATTTATTATAGAAAAAAGTAAAAAATATGTAATTTTTTTCTAAATTTTCGCTCTATTTTTGTTTATAGCGCAAAAAATAAAAAACACAGAGGTGATCAAATACCACCAAAAGAAAGCTCTATTTGTGGGAAAAAAGGAAGACAATTTTGTTTGGGAGCCACGTCGCACGACCGCGCAATTGTCAGTTAAAGCGACGCAGTGCCGAATCGCAAAAAGGGGCCTGGTCATAATGGCCCGTATTGGTCCGGGGCTTAAGTGGTTAATAACAAACCTACAGTCCCTGTCTTGTTTAACCCGCCTGTATACTGCTGATCAGAGTATATAGGGCCTGGTGGCCCCACGCCTTTCCTTTTTTTAATTTGGTTGCGGGGTTCCCCTTAATATCCATACAAGACCCAAAGGGGCTGGTAATGGGCTGGGGGTGTGGGGAGGTACCCATGCCATTTTTCTCAATGATTTTCATCCATATTGCCCGGACTAGACATGACATTAAAGCCGCAAGTAGTTTTAAATTACTTTTATTCCTTTAGAAATGTAATTTTGTCCAGGGACAGTTCTAAACACGGGAAACACGCGCCACTTTACAGGCATGCTGTAGACACCCCCCCTCAGGCACGATATTTAAAGGAATATTTCACTTTCATTTTTTCACTTTAAGCATCATTAAAATCACTATACAAAGAAAAAGAGCCGCTGCTCCAGGTGTATGATGATAACCTGAGGTGGAATGTCTCGTAGAGTGCCAGCCCCGGCCCGTCTCTGTGGGAAACTTGTAAGAAAAGAAATGGCTGCACATCCAGGAATTCCGATTGCACAAGATGTTTGTGTGAAACGCGTCTACGTGACCTCGTGTTGGTTTCTTTGGTGTTATCACTTTGAACAATAAAAGGCAATCGGAATTCCTGGATATGCAGCCATTTCTTTTCTTACATCATTAAAATCACTGCTCCCGAAAAAACGGCCGTTTTTAAAACTTTTTTTTTGCATTGATACATGTACCCTGGGGCAGGACCCGGGTCCCCAAACACTTTTTAGGACAATAACTTCCATATTAGCCTTCAAAATTCGCACTTTTGATTTCTGACGTTCGAGTCCCATAGACTTTAACGGGGTTCGAAAGTTAACGCAAACTTTCGGTCCGTTCGCAGGTTCTGGTGCGAACCGAACTGGGGGGTGTTTGACTCATCCCTACACATGAGGCCGGGCATTGTCTTGCATCCACAGGGGCCCAGGACCCACTGCACTAGCATAGGGTGTGACAAGGGGTCCAAGGATTTCATCCCAATACCTAATGGCAGTCAGGGTGCCATTATCTAGCCTGTAGAGGTCTGTGTATCCCTCCATGGATATGCCTCCCCAGATCATCACTGACCCACTACCAAACCATGCTGAACAATATTACAGACACCATAACATTCTCCAGACCCTTTCACATCTGTCACATGTGCTCAGGGTGAACCTGCTTTAATCTGTAAAAAGCACAGGACGCCAGTGACACGGCGCCAGTTACAGTGACCTGCCAATTCTGGTGTTCAATATCAAATGGCAACCACGGTACCAGACAGTGAGTGCAGGGCCCACCAGAGGATGTTGGGCCCTCAGGCCACCCTCATGAAGTCTGTTTCTGATTGTTTGGTCAGAGAAATACACACCAGTGGCCTGCTGAAGGTCATTTTGTAGGGCTCTGGCAGTGCTCATCCTGTTCCTCCTTGCACAAAGGAGCAGGTATTGGTCCTGCTGATGGGTTAAGGACCTTCTACGGCCCTGTTCAGCTCTCTTAGAGTAACTTTCCTTCTCCTAGAATCTCCTCAATGCTCTTGAGACTTTGCTGGAGACAGCAAATCTTCTGGCAATGGCACGTATTTATGTGCCATCCTAGAGGACTGCCCGTGCAAGCTCTATAGCAGTGGTTCTCAACTCCTGTCCTCAGGACAAACTAACAGGCCAGTTTTTAAGTATTACCTAGGGGAGATGTAGACTAGAATACTGCAATCACTGAGCAGCAAATGATCTCACTTGTGATGTATTTCAGTTATCTTGCAAACCTGGCCTGTTAGTGGGTCCTGAGGACTGGAGTTGAGATACACTGCTCTATAGAGTCCAGGTATCGCCTCATGCTACCAGTAATGACACTGACCCTAGCCAAATGCAAAACTAGTGATAAACAGTCAGAAATGATAAGTAGGGGAAAAAAAATGTCAGTGGCCTCCACCTGTAAAGCCATTACTGTTTTTGAGGTTGTCTCATTGTTACCCATCTAGTGCACCTGTTGTTAATTTCATTAACAACAAAGCAGTTAAAACTGATTGACACTATAAGTTAGTTTTTTATAATTTTTTAATAACAAACATGTCATACTTACCTCCACTGTGCAGCTCGTTATGCACAGTGTGGCCCCGAACAAGGTTTTCTGGGGTCCCCCGGCGGCTCTCTTGGCTCCTCCCCGCATCAGATAACCCCCTCTGGGAATCACTCTCCCTAGGGGGTTACCTTGCGTGTGCTCTCCCGAGTCCTGCATTCGGCGTCCATAGCTGCCGAATGCAGGACTCGGCCCCGCCCCCTGCGCCCGCATCATTGGATTTGATTGACAGCAGCGGGAGCCAATGGCTGCGCTGCTATCAGTTTATCCAATGAAGGGCTGAGAACCCCAGGCAGAGAGGTTGCGCGTTCTCGACATGGGACTTTCCAGGGCTCAGGTAAGTAAAACAGGGGGGGGGGGGGGGCCTGTAATAGATGTTTTTTCACCTTAATGCATAGAATGCATTAAGATGAAAAGACAGGAGGGTTTACAACCCTTTAACTGACCAGATCAATATACCAGGAGTTTAATTGAATTGATGCTATATGCTGATTATGCTGATTAAAAAGTGTTCCTTAAATTTTTTGGAGAAGTGTACCTTCTATACTGATATGCTCTGTATATATAAGGATATAAGGTAAGCATCAGCTATGGAATGCACTGTTCCAATGTTTTACAAGGCTAAAGATTTACCATCAAAGATGTAGATATATAATCAAATGTTCTTGCAAGCAAAGAACACTGAAGCTGAGGCCCTTGACAAAGATACATTGATAAGTAATTTAAAGTATTCAATATGTTAGCTGTAACGCAGAGGGAAGTTCATCTAGAGTGGTATACTTAGGGAACATTTACATTGTACATTAATCTACAATAAATAATTAACCAAGAAAGGAAAAAATTCAAACTAGTCTGTTGTCTTTAGTTTGTTGTAGCATAATTACAAGTGTCATGTGAATCATTTGTGCAAAGAAGAAATGAAATGCAAACTAACAAAAATGCCCATACGATGTCTAACAAAAGGTTTAATATCATAAAATACATTAAAAGCAAAACACTATTTTATCAATTCAAAACAAGTCAATCCTAACCCATAAAATAACTTAAAAACTAAAATTACAAGATTTTAAAACCCCTCCAATCAGATTAGAAAACATAAATATATATACAAGAAAAAATTACCACCAAAATCTGAACTACATATGTATTGTATATGCCACAACGTGTAAAGACATTAATCAACTCAGTTAGAGTGCAAGGAAGACATGCCTATATAACTAGTAGAAATTAATTCAAATCTAGGCAGACAACACAATTTTCCGCACTAACAAAATGATGTGCTAACGTATATATATATATATATATATATATATATATATATATATATATAGTAAAGTTCAAAGGTTTTGCACCGGGTAGCATGAAATATACTGTAGAACTAAAAATAAGTATACATTCAACATAAAGTGTATACATACAGTAATATCCCCCATCTGAATTTCCCCTTTTTAATGCCTATATATTTTAATTTTACATACATTAATATTATTATATTATATTATACAGGATTAATACAGTGCCAACAGTTTGCGCAACGCTTAGCAAAATTAAGGTAGACATTACAGTTACATTACAATTTGGTACAAGAGGAAATCAGAGAGCCCTGCTCGTTAGAGCTTACAATCTAAGAGATGCTAAAATGCATATAAAACATCATAAACATGATATATTTTCTGAAAACAAAGAACCTTTAAAATAAATTAATGGGAGTTGCAGATTAGTAGATCAGGTGTTATTTGAGCAACTGTTTATCAAATGTATATTTTCAGTAAAAAATACATTTAAATACATTTTAGTATACACAAACACAATAAAATCTCCAAGCGTCCTGTATTATATAGAAATAGAACTGAGTCAAATAAACAGATACCAAATATGTTGAGTGCACCCATGAAGCTGCAACAAATAAAGATTCAGAAAATTGCCAAAAATGTCCTCAGCTCTTAAGGCTCATACACATGATCGGACTTTCCGACAACAACTGTCCGACGGACGTGTTTTATCGGACAATCCGACAGTCTGTATGCTCCATCAGACAATTGTTGTCGGAATTTCCACGGACAAATGTTTGCTGTGCATGCTCTCAAACTTTCCGACAACAATTGTGTTACGTCGGCTCATCCGATCGTGTGTACACAAGTCCATTGGACTAAAATTCAAATTACAAATACGCATGCTCGGAAGCAAGGACCAGCCGGAAGCGTTCGGTCTTGTAAAACTAGCGTTCGTAATGGAGATATCACATTGGTTATGCGGCAAATTATGAAATTTAGAAATGCAGCGCACATTCCCTTCTTCTTTATAATGGGATAATAATAAAGCTGCTTTGCTGGTGATACTGACGGAGTAATGACAAACATATTTACAAAGGATTGGTGTTCTAGTGATATCAATAAGATTTTTTTTTTTGTGTCAGTAAAGTTAGCACAACCCCATTATTCCCTAGCAGTTTTGACCCTCAAAGCTCCAACTCTGTTTGTGTCCCTTGTTATTAATTTTAGATTGTATTTTAGAAATGTACCTGCCTACTCCCAAACTGTCATTAGAAGTTAAACACATAAGGAAGTATTTTTTTTTATTTTGAATAGTAAGCACAAGAAGGGCATATAAAAATCAAGAGGAAGGCAAAAATGGATCAACTGGTGGAATTGGTGAAGCCTCTGTACCCCAGGGCAGACATCAATTATGTGAAGAGCAAAAATGGGAACCTGAGGAGCACAAGAAGGTCGTGGACTCCGAGAGATCGGGAGCAGCAGCAGATGACATATATGTCCCCAGGCTGTGGTACTACAACAGGCTGCGATTTTTGACAGACCAGACGGAACCACGCCCATCGCTCTCTACACTTCTTTCCACATCAGCTGAGGCCATTTCGTTTCTTGTGCAATCAGAACAAAAATAAAAGAAAAAAATTAGTAGACATATTCTCTGTCATCAAAATTAACAAACTGAAACCAAAAGAGCAAATGATACACAGAAAAGGAACTAAAGTATAACCAAGAAAATCATACTTAAATAAAAAAGAAAATATATGAATTAGTAGCACTGAAACTCCCCAGACCAGTGGCCTTGTTGGGGATCCTGGGGCTGAATTTGCCACTGACCACCATGCTGCTGGGGTGGGTGGGGTTGCTGAGGTTGGTAGGGTTGCTGAGGTGGGTGGGGTTGCTGAGGTTGGTAGGGTTGCTGAAGTGGATGTGGTTGCTGAGGTTGGTAGGGTTGCTGAGGTGGGTGGGGTTGCTGAGGTTGGTAGGGTTGTTGAGGTGGGTGGGGTTGCTGAGGTGGGTAGGGTTGCTGGGGTGAGTAGGCTTATTGTGGAGGTGGTGGAGGTGTGTGCTCCAAATCACACACATGTGTTTTTGTTGTTATCTCACGTTTCCTCACCTTGCTGAGGAGCTGGACGATTAGCCCCTCACATAGCTCCCTTTGCTCCTTGTCCACCTCCCGGAGCTTATTTGCAGTGAAACAGCCAAACCCTTCAGCACTATCGGGTTCTGTTGTGATGGCTGATGTTGCCCGACTCAGGAAGACAGTCGTGGCCTCATCCAGGTTGTGGCTCATCCTGGCCCTTTTGGTAGGAGGACGCAGGGGAGGGATTTGGCACTCTGTCTGCCTGCTGGGCCCAGCCTCTTCTTGGCTCAAACTTTCCTGTGTGTGAAAATGGAACATCATTTTTTTTTTTGTCATCAATCACAAACACTTTTCAGCTCATGACTTTTTAAACTTGAATGTGTCCAAATAGAAAAGACTATCGTTCTGACTCCAGCATTTATCATTCTTGTCCTAATCATTTTTGGCAACTACTGTCTATTGATATGAAAATCACTTTGTTAACACAGAAAATTATTATCCATAATAACATCTAATTAACATCATTGTATTTTTGTCTACAAATCTTTTCAACAATGCTATACCTGGGTCAAGCTGAGCTCCTCCTCATCTTCATCCTGTGTAGGATCAGGGTCAGTATCGCTGGCCTCAGCTGATGTGGAGGGTAGTGTGGAGAGAGATCTGCGTGGTACAGTTTGATCTGACAAAAATTGCAGGCTGTTGAAATACCACAGCTTGGGTACATAAATGTCTTCTGCTGCTACTCCCGATTTTTTGGATTTCTCAATCTTCTTTTGCTCCCTGTTATACATGCTCCTGAGGCCCCCAATTTTTGTCTTCACCAAACTGTAGGTTACCCTGGGGTACACAGTCTTTGCCAATTTCACCAGTTGATCTATTGCTTCCCTCCTCTTGATTTTATTTGAATAATCTTTATGTTTTATTTGCCACAGACAGATGAGCTTCCTGTATTTTTGGATAAATTGCAGCAAGAATTCATGGGAATTCAACTTGTCCCTCATTTTGTTGTCAAGTATCAGATGGTTGCAAGACAGAACACAAGACAAACCATAATGGGTGGCTTATAACTCATAATCTGGTCACTATATAGGCCACTATCTAAGCAGTATATCCAACTATCCACCGGTGCCCCAATTTTCAAGCGTACTTTTTTTGTGGCTCCTTTTGGCTAGCGCTTGTCTCTCAACTATCGGAACGTTCCTACGGCGTTACATCGACCGCTCATTATGGATTGATATACCCTCCGCATGCGTAAAACTCCGCTCTCAGAGCGTCATGGCGCTGGGGGTTGACCAGATTCTCAATTCTGCATGCGACATACACGGTGGAACATTCAGGAGGGACGGCATGATGGTGGAATCACAGAAATGTAGCAGGCCCCGTGGTGGTGGAGCTTATAGAAAACATAAGGCTACCCCCATGAGCAAGGGGGAGATGGTGGAGATGGTGCGCATATTGGAGAAATATGACTACGACTGTAAGCTGCAGACCTATGAAAGGCCCAAAAGCCGAAAAGACTGGATTCTGGAGAAGGTCATCACGGTATTGGAGGGAGAATATTCGGTGCACCGAACGAAGGATCAAATTCAAAAGCGCTGGTCGGATTTAAAGCACCGCGAGAAAGACCAGATGGACCCAATCTATTGCATAATAAAAAAAAAGTAAGCCAGATTAAAAACTAAAATTATTATGTAGATGTTGGAATTAGCTGTCTGTATATTTGCTTTTTACAAGTAGGTCAAAAATAAACATATGGCTGTGACTCTCAGCTTTGCCCGGAGCCGGCTGAGGCCCTCCGAGTGCTTGCTACAGTGTGATCGGACAGCTCTGGCGGAGGCGGTGCCTGAGAATGTCATGTGATGTCATGGTGCAATGGAGCCAAGCAGAGAGGCCAGAGCCTCATGTGCGGGTCTGCAGTATGGGAGCAGGGCTGGCTGGGACCGGGACCATCAGTGCTGTTTACACTGGAGTGGACTTCTGGAACCACTTGGCTTGGAGAGAGTCTCTTTGTGACTCGGGAGGGAAAGTTTTGTGTCGGCATAGGCGTGCGCAGCCTATTGCATTAGGGTGTGCACCCGAAAGCTCAAGCACATATAGTCAAAAGTATTGGGACACCTGCCTTTACACACACATGAACTTTAATGGCATCCCAGTCTTGGTCCGTAGAGTTCAATATTGAGTTGGCCCACCCTTTACAGCTATAACAGCTTCAACTCTTCTGGGAAGGCTGTCCACAAGGTTTAGGAGTGTGTCTATGGGAATGTTTATAAAAAACAACAAAACTGGCGCTGAGAAAAAATATAATGAAAACACTCTAGTGAAAAAGGGTGATAGATAAATAAATGATTGTAGCCGCTAAGCAGCAAGTGCTAAAACTTGAAATATAAAAAAAGTAAATTAAATTGCAGCGCTGACAATAGACCAAGTGCTCAGTATAGGACAAATGTAATATATATAATGAAATTGAAAGGTCTAAAACTGTTTTGAGGTGCAGTGAAATCAAGTCTGAATCAAACAGACATAAAGTGTAAAACAAAAAGTGACAAATCTTCAAAAATAATATTAAGGCAGCAAAATCTTCAAAAATAGTCCTGCAAACATCAACTGAACAAGCTAATTTCCCTCTGAGGATCCACTCACCATTGGACGCTTGTCCTCTGCTCCTTGGAAAAGAGACTGAATGGTTTGCTCAAAGATGGAAACAATTGTAGAATGGATGGCTTGCTGAGTGCTCGGAGATGAAGACAAATGCGTGGGAGAAAGAAAAAGAATTGCTGGACAAGTCTAGAACGTTGACTAGACGCTCATATCACTGGATGGCATGAGCAGGCATTCAGTAAGAAAAAGTTTCCACGAGCGCGGCTTAAACAGCGTGCGCTCCACGGAGACAGGAAATAACGTCAGTGGTTTTGCCGTCCACCGGAAGTGCGTTGATGCGTTTCGCCCCTCCTCCAGGGCGTCATCAAAAGACCTTTTGATGACGCCCTGGAGGGGCGAAACGCGTCGTCAGGGTGGGCGGTGAGCTTGGTCCCGCCCACCCCGACAACGTGGCTGAGTGTGCTCAGCCGCGATGTCGGGGGTGGGCGGGACTAAGCTCAATCATCACCAGCCAATGATTGAGCTACTTCAGAGAGGGGGCGGAGCCAGAGAAATGTAGTGGCCCGCCCAGACCCCATCCCATTTGCTGTTTTTTTTAACTGTTCGGTCCCGCCCACCCCCGACATCACCTCCGACTTTTGACAGCTGGTCTCTCTCCCTGCATGCAGTGACATTAGCTGACAGTTTCATACACTGAACAGCTCTGGCAAAAATTACGATCTGCTGCCTGTGAAACTGTTTCACAGGCAACGCAGGTTACATACTCTCTTGTATGCAGAATTTTGGTGCAGATCTCTGGAGACAGCATGGGGTGATTAGGGTGTGCCCAGACACACCCGGCACACCCCGTGCACACGCCTATGTGTGTCGGTGAGGTCTCATAATCATCTGCTGTCAGTGTTACTGTGAGTTAATTTTATGTGTGTGTGCCGCCCATTCTAATTTCTTGCCCTTCTAAATCCTGTCCCTGAGATACATACTATATCAAAAATAATATAAGAAATATGTTAATACTGTAATTTTGTAACTTTTAGAAATGTTAGTAAAAACTTAGCTGCACCAGTAAATGTTGGTTGTTGTGTCAGTAAATTTCAATCTGGTTCCCAGTATAATCCTTGTACAGCGGAAACATGTAGGGTGGAGCCACAAGTCTCTGATACCATCACGTTCCAGCCAGCTGGTGCTAACCGCGGCTGTTTTTGAAAATTTGTCTCTGTTCCATGGATGTCAGTGTTTTATGAAGCCTGTGCAATAAATACATGTTTTATGAATAAATACTGCACCATGAGGATCTTTTCTTCTTCCTTCTCTTTGGTAATTGACTGCTTACTTCTGGGTGCTGATCTCCACTTACTGTATGTGGAAAATGTGAGTTATATAAAACACAATACTCACCTTACGGCAAGCGAAAGATTTTTGAAGTGCTCGCAGTCTGTGAGATTCAGCGCCAAAGTGACCGCCTTCGGATTTCCCAATCGATCCATGTGTGGTGAACACCGAGAACAGATTGTGTGAAGGCAGGTCGGCCTAGTCCTGAGCCTAATATCATCTTCTATCTGGTAAGCAAGCCATTTACTTACTATTGGATGTGAAGCTTATACTATCAACCTGAGTATTATGCCTTCCGCCGCATAGGAATTCCTTCACGGCAACAATCCTATATATGTAGTCTTTGGACTAGTCTCCTATAGATATTACATCATATGGACTTTTATCAATTGGGAGTTTTATGTCATAAGTTTTATTTTTAGTTTTATTTTGATCAATTTATCTTTTTCTATTTATATATATTTGTTTCACTTATATTCCAGCTTTGAGATATCGGTTGGGATATTGGTTGGAATTTCACATTGTATCAGAGATTCACTGTTATCAATCACATTGGGTTGCGCTTTTTTGATTTATTTTTTCCATATGTTTTGAGTCCTTTTCAGGTTAATTGAATAGCAGCACCCGCCCGTCAGGTGAAGGTCATACCATTCACCCTTCTCTCACACATTTAGAGCATCACACTTAATTTGTGTTTCAAAACACTTAAGTTTTAATTATTTATTTAATTTTGTCACTGAGGCAGCGCTGGATTCTTTCCATTTACAGGTTGGCAACACTGCCCTGGAGTTCAACTTCCCAAGATAGATCCTGGTTTTCTGATAGTTGGCAGTTCATCAGTATAGGACATTAAATGGACTGTGCATGGTTTTCCTGAAAATGACTTCTAGTTGACAGGGTTTTTCCATTTGGATTTATACTACCATGTACTCAATAAAAAAAAATGTGTTGACTGTCTGGATTCAGGCCACTTTGAGGACAGCTGTAAAAGCATACTGTACATGTCTTTGGGAGTGTCATGGGTTTGTCTTTTACCGTGGGTGGATCAACACCTGAAGATTTTTTTTTCTTCAAGTTCTTTATTTATAAGAAACAAGGGTATTAGTACTTCATTCAGAATTGCATAGAAAGTACTACATAAGGTTGCAAGAACTGTGTTCTGTCACAACGTTATCATATCAAGTCTCATTAGATGTATATACTGTATATTAAAATGTTTCATCAAAGAAAGTGATTGATATGAATAATACAATTGGAAACATAGATACAGTGGTATAGTTGCTATGATACACTCCTTGGATCTGGGATTTTATCATTCATATATAATTTAAAAAACAGAACTGGTACAGAACTTCAAAGCAAATATAAGAAGGAAAACAAATAGGGTGTATGTGTGTAGGGTGGAAGTGGGTGGAGAAGGTAGTGAAGGCCACTGAAGGGACTAGAAGTAAAATAACATCTGAAGACTATCTAAAGAATTTTAAGATCTTAATATGAACTTGTAGCATCCCAAAACCTAATTATCTAAAGGCAGGCTTTGTACACCTCATAGACTCTTGCACTGCATTGCAGGATGTTGGAGGAGAAAGGGTAGATCTCCAAAGTAAATGTAAAGATTCCAGAAAGTGTGCATTTGAGGCCACTTTGGTCCTCATCATACCTGCTTTGCCGGGCTGCTGTTAGATTAGGGTAGAGATGCTTCAGATACTATTTAAAGGGGGAGGCCCCACAAGAGTAATTGTAGTCCACCCTCTTCTAGCATGTTACAAAAAATTATTTGGAGGTATCACCACAAGGTGGCCTCACTACCATCATGTCTGAGTGACCCCTGGAGTGGCAGATGTTATTAGACATTTCCATATTTCTGATCTTGATAGTTTGCTTCATGTTTGTTGCAGGCTCTTAAGTAGTGATGAGGTTCGTGTTCGAGTCGAACCCATGTTCGACTCGAACATCGGCTGTTCGCCGAATTTCGAACATTATGGGGCGTTCGCGCCAAATTCGAGTGGCGCGTCATGCCCCATAATTGACTGTGGCATCGCAGTGCATTGCTGGCTGATGATTGGCCAAGCATACACTATGACCCGCATGCTTGGCCAATCACAGCGCGGTAATTGGCCAAAGCCAGGTTGGCTTTGGCCAATCATGGCTCAGAGGAGTAGGTACACGCTCCACACTATATAAGGCCGCCTGGAAGTCGGCCTTGTGTAGTGTGTTGGCATTTGTGAAAGAGAGAGTTACAGAGAGAGAGACAGTGTCATTTATATTGAGTTAGATAGAGCAGGCAGGCGAGTCAGTTAGCTGCTTTTACAGTGTGTAGAGCATATATATGCATCCTAGGTGTTGTATATATATTTATACACTGTATTTAGTTTAGCTAGATCCATTACTGCTGTTCTCTATACTGTGACAGGCAGGCAGGTGATTGTGCTAGCTGCAGCAGAGTTTCACTTAGTGCACTGTGTGCTTTGCATAGCGTTCACCTAAAGCTTACCTGAATTCAGTTAGTGGTGTTCTCATAATAAAACCACAGGCAGAGTGCTGCATTAATTTCATGTAGTGTACTGCAGTACTTCTGTCCTTTGCAGAGCATTCACTTAAAGGAACCTGAATAAAATTTGTGGTGTTCTCGAAATAAAACCACAGGCAGAGAGCTGCTAGTATTTTCAGTTAGTGTACGGTGTCGTCTGCACAGTGTTCACCTAAAACTAGGACCTTTTTTGCTTTTCTCATACTAATACCACAGCAGGCAGTGGAGTCTGATAGCTGCATTATATATATTGTGACAGCAGGCAGGTAAAATCACCAGGTTGCATCCAGGATGGAAGGTATTTATGTCCTAGATTCAGGCTTTATGCCGATTTATACCACTAGGGAGAGTGCTGGGAGTCTTGCAGGGGAAGAGTTAATGAGCCCAGCTGAAGTAAGTGGGCTCATTAGGGCCTCTACAAGAACTCCCAGCATGCTAAGGGAGATGCTCCAACCTGGAACCAGATCTGTGTGGATAGTCTGGGGAGTGTGATCTCTGTGCGGTGAGCCAAAGCCTGTGTGGTTATTGCTAAGAACTTCTAAAAGCAGGGAGCTAGGGACTGGGACAGCACAAGGCTGTACCCAGTTGTTAGTTAGGGACACCAACGTGTGTAGTGAGCGGTCAAGTTGACCAGGATTTCTTTTCATGTTTCTTTTGTTTTTGTTGTATTTTTTTGTCTGTATATAGTTCAAATAAAACCACACTCTTTTGTTTTCTCCTACCACTGTCTGCTGTGCCTGTTTTTGTGTGGTGAACCCATCCAGGGAGTCACACACACCCGCTGCTGAGCTAACCCCCTCACAGTTGGTGGAGAATGCGGGCAGTTTTTTTTAAGGCCAGCATGGAGGAGATACTGAAACAGCTGGCTCTAGCAAATGCCAATCAACAGCAGACAAATGCAGGTTTGCAAAAGAGCCTTGTAGCTTAACAACAGACAAATGCAAATTTGCAACAGAGCCTCGCAGCCCAGCAGCAAGCTCATCAACAGAGCCTTGCAGCCCAGCAGCAAGCTCATCAACAGAGCCTTACAGCCCAGCAGCAGACAAATGCAACTTTACAACAGAGTCTGGAAGCTCAGTAACAAGCCCAGCAGCAATCTGAGGCCCGCTTCATAGACCTGTTACAGAAGCAAGAACAGAGACTACAGCAACAAATGGAAACGTTAATGCAGCGACGTCCGCAGACCAGTGAGGCAAGTAGTTCCACTAATACTGCGTCCTTTGGGGTGAGTCGTTTATTGACAAAAATGACTGGAGAGGATGATCCAGAGGTGTTTTTGACCACATTTGAAAGGACTGCTGAAAGAGAAAAGTGGCCTAAGGAGCAGTGGGCTGGACTGGTGGCTCCTCTGTTAACTGGTGAATCGCAGAAAGCTTACTATGACCTAGAGCCTGACCAAGCAAAAGACTATGTGATGCTAAAAACTGAAATATTGGCACGGCTGGGTGTCACCCTGGCTGTCCGGGCTCAGCGTGTGCATAACTGGACTTTCCGGCTTGGAAAACCCCCCAGGTCTCAAATGTATGATCTCATTCACCTGAGCAGGAAGTGGCTACAGCCAGAGACTTTGTCCGCACCAAAGATTGTGGAACGTGTTGTGATGGATCGTTTCTTGAGAGCTCTTCCTACTTCCATCCAAAAGTGGGTAAACCATGGAGACCCAGAAACGGCCGATAATCTTGTGGATCGTGTAGAGAAGTACTTGGCTACAGAGAACCTGACTGCCTCTTCCAGAGACTCACGGACTTTCCACCCTAAGACCAGACCATCCCCAGTGGCGGGTAAGATGATTCCAAGGGGTGAGGGTGGAGAGAATGAGAGGGTGGGAGTTCTACCTAAGGTCTGGCGAGAACAGCCTGGGAAGTCAGGGGCTCAAGAGGCAGCAAAAAGGATTGTTTGCTACCGCTGCCGACAAGAGGGACATATTGCAGCAAATTGCCCGGTTGTGGATGAACCCATGCAATGTGACTTTCTAAGGGACAGACGTCAGTCGCTGTTTGCGACAGTCGCATGCACTGCCATTCGGGGAACTGAGAAACATTTATGCAAAATGTGTATTAATGGTAGAAATGTTGTCGTGTTGCTGGATTCAGGTAGCCTGGTGACACTGATAAAGGCTGAATTAGTTACTACTAGGGATGAGCTTCGTGTTCGAGTCGAACATACGTTCGACTCGAACATCGGCTGTTCGATCGTTCGACGAAGATCAAACTATTTGGGCCGTTTGCGCCAAATTTGAGTGACGCGAACGGCCCACAATGCACTACGCCATCGCAGTGTCATCCAGGCGCTGTGATTGGCCAAGCATGCACTGTGACCCCGCATGCTTGGCCAATCACAGCGCCGGCAGCGAGGAGAGCAATGATTGGCCACAGGCAGGATGCCTGTGGCCAATTATTGCTGAGGGGGTTTAGTACACGCCCCACACTATAAAAGGCCGCCAGCGCGGTGGCCTTGTGTAGTGTGTTCCGGACCGGAGTAGGGAAAGAGAAGCATAGGCAGGGGCAGTGTCATTATTTTTCCTTTACATAATCCTGGATTCCTTGTGTTTAGGGACAGATAAGGATAGGTAGGGAGAGTGTCAGTGACAGTGTGCTATTCTGTGCTAATCCTTGTTTGTAGGGACAGAGAGGTACAGTGAGGGAAAGTGTCAGTGTGCTATTCTGTTCTAAACCAATCTTGCTGAACCATATTTTCAATCCTTGAGTTTAGGGACAGAGAGGTACAGTGAGGGAAAGTGTCAGTGTGCTATTTTGTGCTAAATCTTGTTTGTAGGGACAGAGAGGTACAGTGAGGGAAAGTGTCAGTGTGCTATTTTGTGCTAAATCTTGTTTGTAGGGACAGAGAGGTACAGTGAGGGAAAGTGTCAGTGTGCTATTCTGTTCGAAACCAATTTTGCTGTTCCATATTTTCAATCCTTGAGTTTAGGGACAGGGAAGGACACTCGTAGAAATTATCAGTGTGCTATTCTGTGCTAAATCTTGTTTGTAGGGAGGGACAGAGTAGGACAGTGAGGGAAAGTGTCAGTGTGCTATTCTGTTCTAAAACTATTTTGCTGAACCATATTTTCAATCCTTGAGTTGAGGGACAGAGAGGTAAAGTGAGTGAAACTGACAGTGTGCTGTTCTGTTCTAAACCAAATTTGCTGTTCCATATTTTCAATCCTTGAGTTGAGGGACAGAGAGGTACAGTGAGGGAAAGTGTCAGTGTGCTATTCTGTTCTAAAACTATTTTGCTGGACCATATTTTCAATCCTTGAGTTGAGGGACAGAGAGGTACAGTGAGTGAAACTGACAGTGTGCTGTTCTGTTCTAAACCAAATTTGCTGTTCCATATTTTCAATCCTTGAGTTGAGGGACAGAGAGGTACAGTGAGGGAAAGTGTCAGTGTGCTATTCTGTTCTAAAATTATTTTGCTGAACCATATTTTCAATCCTTGAGTTGAGGGACAGAGAGGTACAGTGAGTGAAACTGACAGTGTGCTGTTCTGTTCTAAACCAAATTTGCTGTTCCATATTTTCAATCCTTGAGTTGAGGGACAGAGAGGTACAGTGAGGGAAAGTGTCAGTGTGCTGTTCTGTTCTAAACCAAATTTGCTGTTCCATATTTTCAATCCTTGAGTTGAGGGACAGAGAGGTACAGTGAGGGAAAGTGTCAGTGTGCTATTCTGTTCTAAAACTATTTTGCTGAACCATATTTTCAATCCTTGAGTTGAGGGACAGAGAGGTACAGTGAGTGAAACTGACAGTGTGCTGTTCTGTTCTAAACCAAATTTGCTGTTCCATATTTTCAATCCTTAAGTTGAGGGACAGAGAGGTACAGTGAGTGAAACTGACAGTGTGCTGTTCTGTTCTAAACCAAATTTGCTGTTCCATATTTTCAATCCTTGAGTTGAGGGACAGAGAGGTACAGTGAGGGAAAGTGTCAGTGTGCTATTCTGTTCTAAAACTATTTTGCTGGACCATATTTTCAATCCTTGAGTTGAGGGACAGAGAGGTACAGTGAGTGAAACTGACAGTGTGCTGTTCTGTTCTAAACCAAATTTGCTGTTCCATATTTTCAATCCTTGAGTTGAGGGACAGAGAGGTACAGTGAGGGAAAGTGTCAGTGTGCTATTCTGTTCTAAAATGATTTTGCTGAACCATATTTTCAATCCTTGAGTTGAGGGACAGAGAGGTACAGTGAGTGAAACTGACAGTGTGCTGTTCTGTTCTAAACCAAATTTTCTGTTCCATATTTTCAATCCTTGAGTTGAGGGACAGAGAGGTACAGTGAGGGAAAGTGTCAGTGTGCTATTCTGTTCTAAAATTATTTTGCTGAACCATATTTTCAATCCTTGAGTTGAGGGACAGAGAGGTACAGTGAGGGAAAGTGTCAGTGTGCTGTTCTGTTCTAAACCAAATTTGCTGTTCCATATTTTCAATCCTTGAGTTGAGGGACAGAGAGGTACAGTGAGGGAAAGTGTCAGTGTGCTATTCTGTTCTAAAACTATTTTGCTGGACCATATTTTCAATCCTTGAGTTGAGGGACAGAGAGGTACAGTGAGTGAAACTGACAGTGTGCTGTTCTGTTCTAAACCAAATTTGCTGTTCCATATTTTCAATCCTTGAGTTGAGGGACAGAGAGGTACAGTGAGTGAAACTGACAGTGTGCTGTTCTGTTCTAAACCAAATTTGCTGTTCCATATTTTCAATCCTTGAGTTGAGGGACAGAGAGGTACAGTGAGGGAAAGTGTCAGTGTGCTATTCTGTTCTAAAACTATTTTGCTGGACCATATTTTCAATCCTTGAGTTGAGGGACAGAGAGGTACAGTGAGTGAAACTGACAGTGTGCTGTTCTGTTCTAAACCAAATTTGCTGTTCCATATTTTCAATCCTTGAGTTGAGGGACAGAGAGGTACAGTGAGGGAAAGTGTCAGTGTGCTATTCTGTTCTAAAATTATTTTGCTGAACCATATTTTCAATCCTTGAGTTGAGGGACAGAGAGGTACAGTGAGTGAAACTGACAGTGTGCTGTTCTGTTCTAAACCAAATTTGCTGTTCCATATTTTCAATCCTTGAGTTGAGGGACAGAGCGGTACAGTGAGGGAAAGTGTCAGTGTGCTATTCTGTTCTAAAATTATTTTGCTGAACCATATTTTCAATCCTTGAGTTGAGGGACAGAGAGGTACAGTGAGTGAAACTGACAGTGTGCTGTTCTGTTCTAAACCAAATTTGCTGTTCCATATTTTCAATCCTTGAGTTGAGGGACAGAGAGGTACAGTGAGGGAAAGTGTCAGTGTGCTATTCTGTTCTAAAATTATTTTGCTGAACCATATTTTCAATCCTTGCGTTGAGGGACAGAGAGGTACAGTGAGGGAAAGTGTCAGTGTGCTATTCTGTTCTAAAATTATTTTGCTGAACCATATTTTCAATCCTTGAATTGAGGGACAGAGAGGTACAGTGAGTGAAACTGACAGTGTGCTGTTCTGTTCTAAACCAAATTTGCTGTTCCATATTTTCAATCCTTGAGTTGAGGGACAGAGAGGTACAGTGAGGGAAAGTGTCAGTGTGCTATTCTGTTCTAAAACTATTTTGCTGAACCATATTTTCAATCCTTGAGTTGAGGGACAGAGAGGTACAGTGAGTGAAACTGACAGTGTGCTGTTCTGTTCTAAACCAAATTTGCTGTTCCATATTTTCAATCCTTGAGTTTAGGGACAGAGAAGGACACTCGTAGAAATTATCAGTGTGCTATTCTGTGCTAAATCTTGTTTGTAGGGAGGGACAGAGTAGGACAGTGAGGGAAAGTGTCAGTGTGCTATTCTGTTCTAAAACTATTTTGCTGAACCATATTTTCAATCCTTGTGTTTAGGGACAGAGAAGGATAGGCAGGGGACAGTGTCAGTGTCATTGTTGCTAAGCCTCCTGCACAGTATACACCTGAAGGTAGCCCTTATTGCTGTTTTTCCCATCTCCCTGCAGGCCATCCATTAAAATGTCTGGAAGGCAACCAAGGAGAGGCAGACAGTCAGGAGGCAAAAAAAGAGGGCAAGCAGGCTCTGTGTCTGGGGGCAACAGTGCTGGTCGTGTACGCGGTGCATTGTCATCAGCACATGGCCATGGGACACGCTTGTCCTTGTTTTCGGCAGCTGGACATGTTGAGCCACATCATGCCGAAGACTTGGTAGAGTGGATGACCAAGCCCACCTCATCCTCCTCATCCTCTCTCACCCAGGCTCAGGGTACTGGCAAAGCAGCTGCCAAAGCGTCCTCTTCTCTGGTATCATTATCTTCATTAGTCAATCCTTCCCTAGACCCACCATGCCCTCCTCCTGAGGAGTCCCCCGAACTGTTTGAGCACAGTGTTGGGTACATGCTCCAGGAGGATGCCCAGCGTTTGGAAGGATCTGATGATGATACCCAGCTAGAGGAAGGCAGCAGCGTGAGAGCAGAGAGAGGGGATGCTCAAGAAGGACACCAATCTGGCAGTCATGCTCCAGCAGCTGCAGCATATTGCCAGATTGGCTCCAGTGATGAGGAGGGAGGGGATGATGAGGTCACTGACTCCACGTGGGTGCCTAATAGGAGAGAGGAGGAGGAGGAGGATGAGGAGGAGGCACATCTCCAACGAGGCAGGATGCCCTTGAGTGGCCAGCGTATGGGCAGCACACCAACGGAATCACACCGCAGAGCTCCGCCTGTGCAGGGCGCTGCCTCTGCCCGTCATGCAAAAAGTTCTTTGGTGTGGGCCTTTTTTGAGGCGAGTGCATCAGATCGCACAGTTGCTGTTTGCAACATATGTCTCAAGCGTATATCGCGTGGCCAAAACATCAGCCGCTTGGGCACCACATGCTTGATCAGACATATGTTGACCTGCCATGCAGCTCGTTGGCAAGCCTACCTTAAAGACCCACACCAAAGAACAAAGCTGACCTCTTCTTGCACCGCATCAGCTGGGATCTCCAACCCCACTATACCTTCACTCCTCTCTGAAACCTGCTCTGAAAGGAATGAAGGTGTAGAATTAGGTGTGTCACAGGCAAGTACTTGCGGGCACTCTGCTAGCAGTACACCAACGTCCGATTCTAGCAGGCAAATTTCCCTGCCCCAGCTGCTGGACCGTCGAAAGAAGTTCACTCCCAGCCATCCACATGCCCAGCGGTTGAATGCTAGCTTGGCTAAATTGCTAGCGCTTCAACTGCTGCCTTTTCAGTTGGTAGACTCGGCCCCCTTCCGTGAGTTTGTGCAATGTGCGGTTCCTCAGTGGCAGGTTCCCAAACGACACTTTTTCGCACGGAAGGCTATTCCGGCTCTCTACAGGCATGTGGAAGGCAATGTCTTGGCCTCGCTGGACAGGGCGGTCAGCGGTAAGGTGCATATTACCGCTGACTCATGGTCCAGCAGGCATGGACAGGGACGTTACCTTTCTTTCACGGCCCATTGGGTCACTCTTTTGGCAGCTGGGAAGGATGCAGGACAAGGTGCAGCAGTGTTGGAGGTTGTTCCACCGCCACGCCTCCAAAATGCTACTACTGGTTGTGACACACCTCTCTCCTCCACCCCCTCCTCTTCTTCTTCCTCCATGGCCTCTTCCTGTGGTTTGTCCTTGGAACCAGCGGTGCTCCGTAGGCGTTCAAGGGGCTACGCAAGTACGCAGGCAAAAAGATGCCATGCCGTGCTTGCGCTGGTGTGTTTGGGGGACAGGAGCCACACTGGGGCAGAGGTCCTGTCTGCTCTGCAAGGGCAGGCCGAGAGGTGGTTGACGCCACGCCAGCTTAAGCCAGGAATGGTGGTTTGCGACAATGGCACCAACCTCCTCTCCGCCCTCCGACAGGGACAACTGACCCATGTGCCCTGTATGGCTCACTTCCTTAACCTGGTGGTGCAGCGGTTCTTGGGCAGGTACCCGGGCTTACAGGATGTCCTGAGGCAGGCCAGGAAAGTCTGTGTGCATTTCCGCAGATCTTATAATGCCAGTGCTCGCCTGGCTGAGCTTCAAAAGGAGTTGAACCTGCCCAAGAACCGCCTTATATGTGACATGCCCACCAGGTGGAACTCAACGTTGGCCATGCTGCAGCGGCTGCACACGCAGCAGAGGGCCATCAATGAGTACCTGTGCGACTACGGCACCAGGACAGGGTCAGGGGAGCTCGGGTTTTTTTCACCACGCCAGTGGGGCATGATCAGGGATGCATGCACTGTCCTGGCACCATTTGAGGAGGCCATGAGGATGGTGAGCAGTGACAGTGCATGCATCAGTGACACTGTACCTCTTGTCCACCTGTTGGAGCACACGCTGCATGGAATAATGGACAGGGCACTTAAGGCAGAACAGAGGCAGGAAGAGGAGGACTTCCTTGCCTCTCAAGGCCCCCTTTACCCAGACAGTGTTCCTTCTGTCCCACCCATCGCACAGGAAGAGGAGGAGGAGGAGGAGGAGGAGGAGGATTGTGTCAGCATGGAGGTGGAGGCTGGCACTCAGCATCATCAGCAGCAGTCTTTTAGGGATGATTTACAGTCCCAAGAAACCAGTGGACTTGTACGTGGCTGGGAGGAGGTGGCTGCGGATCATGTCGTCCTTAGTGACTCAGAGGACTCCGGACTGAATGCCTCAGCTAACCTACGCTGCATGGCCTCCCTGATCCTGCAAAGTCTGCGGAAGGATCCTCGTATTCTTCGGATCAAGGAGAGGGACCATTACTGGCTGGCCACTCTCCTTGATCCACGGTACAAGGGTAAGGTTGCGGACCTTATCGTACCGTCGCAGAGGGAGCAGAGGATGAGACAACTCCGGGAGGCCTTGCAGAAAGGTCTGTGCAACGCGTTCCCAGAGACTGGGAGGTTACAAACTCCTGGTCCTGGACAACGAGTTGCTGAGGCTTCGGGCAGTCAAAGAAGGAGCGGTGGGGAAGGTGGCCGTCTGACCGATGCGTTCAGACAATTCTTTAGTCCGCAGCCCCAAAGTATGATCGGTTCCAGCAACCATCGCACAGCGTCTGATATACATGGTGCAGGAATACCTAGGGGCAAGGTCAGACTTGGACACCTTCCCCACTGAAAATCCTCTGGCTTACTGGGTCTTGAGGATGGATCACTGGTCAGAGCTTGCACAGTATGCAATTGAGCTACTGGCCTGTCCTGCATCCAGCGTTCTTTCAGAACGCACATTCAGTGCTGCTGGAGGATATGTCACGGATCACAGGGTGCGCCTGTCCACCGACTCGGTTGATCGACTGACTTTCATCAAGATGAACCAGTCTTGGATCACCACCAGCTACCACACACCAGATGCTGATATAACAGACTAATTGATTTTAAAATGTCACATCCCTTCAAGACTGATGCTGATGCTGAGTGCCTGTGCTGTTATGTTGACTGGCTATCCTCCTCCTCCTCAATGATACGATTAACGATGATAGCTTGGAAGATCATTTTGGTTTATGGGTGACGCCACCAGTGGCTAAGGCCCAATTTTTCAGCCCCTGTTTAACAGGGGCGTGTAATTAAAATTTTTGATGCAATACTTTGCAACAGGCCTCATTGCTGTGCTCCAAGTACAGTATCTGTGAGGGGTTGCAGTGTTGTGCCACCAGTGCCTAAGGCCCAATTTTTCAGCCCCTGTTCAACAGGGGCATGCAATTATAATTATTGATCTAATAATTCACAGCAGGGCCCATTGCTGCGCCCACCAAGAGTAACTGTCAGGCCTTACAGTGTTGTGGCACCAGCACCACCATCACCACCACCACCACCACCAAAGGCCCAATTTTTAAGCCCCTGTTCAACAGGGGCATGCAATTATAATTATTGATCTAATAATTCACAGCAGGGACCATTGCTGCGCCCACCAAGAGTAACTGTCAGGCCTTACAGTGTTGTGGCACCAGCACCACCATCACCACCACCACCACCACCACCAAAGGCCTAATTTTTCAGCCCCTGTTCAACAGGGGCATGCAATTACAATTCTTGATCTAATAATTCACAGCAGGGCCCATTGCTGCGCCCACCAAGAGTAACTGTCAGGCCTTACAGTGTTGTGGCACCAGCACCACCATCACCACCACCACCACCACCAAAGGCCTAATTTTTCAGCCCCTGTTCAACAGGGGCATGCAATTACAATTCTTGATCTAATAATTCACAGCAGGGCCCATTGCTGCGCCCACCAAGAGTAACTGTCAGGCCTTACAGTGTTGGGGCACCAGCACCACCATCAAAGGCCCAATTTTTACTACCACTGTTCAACAATTATATGTTATTACAATTCCTGATATAATAGTTGACAGCAGGGCGTTCCAGCACCCACCAAGAGTAACTGTGAGTGCTTACAGTGTTGTGCCAACACCAACACCTAAGGGGCCAATTTCTGCAGAGTATATACGGCAGGTCCCTACTTTCAAACATCCAACTTACAAACGACTACTACTTGCAAACGGAAGAAGACAACAGGAAGTGAGAGGAAATCTACCCCTTGGAAGGAAAATTCTCTCCTGTAAGAATTAATATGGGAGAAAGGTGTCTCCTCTCTACTGATGCTTTATCACCAATCCTTGTTTCAATAAAAACACCACATTTCAAAAACAGTTGTCATTGGGACGCAAAGTGAGGTGAAATGTTCTGAACAGGGGCACAGACAGCAAAAAAAATGTGACAGGGGTGATAACCGTTCCCTATGTTTTACAAAAAACTAAAAAAAAGGAATTTGCCATGGAGCTCCACTTAAACAATGCAGCTGTTCAAAATTATAAACAGATTCTACATAAGAACAAACCTACAGTCCCTGTCTTGTATGCACCGCCTGTATACGGCTGTTCAGAGTATATAGGTCCTTTTTTATTTTGTGTGCGGGGTTCCCCTTAATATCCATACAAGACCCAAAGGGGCTGGTAATGGGCTGGGGTGGGGGGGGGGGGTTGATGGGGTAGCTATGCCATTTTTCCTAAAGATTTTCATCCATATTACCGGGACCACACATTGCATTAAAGCCGCAAGCAGTTTTAAATGACTTTTTTCGCTTTAGAAATGTTATTTTGTGCAGGGACAGTTCTAAACACGGGAAACACGTGGCACTTCACAGGCATACTTTAGACACCCCCCAGGTACAATATTTAAAGGAATATTTGACTTTTTTTTCACTTTATGCATCATTAAAATGACTGCTCCCGGAAAACGTCCGTTTTTAAAACTTCTTTTTGCATTGATACATGTCCCCTGGTGCAGAAGCCGGGTTCCCAAACTCTGTTTCGGACAATAACATGGATAATAGTCGTTATAATTAGCACTTTAGAATCCGAACGTTCGCATCCATTGTATTTAATAGGGTTCTAATGTTCGTGCGAACTTTCGGTCCGTTCGCGGGTTCTGGTGCGAACCGAACCCGGGGGTGTTCGGCTCATCACTAGTTACTACAGAGGTCTCTGGGAATAACAAGGTAGCTGTTATTTGTGTGCATGGGGACACCCGAGAGTATCGGGTGACTACAGTGTGTTTTGAGACCCCCAAAGGTACCCTCTCTCATCAGGTGGGGTTAGTGTCTCACTTGCCTCATGATGCCATTGTGGGAAGGGATTTTCCAAAGTTCTGGGAACTATGGGATTATCCTGAGCCCCCCACTGGTGCCCCTATATACCAGGAATGTGATAGCCAGAATTCCTCTGAGAGTGGTGAGGACTCTCCAGAATTCCCCTTTTCGGTATTGGCAGGGGAGACTCGAGAAACTGGGGAGGATCCAACTTCCTCAGACTAAAACATGCCGTCTGTGGAGTTTTCTGATCTCGAGGTTCACAAGGAAAATTTGGCACAGAACAGTTAAAAGACCCCACCCTAATAAAGGCACGGGAAAACGTAGTGAAAATAGATGGCGAGTTAGTGAACCCAGATGAGACCTACACTTACCCATACTTCATCGTGGAAAAGGACTTACTGTATTGGGTGGCTAAAAGGGCAGAAGAAACCATTGAGCAGCTTGTGGTGCCCAAACCTTACAGGAAATTGGTGTTAGATTTGGCCCATGGGCACATTCTTGAAGGTCATCTGGGGACAGAGAAAACCCGAGAGAGAGTATTGCAGAGATTCTATTGGCCTGGGGTCATGAAGGAAACAGAAAATTATTGTTCCTCCTGCCCTGTGTGTTAGAGGTCGGCACCGATGCCACACTTCCGTAACCCGCTGGTACCTCTTCCCATCATTGAGGTTCCCTTTGAGAGGATCGCAATGGATTTGGTAGGTCCGATAATGAAGTCCGCTAGGGGACATCAGTACATTTTGGTTATATTGGACTATGCCACCCGTTATCCGGAAGCGATTCCTCTCCGAAATACCTCGGCCAAAACCATAGCCAAAGAGCTATCTCTTGTTTTTAGCCGTGTGGGTATTTGTAAGGAACTGCTTACAGACCAAGGTACACCCTTTATGTCCGGGTTATGAAAGAGCTGTGCAAGTTGTTCAAAGTGACACAATTGCGTACATCTGTGTATCACCCCCAAACAGATGGGTTGGTTGAAAGATTCAACAAAACTCTAAAACAAATGTTAAAGAAGGTGGTGGATAAAGATGGAAAGGATTGGGACTGTCTAATTCCCTATTTAATGTTTGCTTTTAGGGAGGTACCCCAATCCTCTACGGGTTTCTCACGCTTTGAGTTACTCTATGGGAGACACCCAAGAGGGCTGTTGGATATCGCCAAGGAAATTTGGGAAAGTGAGAGTTCTCCCCACAGGAGTGTGATTGAGCATGTCGCCCTGATGCAAGATAGAATTGCACAGGTAATGCCAATCGTAAAGGAACATTTGGCCCAAGCGTAGTTGGCACAGCAGAGAGTGTACAACCGTGGAGCCAAGACCCGTACCTTTTCCCCGGGGGATAAAATATTGGTACTTGTCCCTACGGTTGAAAGCAAGTTCCTCGCCAAATGGCAAGGCCCCTACGAGATAATGGAAAAAGTGAGCGAAGTGAATTACAAGGTCAGACAACCAGGAAGGCGAAAGCCCGAACAGATCTATCACATTATTCTGTTGAAAGCCTGGAGGGATAGGGAATCCCTAGTCGCAGAAACTTTGTTACCAGCTCAGTCTGATTGCATGATTCCTGAGGTTGGAATAGCAGTCACCTTGTCAAACCCCCAACAACAGGAGGTTAAGGAGTTTGTGCTTCGCAACAAGGAGGTTTTCTCTGAGCAGTCGGGACAAACGTATGGGGTAGAGCATGATATTATTACCCCGCCCGGTGAAAGGGTGAAGCTAAAACCCTATCGGATCCCAGAGGCCCGACGGGAGGCAATACATGAGGAAGTACAGAAAATGCTTAAGTTAGGGGTGATAGAGGAATCCCAAAGTGATTGGTCAAGTCCCATAGTGTTAGTGCCTAAACTGGATGGGAGCTGGCGATTTTGTAACGATTTCCGAAAACTGAACAAAGTTACAAAATTTGACACCTACCCCATGCCACGTATAGATGAGTTGGTCGACCGGTTGGGAACAGCCCGATACATGACAACTCTTGATCTCACCAAAGGGTATTGGCAAATTCCCCTGGCCAAGTCGGCCAAGGAGAAAACCGCATTTGTAACCCCAGACGGGGCGTTCCAATATAAAAGAATGCCGTTTGGTTTACAGAATGCAACATTCCAGCGGAAAATGGACCAGATACTGAGGCCCCATCAGAAGTATGCTGCGGCTTACCTAGATGATGTAATTATCTATAGCACAGATTGGGCCTCACATCTGCCAAAAGTGCAAGCAGTCCTAGACTCTATCCGGGAAGCTGGGTTTACGGCCAACCCCAAGAAGTGTACCATTGGATAGGAGGAGGCCAAGTATCTTGGATACACCATTGGGAGGGGAGTAATAAAACCCCAAGTCAATAAAGTTGAGGCCATACAGAATTGGCCACGTCCCAACAGCAAGAAGCAGGTACGAGCCTTTCTGGGAATCGCTGATTATTATCGGCGATTCATTCCCCACTTTGCTTCTCAGGCTGTGCCCCTAACCAACCTGACAAAAGGAAAAGAGTCTGTCATGGTTAAATGGACCCCAGAGGCTGAGGCAGCATTTAAATTCTTAAAAAAAGCCTTATGTAGCCAGCCAGTATTGTACTCACCAGACTTCTCTAGGGACTTTGTCGTACAAAGTGATGCATCCGACGTTGGGTTAGGAGCAGTATTGTCCCAGGTCTGGAACGGGGAAGAGCACCCAGTCATTTACCTCAGCAGGAAATTGAAGTCCCATGAGGTAAATTACGCCACGATTGAGAAGGAGTGTTTAGCAGTGAAGTGGGCTCTAGATTCCCTTCGGTACTATCTGCTAGGTAGGCACTTTGACATGATTACAGATAACGCTCCTTTAAAGTGGATGGCTCAAAACAAACAGACAAATAGAAGAGTAAATAGGTGGTTCCTGGCCCTACAGGAATTCAACTTTATGGTAAAGCATCGCCCTGGCGTTCAAATGGGGAATGTGGATGCTTTGTCTCGAGTACATGCATGCCTGATTGCTTGTGTTCCAACCCCAAGGTTAAAACAAGTATGTGACAGCAGGCAGGTAAAATCCCCAGGTTGCATCCAGGATGGAAGGTATATATGTCCTAGATTCAGGCTTTATGCCGATTTATACCACTAGGGAGAGTGCTGGGAGTCTTGCAGGGGAAGAGTTAATGAGCCCAGCTGAAGTAAGTGGGCTCATTAGGGCCTCTACAAGAACTCCCAGCATGCTAAGGGAGATGCTCCAACCTGGAACCAGATCTGTGTGGATAGTCTGGGGAGTGTGATCTCTGTGCGGTGAGCCAAAGCCTGTGTGGTTATTGCTAAGAACTTCTAAAAGCAGGGAGCTAGGGACTGGGACAGCACAAGGCTGTACCCAGTTGTTAGTTAGGGACACCAACGTGTGTAGTGAGCGGTCAAGTTGACCAGGATTTCTTTTCATGTTTCTTTTGTTTTTGCTGTATTTTTTTGTCTGTATATAGTTAAAAAAAAACACACCCTTTTGTTTTCTCCTACCACTGTCTGCTGTGCCTGTTTTTGTGTGGTGAACCCATCCAGGGGGTCACACACACCCGCTGCTGAGCTAACCCCCTCACAATATATATATATATATATACATCCCACCTTATGGCAGCTACATCTCACTGCAGGCCATTAGTATGTCTGGAGGGCAAACAAAGAGAGGCAGACAGTCACAGGGCAATAAAAGAGGGCAAGCAGGCTCTGTGTCTAGAGGCAACAGTGCTGGTCGTGGACACGCTGCATTCTCATCAGCACGTGGCCGTGGGACATGCTTGTCCTTCTTTTCGGTAGCTGGCCATGTTGAGCCGCAACATGCCCATGATTTGGTAGAGTGGATGATCAAGCCGTCCTCATCCTCCTCATCCTCTCTCACTCAGGCTCAGGGTACTTTGTCTGGCAAAGCAGCTGCCAAAGCGGCCTCTTCCCTTGGCTCAATGGCATCAGTCACTCCTTCCCTAGCCCCTCCATGTCCTCCTGAGTAGTCCCCCAAACTGTTTGACCACAGTGTTGGGTACATGCTCCAGGAGGATGCCCAGCATTTTGAAGGCTCCGATGATGGAACCCAGCTGGAAGGCAGTAACATGAGCCCAGAGAGAGGGGGTAGTAACGTGAGCCCAGAGAGAGGGGGTGCCCAACATGGACAGCTAACTGGCAGTCAAGTTCCCCCAGCTGCAGCATACTGCCAGATTTGCTCCAGTGATGAGGAGGGAGGGGATGATGAGGTCACTGACTCCACATGGGTGCCTGATAGGAGAGAGAAGGAGGAGGAGGAGGAGGCACATCTCCAACGAGGCAGGATGCCCTCCAGGGGCCAGCTTAATGGCAGCACACCGACTGCATCACACAGCAGAGCTCCGCATGTGCAGGGCACTGCTGTCTCTGCGCGTTATTCCAAAAGTTCTTTGGTGTGGGCCTTTTTTCAGATGTGTGCAGCAGATCGCACCGTTGCCATTTGCAACATATGTCTGAAGCGTATCTCACGTGGCCAAAACATCAGCCGCTTGGGCACCATGTGCTTGACCAGACATATGTCGACCTGCCATGCAGTCCGTTGGCAGGCGTACCTAAAAGACCCACACCAAAGAACAAAGCGGACCTCTCCTTGCTCCTCATCAGCTGGGATCTCCAACCCCACTATACCTTCAGTCCTCTCTGAAACCTGCACTGAGAGGAATGAAGGTGTAGAATTAGGTGTGTCACAGTCACAGCCAAGTACTTGCGGGCAATCTCCTTTTGGTACACCGACGTCCGATTTGTACCAGGCAAATTTCCCTGCCCCAGCTGCTGCACCACCGAAAGAAGTTCGCTCCCAGACATCCACATGCCCAGCGGTTGAATGCTAGCTTGGCTAAATTGCTAGCACTTCAACTGCTGCCTTTTCAGTTGGTAGACTCTGCCCCCTTCCGTGAGTTTGTTGAATGTGCGGTTCCTCAGTGATAGGTTCCCAAACGCCACTTTTTCTCATGGAAGGTGATTCCGGCTCTCTACCGGCATGTGGAAGGCAATGTCTTGGCCTCGCTGGACAGGGCGGTCAGCGGTAAGGTGCATATTACCGCTGACTCATGGTCCAGCAGGCATGGACAGGGATGTTAATGATCTTTCACGGCCCATTGGGTGACTCTGCTGGCAGCTGGGAAGGATGCAGGACAAGGTGCAGTAGTGTTGGAGGTTGTTCCGCCACCATGCCTCCAAAATGTTACTACTAGTGATTCTGACACACCTCTCTCCTCCATTCCCTCCTCTTCTTCTTCCTCCATGGCCTCTTCCTGTGCTTTGTCCTCGGAACCAGCGGTGCTCCGTAGGCGTTCAAGGGGCTACGCAAGTACGCAAGCAAAAAGATGCCATGCGGTGCTTGAGCTGGTGTGCTTGGGGGACAGGAGCCACACTGGGGCAGAGATTCTGTCAGCTCTGCAGGGCCACGCCAGCTTAAGCCAGGAAAGGTGGTTTGCGACAATGGCACCAACCTCCTCTCCGCCCTCCGACAGGGACAACTGACCCATGTGCCCTGTTTGGCTCACGTCCTTAACTTGGTGGTGCAGCGGTTCTTGGGCAGGTACCCGGGCTTACAGAAGGTCCTGACGCAGGCCAGGAAACTCTGTGGGCATTTCCGCCGGTCATATAATGCCAGTGCTTGGCTGGCTGACCTGCAAAAGGATTACAACCTGCCCAAGAACCGCCTAATCTGTGACATGCCCACCAGGTGGAACTCTACGTTGGCCATGCTGCAGCGGCTGCACACGCAGCAGAGGGCCATCAATGAGTATCTGTGCCAATATGGCACCAGGACAGTGTCAGGGGAGCTTGGATTTTTTTCCCCCAAGCCAGTGGGCCATAATCAGGGATGCATGCACTGTCCTGGCACCATTTGAGGAGGCCACGAGGATGGTGAGCAGTGACAGTGCATGCATCAGTGACACTGTCCCTCTTGTCCACCTGTTGGAGCACACGCTGCGTGGAATAATGGACAGGGCACTTGAGGCAGAACAGAGGCAGGAAGAGGAGGACTTCCTTACCTCTCAAGGCCCCCTTTATCCAGACAGTGTTCCTGCTGGCCCGGCTATCACACAGGAAGAGGAGGAGGAGGAAGAGGAGGATGATTGTGTCAGCATGGAGGTGGAGCCTAGCACTCAGCATCAGCAGCAGTCTTCAAGGGATCAATTACAGTCCCAAGACACCCATGGACTTGTACGTGGCTGGGAGTAGGTGGCTGCAGATCATGTCGTCCTCAGTGACCCAGAGGACTCTGCACCGAATGCCTCAGCAAACCTACACTGCATGGCCTCCCTGATCTTGCAAAGCCTGCGCAAGGATCCTCATATTCGTGCGATCAAGGAGAGGGATCATTACTGGCTGGCAACCCTCCTTGATCCACGTTACAAGGGTAAGGTTGCGGACCTTATCTTGCCGCCACAGAGGGAGCAGAGGATGAAGCATCTTCGGGAGGCCTTGCAGAAAGGTCTGTGCAACGCGCTCCCAGAGACTGGGAGGTTACAAATTCCTGGTCCCGGACAACGTGTTGCTGAGGCTCCAGTCAGTCAAAGAAGGAGCAGTGGAGAAGGTGGCCGTCTGACCGATGCGTTTAGACAATTTTCCAGTACGCAGCCCCAAGGTATGATCGCTTCCAGCAACCATCGCCAGCGTCTGGTTTACATGGTGCAGGAATACCTAGGAGCAAGATCAGACTTGGACACCTTTTCCACCGAAAATCCTCTGGGTTACTGGGTCTTTAGGATTGATCACTGGCCAGAGCTTGCACAGTATGCAATTGAGGTACTGGCCTGTCCAGCATCAGGCGTTCTTTTGGAACGCACATTCAGTGCTGCTGGAGGCTTTGTAACCGATCACAGGGTGCGCCTGTCCACCGACTCGGTCGATCGACTGACCTTCATAAAAATGAATTAGTCTTGGATCACCAAGCACCTGATGCTGATGTAACTGAATAATTTTTTGGGAAATGTCAGATCCCTTCAAGACTGCCTATGCTGATGCTGAGTGACTATCCTGTTATGCTGAGTGACTATCCTCTTCCTCCTCAATAATCATGCTGATAGCTTGAAAGAACATTTTTGGTTCTGGGCACCGACACCAGTGTCTAAGGCCCATTTTTTCATCCCCTGTTTAACAGCGGCGTGTAATTAAAATTTTTGATGAAATACTTTGCAACAGTTCTCATTGCTGCGCTCCAAGTACTGTATCAGTGAGGGGTTGCAGTGTTGTGGCACCAGCACCAGTGCCTTAGGCCCAATTTTTCTGCCCCTGTTTAACAGGGGCGTGTAATTACAATTTTTGATGCAATAATTTGCAACAGGGCTCATTGCTGCGCTCCAAGTACTGTATCTGTGAGGGGTTGCAGTGTTGTGGCACCAGCAGCAGTGCCTTAGGCCCAATTTTTCTGCCCCTGTTCAACAGGGGCATGTAATTACAATTTTTGATCTAATAATTCACAGCAGGGCCCATTCCTGCGCCCACCAAGAGTAACTGTGAGGGCTTACAGTGTTGTGGCAACACCACCAGCACCACCACCAAAGGCCCAATTTTTCCTACCAATGTTCAACAGGGGCATGTAATTACAATTTTTGATCTAATAATTCACAGCTGGGCCCATTCCTGCGCCCACCAAGAGTAACTGTGAGGACTTACAGTGTTGTGGCACCAGCACCAGCACCACCACCAAAGGCCCAATTTTTCCTACCAATGTTCAACAGGGGCATGTAATTACAATTCTTGATCTAATATTTAACAGCTGGGCCCATTCCTGCGCCCACCAAGAGTAACTGTGAGGGCTTACAGTGTTGTGGCAACACCAACACCTAAGGGCCAAATTTCTGCAGAGTATATATGGCAGGCCCCTACTTTTAAACATCCAACTGACAAACGACTCCTACTTGCAAACGGAAGGAGACAACAGGAACTGAGAAGAAATCTACCCCTAGTAAGGGAAATTCTCTCCTGTAAGTGTTAATATGGGAAAAAGGTGTCTCCTCTCCACTGATGCTTTATCACCAATCCTTGTGTAGCGGGGTCCTAAATTTAGGGGAAGAGTTTGAGTGGTAGTTATGCTCAAACACCCCAATTGTCAGGATTCTGTCAACCATTTTTGTCCGCAGGGAGAGTATCAGTGTATAGTTCCCTGTGGCCTGCAGGTGATCGGTGGTACGGAGACTTTCTATGGACTTACTTAAAGGTACCCCAGGCCCGTAGGTACTTTGCCTGTTCTGCCGCAATCACCAAGCGGTACAAGGAGTGTAAGGAGTCATGGATGCTTGGCAGGCATATCCACGCAGATAAAGTGGTTATTTGTCAGAAGGAAAAAAGACAATGTCGAGTACTTTATTGACACTTTTGACAAGAGCTGGAAACCACTAGTGTTGCCTCATCCACAGTATTATCTTTGAGAGACTGGACTCTTTATGTGTGTCCGTTCTTTATTCCGGAATGCAGTCTTCTGGAGTCTCAGAGAACTTTGTCCAAAAAAAAAATGGTATATTCTACTTCGCTGGAAGAGCAGGAGCTGTTGTTTCTTTTCTCCTCTCGCAGCAACACAAAGATCAAGACTTTGGGGTAGAAGTAGTTTAGGGCCACAGAAGAAGGAGAAGATGATCTGCACAAGTTCTGGGATAAGTGTCTTGACCAGTGCCGATCCTGACCTCCCTGGGGCCCTAAGCAAAATTCTGCTAAGGGGCCCTCTACGGTGGCAAAAAACGGGTGTGGTTTACGTGGAATTGTGGGTGTGGCTTACATGGGCATGGCTCAGAGAGATGTGGTTAGAGTCTGAGATGAATGAGGGATGGAGGGAGAAAGAAAGAGGGAGAGAAAGAAAGAAAGAAAGAAAGAGGAAGGACAGCAGGCCCAGATTCTACACCACAATAGAAATGTGTATTCCAGAAAGTTTAACAAAATCAGCAGATAAAGATACACCAAACACCTGGTGTTAGCACTTCAATCATCCCAGCCCCATGGTTATTATGGTGTGAGGATGATTGAAGTGCATTATTTCTATTATTACATTGTAATATTAAATGAAATAATTCAACTCACCATAATGCAGAATCGGTGGAAGCCCTGAGTCCCTCCTTACATCAGGCATTCCCAGCGGGGTCCCTCCTTACATCAGGCATTCCCAGCGGAGTCCCTCCTTACATCAGGCATTCCCAGCGGAGTCCCTCCTTACATCAGGCATTCCCATCGGAGTCCCTCCATATATCAGGCATTCCCAGCAGAGTCCCTCCTTATCAGGCATTCCCAGTGGAGTCCCCCTTACATCAGGTGTTCCCAGCAGAGTCCCTCCTTACACCAGGCATTCCCAGCAGAGTCCCTCCTTACACCAGGCATTCCCAGCAGAGTCCCTCCTTACACCAGGCATTCCCAGCAGAGTCCCCCCTTACACCAGGCATTCGCAGCGGAGTCCCCCCTTACACCAGGCATTCGCAGTGGAGTCCCCCCTTACACCAGGCATTCCCAGCGGAGTCCCCCCTTACACCAGGCATTCCCAGCGGAGTCCCTCCTTACACCAGGCATTCCCAGCGGAGTCCCCCCTTACACCAGGCATTCCAAGCGGAGTCCCCCTTACATTAGGCTTTCCTAGCGGAGTCCCCCCTTACACCAGGCATTCCCAGCGGAGTCCCCCCTTACCTCAAGCATTCCCAGCGGAGTCCCCCCTTACATCAGGCATTCCCAGCGGAGTCCCCCCTTACATCAGGCATTCCCAGCAGAGTCCCTCCATATATCAGGCATTCCCAGCAGAGTCCCTCCTTATCAGGCATTCCCAGTGGAGTCCCCCTTACATCAGGTGTTCCCAGCGGAGTCCCTCCTTACACCAGGCATTCCCAGCAGAGTCCCTCCTTACACCAGTAATTCCCAGCAGAGTCTCTCCTTACACCAGACATTCCCAGCAGAGTCCCCCCTTACACCAGGCATTCCCAGCGGAGTCCCCCCTTACACCAGGCATTCCCAGCGGAGTCCCCCTTACACAGGCATTCCCAGCGGAGTCCCCCTTACACAAGGCATTCCCAGCGGAGTCCCCCCTTACACCAGGCATTCCCAGCGGAGTCCCCCCTTACACCAGGCATTCCCAGCGGAGTCCCCCCTTACATCAAGCATTCCCAGCGGAGTCCCCCCTTACATCAGGCATTCCCAGTGGAGTCCCCCCTTACATCAGGCATTCCCAGTGGAGTCCCCCCTTACATCAGGCATTCCCAGTGGAGTCCCCCCTTACATCAGGCATTCCCAGTGGAGTCCCCCTTACATCAGGCATTCCCAGCGGAGTCCCCCCTTACATCAGGTGTGATGATGCCCCAGCAGCAGAGACTCTCTCGGCTCCCATTATAGTACAGAGTGGACAATGAAGGAGCCGGCTGGGTGGCTGCCAATAGGAATTGAGCTGCGCGCCGCCCACCCCCGCCCCTTCCCACATCATTTCACAGACAGACATTAGCGGGGCGGGAGGTGGGCGGTGCCGCAGCTCAATT
Source organism: Rana muscosa (assembly GCA_029206835.1). Classification (NCBI taxonomy): domain Eukaryota; kingdom Metazoa; phylum Chordata; class Amphibia; order Anura; family Ranidae; genus Rana; species Rana muscosa. The sequence continues at coordinate 278,135,355 of CM055117.1, forward strand.
CTTATTGGCAGCCAACTCCTCCTGGTCTACAAGAAAATGGCGGCCGCGGAGACATTGTCTCCCGCCCGGCCGCGGACCTCTAGCGGCGGTATCGGCAGTGGTGGCGGCATTGAAGGTTTGGGGGCCCCGAGTACTTACTCGGGGCCCTATGCAGCTTGCGTAGCAAGCGTATAGGGCAGATCGGCCCTGGTCTTGACGGTGGCACCACCACCAACAAGTAAAATGTGTTTTACTTGTTAGAAGGAAAGGATTTTTCCCCCGGGAGAATCTTTTTTCTTCTAATGTACATAAGTTAGGATGTCAAATTGTTGGTTGTGTATGTTTCTTTCTCCCTCTGCAGGTGGACACCAAGCATATCACTGAGTATGGGTGGATTTAGCTATTGCAGCAGGGGAGGGAAATGTAAAAAATTGAGAATGGGATGTACAAATTTGTTTTCTACTGCTCTTTCTTCATCTCTTCATTTAACTCCCTTTCCCCATGTTCAGGTTCCGGCACAAACAAACATTTTTTTCCAAATTTGTTTTTTTTTGTAGATAGTTTCTGGAATAGGTCTATGTTGATTCAGGCTTGAGAGGCATAGGTTTGCTCCAGACACTGGGGACAGTGTCTAATTTAGTGGGGGGAGTGTGTAGCGGGGTCCTAAATTTAGGGGAAGTGTTTGAGTGGTAGTTATGCTCAAACACCCCAATTGTCAGGATACTGTCAACCATTTTTGTCCGCAGGGAGAGTATCGGTGTATAGTTCCCTGTGGCCTGCAGGTGGCGCTGCCATGGCAGGCCAGGTTTGAACCGCTGATACAGTGCTGTGCCTTGTGTGTCCCCTCTCGGCAGCCATACAGTGGGTGTGGCAGACCTGCTGTGCATGCTGGGAGAGGATATAAAAGGGGCAGACGCTGCCTGTTCGGGGGTTCTGTCGTGGTCGGGGGTCCTACCCCAGGGAGTGTGTTCCTGTCCGCCCTGGGCACCTTTGGCCCAGGGGTGGAGGTCGGTGGATCAGTCCCAGGCACATTTAGCCCTGGGGCTGCAGCAAAGGCCTTGGGCCCAGCACCTTCGGCTGGGGCCCACCAAGGATCGAGGAATCCCAGGGTGCCGCCTTGCAAGGGGACCCGCATCTTAGACGAGGAGGCCGGGGGAGGAACCGTTCTGAGGGACCGGTGAGAAGTCACGGTGAAGGAAGGGGCCCGGAAACTCTCTGGAGGGATGTCTTCTCCTTAACAGAGGTCAAGTTTTAAGAAGGAACCAAGTTCACCAGGTCTGTGGCAGAGACCAAGTTTACCAAGTCTGTGGCAGAGCCTGTGGTTGGGTTAGAGCACCATTCTGGCTGCTAGTCCCTATCTAGGGAGACTATCCAAATGGGCTGAGTCTGCTCGAGAATCTGAGCAGTAAAGTGTTTTACGTTTGTGCCTGGACCTCTCCCACACCTTATGCTGTCCTGTTCTTACTCAAACCTTTTCTATCAGAGACTGTGCTTTAAGAAGAAAAATAAACTCTGCGTTGGAGTTGTAGCTGGTGTGGACCTTGAAGTTATTGGGGGAATATAGAGACTTATCTTTATTAACTATAGAGGTGAGAATCATTCTCTGGAGGATCCTGGTTTTCTGGCTGTGGAGACCCACCAACAACACCACTCAACCTCTTCACATAGGTGGGTACGGGCTTGTGGCGTGGTGTGCCCTCTCTCCCTGCGAGGAGCCAAAGGCAGGTGAAGGGTGGGTGAGTGCGCTACACTTGTTTCAATAAAAACCCAAAAAACATTTGGACGGAAAGTTGGGTGAAATGTTCTGAACAGGTGCACATTGCACATACAGCAAAACAAATGTTACAGGGGTGATAACCCTTCCCTATGTTTTCCAAAAAGCTTAAAAATTGATTTTTGGGCTGGAGCTACACTTAAAAAATTTACCTGTTTCAAATTACAAACAGATTCTACTTAAGAACAAACCTACAGTCCCTGTCTTGTTTGCACCGCCTGTATTCTTCTGTTCAGAGTATATAGGGCCTATTTTTAATTTGGGTGCGGGGTTCCCCTTAATATCCATACAAAACCCAAAGGGGCTGGTAGTGGGCTGGGCGGGGAGTACCCATGCCATTTTTCTCAATGATTTTCATCCATATTGCCGGGACCAGACATTACATTAAAGCCACAAGCAGTTTTAAATTACTTTTTTTCCTTTTAGAAATGTCATTTTGTGCAGGGACTGTTCTAAACACGGGAAACATGTGCCACTTCACAGGCATACTTTAGACATCCCCCAGGTACGATATTTAAAGGAATATTTCACTTTTTTTTTTCACTTTATGCATCATTAAAATCACTGCTCCCGTAAAAACGCCCGTTTTTGAAACTTCTTTTTGCATTGATACGTGTCCCCTGGGGCAGGACCCGGGTCCCCAAACCCTTTTTAGGACAATAACTTGCATATTAGCCGTTATATTTAGCACTTTTGATTTCGAACGTTCGCGTCCATTGTATTTAATAGGGTTCTAAAGTTATAGAAGCTCATCCCTACTCTTAAGGAATATATCCCTGTTTAAAGATCTTTGAAGCTCTGACTGCTATACAGTATCCATAGGCTGGTGTTATGCCTCCCCTGTACTTATTATGTTATAACAGGTTATTTCTATAACCACTGCCTAATGGAGGTTTAACATTGCTTCTAAACATATGGACCAATTATACATTTGATGACACGGATCTGCTACATCTGCCATATCCTGGATTTTTACCTACATTGTTATCTACCTTGCTGCCAAATCCTTTGCGATGGTTGCACTAATGTATGCTCCTGAAGAAGTGTGTATATACGGGTAATATGTAGAGCCGAGCTACTGCACACTATGATCAACTCACACCAAGCCTGATAGAATACGTACTGTTGCTTCAACAAAACATCGTCATGATCATTCAGGATTATACTCCTTGGTTTATGGGTTGTGTGCTGTACTAGTATCTAGGGAATATTTACTTTGCAAAGATTTTTAACTTATGCCTGTCTGGTTGTTACTTTCTTAATCAATTTGTAATAAAAAGCATTTTAACTATAATACTGTGTACCTCAGTGCATATAAAGTCCACTACCAATTTTTCTATTATTATCTCTTCTAGCATGTGCTTGGGAGGGGAATAGGTGGGTCGATTCCCCAGTGGGAAAATCAACACATCAATTTAAGTTCTATAGCAGCCAATATCTGTATGCAAATTTTTAAAAGCAAATAGATAGCAAAAAAGCTTAACATTAGCTTCACAGTATGTATTCAATTTCTGTAGCTTTGATAAAAAAATAAAAATTTCTAACAGGACAGTCATTTTAACATGAGTGGCCCCTCAATTTTCTCAGTTTTCCAAACAACATGATGAAACTTTAAAGCATAAAATAATCATGAAACCTGTTATTAGTTACAGAAAAGGGAAAACCGAATACAAATGGGACATTTAAGAAAAGAAAGAGCTAGTTTAGAGAAGCCTGCAAGCAATTGCTCATGTTATAATGCAGCGATCAAGGAAACGGTCAGTGTTCTTCAGGCCAGCCAAGTAATAAATAATATTTTGCACTGTAAGATTCATGTAGGTCTCTGAGCGCATATAAAATAACACTTTCTATCGAGTTATCCGGAAAGAGAGGTGAAGAGAAGACTTTAAGCTAAACGAGAAAAAACATACCAGTATTCTTAATGGGACAAGGTTGTATAAATTCAAGGCCTTTTTGAAAAATAAATCTTTATTACTGACAGATGCCGCTATGAAGCTTCGGAGACCTCGAGATGGAGAAAAGTATTGTGTAAGAAAGAGAGAGCTTAGAGATGCAACAAATAAATATAATTTTATACGTTTCAGCAGCATAACAGGGTGAAAGGTCCATTAATCCATTGTATAATGAAATCATGCCAAAGTATGAAAGAAAAAAAACACGAACATCCCTGTAGAACGTGACACTATTTACATTTATTAGTGATTAGTGTAATATTTTATCGGAGTATGAGGTTAATTGCTTGCAGTTTTCCATTTGCTGTACCACTCCCATGATGATCTCAAAAGAAATAAATTACCATGATAAAACTCAAAACTGTTTAAACACTCATTATAAATATAATCAAATCACGATCCAGACAATGGCTGTGTCAGGTTAATGATTTGGAGAGCTGTATATATTCCATTAAAATGGCAGGACTTCAGTCAGGGAAAATAGTGATTCATAGCTTACTTTTAAAAAAAAAAAGTCGCTGCTAACTTGGGACATGATCCAGCTGTAGATAAACTCTTTCCAGCGAATGGTTTCCAGACAAATTGGGTATTGACAAACATATCCGAAAGTAGAGTATTCAGTTTCAAAGTAAAACAGTAAAATGGGTAATTTCCTGTGTTGTCCTTCTTATTCTCTTGGCGATGCAGAGCATTTAATCTGCAGAAAATGGGGAGGGATTTTACCAATAAAAGGTTAGCGGATTTTAAAATACATTTTATAGGGGGAATCTTAATAGATTTGGATTTTTTCTTTTTTTTAAACTTGATCTTTCGCCAAACTTATAAATTTTTTAATTCTTATGATATTTTGAAATGTACTTTTCTATCGGTGAACTCCAAGATCACTTGTATTTTCGATTTCTTTCTATTGTTCTCCTAACTGAAAACTCTCTCCCCACCTCCGATCCATCCTAACCTACCCTACAATAGTAAGCACAGGTACATATAAAGAGAAATGGAGGGCACACCAATCTTGTGAATTACCAAAGATACATTTTTTTAATTAAAAAGCTATAGTCATTCTCACAAACAAACGTGATAAAAAAGGCTTGTCAGTACATAAGCAAATGGAACCGTGCCTCTAGACACCTGCAACCTGGACCAGATAATGGGGGGGGGACCAGATGGCATCACAACCAGCTTACACGTTACGAAGTAGAACCCTCTTCCTCAGAACCAAAGTGGTGAAAGCATAAAGCGTAAGCCGGTTGCGATGCCATCTGGTCCCCCCATTATCTGGTCCAGATTGCAGGTGTCTAATGGCACAGTTCCATTTGTTGATGTACTGACAAGCCTTTTTTATCACGTTTGTTTGTTTGTCGGTGCACCCTCCTTTTCTCTTTATATGTTTCAGTTTTAAGGATACCCATTGTTCTGAGGAGGGTAGCAAGACCATTGACATTCCACATTTTAGCCAAAGGGTTGGCTGCACCACCTACCTACAGACTAAGCCCCAGAGCGTAGGAGATTGTTTTTATGTTGTAAGCACAGGTATTGCGTGCCCCCATGTGTATTTAACTTTAGAAAGTTACTGGAGGTTAGAAACTAAAAGATGCTTTTAAAGTAGATAAATCCTTAAATCATCTGTGCTGCTGCTTGGTCATATCTGTTACAGACATATCCTGAGAGCTTTTTTTTAATCTGACTGATAATTCTTTTCCCCGTTGTAAACAACATATATTTATTAGGCATATTTTGACATTTACTGGTGGATAAGGGTATTCTTTCTTTGTCGCAGTCTAGGGAGATCTATCAACAAGGCACAGCAAACATAAATTGTCTTTTTCTTGTAAAGTGCATTTGTACAATAATTCTGTGTCATAAACACTATCATTTCCAGTAAGTAGACACCATTTCCACATACTCAATAGTGGCATTTTATTTCAACAACGTATAATGCTGAAAAATTGAAATCCATTTAAATTATTGGAAGGAAACATATAGGAAAGAAAATTCTTTTTCTAAAAATGCTAACACAAAAGAGATATGCGCAAGAGAGGAACAAAATATCTGCATTTTTTTGTATACAAATGTATTGTTTACCTGTCTGTCAATGTCACGTGTGTTCATTTTGCTGCCGTTCTATTCTGCTGTCATACAACATAATCATAGCATCATCAGCTCAGTGCGAGGTATTGTTTCACAATTTTGAAAAAAATGGAAACAATTACATATAAAAACCAGGGAAAGAAGACCTTCACCTGAATGCAAAGCAATATTAATTCAGCGTGTGTCTGTGCTTCCAGCAATGCTTTGTCAAACATTCTAGAGACATCTGGTGACCAGTGAGTGTTGGAAGAGCGTGGGTGTGGACTGTTCATACAACAGACTTTTCCCAGCAAGGCAAAGAGTCTAACAAGGAGGATTTTTTCCATGTGGTGCGGTCTGTTGAAGCGTGTTGGAGAGTTCTCAGTCAGCAGATATTTTTTTCTCTGTTGAAATGACCATATCCAGTAACCTATAGCCTAGTGGTCTCCAAACTGTGGCCCGTGGCCTGAAGGCGGCCCTTTGCTTGCCTGTATGTGGCCATTAGGGAAGTGGCATCACTAGGGTTGGTGTCACCTGGTGCGGTTAAACATGGTGTCACCCCCCTCCTGTAGGCGCACAATCCATGTGCTGTCATGGATGGGGGTGACACCATCGCGGTTGGATATCACTTCCTACTTAATGGTGTCACCCAGGCCCGGACTGAAACAAAAAATAGGCCCGGGCATTTAAGACTGAGCAGCCCATTTTTTTTTCTTTTAAACCAAATTACAAAAAATGATGACTACCAGTTTCATGTAATACTTATCTGCTCTGTGTAATGGTTTTGCTCAGAACAGCCCGGGTCCTCATTTTCTCGGGTCCCTCGCTGACGCCTCTAATAGCAAGCTGTTTGCTATGGGGGTACATGTGTGTGCTTACTCCTAAGCTGCTATCAATGCGTCCATAAGACACACAGAGCTGTGGCTTGGTCCCGCCCCTCACAGCCTCCTCACTGAGTGTGATGGACAGCAGTGCTGCTGTGTCTTAGCCAATGTGGCTTGGTCCCGCCCCTCACAGCCTCCTCACTGAGTGTGATTGACAGCAGTGATGCTGTGTCTTAGCCAATGAGTGACAGCGCAACACTTCTCTTCACACTTTAACAAGCCAAGTGCAAGGGATCAGGAAAGACGTTTTGCTACTCAGGTATGACTTGCAAAAGGTGCGGAAGCACACATTAGCTCTGGAGGGCCGCGATAGTGAATTGGAGGACACAATGTGCCCTCCATACTGACAGAAATGATTCTATGTGCAAAATTGATGTCAGTATTCAGAAATCTAAGGACCTTGGAAATCCATCACACCACAATAATATCAGGCTAGTTAGCATCCCAGAACACACAGAGGGCTCCAACCCCTCTGATTTTGCTAAATCCCGGGCACCCTACGGCCGGGGAGCACTGATTTTTCAAACCCGGGCACCCCTTCCATAGACACCCATGTTAAACGGTCATTTCTCCGGTGACTTTGGGGACCCGGTACCGGCCGGTCGTAGGTCCTCTGGACCCGAAGCTTGGCACACATGTAGCCCCATTTTTCCTCTACAAGTTTTTCGTCTAGTGAACCTACGGCCGGGGAGCACCGATTTTTCAAAGCCGGGCACCCCTTCCATAGACTCCCATGTTAAACGTCAGTCTAGTCATGGACACAGTGAGGCATGGGCACAGTGAGGCATGGGCACAGTGAGGCATGCACATGGACACAGTGAGGCAAAGTGAGGCACAGTGAGGCATGCACATGGACACAGGGAGGCAAAGTGAGGCACAGTGAGGCATGCAGATGCACACCCTAGACTTATACTCAAGTCAATAAGTTTTCCCATTTTCTTGTGGTAAAATTTGGTGCCTCGGCTTATATTCGGGTCGGCTTATACTCGAGTATATACAGTACACTTTATGTGTTTCCCATAAGATCGATGGGGCCACATTTTCTACGTCATTTTCCTTAAAGAAGTGACACATATCCTTCCCCAGATCCTCCGCTATCTTATTATTTTTTAGGAGGGATTCATCCAATCTCCAAATTCTCTGGCCGGCCTGGATTTCCCCTAAAGCAAGGGTCATCTCAACCGGAGCGTAATTGTTTTTATTTCTACTCTTCTCAGGCCTTCAAGTAGCCGATGATCTATTAGGATATGGTCAATGCTAGAGTATGACCTGTGTACGGATGAGTAGTATGTAAAACCCTTGTCTCTTGAATGTAAAATTTTCCAGGTCTCAACCAAGTGCATTTGATATAATTTGTGTTTTAATTGCTATCAGATATTTTCCTTAAGATCTTAATGACATGGGTTGGGTATCTAATACTGAGTCAAAGACAAAATTAAGGTCCCCCGCTAGTATCACCTTTCCCTCCCTAAAGGCCTCCAGTCTATTCAAAATTTTCCTCAAATACACTGCCGGCCGTACATTAGGGCAGTATATATTTACTAAGGTGACTTTCATGTTAAATAGGGAACCCTTGATGAAAAGATATCTTCCCTCGGGATCTGATTCCATAGCTTCTAATATAAAGCGTTTGTTCCTATAAAATCCAATCGCAGTCCCTTTTGATCTTTTATTGGGAGAGTAACAATGAATCCAATTAGGGTAGTCTTTTGAGTTTAGTCTATTCTTAGATGTTAACTTTAAATGAGTTTCTTGCAGAAACACTATATTCGCCGACATTCCCTTCATCTCCTGCAGTATCTGATATCGCTTATTTGGGCTATTCAATCCTTGCACATTATACGTAACTATTTTCAAAGCTGCCATATTCTGTAATGCAGTTCCTTTTTACCATAGTAATAGCAATACATCAGAGACAAGCAGGAGAGGAAGGGCCTCGGATATCCTACTTCCCTCGAGAAAATTTTGCCAGTCCCTAATATCTTTTCCTTCATGGGATATCTGTCTATACTTACTATCCGTATCATACCTTCTAGACCAACCTTCAACATCAAAATTAGGCTAAATTGAAACCACATATACCCCCCCCCCAATCACATTGCAAACCAATGTTATCAGTCCTTTGGCCTAGACCCCCCCGGACACTCTGCCGGGCAGGCTCTACCTCATTTGTCCACCCATTCCCTGGGGACCCGTCCTAAAAATAGGGTTGGCCCTCAGGGCGCAGGTGGGCATTACTGCTCCATACTTCCCCAGGTACATTCAGTTTTTAACCACTTGAGACCCGCGCTATAGCCGAAAGACGGCTGCAGCGCGGCTCTCAAGTGCCGAGAGGACGTCCCCAGGACGTCCTTCTCTGTTTGCATCCCGCCGCGCGCCGCCGAGGGCGCGCGGCGGGGAACAGCTGTGCGGCGCGCATCACGTGATGCCGAGGAGCGTGCCTGGCGGCCGCGATGTCCGCCAGGTACATTCGATCGGCAGTTACAGAAGCAGGACGTGGATCTCTGTGTGTAAACACAGAGATCCATGTCCTGTCAGGGAGAGAGGAGACCGATGCTGTGTCCCTTGTACATAGGGACACAGATCGGTCTCCTCCCCCAATCAGTCCCCTCCCCCCACAGTAAGAATCACAAATAGGGAACATAGTTAACCCCTTCCCCGCCCCCTAGTGTTAACCCCTTCCCTGCCAGTCACATTTATACAGTAATCAGTGCATTTTTATAGCGCTGTTCGCTGTATAAATGTGAATGGTCCCAAAATGGTGTCAAAAGTGTCCGATGTGTCCGCCATAATGTCGCAGTCACGATAAAAATTGCTGATCGCCGCCATTACTAGTAAAAAAAAAATATTAATAAAAATGCTATAAAACTATCCCCTATTTTGTAGACGCTATAACTTTTGCGCAAACCAATCAATAAACGCTTATTGCGATTTTTTTTTACCAAAAATATGTAGAAGAATACGTATCGGACTAAACTGAGAAAAAAAAACGTTTTTAAAAAAAAATTGGGATATTTATTATAGCAAAAAGTAATAAATATTGTTTTTTTTTCAAAATCGTCGCTCTTTTTTTGTTTATAGCGCAAAAAATAAAAACCGCAGAGGTGATCAAATACCACCAAAAGAAAGCTCTATTTGTGGGAAAAAAAGGACGTCAATTTTGTTTGGGAGCCACGTCGCACGACCGCGCAATTGTCATTCAAAGCGACGCAGTGCCGAAAGCTGAAATTTCGCCTGGGCAGGAAGGGGGTTATGTGCCCAGTAAGCAAGTGGTTAACATTTCATTTTATTAAGATAAAAGACCCCCTTCCTCTTCCTTCTTATATATATTAGGCCTATTGGCCTAAGCTCTATTCCAGTCCTGGTCCTTCCACCTTCTCCATACTGGGGGTCTCTTTTCCCAGTTATCTATTTGTAAAAATTGTATATTCAGTCTATTACAAAAATCTTTTATGTCTTCTGGAAACCGAACATATGCTGATACCCCCCGGTTTTTCACCAACAAACATGCCGGAAACCCCCACCTTTAAGGAATGTCATTTGCCTGCAGATGGCTTATTAAAGGCTTCAATGCTCTTTTACGTGCTAGAGTCTCTGGCGCCAGATCTGAAAAGATAGATAGTTTAGTCCATAGGGATAGAGTTCCTTGTACTTTGGGAGACTAGATCTTTTTGTTCATAGTCATGAAACCTTACTATGGTATCCCTTGGTAGGTCCCTATGAGCGCTATATGCCCTTTGTATTCTATGCACCCTTTCAAATTGCATTGAGGCCGTTGTTTCGCGCTTTAGAACCGTATTAAATATTTCTCTCAACACATCTCCCAATTCTGTGTCTTTGACCTCTTCAGGAAGTCCTCTAACCCGTCGGTTTTTCCTCCTACTACAGTTCTCTTGGTCCTCAAGTTTATACCGGGCATTCCTTATCTCTATCCAATCCATATCGCCTCTATCTCTTAGTTCTTTTATTGCACCTCTATGTTCTTCTAACTGTTCTTCTATTCCTTCCACTCTTTGGAGTGCACTCTGTATGTCTTTTCTTGTTGCGCCCATTTCACCTTTGATTGTTCGTTCTAAGCGTGATATAATTTCTATCATATCCATCATATCTCGCTTTTTTGGGGGGTCATGAGACCCTTCACAAGATGTTTCAGGTTATTGTTGTCTCTCAGGTGTTTTCTTGCTCTTTGTTTCTGGAGATCGGGCTTTATTGGGTTCACTTTTCCCAGGGGTCCCCTCACTCATCTGATCGATCTCTGGGTGCCCCTTATTTTTTGCAGGTGTCATTTTTGCGGGTGTCGTTGGAGCTGACTCTGTTTTTTTACTGGGCTCTCAGCCATTTGGTCCGACCCTTCTATGACCAGGTAAGACTTTATTGTGTTACGGCTTGTACCCTCACCCTGGTTCACTTTGGGGCCCTTTTTTCCCATTTTCTCCTTACCGAAAGACCTTAACTCCAGCAAAAAGCAGGCTCCCCCTTTTTTTTTTTTTTCAAGGGGCAATATATATATAGATTAATTGACACAAGTCTTCGTTCTCTGTATTCCAATCTGTACTATGCCTATTTTATATGCTACCAACCTTTGTCTTCAAGCATATACCAGGTACTACTGAGAATACAGTTATATCAGGTTGGCAGTATAGATCCTATACTCTCAGAATGTCATTTCCTTCTTCTGCCCCCAGTAAGGAAAAACAAAGTTCACAATACTATTCACAGCTGGTTAAGCTCTATCAACAGTTTAATCAAAGACAGGGGAGTCAGAGATTAATGGATAGTCAAGTTCTCATCTGACTTACCCCTCCACTGTACCGGTTCTTCTCCAGCTCTCTCCTGTTTTCTCCTGTCTTGGCTTTATATGGGTTGCAGCTTTTTTTAATTGCACTTTTGCTGCCACCAACGCTAATTGCGAGCTCTCTCCTCTCTCCCCTACTCCTGGTCCTCGCTCGTCCGGTCCTCCGCTACGATGCTGCGGTAACACGGTGTCCGGTGAGCTGTCACATGGGACGGGGGATCACATGGGAGGCCAGCAGTCTCCACAGCCTTCACAGTTTCACCGCATCACAGCCTCCTCCGTATCCAGGAATGGACAGCCTTAGCCTCCGCCTCAGCCTCCACTCAGGTCACGGCTTCACCTTTTCACGCTGCCCACCGATCCAAGTGTACCAGCAGCTCCAATCCAGGGCTCGGGGCTCGAGACCTTCTCGCTGTCACGCTGTCTCTGTGGGGGCTAAGGTAATACAGACTGTGTGGTGGGTCAGATCAGCTTCCAGGGTTGAGTACATGGGGGTTCTATTCGTCCTGCTTACGGATCACCTGGAGCAAAACATGGAGCCTTCCACTGCACGCTGTTCTACGGCGCCATGTTGTTGCTCCGCCCCTTTGGAGTGGTTGTAAATGACACTACTCACTTTTTTGAATCTCCACAAGCTGTCACTGATTAGCTACACAGACACTACAAAAAAATTGTCTAATATGGGATTGCCTTGGCTGAACCACATGTAGTATACTGTTTCTGAACTCCCAGAGCACATGCTCTTGAGCCTCCTGTTTGGCTGCTGTCTGGTTACTATGCACCATCTACCTCACCTAGTAGGGGACACATTTCATACCAGTAGCAGTGGATAACATGTCCTTTACAGCCTGAGGAGCACATCAAGCTTGCCAGTTTATCGATCTCCCCCACTTTTCCCCTGGGGGAGCTGTTTGTCTAACTTTTTGTATGCACATACTACCCTTGAGCTTAGCACTGGATATCACTCTGGGGTTGTGTTCATACCCCAGGTAACAGTTTCTTTGTTTTTTTTTGTTTTTTTTCCTGTGTTCTCTTTTTGTTCTCTGCTGTTTCACTGCAGCACAGCACATGAATTTGTTGTGTTTCCCATACTGCCATTTAGTTGCCTCTACACCACTGAACTTCCACCTCTCAAGATACACAACCATGGACCTACCTATTGATCTTTTATGTTGAGTATAACAATCAGAGTTTTCTCTTGGAACGTAAGGGGTACTAATGATTCTTTGAAACATCAGTCTGTGTTTGACACCTTAATGTTATCTAAGCCTGCCTTGATCTGTCTACAGGAGATGCATGCACTTTTGAAACCACAAGGTTTCTAGAGAAACAGTGCATGAACTCCGCTTACCACTCCACCTACTCCTCTTACGCAAGAGGTGTGTCAATTTTGTAGTGGCACTAGCTTATTCTGTGAACAGGGGGAAATAGACAAACAAGGTAGATATATTTTTTATGTTATAAACTCTATAATATGTGCTGTATTGTTGCACATATCTACACATTGCCTTCCCTACTCGCCCACTGTACTCTGTCTGCTCGCTAATTTCTATGTGATAAATTACCACTACCTGTTATTGTCATGGGAGACTTTAATAATGTTTTTGATGTCAGTCTTGACAGACTCTTAACCTCTAGTCCCATCAAGCTGCACACGTTAACACTCTTGGGTAGGCTATACAGGGAGTTGGGTCTCCATGATCTTTCACCTACCCTACATCCTACTGATCTTCAGCATACTTGCCATTCTTAAACCCACAATTCTGTATCTTGAAATGACTTTGTTTTGGGCTCCTCGGAAATTCCTCCTTATATTACTTCTGTAGATATCAAGGTAAGAGGCGCCTCTGACTACTCCCCATTACTACGTCCAGTTATGATCAACCAGACACCTCGTGGATCTAGGTGGAGACTTAGTCCTATCTGGATGTGTCTGCTTATCTCTCATGATCCCAACAACTGTTGTTGAAAAGGGTACATCACAAACAATTATTTTAAAAGCACCTCTCGTGGGTGGAAGGGGAGCAGACTAAGAAGCTGCCAGCTAATATTGCTCATTCTCAGTCAGCCACTCCTTATGTAGGCACCATACAGGCCAACACTGGCCAACTTTACACCAAAACTACATATATATTGGAGACTTTTTAGGTCCTTTAACCAGGAGTTGTACTCTTCCCAAGTTAATTATGCTAATGCCAAATTAATGCATTTCCATGACCGTATCACTCTACCCTTTCTATCTCCAGCAGACAAGGCATTCTGAATGCCCCTTTGACATTGGAGAAATTTGAGATTGCAGTTGCATCTCTCCCCAATAGCAAAGCACCAAGTCTGGACAGCCTGCCTAATGAAATCTTTAAACATTCTGATGAGATACTACTTGCTGCTGTGCTGCACACCTTTAAAGTGGTTGTAAATGCATTTTTTTAAAATAACAAGACAGGTTTATATTTACTTATAGTTACATAGTAGGCGAGGTTGAAAAAAGACACAAGTCCATCAAGTCAAACCTATGTGTGTGATTATATATCAGTATTACATTGTATATCCCTGTATGTTGTGGTCGTTCAGGTGCTTATCTAATAGTTTCTTGAAACCATCAATGCCCCCCGCTGAGACCATCGCCTGTGGAAGGGAATTCCACATCCATGCCGCACTTATGCCTCGTACACACGTACGGGATTCCTGTCGGTAAAAAGTCAGCCGGAAAAAACGATAACCTGCTTGGTAACTTTCTCCCTGTACACACAAGAGGTTTTCCCGTCTGGAAAACTGCAGTGAGAGCTTTGGCCGGGAATCTCGGCCGTGTGCATGCTTCATGGCAGTTTTTCCCATAGGAAAACTGCCGGGAAAAAGACCGCCGGGAATCCCGGCGGGAAAAAAGAGAACATGTTCTCTTTTTTTCCCTGCAGTTTTCCTGTCGGGAAAACTGCGATGGAGCATACACACGGCCGGGATTCCCGGACAAAATCTCTCATGGCAGTTTTCCTGCCGGGAAAACCGGTCGCGTGTACGAGGCATTACAAAGAACTAGGGGTGCAATGGATCAAAAAACTCACGGATCGGATCGATCCTCGGATCAGAGTCACGGATCGGATCATTTTTCGGATCAGCAAAAAAAAATTGCAGCCTCATTGTGCCCCAAATTGCAGCCTCACTCTCACCTCCTCTACCTGACACTCCTATCTTCCTCCACCTCCTCTACCTGGCGCTCCTCTCTTCCTCCACCTATCACCTCCTCTACCTGCCGCTCCTCTCTTCCTCCACCTCCTCTACCTGACGCTCCTCTCTTCCTCCACCTCTCACCTCCTCTACCTGACGCTCCTCTCACCTCCTCTACCTGACGCTCCTCTCACCTCCTCTACCTGATGCTCCACCTCTTCCCCTGACCCTCCTTAGCCCATGGGCATGTCTCCCCCCAGTTGGTGGAGGACAGTCAGGTCACAATTGGCTCCTATGATGGGGTGGAGGGGGGATACAGTGAGTGTGGGTGTTTATACCTCTATATCCCCTCCACCATCTCTGCATTCCCTCCATATGTCTGTCACACTCCAATGCGCCCCGGACATCAGCTGCACCTCACCCCCCAGGCTGGTGTCATGTGCCTTCGACTCCCCCTCTCCTTCCTGAGGGGTAAACAATCCCCCCTGGGAGGTAAATTCTTCTATACCGAAGCGACCCCGCACACATGGAGCCTCACCTGCCGCCATGCACCGTCCACCCCTCTTCCCCCCGGAGGGGGGTGTCTCCGGCTCCTCTCACAACTCACCGCGGGACAGCCGCTCACCTGCAGCATCCATCACTCAGCAGTCATCCACGCTGGGGGCGTGGCCGGACGGGACAGAAGGCGATTGGCTGCGGCGCACATTCTGTCTATCACAAGCGCGGGGTTAGGAGGAGGCGGGGCTGTGTGAGTGCGAGCAGAGCAGAGACTATTTCAATGTTAGCTGTTACAGCGTGTTTTACCGCTCTGCTCACCCCCCACCTCTACCTGCGCCGCAGATAACGTGTGTGCCGATCCAACGTCATTGATCCGCGCGGATCACAGATCAATGACGATCCGTTGAACCACTACAAAGAACCTTCTACGTAGTTTAAGGTTAAACCTCTTTTCTTCTAATTTTAATGAGGGTCCACGTGTCTTGTTAAACTCCCTTCCGCGAAAAAGTTTTTTCCCTATTGTGGGGTCACCACTATGGTATTTGTAAATTGAAATCATATCCCCTCTCAAGCGTCTCTTCTCCAGACCAGAGAGAATAAGTTCAGTGCTCGCAATCTTTCCTCATAACTAATATCCTCCAGACCCTTTATTAGCTTTGTTGCCCTTTTTTGTACTCTCTCCATTTCTAGTACATCCTTCCTGAGAACTCTTGCCCAGAACTGGACAGCATACTCTAGAGGCGGCCGAACCAGAGTCTTGGAGAGCGGGAGAATTATCATTTTATCTCTGGAGTTAATCGCCTTTTTAATGTATGCCAATATTCTGTTTGCTTTGTTAGCAGCAGCTTGGAATTGCATGCCATTGCTGAGCCTATCATCTACTAGGACCCCCAGGTACTTTTCCATCCTAGATTCCCCAAGAGGTTCTCCCCCCAGTGTATAGATTCCATTCATATTTTTGCCACTCAAATGCATTATTTAAAATTTTTCTACATTGAACCTCATTTGCCATGTAGTTGTCCACCCCATTAATTTGTTCAGATCTTTTTGCAAAGTTTCCCTATCCTGCAGAGAAGTTATTGCCCTGCTTAGCTTAGTATCGTCTGCAAATACAGAGATTGAACTATTTACTCCTCCAAGTCGTTTATGAACAAATTAAACAGGATTGGTCCCAGGACAGAACCCTGGGGGACCCCACTACCCACCCCTGTCCATTCCGAGTACTCCCCATTTATCACCACCCTCTGAACTTGCTCTGTGTAATGGAATTGCACAGAGTGGCCCCAAACCTCCTCTTCTCGGGTCCCCCGCCAGTAAGTGCTAGTGCCCCCCCATAGAAAGCTGCTTCCTATGGAGGTACTCGTGAGGGCTCGCTCCCAAGCCTCACTGTCTGTGTCTATTGATACAGACAGCTGGACTCAGCCCTGCTCCCCACTCCCTCATCACTGGCTTTGATTGACAGTAATAAGAGCCAATGGCTCCTGCTGCCTCAGCAGAGCCTGTGTGATCGGGCAGTGAGGGGAGAAGAACTGCAGACCTGCACAGTGCTGGATCGAATGAAGGTTCAGATAAGTAAAAGGAGGGGGGACGGGGACGAGGGAGAATACTAATACCTAAACATTATTTGCCATAATGCAAATAAGGCATTGAGGCCATAGTAAACTGCAGTTGACAAAAAAATCCCCTCCAAGGCAATGTCATAATGTGCTAATGTGCTAGTATGCATCGCATACTAGCACACAGGGCTGGACTGGCCTACCGGGATACCAGGAAATTTCCCGGTGGGCCGGCTGCCTGGCTGCTTTCTGGGGTCGCTGTGAGGGCAGCGGCGCCTGAAAAATATATGGCTGCGGGGCCGGGCTGACATGCAACTGCGCATGCGCCAGCGCAGTTCCGAAGCTAGCCGTGCTCGGGAAAGCCTGTACATGCTCTGCAATTTTTGGAAAGGTGGGCGCATGCGCAGTGACGCGATGGCGCAGAGCGGTGCCATTTTGAAAAGTAAAGCAGTAGTGAGGTCTCAGTGAGTTCCCCCCGCTGTCCCCCTCGCAGCCTCTGACCTCCTGTCCCCCCCTCCTGCAGTCTGGAGAGGAGTTAAGAGTGGGAGTGCCGCCAGCATGGGGGTCATGGGAGAAGTCAGACATGTATGGACTGTGGAGAGGAAACTATGGGATAAAACCAGAGCCACCAAGCTGGAGCCGACTGACTGAGCCCTGCACGGGGGAACCTGAGAGAAGGTCAGTGACAGCGCCGCCAGGCCAGTCTGGGGGGGTCACTGATGTAAGGGGGCACTGATATAAAGGTTTCCCCCTTATATCAGTAAACCCCCTTACCTTAGTGTTTACTTTCTGTGGAAGGTGGTCTCTGGTCAACTCCACACTCCCAGAGTTCCCCTTTACATCATAGTCTGCAGGATTCCACCTTACAGTGCAAGTGGGGACTCTGATGTAAAGGGGAATGCAGTAAAGGGGAATGCAGTGGACTCTGATATAAGTGGGGTACCTGGTCACCAGTGCCCCCCCTTTATATCAGAGTTTGACCCCTTTCACACTGAGGCGCTTTGCAGGCACTAAAAATAGCGCCTGCAAAGCGCCCTGAAAGAGCCGCTCCTCACACTCCAGTATGAAAGCCTGAGGGCTTTTACACTGGAGCAGTGCGCTGGCAGGATGCTAAAAAATGTCCTGCTAGCAGCATCTTTGGAGCGGTAAAGGAGCAGTGTGTATACCGCTCCTCCACCGCTCCTGCCCAATGAAATGAATAGGCACCCCGGCTATACTGCCAGCAAAGCGCATTTTGCAGGCGCTTTGCGGGTGGTTAACCCTTTTTTGGCTGTTATTGGAGGATAAAAGCGCTCTGCCGAATAGAGCCGCAAAATTGACGGTAAAAGGCCGCTTGGGTCTGACAGCGGCATTTCTTTTCTGTCTACAATCTCCCAAAAATGTCCATATTGTACCCAGCACTTCTAGTAAACCTTCCATATCATTTTGTTCCTTAAATAAGATACATACTGATATTCTTGCCAGACATCGGACATTTTGATTCCACACACATTCATTTGTGTCACAATGTCTGCGGTCTGCCACATAAGTTGCACGATTGCTATGAGGACTTATTGTTCTGCTTGGGTCTGACAGTGGCATTTTTTGCCCCCTCCCTTTATAGCCATTTGATAATCAAATATGTAGTCTTTGAATTTTATATATCCTTCCTTTATAATTGAGCATTCATGCCATAATATATATAGGATACAGACACACTTTTGGTTGTTTTCCTGTTCTCGTTTTTCTTCCCCTAAAACCCTCATTCATATTGGGTTCTTTTCTTCTCTTAAATACAATCCTTGTCGTCATTGCATCTGAACCATGAATTGTATATAATATTATAGTTTTTACACTCCACCACTATACAGTTATACTTATTATACCAAAAATAAAGGGATTTTTATAACAGCTTACCTGTAAAATCCTTTTCTTGGAGTACATCACGGGACACAGAGCGACTTAGTCATTACTAATGGATTATATAGTTTACCTTCAGGTGCTGGCACTGGCAACTTCCAAACCGGAAGTACCCTCCCCTATATAAGCCCCTCCCATCCGGGAGCACCTCAGTTTTGTAGCAAAGCAATAAGTGTCCCAAAAAGAGGGGTGGGAGCTCTGTGTCCCGTGATGTACTCCAAGAAAAGGATTTTACAGGTAAGCTGTTATAAAAATCCCTTTTTCTTTTTCGTACATCACGGGACACAGAGCGACTTAGTCATTACTAATGGGACATCCCAAAGCAATGCCAAATGAGGGAAGGGATACACTATACATAAGCTGGGCGCCATCAGGCATGAGGATCTTTTGCGGCCTGCAACACACTGCGCCCAAAGGCGACATCCTCCTGACTTCTAACGTCTACCTGGTAGAATCTAGTAAACGTGTGTAATGAAGACCATGTTGCGGCCTTACAGACTTGAGCCAGGGAGGCCTGGTGATGCACTGCCCATGAAGTTCCAACTGCTCTTGTGGAGTGCGCCCTAACTTTGAATGGAGGCGGTCTCTTTCTCAAGCCATAGGCTTGTATTATGACCTGTCGAATCCACTTGGCTAAAGTAGATTTTGATGCTGCCTGACCCTTTCTGGGGCCTTCCGGCAGAATAAACAAAGTATCCGTTCTGCGAATCTGAGCAGTGGCTTTTAGATAAGCTTTAACTGCTCTTACTACATCCAAAGAATGCAATAACTTTTCCTCTACCGAGCTAGGTTTGGGGAAAAAAGAAGGAAGAACCACATCTTGGTTCAAATGAAACCTCGATACCACCTTAGGAAGAAAGGCTGGATGAGGACGTAATACTACTCTGTCCTTATGGACAACCAGATATGGCTCCTTACAGGACAAGGCGGCTAATTCCGATACTCTTTTAGCCGAACAAATGGCTACTAAGAAAATCAATTTCCTGGTGAGAAGAACCAAGGAAATGTGTTGCAATGGTTCAAACGGTTGTTTCTGTAGAACCGACAGAACCAGGTTTAAGTCCCATGGACATATGGGAATACTAACCGGAGGGCTAATACGCATCACTCCTTGTATGAAAGCTTTGACTAGTGAATGCGAAGCCAAGGGCCTTTGAAAAAATATTGACAAGGCCGAAATCTGACCCTTGATAGTACTCAAGGCCAGCTTCCTATCTACAGCCCACTGTAGGAAGTCCAAAATCCTACCTATTACGTACTTACGTGGATGCCATTTCTTGGCCTCACACCATGTAATGTACGCCTTCCAGATCCCATAATAGATCTGCCTGGATACCGGCTTCCTGGCATTGATCATGGTAGATACCACAGGATTAGAGAGCCCTCTCTTTTTCAGAATGTGGGCTTCAATAGCCAGGCCGTCAAACCTAGGGCTGGTAAGGAAGGGTGGTATATCGGTCCTTGCGATAGCAGGTCCGGACGATGTGGGAGGGTCCAAGGACTCCTCACTGACATTTTTACAATCTCCGCGTACCATGCCCTTCGGGGCCACGCTGGAGCCACCAGAATCACTGGTTTCTTTTCTACCCTGATTCTGCGGATTAATCGCGGTAACAATTGTGGCGGTGGGAATGCATATATCAGCTTGAACTGATCCCAAGGGAACACTAGGGCATCCGAGCCGCAAGCTAGGGGATCCCTTGTGCGAGACACAAATCTGTCCACCTTTGCGTTGAATCTGGATGCTAGCAGATCTACATCCGGTGTTCCCCACCGCTGGCATATTGCCTGGAAAACCTCGGGGTGAAGAGACCATTCCCCCGGGCATAATTGCTGGCGACTTAAAAAGTCCGCTTTCCAATTTTCCACTCCTGGGATGAAAACCGCGGATATGGCTGGGACATATCTTTCTGCCCATTCCAGGATGCAATTCGCTTCCCTCTGGGCTGCACGACTCCTGGTGCCACCCTGGTGATTGATATATGCCACTGCTGTGGCATTGTCTGATTGAATTCTGACAGGGGACCCTTGGAGTTTGGATGTCCATGCTACTAGGGCATACCAGGCTGCTCGTATCTCTAAGAGATTGATGGGCAGGGCCTTCTCTGCTTCTGACCACTTGCCCTGGAGAGACCATTGCTCCAGTACTGCCCCCCAGCCTATGAGGCTGGCATCTGTAGTGACCACCTTCCAAGAAACCGGACTGAAGGGTTTCCCTTTTTCCAGATTCTGGGGCACCAACCACCAATGGAGGCTCTTGCGAACGGAAGGGGACAGGGACATTGGTAAGTCTAAAGCCTGAACTTTTTTGTTCCAGGCTGACAGTATGGCCCTCTGCAAGTTCCTTGAATGGAATTGACCGTAGGGTACTGCTTCGAATGAAGCCACCATTTTTCCCAGCAGCCTCATGCACAGGCGTATGGATGGTTTTCTTTTTGTACCCACTAAGTGGGTCAAATCTTTTAAAGACGACACCTTTTCTGGAGGTAAGAAAATCTTTCTCTGATTTGAATCCAGCCTTAGCCCTAAGTATTCCAGACTTCTGACTGGTCTTAGAGCTGACTTGTCCCGGTTGATAATCCAACCGTGATATTCCAGATACTTGATTGTCTTGTGAATAGCTACTTCCAGCTTTTCCACTGAGTGGTCTATTAGTAGCAGGTCGTCTAGATATGCCATTATCTTTACACCTTGTGCTCTTAGATTGGCCAATAGTGGGGCCAGAATTTTTGTGAACACTCGTGGTGCTGTGGCCAGACCGAAAGGTAAGGCTCTG
Source organism: Rana muscosa (assembly GCA_029206835.1). Taxonomy (NCBI): domain Eukaryota; kingdom Metazoa; phylum Chordata; class Amphibia; order Anura; family Ranidae; genus Rana; species Rana muscosa. The sequence goes on from CM055117.1 coordinate 278,156,697, forward strand.
AACTGAAAATGGCGCCCTTTTACTGCAAAGCGTAGAAATTTCTGGTGGGCCGGAAAGATGGGAATATGCAGATAAGCATCCCTTATGTCGATCGAGGCTAACCATTCCTGCCCTTGTAGGGCGGTGGCCACCGATCGGATCGACTCCATCCGAAAAGTCCTGATATTTAGGAACTTGTTTAGCCCTTTTAGATTTAATATGGGCCTCACGTCCCCATTTGGTTTGGGGACTGTGAAAAGGTTCGAGTAAAACCCGAACCCACTTTCTTCCAGGGGAACCTTCATGATTACACCTTGGAGCAATAGTTGTTCTAGTGCCAGAAGGAGGGATCCTCTCTTCTGGGGATCGCTTGGCACGTTTGACCTCATAAATTGGGCAGGAGGAGTGTCTTTTAACTCCAGCTTGTATCCCAGACTTACTGCGGAGAGCACCCATCTGTCTCTGATGGTGTCCCGCCAGGTCTCTGTGAGCAACTGAAGTCTTCCCCCCACCCGATTGAGTGGGGGCAACCCTTCATGACTTAGGGGGAGGTTTTGTACCTCTCTTGACCCAGGGTTTCTTGTTACCCTGTGATTGTCCCTGATTTCTGCCCCCTGAATTTGACCGCGGAGGCGATGTGCCAGGGACTGGAGAAGTAGGCCTCTTAAAAGAAGGACTTCTACTCTTGTTCTTAACCGGTAAGAGTGAACTTTTACCGGCAGAAATTTTCTGGATATATTTGTCCAGATCTTCTCCAAATAAGCGTTCTCCATGAAATGGGAAGCTAACCAGCAATTTCTTACAGGGAGCTTCAGCAGACCAGTTTTTGAGCCATAGAAGCCTACGCATATGTACTACAGACAGCGTAAAGCGGGAGGCCTGTTGGATTGTATCCTTTATGGCATCCACCGCAAAACACAAGGCTCTAGGTAGGTCAGCTAGGGCAAGAGCCTGCTGATCTGGTAAGTCCCTTAAGACTTGTTTTAACTGATCTTTCACCGCTTGGCAGACTCCAATCGCTGCTACCGCAGGTTGTGTCACCATGCTTGCTGTAGAGAAAGCAGATTTTAGTAAAGACTTCAATATTTTATCTATTGGGTCTTTGAACATTGGAACATTATCTACTGGACATGTCAGTGATTTGTTCACAGAAGAGATGGCTGCGTCCACTGTAGGGACCCTCCATTTTTTTATGAACTTATCCTCCATGGGATAGATCACCGGAAATCTCTTGGGGGGAGTAAATATTTTATCAGGATGCTCCCAATCCTGGTAAATAAGCCCTTCCAATAAAGGGTGGATTGGGAAGGAACAGACAGCCTGGGGAGCTTTCAGCGACCCCAGCGAGGAAACTGTAGTGGTTGATGGTTCCGCCAGAGGCATTTTAAATGCTGATCGGACCATGTTAGTCAGAGACTGAACCCATAATCTTTCAGCCTGAGATGCTGAGAAAGGTTCTTCCACTGTTGATTCCTCCATAACTGAATCAACCTCATCCTGATCCCCTTCAGGTAGGTCGATCTCTGTGTGTGGCTGTTCCTCCACTAACAGGCACTCTGAAGGAGGAGACGGAGATCGGACGCGCTTTCCCTGTGACAGGGAAGCAGCGATCAATGCTGTTAATCTCTCTTCCAATCCTCCCAGAGTTGAGGATAAAACCTCCTCTGTTATATATACAGGAGCAGGTGGACTGGGGACAGCCGCAGCACCAGGCACTCCTGCGGGGTTCCTACGGCTACTGACCTATGAATTCTCAGGGGAGATTGGTGCAGTACAAGCATGCCCAATATCCTCAGAGCCCGATGGAGACCCCTTTGGCTTCCTGGAAGACTTATTTCCGGAGCGTCTGGACGACATATCCTTTAAGCACAAAGCTGAGGTATTCCCGTCTTCATACACCAATTTTGCTGGTAATAGTCTAACACAGTTGCTGCTATATACCAGCTGGTGTCCACTAAAGTGCCTTTCTATGGGGATGCCTGCATCAACCGCCTCTGTGTGCCACTGTTTGTTGCTAGCTCTGTTCGCATCCAGCTGACACTTGTACTGTGTCTTTTATACATGCTGGGACGCCTGCACATGCGCAGAAGCGCCACGGCGCGCATCGAGCGTCATCCACCCGCCCCGCCCCTTTTTTTTCATAGGAGGCGCGTGCACGCGCCCGCGCGCGCGCCCGTGCGCCATTGGCGCCCTTTTCGAAAACCAAGCAGGGACTAGGAGCCGGGGCCCTTTTTGCCGGAGGGCCTGTGCGGTGGATGAGCGCAGCAACAGGGCAGAGGAAGTGGATTCCCACAGAGAACTTACCAACTGCCTGGATCTTTTGACTTGAGAAAACCAAAGATCCACATGACAAGAAAAAATGGACCACAGCGGCCTCTAGTGGTTTAACACAGGTACCGCGGTCCTCTTTTTTTTTTTTTTTTGACTACTATTAAAATTTTACATTTTTCAGTAGTTACAGGCATACACAGATATTAGCGGGAATACCGTTAGGTAACAGACAGAAAGACAAATTAGGCTTGGGGGTCCCCCAATAGAACCAAGTTCCTGGGGGCCCCCACTTACCTGTTCCCCGCCGCAGGACTCTGTTTGGTCCACAGAAGCCCAAACTTCACCTATCACGGCAGGCATTGTAATTAAACCTTCAGGGACCGGGTTCCCAAGGATTCCACTCCCCTGGACCTGTATAGCACCCTGCACAGACAACATCTTGGTCGTGGGTATGACCAGAGCTCTGGATCCCAGGGTCCAGCCCTCCTAAGAGAGGCATTACAGGCAAAACCTTGCTCTTCTGTTGCAAGGCCCGGGTACCGACCGTTTAGCTATGAAGCTTTTTTGGTGGGATCCGGAACAGCTTACTAAGGCCCGTAAAAGAACCTGTACGCAAGCCCAGGAAAACACATGTTACTCTTTGGCCAACACCTTAGACACTGGCAAAAAACTGAGGTGCTCCCGGATGGGAGGGGCTTATATAGGGGAGGGTACTTCCGGTTTGGAAGTTGCCAGTGCCAGCACCTGAAGGTAAACTATATAACCCATTAGTAATGACTAAGTCGCTCTGTGTCCCGTGATGTACGAAAAAGAAATATGGATACTTTGGTCCAGATGACAATGGCGACAATATGACCTGTATTCATATTCTAATATAGGGGTTCGCTTCTTTAGTCATCCATTAATGTGCACGCCTTTTTGGAGGCCATATAATTAATTTATCATTAATTCAAAAATACTTTACAAAACAAATACTTTTTAAGTGTTTAACAACGGAAAAAAACAAAATAACATAGGATAAAAAGACATAATATACAGTACAAAACACATAAATACATACATGAATAATGTTAACAAGCAAAGTCTGTTGCGGTTAGAGTAGTTACTGTTCATTATGTTTATTATATTTATTTTGCCCCTCCATTAATGGACACACAAGATGAATAAGTTTTATCTATAGTTATAGAGCAGCAAAATATTTTTAATATGTATTACAATTATAAAATTATATTGTGTTTTCATGTTTAGTTTTTAGTCTAATCAACTCATTTTTGCGCTTGGGACATGCAGGTACACATATTCATCACTATTTCTCATGATTCTTTTTTGTTTTCATGAATTTAGGATCACGTACACATATGCAACTGGTTTTTGCTTCCAATTTGCATTCACTCCACTTATTTATGACTATACTAACATCACGCACAATGGGTTTTCCCTTTCAAAAATCATCCCCGCCAGGATGCACTACACATTTTTATAATTGTTGTTCATCGATATAGATAATACATCATTCAAAGCACCTTATTATTCCAATCAGTTGTACACATATCATACACTTTTTGGATATATGAGTTTTTTTATTCTCTACACATATACTTATATAATTTTTACACATATGTTATACATACATATATATATTTTTTGTATTATGTGATTCAACTCCTATTGCTAGTTTTGCCACTTAACAGGTGCTTTCTGAACACGGAGCGTGATAGATCCAATTAAGTGTTTAATACCTTACCACTGTGTCTAACGGCTCTTATTGGTAGAGAGGTTTTTCATGTTACCCTCATATACACTTTTTGGGTCATTCACGCTCCAGCTATGAGTAAGCATCATGCCCTGATGTGAAACGCGTCAGCCTTGTTCCCTGCATGCCCTTTTATGTTTGATTGCTTTTGATGGATTTTTGACATTTTATTTTGGATATTTTGGTATTTCTATTTTTTGACAATAAAAGCTTGAACAGAGTGCGGCAGTCCAGACAACCTTCTTTTTCAAAGGGCCGCTTTACCAGTGCCTTCCCACTTAGATCATGATCTGCAATGTTCCCCTTTATGTCAGAGTTCTCTTGCACTGTAAAGGGGAATACTGCAGACTCCTGATATATGGGGGAACTCTGTGCTGGCTGGGTTATATTAATCTGACCTTCATGTAAATGGAGAAATATGGTTTTTGACTTTTGTTTAACTTAAACACATTGCTAATAGCTTTAGCTACATATTTATAGCTTAAATATTTATATTTGCACTGAAAACTGCCATTTTAGGCACTTTTTTTTGCAAATGTGCCAGTAAATAACATGATTTTTCCCAGTAAAAAAATGTGTGCTGTTTGTAAATTCCATGTCTCTCTTATCTATATATAATACACTCTTCAAATGTGCTTTAAAATGCATGGTTTTCCCTTTCATGTACAATAAATTAACCACTTGGCGCCCAGAGTACGTCATATGATCATATGTTCAGTGAGTCGGAGACAGGATCCACCGACCCCAGATTGTGATCATAGAGATTTACGGCGGACCAGATGGTCGCCGGAGTCTCTATGATCGTCAGAGGCTGGGCGCGATGTTATGACGTCACGCCCGGCCTCTGCATTCAAAAAAACGGCGCCGCTTCAGCTGTGAAGTGGTAATCGCTTTTTTAATTTTTTTATTTTAGGCTTCCCAGCCTGGTGTGGTGAGATGTAGGGTCTTTTTGACCCCATATCTCACTGTAAAGAGGTCTCCTGTCATGTCATATTCCTATTACAAGGGATGTTTACATTCCTTGTAATAGGAATAAAAGTGATCAAAATTTGTCAATATAAAAAAATTAAGTAAAATTAACAATAATTTTTTTTATTATTATTAAAGTGCCCCTGTCCCCGCACGCAGAAGCAAGCACATACGTAAGTCCCACCCACATATGAAAACGGTGTTCAAACCACACATGTGAGGTGTCGCCGCGAACGTTAGCGCGAGAGCAATAATTCTAGCCCTAGACCTCCTCTGTAACTAAAAACACTCGGTGTAACTTCATCTTTCACATTGGTCAAAAATTGGGCTAACTTTACTGTTTTTTTTTTTAAGCATGAAAAATTGCTGCGCAAATACCGTGTGAGATAAAAAGTTGCAATGACCGCCATTGTATTCTCTAGGGTCTCTGCTAAAAAAAAACATATATAGTGTTTGGGGATTCTATGTAATTTTCTAGCAAAAAAATGATTTTTACATGTAGGAGCGAAGTGTCAGAATTGGCCTGGGCTTCAAGTGGTTAATGACGTTATGATGGTTATGATGTTGGGCTGGTATAATAATGCTATGGGGCTGGTATGAAATTATTTCCAGGGCTGGTTTTTATTCCCAGTCCGGCCCTGCTAGCACATTATGAGAGACTTACATCAAATTTTCCACCCCTGCAAGCGCAGGTGCGAAGAAAACATAGACATCGTTCCTGACGAACTTTGGGACAAGGCCTTGCAGAATAGCCAGCTGGTCTCACTCTCCCCAGCTCAAAAAGTCACCCAGTTTCTTTTTTTTTTTTTGCAGAGTGTACCGTACACCAGACTTTTTACACAAAATTGGCCACAGGGAGAACTTTCACTATGCCAAATGTGCCCACCCTAATGCACTTATTGTGAAGATGTTCTAAGTTTGGCATTGCCCTGACTCCTGAGTTTATGCATTCTAGGATATATTGATCCCAATGCTTTTGATCCTAACCTATTACTTGCAGGCTTAGGTTCTCTTTTAATTGCACAAAAGTTGATTGCCTCACAATGGGTTTCTGCTAGGCCACTGTCTGTAGACAAGTGATTATCTGGTATGAATAAATATGTTATGTTTGAGAAAATACGTACAGTACCTCCTTCGCAATACCCAACGCAAGTTTGACGCAACCTGTTTCAAATAGGCATGTGCAGTTAGTTTCGCTCCGAATTTAAATTTGGAAATTCAGATATATTTGAATTTCCGAATTACAATAGTATCGAATACGAAATAATGAAAAAAATTATTTGGATGGAATTCTAATTCTAATCGATTTAAATAGTTTTCAAATCGATTCGAATAGTTTTTGAATTTAAATAGTTTTCCAATTCGAATTCGAAAAGTTTTCAAAGTCAAATAGTTTTCCAATTTCCAAAGAAAATAAAATAGAATAGAAAATAAAGGAATAGAATATAACAGAAAATAAAAACATTTAATATAATAGAGTAAAACAGAACAAAATAGAAGATAAAAGAACAGAATAGAGTAGAATAGAATATAAATAAATTGAATAGAATAAAAAAAAATGAATAAAATAAAAAGAATATAACCATCTTCTGAAATTTGAGTTTCAAATAGAATAAATTTGAGTTTGGATACGTAAGAAAATAATAAAAAAGAATATAAAAAAAGAATAGAATAGACTATAATATAATATAAAAGAATAGAATTAAAAAAACAATAGAATAGAAAAAATATAAACATTTCCCAAAATTCAAATAGAATCAATTTGAATAGAATAGAAAATAATAGATTAGAATATAATAGAAAATAACAACAGAATAGAATGAATATAACCATCTTCGAAATGCGAACTTCAAATAGAATATATTTGAATTTGAATAGAAAAGGATAGAATAGGATAGAATAGAATAGAAGATAAAATAATAGAATAGAAGATAGAATAGAATAAACAAATAGAAAAAGAATAGAATTAAAAAAAAACAATAGAATAGTTTAGAAATAATATAACCATTTCCCAAAATTCAAATAGAATCAATTTGTTTTGAATAGAATAGAAAATAATAGATTAGAATAGGAAGATGGTTATATTCTTTCTATTCTATTCTTTTTTATATACTATTCTGTTATTTTCTATTCTTTTCTATTCTTTTCTATTCTATTCAAATTCAAATTTCTATTCTATTGTTTTTTTAATTTTTTAATTTTCTATTCTATTATATTCAATTTTCAGAAGATGGTTCTATTCTATTTTATTCTATTCTTTTTTTATTCTATTCCATTCTATTTGTTTATATTCTATTCTTTTATTTGCTATTCTATTTTGTTCTACTTTACTCTATTCTATTATTTTATTTTCTGTTATATTATTTTCTATTCTATTATATTTTTTTCTATTCCATTCCATTATTTTATATTCTATTTTATTCTCTATGGAAATTCAAAAAACTATTCGAATTCGAAAACTATTCAAAAACTATTCAAATTCGAAAGCTATTCAAAAACTATTCAAATTTGAAAACTATTAGAAACTATTCGAATTACAATACTATTCAAATTCGAAAACCTTTCCAATTTGAATACTATTCAAATTCGAAAACTTTTTGAATTCGAATACTATTCAAAAATAATTCAAAAACAGTTTGAATCGATTCAAAGTCCGAAAATTCTATTAGAGTTGAATCGTTTAACCACTTCAATACCAGGCACTTATACACCTTCCTGCCCAGGCCAATTTTGAGCTTTCAGCGCTGTCGCAATTTGAATGACAATTGCGCGGTCATGCTACACTGTACCAAAACAAATTTTTTATCATTTTGTTCCCACAAATAGAGCTTTCTTTCGGTGGTATTTGATCGCCTCTGCGATTTTTATTTTTTGCACAACAAATAAAAAAAGAGCGAAAATTTTGAAAAAAACTATGTTTTTCTTTGTTTCTGTCCATTTTTTTTGTAAATAAGTACCTTTTCTACTTCAATGATGGGCACTGATAAGGCGACACTGACGGGCACTGTCAAGGTGACACTGATGGGCACTGATGAGGTGGCACCAATGAGGTGGCACTGATGAGGTGGCACTGATGGGCACTGATAGGCGGCACTGATGGGCACTGATATGTGGCACTTGTATACTGCACTGATGGGCACTCATAGGCGGCACTGATTGGCACTCATAGGCGGCACTGATGGGCACTCATAGGCGGCACTGATGGGCACTTATAGGCGGCACTGATGGGCACTTATGGGTGGCACTGATAGATGGCACGGACGGGCACTGATAGGTGGGCACTTATGGGCACAGATGGGCACGGATGGGCACTGATAGGTGGCACTGATGGACACTAATAGGTGGCACTGATGACACTGATGCCCAGCAATGCCAGCCACCACACACTGTGGTCGTGCCATGATGGTGCCAGTCAGTGCCATTTGTGGGCACTGATTGGCATATGTTTTTTATGTTTTACTACATGTGGATGGCCATGGGGGCCATCCACATGCTTGGGACTTCCCTGGTGGTCCTGGGCGGCATCCTGGTGGTCTAGTGTGGGTATCCGAGGGGGGGCTGTGCTGATAAACAATCAGCGCAAACCCCCCCTGTCAGGAGAGCCGCCGATCGGCTCTCCTCTACTCGCGTCTGTCAGACGCGAGTGAGGAAGAGCCGATCAATGACTCTTCCTGTTTACATCGTGATCAGCCGTGATTGGACACGGCTGATCACGTGGTAATAAAGCCTCCGCCGGAGGCTCTTTACCGAGATCAGTGTAGCGGTGTGTCAGACTGACACACCGCTCCACCGATCGCCGCGATGCGCGCCCCCCCAGGCACGCGGCGGCTGTTATCCTGCAGGACGTCAATAGACGTCCAGTGTGGATAACAGAACCACTTCCCGGACGTCAATCTCCTATTGACTGGGCGGGAAGTGGTTAAAAGAAACAAATACCGAAAATGAATGAAATGGGTTAAACGAATTTAACGAAAACTAATTTATGTAAATATCAACCAAAACGAAACAAAAAAAAAAACAATTAGTTGTACAGTGATGGGGAATTTATCTCTTCTCAGACTTTTAAAGATATTTCAGTGTAGAAATCACCTTTTCACACAGTTTAAAAGCAGATTATCTTAAACAATATACTTCATATTTCAGTACCATTTAAGCAATCATATCATGCTCTAAACATTATTTCCATGTGCACTACTTCAGGTTCTAGCAGAGTAAGGGTTTGGACACTATTTTTTTTCTGGGAGCTATAGTAAATTTGATTTTGGGAGTATCTTTTCACAAGTGCTATAGTGAATACTGTTTAAGCATTAATTAGTGTGATTAGCACTAATTACAGCTAATTCACTGTATTAAGCGCACAACGCTATAGTAAATGACCCCCAGTTAGTAAATGTTGGCATCAACAAGGGAGGTTGTGGATGACGTATTGCTTGAAAGGAGGTGAATACAGTTTTGCATTAAACAATGCTCTAAATAGTAAAGTACTGGTAAGTAAAATCCTGTATGCATATGGCATAATTTTATTTGAATTCTTATTAAAGTGTTACCAAACATAGGGCCCTGTATTTACTATATCTGGTCTCCCACAGTACACAGAACATAAAAATGCAATTATTTTAGTCATTAAAAACTGCTTAATACCTTTTTTGTATCAGCAGTATACTGTATTGCCGTTTTGTGACTTCTATTAGTGTCCAGCCGAGCACAGGTTAAAGCTTGTAGGAGGATTTTCCATTTTCCTCTGACTGTCTTATGAGACTGCATGACCCCTCACCCTCTGTCTTGACAGTGCTGTTTGGCCCTGTGCCGATCACATGCACCCTCCCATGAAAAAAAAAAATTCTTTAGCAGTACACACCAAACTGAGCATGTGCAGAGTGCCCCCAAGGTTCTGTAGTATCAGGAGATGGGTTAGGGACTGTGGAAGAAGGGGAGGATCAGAGAAGGCAGGATCAAACAGCCTTTTTACACAATGCACTGGATTAACCCCTTAGATTCCACAGTGAGTATAACAAGCATGCTTTACTGCATATACAGACTGATTTTACTGTTGTGGGTTTAGCAACACTTTAAATAGGAAGACTTGACAGATATAACCTCATTAAACAAAAAGTATTTTGTCTGTTTGAGTTACCTATAGCTATCTGTTGTAATACAAAATACCATAGAAACACATTCAAAGTTAATGCAAAAATTGTACAAACATGATCACAAATCTATCACTTCAGATTACAAAGGAGGGAATTTTAATTTTACTTCTACAACAAAATTAATTTTATTTATTTTTTTATCCAACAAAATGTGTTTATTGAGCATAAAAGGTATTTGTACATACATAATTCAGAGGAAAGCAAGAACAAGAAGAAAAAATAAAAATCTGCCAGTTTCAACATACATGACAATGACAACACAAAATGCACAAAACAGACTGCAAGAACAATGGCAACCCATTCCCCCCATCTTATAACCAAACCTTTCTGTTATTCCCCAGACACTTATATAAAAACCTAAAGGTAACAACCACCACTAAAACAGACGGTCATAAACCAGATCCAGGGGGGTTAGTCCTCTCATACCCCTGTGTTGATAGACCAGTTTTTCTAAGCGCAAAGTGTCACCCATTTGGCCAATCCACTCCGACAACGCAGGGGGTTCTGCAGACTTCCAGTGTCTCAGGATCACCTTCCTAGCCTGGAAGAGGGCCCTCGCTATAGCTTGTTTAGGGATGTCCTCCAGTGGGAGTGCGTCTAGTATACCGAGCAAGCAATATTTAGGTTCTGCAGGGATTGTGGTCTGGAAGACCCTAGCAAGAGTATCTAGGACCTGTGACCAATAACTATGAAGCTTTGGACACCTCCATAGGAGATGAATCAAATCCCCATGGTCTCTACTGCATCTGGTACATTCGGCATCTGGCCTCACCCCCATGCGAGCCAATCTGGCTGGCGTATAGTGAACCCTCAGAAGAATGAATAGCTGCGACACGCGCTGAGCCACATTCAGAGAACACATGGGGACAGCCTGCAAGGCCTCCTCCCACTGCTCCTCCTCGAAAGCCCCAACATCTCGTTCCCACTGCGACACCACCTTAAGAGGGGAGTCCCCGTGGAAAAGGTTGAGGAGCATTGTATAGCTACAGGAGATAAAGCCCTTATAAGTGGTAGCGTCAAACACGTAATTAAAAATAGAGGTGGAATCCAGGGACCATCGGTCACCATCTCCTTGAGTCCTGACAGCATGCCGAAGCTGCATGTAGTAGAAGTTCATTGTGTCAGGGAGTCTAAAAGCTTCCTTAAGCTCCGAAAATGGTCTCAGCCTTCCCTCTCGGAAAATATTTGTCAGATGGGATATTCCAAAATGTAACCACTTGGCACCGTAGGGTAGTTTTGCTAGTTCCGGGAAATAATTGTTATCCCATATAGGGCTATATTTAGTAAATCCCTGCACCCCCTGCATTGTTCTCACCTTATTCCAAATTTTCTGCATAAGTACATAAGTAGGGAACAGTCTGTTAGACTTGCTAAAGTGTAGGGCCTCCAGACCGTCTGCCCCCCCTGACCCTGTTGTAAATTGAAGTAGTGCCGGAGTAGAGTCTACCAAATTCAGGTGCAGCTCCCGCTGGGGGTGCACTGCCCTTGCTATGTGCTGTAACTGTGCGGCTAAGTAGTAGAGCCAGGGATTGGGCAGCGCCAATCCTCCAGCTTCCTTTGGGCGCTGCAGCTGTTCTAGCTTTATTCTGGCAGGTTTTAACTGCCAGAGAAGCGACCTGAAGATCGAATTTATAATGCAGAATTTCTTCAAAGGAATGACCATCGGGGTGTTGTGAAGCACATAGAGCAACTGCGGCATCATAATCATTTTAATGAGGTTTACGCGTCCTGCCAGGGATATCTTAAATCTGCTCCAGACTTTAACACTATCTCGGCAGCGGTTAAGCAAAGGGGTCAAATTAAGCCCAATTTAGTCCAGCAGTTGGGGGGTCACCTGTATACCCAGATATTTAAAAGAGCCCGAAAGTGGAATGTCCTGTATGGTCAGCACCGAGGAGTCAGGCGTCACATCCAGCAACATAAGGGAAGACTTAGTCCAGTTTATAACTAGGCCAGAGTAATTCCCAAACTCTCTTATCACCCTCATAGCTTCCCGAAGAGAAGCAGATGTATCGCCAAGGAACAGCATCGTATCGTCTGCATACATCATTATCTTTTCATGGAGTTCCCCGTACCGGAAGCCCTGTATAGATGTATTGGAACGGACCATTGCAGCCAGAGGCTCTATAGCCAGGGCAAACAACAGAGGAGACAGGGGGCAGCCCTGTCTCGTACCTCTGTAAAGTCTAAAACTAGGTGACACCTTACCTCCCTCCCTGATGTGTGCTACCGGTGAACAATATAACAGCTGAACCCATGAAATGAACCTATCCCCGAACCCAAATTTGCGCATAACTGTCCAGAGATAGTCCCATTCAATGCTATCAAAAGCTTTATGGGCATCAAGGGACAGTAGCGCCCGGTCCCCACTGTTATCCGCTGGTGATTGAATATTGAGGAAGAGCCGGCGCAAGTTAATGGCCGTCGATTTTTGGGGCATAAATCCGGATTGATCCGAATGAATAATCGTGGAGATCACTTTGTTAAGGCGTAACGCCAAGACTTTCGCCAAAATCTTGACGTCTGTTTGCAAGAGGGAGATAGGGCGATATGAGCCTGGGTCAAGGGGGTCCTTGTGTGGTTTCAATATTAGCACGATCGTAGCTCTGGACATGGATTGGGGAAGCTCCCCCTTCTCTCTGGCCTAATTAAAACACCTTCAATAGTCTAGATAGTACACAATCTGCATATTGCTTTTAAACCTCTATAGGTAGACCATCATCACCTGGGGCCTTAGAATTGGGGAACTCACCGGTCGCCAACTGTAATTCCTTCAAAGTTAAGGGAGCCTCCAATAGCACCCTAGAGGAAGAGGACATCTGGGGAAGTTGTACAGTACTGAGATAACCTTGAAGGGCGTCTGTTGTATAGGTTTGTTTGGATTCGTAGAGGGACGAATAGTACAACAAAATTAATTTACTGTAAAAGCAATAAATATAATATATGAAGTCTCTGTCTAAGTAATGTATTACCATTAGGAAATTTTGTCACAGAACTTTGAATATGGATTTCTTTTAAAGCAATTCACTGCTTTAATGAGTCACGAGTCTTCAGTTTAGGATTTACAAAGTTATCGCTTTTGGAATTATGAAAGATCTTGTATAACATTTTGATTTTAATATTTTAGTTAAATCCACCCACAGTATTTAATACTTTGGGGGGAACCTAAAGGGTATATTTTACAGCTGTGGCCAAAAGTTTTGAGAATGACACAAATATTAATTTTCACAGTCTGCTGCTTAAGTGTTTTTAGATCTTTTTGTCAGATGTTACTAGTATACTGAAGTATAATTACAAGCATTTCATAAGTCTTTCATTGACAATTACATTAAGTTTATGCAAAAAAATAACTTTTTCTTCAAGACCTCTGCAATTCGCCCTGGCATGCTGTCAATCAACTTCTGGGCCACATCCTGACTGATGGCAGCCCATTTTCGCATAATCAATGCTTGGAGTTTGTCAGGATTTTTTTGTTCACCCGCCTCTAGAGGATTGACCACAAGTTCTCAATGGAATTAAGGCCTGGGGAGTTTCCTGGCCAAGGACCCAAAATTTTGATATTTTGTTCCCCATTCCACTTAGTTATCACGTTTGTCCTATGGAGAGGTGCTCCATCATGCTGGAAAAGGCAATGTTTGTCACCAAAATTTTCTTTGATGGTTGGGAGAAGTACCTCTCAAAGGATGTTTTTGTACCATTCTTTATCCATGGCTGTGTTCTTAGGCAAAATTGTGAATGAGCTCACTCCCTTGGCTGAGAAGCATCCCCACACATGAATGGTCTCAGGACACAGGCCTGATGGTAGCGCACATCTTTTCTTCTCCGGACAAGGTTTTTTCTGGAAAAACAATCGGAAAGGGGATTCATCAGAGAAAAATACTTTACCCCAGTCCTCAACAGTCCAATCCCTGTACCTTTTGCAGAATATCATTCTGTCCCTGAAGTTTTTCCTGGAGAGAAGGGGCTTCTTTGCTGCCCTTCTTGACACCAGGCTATCCTCCAAATATTCTTTGCCTTACTGTGCATGTAGATGCACTCACTCCTGCCTGCTGCCATTCCTGAGCAAGCTCTGCACTAGTGATGTCCGATCCCGCAGCTGAATCAACTATAGGAGACGGTCCTGGCACTTGCTGGACATTCTTGAGCACCCTTAGGTCTTCTTCACAAATGCAGTGTAAATGTTTTTTTATGGGATTAAGTTCATTTGCATGGCAAAGAGGGACTTTGCAATTAATTGCAATTCATCTGATCACTCTTCATAACATTCTGGAGTATATGCAAATTGGCATCATAAAAACTGAGGCAGCAGTCTTTGTGAAAATTTATATTTGTGTCATTCTCAAAACTTTTGGCCATGGCAGTACTATGCAAGCTATAGTTACAACTATCAAAACAATTTGCTGCGCTTAGTGTTGATCAAATTCATATATAAGCATACAAAACACACAAAGAAACAAATAAAGTCCCATTAGGTGATTATGTAAAGTGCTCGTGCTTAATTAACATCTCCTGTGCATACTGTATGTTCTCAGACTGGGTGTCCCACATAGATGTGCACTCACCCCTGGATGTTGACCACCTATCTCTAGTATGGTCTCTTAAGCGTGTGGGGATACCCCCGTAGAAGCCTTTTGGAATGACGTTTTAATGCAGAGGTAAACCTCAAAGGAATGGATGGAAATGACAAAGGGCGATTCTCATTGTGCAATGCCATTAAAACGAATTTATTCAATACAAAGTTAAAAATAATTTCACTCACCTTTAAAAGTGCCTTATAGTACTGGCTTATAGAACAAACGGACATTTTGATCCATAGGTTCAAAGATAAAGGTTACCCCCATGACATACTATTGAAAGTAAGAGAACAGGTGGGACATATGGATAGACAGGCACTCCTAACAACAAAAAAGAGAGCAGAAAGGGAGTATGATGTCACCTTCATCACAGGCTTCAGCAAACAGTTTAACTTCCTGGAACAAAGTATAAAAAAATACTGGCCTATCTCACAAAAGGATCCCATTTTAAATAAAGTACTACCAAGTAAACCTAAATTTATTTACCAAAGGGCTCCAGGGTTAAGAACAAAATTAATAAAAAACATACCGATCCCTCTAAGAAAACAGCTACCACTATGTTCAACTTAGAAGGGTTCTATAGGTGTGGACCCTGTAAAAGCACACAGAGGGCCCCTAGGAAAAAGGCATCTTTCACTTCCAACAAAAAACTAACAAAGAGTACCCCATTAAACCATTTATACCATGTGGCACTAGACATGTAACTTATGTCTTGGAATGTGGCTATCAGTATGTGGGCAGGACCTCCAGGACGCTAACGAAAAGAGTCAGTGAACACATAATGAATATTCATAGTGGATTTCCAAAACATAGTGTGTCCAACCATTTTAAGATAGCACACAATAAGGATCCATGGGCGTCCGCTCCATAGGGCAAGGGGGGGGCGTTTGCCCCCCCCGGAATCATAAAAGAGTGTTGATGTGTTGAAGAGTAACTAAGACACCATTCAGCCGTGGCCACCTCCCGCACATCGGTGGG
This sequence comes from Rana muscosa, assembly GCA_029206835.1. Classification (NCBI taxonomy): domain Eukaryota; kingdom Metazoa; phylum Chordata; class Amphibia; order Anura; family Ranidae; genus Rana; species Rana muscosa. The sequence goes on from CM055117.1 coordinate 278,172,371, forward strand.
CCAGGGCCGCCGGCGCAGCCAATTGTCACTGTCATGTCTGTCAGTGTGTTTCATTTACTATCATGACACGCTCCGCTCCCACCCCTGTTTGCCGGCGCCAGCCAATAGATGATCATCGCGCTGCTCCCCCTAAGTTTACAGCCCCGCCTGGCGCCCGTCCTAGCGGTGTGATGTCACTCACGGTGGGAGAGGATTATCATGGGACTGATGGGAGGAGCATAAAGAGCTACCTGCTGCACCAAGGAGCCAGCGCCACTGAGGAGGAACCATCTTCATTACAATTTCAGACAGCAGTGTCACTACACTATCTATCGCAAGTAAGCACTAAACTAAATTAAGCTAATGGCATGCCATACGGAATGATGCAGTCTAAAGATTAAAAACTGTGATGACTGTGATTTTTTTAATATGCAGCATGGCGGCGGGGGGGGGGGGAGGGGGGTAAATGTCCTCCACTGGTCATAGTGACTCATGTATTAATGTCCTGCACAGTGCAGGACATTAATACATGAGTTACTATGACCAGTGCAGGACATTAATACATGAGTTACTAAGACCAGTGCAGCCTGAACTGGTCATAGTAACTCATGTATTAATGTCCTGCGCTGTGGGTCGAAGAAAGGGTAAAATGCGACTGTATCGCCGCTGCCGAAGCGCCCACCCCCCCCCCCCGAGGAAATTTGAGCGGACGCCCATGTAAGGATCCAGCTAGTTTATCCTTCTATGCAATTGACACCATTAATAGACCATGGAGGGGTGATATCCCAGCATGAAATAAAATGGATTTTCGAATTACAAACTTTGACAATATTAGGGTTAAATGTAGAACTGGATCTAAATTGCTTCATCACAGATTACTAACTGTCAGGCTTTTCTATTATTTTTTTATTAACATTTTTTGTTAATATTTTATTTTATTAATATTTTATTAATATTTTTTATTGATTTATTTTTCATTGATTAAATCCCATTATTGATGATAGGATACTAGTATCTGAATATAGACCTTTTAGGCACTATTTTATTTTTACTTTTTAATTTATTTTTTTATTTTTCACTCTCAAATTAGATTTAGGGGTTTATTACTTTATTAATGGATACAGAAAATTCCGCGCTGCCTGTGAATGTGAGCAGCTACAAAACCAGTAAACAAAAAGGTGCAAACAAATAACATAAAAATTGTAGCGCTAATAAACATCAACAGTGAATATAATAATAACACCCAAGTGAATGAATGAAAAAAGTAATTGTTCAGTCCATAATCAAAAAACAACAATACATGTTAAAATGTATATAAATATATATAAGGTGAAGAGTCTCTGATGAATTGAATCAAAACAATCCAATGCAAATGATGATGCTCCCACAATCTTGATAAAGTGAATAGAGATGACCACCACCAATAGGAGAGAGGCTTACCAGAATTTGTGGACCCCAATATACATACGTTTAAGAGGTCGACCAGACGCGCTTCGCAACAAATTGAATCGTCTTGCAATTTGTTGCGAAACGCGCCTGGAGACTCCACTGTTGCCATTGATTAAATCTGAAAGCGCTTGTTTATCCTATACAATGTCAGTGTTCTTACCTACATTAAATTTTTCATATATACAGTATCACGCTATGTGCCCTTCTTCTTTCCTTTACATTTTTATTGGTCCCATCCTGGGCAATCATCATTGGGTCACCATCTCCTGAGTATCCAGCTCATTCATCTGGTAAGACCTGTTGAGAGGAATTTCTTGGCCAGCACCAGCAGAGGATTTAGTCCCCTCAGTGACACACGCTAAGCTTGAGTCGACCTCTTAAACGTATGTTTATTGTGGTCCACGAATTCTGGTAAGCCTCTCTCCTATTGGTGGTGGTCATCTCTATTCACTTTATCAAGATTGTGGGAGTATCATCATTTGCATTGGATTGTTTTTATTCATTTAATCAGAGACTCTTCACCTTATATATATTTATATACATTTTCACATGTATTGTTGTTTTTTGATTATGGACTGAACAATTACTTTTTTCATTCATTCACTTGGGTGTTATTATTATATTCACTGTTGATGTTTATTAGCGCTACAATTTTTATGTTATTTATTACTTTATTACACTATTAAAAGTACACATTTTAAGTTAATTTGTTACTTTATTCACAATGTCACATATACATTTCCCAGTAATAACATTTCACGTTTAATATACCATGGTAGCGCTGAATCTTATTAATAAGTACTATTAATGTGTCCTAAACAAATTACGATACTAATTTCTTTTTAGAAAAGTGTACATTTATACTATACCACTAGATGGCCCTTCTTAAGAATGACTGAGCATCAGCGTAAAGGAACGCTAAAGGCACAATTTTTTTTTTTTAAATAACAAACATGTTATACTTACCTCCACTGTGCAGCTCGTTTTGCACAGAGTGGCCCCGATCCTCGTCTTCTGGGGTCCCTCGGCAACTGTCTTGGCTCCTCCCTGCAAGAATTCACCACCTTAATGCGAGCGAGCTCGCATGATGGTGAGTTCTTGCGGGCGCGCTCCCGTGATACAGCCGGCGGCTATAGCCGCTCACTGTATCACTCGGCCCCGCCCCCGGCGCGCCGCGTCATTGGATGTGATTGACAGCAGCGCGAGCCAATTGCTGCGCTGCTTTCAATCAACCAATGAATGAGCCGAGAAGCCTGGCCGAGAAGCAAGCGCGTTCACGGCGCGGGACTTTCGAGGGGTCAGGTAAGTAAACGGGGGGGCTGGGGGGCCGCTAATCCGCAGATGTTTTTTCACCTTAGAATGCATTAAGGTGAGAAAACTTTTACATTTACAACCCCTTTAAATGCACTCTTGCTCCATGACCAGTAGAGGGCTTCCTACTAATCACTTCCTCTTTCCTTTATTTTCACATGGACGTATATATTTATATATATTTTTATTGTTATTTTTTAAATGTATTCACCAATTTCAGTACAGTCCTTGTAGATACCGTTTTTCATGAAATATAGATTGTGCGCTTCCCTGAAGTATTTATATGTTAAATATAATTAGTCTCGAAGTTAGGGTATAAATACCCTTAACTATCATGGTGGAATGATAACTTCCTGATGATGGCTCTGTGATAGGCCGAAACGTTGAGGTTTTACCACGTCATCGCGATACTTCTGCCCATATGAAAATTACCCGGGAATTAAGCAGAACGCCGTGAGCGGAGATTTCTTATGAAATGGCCGATTACCCATACTAATCACCTGCTACACACGCCAGGTGCCAGGACTATAAGGCAGTTCTAAATGTGAGTGAAATAATTTTTAACTTTGTATTGAATACGTTCGTTTTAATGGCATTGCGCAATAAGTATCTCCCTTTGTCATTTCCATCCTTTTCTATGAGGTTTATCTCTGCATGAAAACATCATTCCAAAAGGCTTCTACAGGGGTAGAAGGCTTCCACACGCTTAAGAGACCATACTAGAGATAGGGGGTCAACATTGCCAGCAGTTTCTTGTTTCCAATGTCATAATTCTTTTCGGCTGGAGACATCATTCGAGAGAAATAAGCGCAAGGATGTAGCTGCATTTTTTCTCCAATTCGCTGAGAAAGGATAGCTCCCACAGCAGAATTAGAAGCATCAACTTCTAGAATGAAAGGAAGTTCTGGATCTGGATGTACCAGTATTGGTGCAGAAGTGAAGAGAGTTTTCAGTTTACTAAAGGCAGTCTGTGCCTCAGGTGACCACAAAAAGGGTATCCCTTTCTTTGTCAGCTGTGTAATTGGAGCAATTACCTTGGAGAAATTCCTTATAAATCTTCTGTAAAAGTTGGCAAATCCAACAAATCGCTGTATCTCCTTAACATTCCTAGGGACAGGCCAATCCACCACTGCTTTGATCTTATCAGGATCCATGCTTACCCCTTCAGAAGAGATTATGTATCCTAAGAACTGGATCTGAGTTTGTTCAAACTCGCATTTCTCTAGTTTGTTATAAAGTTGATTCCGCCTTAGTCTCTCGAAAACAATACAGACATGCTTGCGGTGTTCTTCCAAAGTATCAGAGAAAATGAGAATGTCATCCAAATATGCTATTACAAACTGATCAAGCAAATCTCGAAAAACATCATTATTAAAATGTTGAAAAGTTTCAGGAGCATTGCAGAGCCCAAAGGGCATGACCAAAGACTCAAAATGTCCATATCTGGTTCTGAAAGCAGTTTTCCATTCATCTCTGGGACGAATGCGGACAAGGTTGTATGCCCCCTGTAAATCTAATTTAGTAAAGAGCTTGGCGGAGCGGAGTCTCTCAAGCATTTCAGGAATCAGTGGAAGTGGATAGCGATTCTTAATTGTGATCCTATTTAAATCTCTGTAGTCAATACACGGACGCAGGGTGGAGTCCTTTTTCACCACAAAGAATAAGGCTGCCCCAGCAGAAGAGGTTGAGTGTCTGATAAAACCCTTCTCTAGATTCTCATTAATCCACTCCCTGAGCACCTTTAGTTCAGGTTCTGATAAAGAATAAAGGCGCCCACATGGTATTTCTACCCCTGGAAGCAATTCAATGGGACAATCATAAGAGCGATGAGGAGGCAGCTGATCTGCGTTCTTTTTATCACAAACATTGCGAAACTCAAGATATTGTGGAGGTAGCTTGTCGTATGGATTGGTAGTTGCCAAAACTGCTTGTAAATCTTGGGTTGGTGGAGGGCTTATTTGATAATATTCTTTGCAATGTCTTTTGCAATGGTCAGATGTAAAGCTTAAAGAACGTGTTTCTTAGTTGATGGAGGGATTATGGATAGAGAACCAAGGGATGCCCAGGATAATAGGGAACTTGGGTGATGTGATCAGCTCAAAGCTGATAGTCTCCTGATGGTCAGTCTCGATTAGGAGTTTAAGCGGGATGGTCTCCGTTAAACTTAAGTGGTAGGGGCATTCGTGCATTAGTATCTACGGCAGTGGTATCTCGGGCACGAAAATCCCGCAATTGTTTATTCAGATCAAGGGCTTCCTCTTGTAGTGCTTTCACTTCAATCTGTAACTCAGAATTTTTTTCCTGGTAGTTAACACCAAATGTGTTAACGTGTTTCTTAGTTGATGGAGGGATTATGGATAGAGAACCAAGGGATGCCCAGGATTAGTGATGAGCCGAACACCCCCGGGTTCGGTTCGCACCAGAACCCGCGAACGGACCGAAAGTTCGTACGAACATTAGAACCCTATTAAATACAATGGATGCGAACGTTCGAATTCTAAAGTGCTAATTATAACAACTATTATGCATGTTATTGTCCTAAAAAGGGTTTGGGAACCCGGGTTCTGCACCAGGGGACATGTATCAATGCAAAAAGAAGTTTTAAAAACGGTCGTTTTTCGGGAGCAGTCATTTTAATGATGCATAAAGTGAAAAAAAAAGTCAAATATTCCTTTAAATATCGTACCTGGGGGGTGTCTAAAGTATGCCTGTGAAGTGCCACGTGTTTCCCGTGTTTAGAACTGTCCCTGCACAAAATGACACTTCTAAAGGAAAAAAAAGCCATTTAAAACTGCTTGCGGCTTTAATGTAATGTCTGGTCCCGGTAATATGGATGAAAATCTTTAAGAAAAATGGCATAGCTACCCCATGACCCCCCCCCTACCCCAGCCCATTACCAGCCCCTTCGGGTCTTGTATGGATATTAAGGGGAACCCCGCACATAAAATAAAAAAGGCCCTATATACTCTGAACAGCCGTATACAGGCGGTGCATACAAGACAGGGACTGTAGGTTTGTTCTTATGTAGAATCTGTTTGTAATTTTGAACAGGTACATTGTTGAAGTGTAGCTCCAGCCCAAAAATCTATTTTTAAACTTTTTGGAAAACATAGGTAAGGGTTATCACCCCTGTAACATTTGTTTTGCTGTCTGTGCCCCTGTTCAGAACATTTCACCTCACTTTCCGTCCCAATGTCAACTGTTTTTGAAATGTGGTGTTTTTCTTGAAACAAGGATTGCTGATAAAGCATCAGTACAGAGGAGACACCTTTCTCCCATATTTATTCTTACAGGAGAGAATTTTCCTTCCTAGGGGTAGATTTCCTCTCACTTCCTGTTGTCTTCTTGCGTTTGCAAGTAGGAGTCGTTTGTAAGTTGGATGTTTGAAAGTAGGGACCTGCCGTATATACTCTGCAGAAATAGGCCCCTTAGTTGTTGGTGTTGGCACAACACTGTAAGCACTCACAGTTACTCTTGGTTGGTGCTGGAACGCCCTGCTGTCAACTATTATATCAGGAATTTTAATTACATATAATTGTTGAACAGTGGTAGTAAAAATTGGGCCTTTGATGGTGGTGCTGGTGCCACAACACTGTAAGCCCTGACAGTTACTCTTGGTGGGTGCAGCAATGGGCCCTGCTGTGAATTATTAGATCAAGAATTGTAATTGCATGCCCCTGTTGAACAGGGGCTGAAAAATTGGGCCTTTCGTGGTGGTGGTGGTGGTGTTGCCACAACACTGTAAGCCCTCAGAGTTACTCTTGGTGGGTGCAGGAATGGGCCCTGCTGTGAATTATTAGATCAAGAATTGTAATTACATGCCCCTTTTGAACAGGGGCTGAAAAATTGGGCCTTTCGTGGTGGTGGTGGTGGTGGCGTTGCCACAACACTGTAAGCCCTCAGACTTACTCTTGGTGGGTGCAGGAATGGGCCCTGCTGTGAATTATTAGATCAAGAATTGTAATTACATGCCCCTTTTGAACAGGGGCTGAAAAATTGGGCCTTTCGTGGTGGTGGTGGTGGTGGCGTTGCCACAACACTGTAAGCCCTCAGAGTTACTCTTGGTGGGTGCAGCAATGGGCCCTGCTGTGAATTATTAGATCAAGAATTGTAATTACATGCCCCTTTTGAACAGGGGCTGAAAAATTGGGCCTTTCGTGGTGGTGGTGGTGGTGGCGTTGCCACAACACTGTAAGCCCTCAGAGTTACTCTTGGTGGGTGAAGCAATGGGCCCTGCTGTGAATTATTAGATCAAGAATTGTAATTACATGCCCCTTTTGAACAGGGGCTGAAAAATTGGGCCTTTCGTGGTGGTGGTGGTGGTGGCGTTGCCACAACACTGTAAGCCCTCAGAGTTACTCTTGGTGGGTGCAGCAATGGGCCCTGCTGTGAATTATTACATCAAGAATTGTAATTGCATGCCCCTGTTGAACAGGGGCTGAAAAATTGGGCCTTAGGCACTGGTGGCACAACACTACAACCCCTCACAGATACTGTACTTGGAGCACAGCAATGAGCCCTGTTGCAAAGTATTGCTTCAAAAATTGTAATGACACGCCCCTGTTAAACAGGGGCTGAAAAATTGGGCCTTAGGCACTGGTGGCACAACACTACAACCCCTCACAGATACTGTACTTGGAGCACAGCAATGAGCCCTGTTGCAAAGTATTGCTTCAAAAATTGTAATGACACGCCCCTGTTAAACAGGGGCTGAAAAATTGGGCCTTAGGCACTGGTGCCACAACACTCCAACCCCTCACAGATACTGTACTTGGAGCACAGCAATGAGCCCTATGGCAAATTATTGCTAAAAAAATTGTAATTACACGCCCCTGTAAAACAGGGGCTGAAAAATTGGGCCTTAGCCACTGGTGGCGGCACCCATAAACAAAAATGATCTTCCAAGCTATCATCATCAATCGTATCATTGAGGACTCGGAGGAGGAGGATAGCCAGTCAACATAACAGCACAGGCACTCAGCATCAGCATCAGTCTTGAAGGGATGTGACATGTTAAAATCAATTAGTCTGTTATATCAGCATCAGGTGTGTGGTAGCTGGTGGTGATCCAAGACTGGTTCATCTTGATGAAAGTCAGTCGATCAACCGAGTCGGTGGACAGGCGCACCCTGTGATCCGTGACAAATCCTCCAGCAGCACTGAATGTGCGTTCCGAAAGAACGCTGGATGCAGGACAGGCCAGTAGCTCAATTGCATACTGTGCAAGCTCTGGCCAGTGATCCATCCTCAAGACCCAGTAAGCCAGAGGATTTTCGGTGGGGAAGGTGTCCAAGTCTGACCTTGCCCCTAGATATTCCTGCACCATGTTTATCAGACGCTGGCGATGGTTGCTGGAACCGATCATACTTTGGGGCTGCGGACTAAAGAATTGTCTGAACGCATCGGTCAGACGGCCACCTTCCCCACCGCTCCTTCTTTGACTGGCCGAAGCCTCAGCAACTCGTTGTCCAGGACCAGGAGTTTGTAACCTCCCAGTCTCTGGGAACGCGTTGCACAGACCTTTCTGCAAGGCCTCCCGGAGTTGTCTCATCCTCTGCTCCCTCTGCGACGGTAACATAAGGTCCGCAACCTTACCCTTGTACCGTGGATCAAGGAGAGTGGCCAGCCAGTAATGGTCCCTCTCCTTGATCCGAAGAATACGAGGATCCTTCCGCAGACTTTGCAGGATCAGGGAGGCCATGCAGCGTAGGTTTGCTGAGGCATTCGCTCCGGAGTCCTCTGGGTCACTAAGGACGACATGATCCGCAGTCACCTCCTCCCAGCCACGTACAAGTCCACTGGTTTCTTGGGACTGTAAATCATCCCTAAAAGACTGCTGCTGATGATGCTGAGTGCCAGCCTCCACCTCCATGCTGACACAATCTTCCTCCTCCTCCTCCTCCTCCTCCTCCTCCTCCTCTTCCTGTGCGATGGGTGGGACAGAAGGAACACTGTCTGGGTAAAGGGGGCCTTGAGAGGCAAGGAAGTCCTCCTCTTCCTGCCTCTGTTCTGCCTCAAGTGCCCTGTCCATTATTCCACGCAGCGTGTGCTCCAACAGGTGGACAAGAGGTACAGTGTCACTGATGCATGCACTGTCACTGCTCACCATCCTCGTGGCCTCCTCAAATGGTGCCAGGACAGTGCATGCATCCCTGATCATGCCCCACTGGCGTGGAGAAAAAAAACCAAGCTCCCCTGACCCTGTCCTGGTGCCGTAGTCGCACAGGTACTCATTGATGGCCCTCTGCTGCGTGTGCAGCCGCTGCAGCATGGCCAACGTTGAGTTCCACCTGGTGGGCATGTCACATATAAGGCGGTTCTTGGGCAGGTTCAACTCCTTTTGCAGCTCAGCCAGGCGAGCACTGGCATTATAAGATCTGCGGAAATGCACACAGACTTTCCTGGCCTGCCTCAGGACATCCTGTAAGCCCGGGTACCTGCCCAAGAACTGCTGCACCACCAGGTTAAGGACGTGAGCCACACAGGGCACATGGGTCAGTTGTCCCTGTCGAAGGGCGGAGAGGAGGTTGGTGCCAATGTCGCAAACCACCATTCCTGGCTTAAGCTGGCGTGGCGTCAACCACCTCTCGGCCTGGCCCTGCAGAGCAGACAGGACCTCTGCCCCAGTGTGGCTTCTGTCCCCCAAACACACCAGCGCAAGCACGGCATGGCATCTTTTTGCCTGCGTACTTGCGTAGCCCCGTGAACGGCTACGGAGCACCGCTGGTTCATAGGACAAACCACAGGAAGAGGCCATGGAGGAAGAAGAAGAGGAGGGGGTGGAGGAGAGAGGTGTGTCACAACCAGTAGTAGCATTTTGGAGGCGTGGCGGTGGGACAACCTCCAACACTACTGCACCTTGTCCTGCATCCTTCCCAGCTGCCAAAAGAGTGACCCAATGGGCCGTGAAAGAAAGGTAACGTCCCTGTCCATGCCTGCTGGACCATGAGTCAGCGGTAATATGCACCTTACCGCTGACCGCCCTGTCCAGCGAGGCCAAGACATTGCCTTCCACATGCCGGTAGAGAGCCGGAAAAGCCTTCCGTGAGAAAAAGTGGCGTTTGGGAACCTGCCACTGAGGAACCGCACATTGCACAAACTCACGGAAGGGGGCCGAGTCTACCAACTGAAAAGGCAGCAGTTGAAGCGCTAGAAATTTAGCCAAGCTAGCATTCAACCGCTGGGCATGTGGATGGCTGGGAGTGAACTTCTTTCGACGGTCCAGCAGCTGGGGCAGGGAAATTTGCCTGCTAGAATCGGACGTCGGTGTACTGCTAGCAGAGTGGCCGCAAGTACTTGGCTGTGACACACCTAATTCTACACCTTCATTCCTCTCAGTGCATGTTTCAGAGAGGACTGAAGTTATAGTGGGGTTGGAGATCCCAGCTGATGCGGGTGCAAGGAGAGGTCCGCTTTGTTCTTTGGTGTAGGTCTTTGAGGTAGGCTTGCCAACGAGCTGCATGGCAGGTCAACATATGTCTGGTCAGGCATGTGGTACCCAAGCGGCTGATGTTTTGGCCACGCGATATACGCTTGAGACATATGTTGCAAACAGCAGCTGTGCGATCTGATGCACTAGCCTCAAAAAAGGCCCACACCAAGGAACTTTTTGAATGACGGGCAGAGGCAGCGCCCTGCACAGGCGGAGCTCTGCGGTGTGATTCCGTCGGTGTACTGCCCTTACGCTGGCCACCAAAGGGCGTCCTGCCTCGTTGGAGATGTGCCTCCTCCTCATCCTCCTCCTCCTCCTCTCTCCTATTAGGCACCCACGTGGAGTCAGTGACCTCATCATCCCCTCCCTCCTCATCACTGGAGCCAATCTGGCAGTATGCTGCAGCTGCTGGAACATGACTGCCAGATTGGTGTCCTTCTTGAGCATCCCCTCTGTCTGCTCTCACCCTACTGCCTTCCTGTAGCTGGCTTTCATCATCAGACCCTTCGAAACGCTGGGCATCCTCCTGGAGCATGTACCCAACACTGTGCTCAAACAGTTCGGGGGACTCCTCAGGAGGAGGACATGGTGGGTCTAGGGAAGGAGTGACTGATGATGAGTCTGACATTGATACCAGGGAAGAGGACGCTTTGGCAGCTGCTTTGCCAGTACCCTGAGCCTGGGTGAGAGAGAATGAGGAGGAGGAGGAGGGCTTGGTCATCCACTCTACCAAGTCTTCGGCATGATGTGGCTCAACATGTCCAGCTGCCGAAAAGAAGGACAAGCGTGTCCCATGGCCATGTGCTGATGACAATGCACCGCGTCCACGACCAGCACTGTTGCCCCCAGACACAGAGCCTGCTTGCCCTCTTTTATCGCCTCCTGACTGTCTGCCTCTCCTTGTTTGCCTTCCAGACATTCTAATAGATGGCCTGCAGGGAGATGGGAAAAAAGGAATAAGGGCTACCTTCAGGTGTCCTTCTCTGTCCCTTTACTTAAGGATTTCTAAATATGGTTGAGGATGATTGCTTTTGCACAGAATAGCACAACGACAATTTCCCTGACTGTCCAAAAAACAAGGATTTCAAAGATGGTTGATGAGGAATGCTTTAGCACACTATAGCACAAGGAGAATTCCCCTCACTTTCCTTCTTTGTCCCTAGAAACAAGGACTCGCACAGTGAAAGAAACTGACACTCTCCCTACCTAGAGTTTTCTGTCCCTAGAAAAAATGTTTTTTTAAAGCACACTATAGCACAAGGAGAATTCACTCACTGCCCTTCCCTGTCCCTAGAAACAAGGACTTGCACAGTGAAAGAAACTGACACTCTCCCTACCTAGAGTTTTCTGTCCCTAGAAAAAATGTTTTTTTAAAGCACACTATAGCACAAGGAGAATTCACTCACTGTCCTTCCCTGTCCCTAGAAACAAGGACTTGCACAGTGAAAGAAACTGACACTCTCCCTACCTAGAGTTTTCTGTCCCTAGAAAAAAAGTTTTTTTAAAGCACACTATAGCACAAGGAGAATTCACTCACTGTCCTTCCCTGTCCCTAGAAACAAGGACTTGCACAGTGAAAGAAACTGACACTCTCCCTACCTAGAGTTTTCTGTCCCTAGAAAAAATGTTTTTTTAAAGCACACTATAGCACAAGGAGAATTCACTCACTGTCCTTCCCTGTCCCTAGAAACAAGGACTTGCACAGTGAAAGAAACTGACACTCTCCCTACCTAGAGTTTTCTGTCCCTAGAAAAAATGTTTTTTTAAAGCACACTATAGCACAAGGAGAATTCACTCACTGTCCTTCCCTGTCCCTAGAAACAAGGACTTGCACAGTGAAAGAAACTGACACTCACCCTACCTAGAGTTTTCTGTCCCTAGAAAAAATGTTTTTTTAAAGCACACTATAGCACAAGGAGAATTCACTCACTGTCCTTCCCTGTCCCTAGAAACAAGGACTTGCACAGTGAAAGAAACTGACACTCTCCCTACCTAGAGTTTTCTGTCCCTAGAAAAAATGTTTTTTTAAAGCACACTATAGCACAAGGAGAATTCACTCACTGTCCTTCCCTGTCCCTAGAAACAAGGACTTGCACAGTGAAAGAAACTGACACTCTCCCTACCTAGAGTTTTCTGTCCCTAGAAAAAATGTTTTTTTAAAGCACACTATAGCACAAGGAGAATTCACTCACTGTCCTTCCCTGTCCCTAGAAACAAGGACTTGCACAGTGAAAGAAACTGACACTCTCCCTACCTAGAGTTTTCTGTCCCTAGAAAAAATGTTTTTTTAAAGCACACTATAGCACAAGGAGAATTCACTCACTGTCCTTCCCTGTCCCTAGAAACAAGGACTTGCACAGTGAAAGAAACTGACACTCTCCCTACCTAGAGTTTTCTGTCCCTAGAAAAAATGTTTTTTTAAAGCACACTATAGCACAAGGAGAATTCACTCACTGTCCTTCCCTGTCCCTAGAAACAAGGACTTGCACAGTGAAAGAAACTGACACTCTCCCTACTTAGAGTTTTCTGTCCCTAGAAAAAATGTTTTTTTAAAGCACACTATAGCACAAGGAGAATTCACTCACTGTCCTTCCCTGTCCCTAGAAACAAGGACTTGCACAGTGAAAGAAACTGACACTCTCCCTACCTAGAGTTTTCTGTCCCTAGAAAAAAAGTTTTTTTAAAGCACACTATAGCACAAGGAGAATTCACTCACTGTCCTTCCCTGTCCCTAGAAACAAGGACTTGCACAGTGAAAGAAACTGACACTCTTCCTACCTAGAGTTTTCTGTCCCTAGAAAAAATGTTTTTTTAAAGCACACTATAGCACAAGGAGAATTCACTCACTGTCCTTCCCTGTCCCTAGAAACAAGGACTCGAACAGTAAAACACACTGACACTCTCCCTACCTATCCTTCTCTTTCCCTAAACTAAAGGAATCCAGGTTAAGCAAGAAAGAAATAAATGTCACTGTCCCTGCCTATGCTGCTCTTTCCCTGCTCCGGAACACACTACACTAGGCCGCCATGCTGGCGGCCTTTTATAGTGTGGGGCGTGTACTAAATACCCTCAGCAATAATTGGCCACAGGCATCCTGCCTGTGGCCAATCATTGCTCTCCTCGCTGCCGGCGCTGTGATTGGCCAAGCATGCGGGGTCACAGTGCATGCTTGGCCAATCACAGCGCCTGGATGACACTGCGATGGCGTAGTGCATTGTGGGCCGTTCGCGTCACTCGAATTTGGCGCGAACGGCCCAAATCGTTCGATCTTCGTCGAACGATCGAACAGCCGATGTTCGAGTCGAACGTATGTTCGACTCGAACACGAAGCTCATCCCTACCCAGGATAATAGGGAACTTGGGTGATGTGATCAGCTCAAAGCTGATAGTCTCCTGATGGTCAGTCTCGATTAGGAGTTTAAGCGGGATGGTCTCCGTTAAACTTAAGTGGTAGGGGCATTCGTGCATTAGTATCTACGGCAGCGGTATCTCGGGCACGAAAATCCCGCAATTGTTTATTCAGATCAAGGGCTTCCTCTTGTAGTGCTTTCACTTCAATCTGTAACTCAGAAATTTTTTCCTGGTAGTTAACACCAAATGTCTGCAACTAAGCGATTTGCACCCTGAGAGGAGCTACAGCAGCTGCTACAACGGCCTCCATGTTTTGGGCCAGAATATTCTGTCACGGTCTGGAGTCAGGCTCAGAGGCCAGTAGCTATAGCAACAGAGCAGGTATTCACACAGGTCCCCCTGGCTGATGACACGGGTTCACCTGAGGTGCGGGGTCTAAGCACTGACTGGTATTCACCAGGGCTCCTAAAGGTGGAGATGGGCTTTGCTGCATGTCAGTGCCAGGTCGCGGCCCTCAGATTAGCCCCACCAGGGGGTGAGCAAGCCGGGGTCCAGAAACAAATAATACAGGTAGGGATCAAGCAGAAGCGTAGTCGGGGACGAGCCAAAAGTCGGTAACAGATAGTTGCAGGTTGGGATTCAGCAGAAGCGTAGTCGGGGACGAGCCAAAAGTCGGTTGTGAGTGGTAGCAAAGATGCAGTCGGCAGCAGTAGACAGGAGCAAGATATTGGCTGGTGAAGACACAATATTCTGGCAACCAGGAAGTGCAGGGACATGGCTTAAATCAGGAAGTTCATGGGAGGAGCAAAGGGTTCAAGGTTCAAGCAAACAAGATTCAAGACAAGAAAGATCTGTCTAATGAACTATCCAAGGAGCTGTCCAGCATTCCATGCGGCTCAGCAAGTAGAGTCACCACCAGACACACCAGAGGTCCCAGGTCCTAACAATTGTCTTGTTTTGTGCTTGTTAGCGGTTGGAATATCTGATATCTATATTTAGACTGGGAGGAAGCGGTATATGACGAAAGCACTCAAGCGGAGTGTGGGACGTTTCATTACAGTAAACATCCCTTTTGACGGCAATAGCAATTACAAGTAGCAATTACTACTAGACCTCTCATCTCTCCTTTGGGCTCCAATGCAGCCGATCAAACACAGGTCAGTTTGATCGGCTGCCTCATTGGCCGCTATGCAGCCAGTAAACAAAGATCCAGAACAGGAAGTGACGACAAAGTCGAAGATTGCCGGTTGAAAAAATTACACCAGGGTTATGGTTGTAGCCTTAACCATGATCCTGGTACAACCACCTTCCTACCAGGACGTATATACAGTGAGGGAAAAAAGTATTTGATCCGCTGCTGATTTTGTACGTTTGCCCACTAACAAAGAAATGATCAGTCTATAATTTTAATGGTAGGTTTATTTTAACAGCGAGAGAAAGAATAACAACAAAAATATCCAGAAAAACTCATTTCAAAAAAGTTTTAAATTGACTTACACTTTAACCACTTGCCAACTGTCTCACGCCCATATACGTCAGCAAAGTAGCACATTACCCACGAATCGCCGTACGGGTACATCTTCCCCTTTAAGAGCCGCCGGAGGCACGCGCACGCTCCCGCAGTGGGGGACCAGATGCTGGAGCGACTGTGCAACTTGTTATTGACGTATTTCGTGAGATAAACCTCACTTCCTCAGGAGAAGCACAGGAAAGTATAGTTAATGCCAGATATTTAGCCAGCTCACACCCAATTGGTGATCAAGCTAGAAGGTGAATGTAGGATTCCTATGTAGCAATATGTACAATGCCATAAAAAATTTAATAAACATAGGAATCCTACATTCATCTTCCAGCTTGATAACCAATTGGGTTAATTGACACAAGATTGTATTCCTACACAAGGCTGGAATTGGCTACAAGACCATCGCCAAGCAGCTTGGTGAGAGGGTGACAACCGTTGGTGCGATTATTTGCAAATGGAAGAAACACAAATTAACTGCCAACCTCCCATGGTCTGGGGCTCAATGCAAGATCACACTTCGTGGAGTTTCAATGATCATGAGAACAGTGACGAATTAGCTCAGATCTACACGGGAGAATCTTGTCAATGATCTCAAGGCAGCTGGGACCATAGTCACCAAGAAAACAATGGTTAACCCACTACGCCATAAAGGATTGAAATCCTGCAGCACCCACAAGGTCCCCCTGCTCAAGAAAGCACATGTACAGGCCCATCTAAAGTTTGCTAATGAACTTTTGAATGATTCCGAGGAGAACTGGGTGAAAGTGTTGTGGTCTTATGAGACCAAAATCAAGCTCTTTGGCATCAACTCAACTCGCTGTGTTTGAAGGAGGAGGAATGCTGCCTATGACCCCAAGAACACAATCCCCACCGTCAAACATGAAGGTGGGAACTTTATGCTTTGGTGTTCTTTTTCTGCTTAGGGGACAGGACAACTTTACCCTATAAAAGGGACAATGGATGGGGCCATGTACCGTCAAATCTTGGGTGAGAACCTCCTTGCCCTGGGGACATGTATCAATGTAAACAATTTAAAAAAAAATGTTTTTAAAAGAGCAGTGATTTTAATGAAACAATAAAAATGAAAAATTCCTTTAAATATAGTGCCTGTGGGGTCCCCTTAGTCTGCCTGTAAAGTGGCACATTTGTAGCATGTATAGAACATGCTGCAGCAAAAATTTAATTTCTAAAGAAGAAAAACAAGTCAAATCACATTTAAATTTATTCACGGTTGCAATTTCCAGCACCCGGCTATTTAAAAAAACAATTAAGAAAAAAAACATAGCGGTGTCCCCCCCAGTCCAAACCAGGCCCTAAAAAAAACAACCGATGTAGATCTGATGCCCACCGCCACTGCCGGACCCGAAAAAAAGAAAATTGCTCCGCCGTCACTGAAGGCTGACTACCTGCAAGGTGCATGTTGGGTCGGTGAGGTCACAAGGGGGCAGGTCCACCAGGTTATGTTGCCCTTACCTATATAAGAACTGTAAAACAGCAGATCCTTCAGAAGGCGGTGAGCCTTCATTGATGGTGGAGCTTTTTTTTTTTTTTTTTTTCAGGTCCGGTGGTGGCTTCGGGCAGCAGATATACATCGAGGGACATTGTTTTTTTTTTTTTTTTTTAATAAATCAATTTTCAAAAACCTGTTTACTGTTTTTATTTATTTTTGACACTTTTTTGGGGTGAATGGGTAGGAGTACAATGTACCCCATACTCATTCAAATAAGCCCCCTGCCCGCAGATCAACATGAGGACAAGGTGCTTTGGGGTGGGGGGCAGAGTTCCCGCTGCCCCAAAGCACCCACCCCCTATGTTGAGGGCATGTGGCCTGGTATGGTTATGGAATGGTTCAGGATGGGGGGCGCTCGCTCCCCCCCCTTCCTTGCCTTGCATGTTCGGAAAAGGGCCTGGTATGGATTTTGTGGATTGTGCATTCTTTTAAAAATGTTGCCATGGGTTTCCCCTTAAAATTCATACCAGATCCCAAAGGCAAGGTATGGACTGGGGCAGGGCCTCACAATGTTTTTTTTTTATACTTTTTTATTGCCGGCAATGTTTTTTTTTATTCATCTGTCAGTGGGGAAGCCCATTGACAGTTGTAACTCATCGGTTGTTAAGGACACCACGGTCGGCTTCCTGGCCTCACTCCTTAACAACCATCTATTCACAGCACCCTGATTGGGCAAAGCTTTGCCCAATCAGGGCTTAGAATGCAGTGCACAGTGCATTGCAGGGCGTTCAGTGGGGCGAACACCCACGAACACCCTGCAAATTTGGGTGTTGCCCGAACGGGCGAACAGGCGATGCTCGGGCCGAACTTTTGCTTGACCTGAACCATGCGCCCAACTCTAATAACTTGTTCAGTGAGAGACACTATTATATATTAGTAGTGCTAGTCAACTAGTCATTTATCCACTAGGTATTTATCCCATGCATTTGCTGAAGCCACACTGCCCCATCAAGGCATCTCTGTAAAGTTTGGTCCCAAAGTACTATATGCCTTTTTGTGCTCACTAGCTGTAAATTATATTGAGAGGTTTTGCTTTTGCTTTAAATATTTCCCAGTAAATTCACACCTTTCCTTTTGTTGCTAGTTTTTAATTTATCTGAGAAATTGTCATTCTTGCTTTGTTCGATTTAGTAAAGACATGCACTGGGGATTTTCAGATGCCTTGAGCAATATTAGGCTTTTGTTGTGTTGCTGTACTTTTTAGGTGGAAGGGGCTGTCTCCAGGTAAGCCTGCTCTCAAATTATGCATTGCTATATGTGCCTCTGATAGTTAGGAACAAACAAAGATTTCAGTTAGGGACCACACTCTGAGGAGGTGCCTTGATGGGGCAGTTGAACTTTACGTGTGTTTGTAAATGTATGCAACAGAAACCACTGTTTTTGACCCAAGATGCTGAAACAGTTTAGTTTTACTGGTGCTAACTAGTTTTAAATGGTGCTGGGGAATTTTTCTATCGTTTTGTAATAGACTATGCCTATACACCTCTGGGAATGACATTCAATGTCGTTAAAGCAGACCCCATTCTTCAGCAATCTATATTTTTATACCCCTCCCCACACATGCTGAGCATCTTTCATAATTTATCATTTATTTGAAATTTTCTACATTAAAGGAGAAGTACGGCCAAAGTTTGTTCTACACTCTTGTGACCCAGTTTCAGCAGACTGCAGGCTAAAGCCCACTGTAGGCTGAAAAAACAGATCCGGTCCAGGCTCCGGAAAGATCGGGACCACATGCTCGAGATCTGCCCACATGCCTGGACCGCACCCAGCTGCTCCCGCCCCCTCCACAGCCCAGTGCTCCAGTGAGCCCAGGGAGCTCTAAGAATCTGCGGTGTTTGATCGCTCAGTTCTCAGTCTTAGAGCCAGAGGGGGACAGATGCAACATCGCACCGATGCTGCATCCACCTAGGTATGTATGATTCTGAAAAAATACCAATTCCCATACTACTCTTGAGTACAGAAAGAAAAAAAATGAGGTCATAATGTTTGGTCTTTTCATCCTATTTACATTTACACCTACTGACCACACATGTATTGGCATACCTTATTGACTACTGACACGTGGACATTTTTTTTGCTGACTGCTGATTTTTACTTTTATGGATGCCGGGGGATTTTTGTTCTACTGACCACTGATGCCTTGGCATTGTTCACTCCCACTGACCACTGGACCTGGGATATTTATTACTTCCACTAACCACTGATGCTGAGCATTTATTACTACCAATGGCCACTGACACGGGGGATTGTTCATTTCAACTGATTATTGATGCAAGGCAGTTTTTTTACCCCTCTGATGACTGCAGTGGTCGCATTTTTACTTCCACTTACCTCCAATGCTTGGTATTTTTTTTTTACTCCTGCCAACTTCAGTCCAGCCCCCAAACAGTGTGACACACCATGAACTGGTCCTTTGTGTATAGAGGTTTGTGATCCCCTGTCTTATAGTATACAGATTTTTTTAGGATTCAGTGTGCACATGGAGTGGGCTCTGAAGTAATTCTTTATTATTTAATGAAGCTGGCATTATAAAAGTTGTGTTCACCACATAGTACACAGCTGATGTGATTGACACCACCAAAAGATCAGGGGGCGTGTCAAATACAGTCAATGGCAGTGGCGACTGGTGCTCAAATTTTTTTGGGGGGCGCAAACTAAAAAATCAAACTTTTAGTAATGCAGGGCTGTAAATAGCCATTTATCAGGGGATTATGAATCATCACTGCTAGGTAAAACTGTGGCCGTCAATTGCAGCCTCACTGTGCCCATTATGAGGGATTCCCACCATTCCTGTACTGCGTTCCCGGGTTTGTACACCTGCTGTGCTCATTATGAGGGGTTAATTTTGTTTATTGAAAATCTTACAAACAACAACTTATATACAATAAAACCATAATAAATAAGTAAATAAAACATATTTACAAAATAATTGAATATGACTATACAAAACAGAAAGAACAAGAACAAAATAAAAAGGTGCAAACCAAATTGCGCACAACATAATCCCTATGAGAGAGCCAGACTAAGGAACATCACCGTCACCATGCATGTAGCCTTTTATCAAAAATATATTTGATCTGAAAATCTAGGGGAGTGAAGCAAGGACAGAAAAGCTGCACACCCCAAGATCAACAGGCAGCAGCTACAGAGTCCTGATATTCCTCCACGCCCTTAACCAGGCCTCCTGCTGCCACCTGTCTTTCTCAAGACCCCGAATCTTCCCAACCTCACCCAGAATGTCCTGCACCACCACTTCGACAGGGAGGATTTTACTCCGTAAGGATACCTGACACAGTGCACTCCACATGAAATAACAGACTACTCGACTAACTAGAAAAAGTGTTTCCAAATCATAATCCCGACGAGTCTGGATTGCCCCATACACCCACTCTGCATAACTCATATGGGGGAGGAAGGGTATACTCAGAGCCCTCCCCACCCTCTTGTACACCTCTACATTAAAAGGGCACTGAAGTAAAAAGTGATCCATGGACTCCACCACTCCTCCACACTCCACTCTCGGGCAGCCCCGATCACTCATGGAAAGAAACTTCAAGTTGCCCTTCACATATAGTTTTCCATGAAAGGCAAGCCAAGCCTGATCCCTAAACTTCATTGGGATTCTCTCCAAATAAGCAATCACAAACCTGCTCCCAAAACCAGACTTGGGCAATCCCTTAAGGCCAGTGGCTCGCAAAAAGCAAAGCTCATGATCCGCTTCTCAAGAAGTTTCCTTGGAAGAGATCTGACTTCTCCTGCTGTTACTTGCCACTGCCGAAGCATTTTCAAACACGGGGCAACATAAGCCGGGAGCTTATCATGCTTGACCCTCAGGCTTTTCACTGGCCCACCATTTTCCCAGTCTCGCAGAAAGGGCTTAAACCAGGACTGGAAAATACCAACCCACCCAGGCGGACTCTCTGCCAACATGTTACCAAGATTGTTCTTCAAAAACATCAGAGAGAAAAAGACTACAGGGTTGATCATCCCTAGACCACCCTCCCGCCTAGGAAGGAAAGTCACATTCCTTTTGACGAGGTTTATTCTGTTCCCCCATAACAGCTGAAAGAAACTATAGACCCTGGTATAGAGAGAAACTGGCAAAATGCAAACAAAACTGACATACAGAAAAATCGGAATCAGGTAAGTCTTGAAAGAACCTTTCCAGCTTGCCACCTTGGCATCGGCATTCTCCAGCCTGTTCACCCAATTTGCATGGTCATAGTCACATGGGCCAAATTCATTACCTAGGACTCAAATTTTTTGTTGGGGCTCCGGGAAGTCATCCGGGAGAACAAAACTCTCTCCTTATACACCCATCCAGAAAGCTTCACACTTGTCCTGGTTGACCTTTGAACCCGATGCCTCTGTATACTGCCTTATTACTAAGACCACCTCCTGCGCCTCCCCAGTCCCAGAGACAAAAACAGAAAAATCATCAGCATAGGCCACAACCTTCAAAGGAGGCTCACCAGCGATGCCCAAAGGTACCCCACACAATGGTCCACTCTCTAGCCTTCTGCTGAAGGGGTCGATTGCAAACACATATAGCAGAGGACTCAAAGGGCACCCCTGACGCACACCTGAGCCGATCACAAAGGGCTGCCCGACCCAACAATTAACCAGAGGAAAGCTTTCAGCCCCTTTGTACAAAATCTTGAGCCAATCAATGAAACCCCCCTCCAGGCCATGTTTGGCAGGAAGGAGCCATAAGTACTCATGATTAAACCGATCAAAGGCCTTAGTCTGATCCAATGTCAGCAAAAATGTACCCCAACCAGCAGACCTACAATGCTCCAAGGCCTCCTGGACAGCTAACACTGCTGAGAAAGTGCTTCTACCTTGGACCGAGCAGTGCTGGTGGTGGGATAACAAACTGCCTGCCACTGGTGATAATCGCCAGAAAAAAAAATCTTTGCCAGTATCTTTCTATCGACATTAAGAAGACTAATGGGGTGCTAATTCCCAATCATCGAAAGATCTTTACTAGGGATGAGCTCGGTGTTCGAGTCGAACATACGTTCGACTCGAACATTGGCTGTTCGCTCGTTCGGCGAACAACGAACGTTTTGGGCCGTTCGCGCCAAATTCGAGTGACGCGAATGGCCCACAATACACTGCGCCATCGCAGTGCAATCCCGGCGCTGTGATTGGCCAAGCATGCACTGTGACCCTGCATGCTTGGCCAATCACAGCGCCGGCAGCGAGGAGAGCAATGATTGGCCACAGGCAGGATGCCTGTGGCCAATTAAAGCTGAGGGGGTTTAGTACACGCCCCACACTTTAAAAGGCCGCCAGTACGGCGGCCTCGTGTAGTGTGTTCCGGAGCAGGGAAAGTGAAGGATAGGCAGGGACAGTGTCATATCTATTCTTTGCTAAACCTTGTGTGTAGGGACAGAGAAGGATAGGCAGGGAGAGTGACAGTGTCATATTCTTTGCTAAACCTTGTGTGTAGGGAGAGAGAAGGATAGGCAGGGAGAGTGTCAGTGTCATATTCTTTGCTAAACCTTGTGTGTAGGGAGAGAGAAGGATAGGCAGGGAGAGTGTCAGTGTCATATTCTTTGCTAAACCTTGTGTGTAGGGAGAGAGAAGGATAGGCAGGGAGAGTGTCAGTGTCATATTCTTTGCTAAACCTTGTGTGTAGGGAGAGAGAAGGATAGGCAGGGAGAGTGTCAGTGTCATATTCTTTGCTAAATCTTGTGTGCAGGGAGAGAGAAGGATAGGCAGGGGACAGTGTCAGTGTCATTGTTGCTAAGGCTCCTGCACATTATACACCTGAAGCTAGCCCGTATTGCTGTGTTTTCCTGGTGTGTTACACTACCAGGCATTTGCAGCACTTACAGCGGACGTAGTGTGCCTCCTGCACATTAAACACCTGAAGCTAGCCCGTATTGCTGTGTTTTCCTGGTGTGTTACACTACCAGGCATTTGCAGCACTTACAGCGGACGTAGTGTGCCTCCTGCACATTATACACCTGAAGCTAGCCCGTATTGCTGTGTTTTCCTGGTGTGTTACACTACCAGGCATTTGCAGCACTTACAGCGGACGTAGTGTGCCTCCTGCACATTAAACACCTGAAGCTAGCCCGTATTGCTGTGTTTTCCTGGTGTGTTACACTACCAGGCATTTGCAGCACTTACAGCGGACGTAGTGTGCCTCCTGCACATTAAACACCTGAAGCTAGCCCGTATTGCTGTGTTTTCCTAGTGTGTTACACTACCAGGCATTTGCAGCACTTACAGTGGACGTAGTGTGCCTCCTGCACATTATACACCTGAAGCTAGCCCGTATTGCTGTGTTTTCCTGGTGTGTTACACTACCAGGCATTTGCAGCACTTACAGCGGACGTAGTGTGCCTCCTGCACATTAAACACCTGAAGCTAGCCCGTATTGCTGTGTTTTCCTGGTGTGTTACACTACCAGGCATTTGCAGCACTTACAGCGGACGTAGTGTGCCTCCTGCACATTATACAACTGAAGCTAGCCCGTATTACTGTGTTTTCCTGGTGTGTTACACTACCAGGCATTTGCAGCACTTACAGCAGACGTAGTGTAATTCCTGCAAAATATACTCCTGAAGCTAGGCCGTATTGCTGTGTTTTCCTAGTGTGTTACACCAACAGGCATTTGCAGCACTTACAGCAGGCGTAGTGTGATTCCTGCAAAATATACTCCTGAAGCTAGGCCGTATTGCTGTGTTTTCCTAGTGTGTTACACCAACAGGCATTTTCAGCACTTACAGCAGGCGTAGTGTGATTCCTGCAAAATATACTCCTGAAGCTAGGCCGTATTGCTGTGTTTTCCTAGTGTGTTACACCAACAGGCATTTGCAGCACTTACAGCAGGCGTAGTGTGATTCCTGCAAAATATACTCCTGAAGCTAGGCCGTATTGCTGTGTTTTCCTAGTGTGTTACACCAACAGGCATTTGCAGCACTTACAGCAGGCGTAGTGTGATTCCTGCAAAATATTCTCCTGAAGCTAGGCCGTATTGCTGTGTTTTCCTAGTGTGTTACACCAACAGGCATTTGCAGCACTTACAGCAGGCGTAGTGTGATTCCTGCAAAATATACTCCTGAAGCTAGGCCGTATTGCTGTGTTTTCCTAGTGTGTTACACCAACAGGCATTTGCAGCACTTACAGCAGGCGTAGTGTGATTCCTGCAAAATATACTCCTGAAGCTAGGCCTTATTGCTGGTTTTCCCATCTCCCTGCAGGCCATTAGAATGTCTGGAAGGCAAACAAGGAAAGGCAGACAGTCAGGAGCCAATAAAAGAGGGCAAGCAGGCTCTGTGTCTAGAGACAACAGTGCTGGTCATGGACGCGGTGCATCGCCATCAGCACGTGGCCATGGGACACGCTTGTCCTTCTTTTCGGCAGCTGGACGTGTTGAGCCGCATCATGCCAAAGACTTGGTAGAGTGGATGACCAAGCCCTCCTCATCCCCCTCATCCTCTCTCACCCAGGCTCAGGGTACTGGCAAAGCAGCTGCCAAAGCGTCCTCATACCTGGTATCAATGTCATCATCAGTCACTCCTTCCCTAGACCCACCATGTCCTCCTGAGGAGTCCCCCGAACTGTTTAAGCACAGTGTTGGGTACATGCTCCAGGAGGATGCCCAGCGTTTCGAAGGGTCTGATGATGATACCCAGCTAGAGGAAGGCAGTAGCGTGAGAGCAGAGAGAGGGGATGCTCAAGAAGGACACCAATCTGGCAGTCATGTTCCAGCAGCTGCAGCATACTGCCAGATTGGCTCCAGTAATGAGGAGGGAAGGGATGATGAGGTCACTGACTCCACATGGGTGCCTAATAGGAGAGAGAAGGAGAAGGAGGATGAGGAGGAGGCACATCTCCAACGAGGCAGGATGCCCTTGGGGGGCCAGCGTAAGGGCAGCACACCGACAGAATCACACCGCAGAGCTCTGCCTGTGCAGGGCGCTGCCTCTGCCCGTTATTCAAAAAGTTCTTTGGTGTGGGCCTTTTTTGAGTCGAGTGCATCAGATCGCACAGCTGCTGTTTGCAACATATGTCTCAAGCGTATATCGCGTGGCCAAAACATCAGCCGATTGGGCACCACATGCTTGACCAGACATATGTTGACCTGCCATGCAGCTCGTTGGCAAGCCTACCTCAAAGACCCACACCAAAGAACAAAGCGGACCTCTCCTTGCACCGCATCAGCTGGGATCTCCAACCCCACTATACCTTCAGTCCTCTCTGAAACCTGCACTGAGAGGAATGAAGGTGTAGAATTAGGTGTGTCACAGCCAAGTACTTGCGGGCACTCTGCTAGCAGTACACCGACCTCCGATTCTAGCAGGCAAATTTCCCTGCCCCAGCTGCTGGACCGTCAAAAGAAGTTCACTCCCAGCCATCCACATGCCCAGCGCTTGAATGCTAGCTTGGCTAAATTGCTAGCGCTTCAACTGCTGCTTTTTCAGTTGGTAGACTCGGCCCTCTTCTGTGAGTTTGTGCAATGTGCGGTTCCTCAGTGGCAGGTTCCCAAATGCCACTTTTTCTCACGGAAGGCGATTCCGGCTCTCTACCGGCATGTGGAAGGCAATGTCTTGGCCTCGCTGGACAGGGCGGTCAGCGGTAAGGTGCATATTACCGCTGACTCATGGTCCAGCAGGCATGGACAGGGACGTTACCTTTCTTTCACGGCCCATTGGGTCACTCTTTTGGCAGCTGGGAAGGATGCAGGACAAGGTACAGTAGTGTTGGAGGTTGTTCCGCCACCACGCCTCCAAAATGCTACTACTGGTTGTGACACACCTCTCTCCTCCACCCCCTCCTCTTCTTCTTCCTCCACGGCCTCTTCCTGTGCTTTGTCCTCGGAACCAGCGGTGCTCCATAGGCGTTCAAGGGGCTACGCAAGTACGCAGGCAAAAAAGATGCCATGCCGTGCTTGCGCTGGTGTGTTTGGGGGACAGGAGCCACACTGGGGCAGAGGTTCTGTCTGCTCTGCAGGGGCGGGCCGAGAGGTGGTTGACGCCACGCCAGCTTAAGCCAGGAATGGTGGTTTGTGACAATGGCACCAACCTCCTCTCCGCCCTCCGACAGGGACAACTGACCCATGTGCCCTGTGTGGCTCACGTCCTTAACCTGGTGGTGCAGCGGTTCTTGGGCAGGTACCCGGGCTTACAGGATGTCCTGAGGCAGGCCAGGAAAGTCTGTGTGCAGTTCCGCAGATCTTATAATGCCAGTGCTTGCCTGGCTGAGCTGCAAAAGGAGTTGAACCTGCCCAAGAACCGCCTTATATGTGACATGCCCACCAGGTGGAACTCAACATTGGCCATGCTGCAGCGGCTGCACACGCAGCAGAGGGCCATCAATGAGTACCTGTGCGACTACGGCACCAGGACAGGGTCAGGGGAGCTCGGGTTTTTTTCACCACGCCAGTGGGGCATGATCAGGGATGCATGCACTGTCCTGGCACCATTTGAGGAGGCCACGAGGATGGTGAGCAGTGACAGTGCATGCATCAGTGACACTGTACCTTTTGTCCACCTGTTGGAACATACGCTGCGTGGAATAATGGACAGGGCACTTGAGGCAGAACAGAGGCAGGAAGAGGAGGACTTACTTGCCTCTCAAGGCCCCCTTTACCCAGACAGTGTTCCTTTTGTCCCACCCATCGCACAGGAAGAGGAGGAGGAGGAGAAGGATTGTGTCAGCATGGAGGTGGAGCCCGGCACTCAGCATCATCAGCAGCAGTCTTTTGGGGATGATTTACAGTCCCAAGAAACCCGTGGACTTGTACGTGGCTGGGAGGAGGTGGCTGCGGATCATGTCGTCCTTAGTGACCCAGAGGACTCCGGACCGAATGCCTCAGCTAACCTACGCTGCATGGCCTCCCTGATCCTGCAAAGTCTGCGGAAGGATCCTCGTATTCTTCGGATCAAGGAGAGGGACCATTACTGGCTGGCCACTCTCCTTGATCCACGGTACAAGAGTAAGGTTGCGGACCTTATCTTACCGTGGAGTATCTGGGAGAGGTTGCAGTGTTGTGGCACCAGCACCAGTGCCTAAGGCCCAATTTTTCAGCCCCTGTTTAACAGGGGCATGTAATTACAATTTTTTATGCAATGCTTTTCAGCAGGGCTCATTCCTGCACTCCAACTAGAGTATCTGGGAGAGGTTGCAGTGTCGTGGGACCAGCACCAGTGCCTAAGGCCAAATTTTTCAGCCCCTGTTTAACAGGGGCGTGTAATTACAATTTTTGATGCAATACTTTGCAACAGGGCTCATTGCTGTGCTCCAAGTACAGTATCTGTGAGGGGTTGCAGTGTTGTGGCACCAGTGCCTAAGGCCCAATTTTTCTGCCCCTGTTTAACAGGGGCATGTAATTACAATTCTTGATCTAATAATTCACAGCAGGGCCCATTCCTGCGCCCACCAAGAGTAACTGTGAGGGCTTACAGTGTTGTGTCAACACCACCACCATCATAACCAAAGGCCCAATTTTTCAGCCCCTGTTCAACAGGGGCATGCAATTACAATTCTTGATCTAATAATTCACAGCAGGGCCCATTCATGCGCCCACCAAGAGTAACTGTGAGGGCTTACAGTGTTGTGTCAACACCACCACCACCAAAGGCCCAATTTTTCAGCCCCTGTTCAACAGGGGCATGCAATTACAATTCTTGATCTAATAATTCACAGCAGGGCCCATTCATGCACCCACCAAGAGTAACTGTGAGGGCTTACAGTGTTGTGGCAACACAAACATGTAAGGGGCAAATTTCAGCAGAGTATATAGGGCAGGCCCCTACTTTCAAACATCCAACTTACAAATGACTCCTACTTGCAAACGGAAGGAGACAACAGGAAGTGAGAGGAAATCTACCCCTAGGAAGGGAAATTCTCTCCTGTAAGAGTTAATATGGGAAAAAGGTGTCTCCTCTCTACTGATGCTTCATCACCAATCCCTGTTTCAATAAAAAAAAACACTTTTCAAAAACATTTGTCATTGGGACGGAAATTGAGGTGAAATGTTCTGAACAGGGGCACAGACAGCAAAACAAATGTTACAGGGGTGATAACCCTTCCCTATGTTTTCCAAAAAGCTTAAAAATAGATTTTTTGGCTGGAGCTACACTTAAACAAGGTACCTGTTAAAAATTACAAACAGATTCTACATAAGAACAAACCTACAGTCCCTGTCTTGTATGCACCGCCTGTATACGGCTGTTCAGAGTATATAGGGCCTTTTTTATTTTGTCTGCGGGGTTCCCCTTAATATCCATACAAGACCCAAAGGGGCTGGTAATGGGCTGGGGTGGGGGGGGGGGGTGATGGGGTAGCTATGCCATTTTCTCAAAGATTTTCATCAATATTACCGGGACCAGACATGACATTAAAGCCGCAAGCAGTTTTAAATGGCTTTTTTTTCCTTTAGAAATGTCATTTTGTGCAGGGACAGTTCTAAACACGGGAAACACATGGCACTTCACAGGCATACTTTAGACATCCCCCAGGTACGATATTTAAAGGAATATTTGACTTTTTTTTTTCACTTTATGCATCATTAAAATGACTGCTCCCGAAAAACGGCCGTTTTTAAAACTTCTTTTTGCATTGATACATGTCCCCTGGTGAAGAACCCGGGTTCCCAAACCCTTTTTAGGACAATAACATGCATAATAGTCGTTATAATTAGCACTTTAGATTTCGAACGTTCGCATCCATTGTATTTAATAGGGTTCTAACGTTCGTGCGAACTTTCGGTCCTTTCGCGGGTTCTGGTGCGAACCGAACCCGAGGGTGTTCGGCTCATCCCTAATCTTTACCCTTTGACAGAAGGATCACTGCAGACTGCCTCATGGAGGGAGGGAGAGAACCCTCTTGCAAACAGCCAATAAAAACCTCTGCAAGGTAGGGAGCCAGGATCGTCTTAAAACATTTATAAAATTCGGCTGTCAAACCATCTGGCCCTGGAGTTTTCTTGATGGCCAGTTTATCAATAACCTGGATTACCTCATCTGCAGTGATTGTATCTGTCAAATTCATCAAAGGAACATTACCTCCCAGTCCTGGTGTAGAGTCCAAAAAACCCAACATCCTTGTTCGAACAAGGTTCCTTCCTCCCAGGAGATCGGCATAGTATGACCTGACAACCTCCAGGATTCCTGACCTAGACTTCGTCAGAGAGCCCGTACTGTCCTTCAGGCCATTGACCGTCTTAACTGCTACGCTCTGTTTACAGTCCTGTTAAGGGTCAGGCAAATGGTATTTCCCGTAATCCCTCTCCTGAACCAAAGAGGCGTGCCGGTCATATTGATGTCTCCTAAGGAGGAGCTTCACCTCAGAGATCGCCCCAGAATCTCCTCCATTGAAAACAAGGCGGTCAAGTTTCCTCCGCAAACGCTGGTAGGTGATATACTTATCCTGCTGCTTCTTTCTTCCTATGGCCTTCAAAAGCCCAACAGTCCGCTGTTTTACAAGCTCCCCCCATTCTGACTTGCTGTTGCAAAAGTCTATGATCGTTACCTGTGCTTGAAAAAAATCCTCAAAGGATTGTCTTACTCTCTCGTCTTCCAGGAGGGCCAAATTCAATCTCCAGATACCCCTCCCCCTAGGTGGCATGTCTGAGGCATCCAGAGTCACAGATAGAATGCAGTGATCAGAAAACTCCCCTGCCCAACACACAGGTGCCGAAAAAGCAGAGTCTCCCTTTAAAAAAAAAAAAAAAAACTATCTATCCTACTCTGACTACTACCTCGCTGCAATAGTGAACCCTGTGTTGTCTGGACAGCGCTTAATGTGCGCATCTACCAGACCTGCTTCCCTAACTATCGCATTGAGAAAAAGGGTGTCATAGCCCAGCTTACCTCTGAAACCTCTCCTGTCTTTAGACCTAGTAATGGTGTTGAAATCGCTTCCAAAGATAACCTGCTGGGCTGTAAAAAGAAAAGGCTTAATCTTTGTAAAGAGGCATTTCCTGTCCCACTTTGTCTAGGGACCATAGATGTTAATCAGGCGCAGGTCCTGCCCCCTCACAGAAATGTCCAAGACCATGCATCTCCCTATCTCTACCTCAATTACCCGCCGGCACGTTACCATAACAGAAAAAAGGACTGCAACCCCGCTGTAAGGCTCGGCCGCAAGAGACCAAAATGAGGGACCACGTCTCCACTCCTCATTTGCCAGATGTATATCGGCCAGACTACTCAGATGGGTCTCTTGCAAAAACAAAATGTCAGCATCAAACTCGCTGAGCAAAAATAAGGCCATATGACGAGCACTTACTGATCTTAAGCTGGCAACATTAATGGTTGCCACTTTTAACGGAGTGGGAACTGCCACTAGGGTAGTTGAGGCAGCCGTTTCTTAGCCGGACTACTACCTATCCCTGGAGAACCAGCGCGCTTCGTTGTACCCTGGCACTCATCTTCCATAGAGGATGCTGAACTGAACGAGTCCCATTCATCATCATCATCATCATCAGACAGTACCTTAAATTTATTCGACAAAAGCAAAACCTTAGGACTTAAGGTAACTGTACCTACTTTTTTTTCTTCCTTTTGCCCCTCCTCCTTTTATCCTCCAACCACTCCATATCATCCTTAGACCAACTAGAGCCAACAGCCTCTCCACACCTATCCTCCCCTTCACCCCCTTCCCCCCCACACTCCCTTCCCTTATCTACCACTAGGCCAGTCTCTTCACCATCCTCCCCACTCCTCTGTACCCCACGATCCTTAACAGGAACCCTGCAGCGTCGAGGGAGGGGGACTGGCACCGCACTTGATGCACCTGCCTCAGCACCTCTTGCTACCTCTGCAATTTTAGAAGACACAGACACAGAAGGATTGGACACATTCTCTGCAACTGACACCTTACCTACAGACTGGGAAAACATGGGCACACTAGGTAAACGCACAGACTGGGGCACCACAGACTGGGAAGACACGGGCACACTAGGTAAATGCACAGACTGGGGCACCACAGACTGGGAAGACACGGGCATACTGGGTATTGGCATAGACACAGATGGACTCACAGGCACTCCAGCTGCTGAGCTCTGAGTATCCTCCATGTCCAGGCGGAAGAACTCTCTCATGAGCTCAGGCTTGTTGTGCATTGCCTCAGGACACTGACTGTAATGCCGCATACACACGATCGTTTTTCATGCCGTTAAAACGCAATTTTTAAAAATGGCCATTAAAACCAATCGTGTGTATGCTTCAGAGCATTTTTAACGGCGTGAAAAACGGCCATTAAAAATTTCGAACATGCGCTATTTTTTCTCATAGTTTTTCATGTTGTTTTTTTAATGACGTGAAAAACGATAGTGTGTATGCTTTTACGAGGGGAAAAAAACCGCGCATGCTCAGAATCAAGTATGAGACGGGAGCGCTCGTTCTGGTAAAACTAGCGTTCGTAATGGAGATAGCACATTCGTCACGCTGTAATGGACTGAAAAGCACGAGGCTGAAAAGAGCGAATCGCCGCTCAACAAAGTTTACTAACATGAAGGGTGGCGCCATTCGAACGGAACTTCCCCTTTATAGTGCTGTTGTACGTGCGCTTTGCTCAAGCCTTTTTTTTTAATGATCGTGTGGATGCAAGACAGGCTTGAGAAGAAACAAGAAAAAAAACGACAAGAAAACGGTTTAAAAAATGGCATTAAAAACGTACGTGTGTACGCGGCATAAGGATGACCTTCCCTAACCTCCTGAGATGTTCCACATTGCTGTGGTGTGAAGGGGACAGAGGCCTCCGCCATTGAGGGTGCAGCAGATTCCTGAGGTGTTGAACAGGTGGGCTCATCCTCCGGGCCCACTTTCTTACTCTCTGCTGAGTCTGTCTGTTCCTGCATCTCCTCACTAGTCTCCTCACCCTCCATGCAGGAAGCGGCTCCTCTCCTCATGTGATTAAATCGCTCCTCATTCCTATATTTTTCTTTAAATATTCCGCTATTCCCCTTCAGAGAACTCACCAAATCCTTCTTCTTCCTTACAGCTTTCTCCAGGTCCTTCAGCTCCGGCCTCAGAGCCGGTCTTTTCTTGCTGTACACTTTTGCACAGATCTGTTTTTTCTTCCTGAACTCAGCCATCAAAACCATCAACTTCTCCTCTTCTTTCTTAATCCTCTTTAATTTGCTGACAGTCCTCTGTCTAAAGGCAGATAAGGATTCATCTCTCCTTTGGCCAGGCCCAGAATCTTCCACAGGCCTATCCAGGGGTCCCCCGCCAGGGTCCTCCCCAGGATCCAGCATCCTTCCTGGGGCAGAGAAGCAACTCTAGCCCCTGGTCTCTGGAAGCACAGGAGCAAAGGAACCAGCAACCGCACACCTCACTGACAAGGAGTAGAATGGAAGTTTCCCACCATCCCTGCGGCAAGTTCCCAGGTCTGTAACCTAATGTGCCCATTATGAGGGGTTCCCACCATCCCTGTACTGAGTTCCCGGGTCTGTACACCTACTGTGCCCATTATGAGGGTTCCCACTATCCCTGTACTGAGTTCCCGGGTCTGTACACCTGATGTGCCCATTATGAGGGTTCCCACCATCCCTGTACTGAGTTCCTGGGTCTGTACACCTATTGTGCCCATTATGAGGGGTTCCCACCATCCCTGTGCCAAGTTCCTAGGTCTGTAACCTGATGTGGCTATTATGAGGGGTTCCCATCATCTCTGTGCTGAGTTCCTGGGTCTGTACACCTACTGAGCCCATTATGAGGGGTTCCCACCATCCCTGTGCCAAGTTCCCGGGTTTGTAACCTGATGTGCCCATTTTGGGAGTTCCCACCATCCCTGTACTGGGTTCCCAAGTCTGTAAGCTGATGTGCCTATTATGAGGGGTTACCACCATCTCTGTGCTGAGTTCCCGGGTCTGTACACCTACTGTGCCCATTATGAGGGGTTCCCACCATCCCTGTGCCAAGTTCCCGCGTCTGTAACCTGATGTGCCCATTAAGGGGGTTCCCACCATCCCTGTACTGAGTTCCCGTGTCTGTAAGCTGATGTGCCTATTATGAGGGGTTCCCACCATCTCTGTGCTGAGTTCCCCGGTCTGTACACCTACTGTGCCCATTAAGAGGGGTTCCCACCATCCCTGTGCCAAGTTCCCGTGTCTGTAACCTGATGTGCCCATTATGGGGGTTCCCACCATCCCTGTACTGAATTCCCGAGTCTGTAAGCTGATGTGTCTATTATGAGGGGTTAATTTTGTTTATTGAAAATCTTACAAACAACAACTTATATACAATAAAACCATAATAAATAAGTAAAAACATATTTACAAAATAATTGAATATGACTATACAAAACAGAAAGAACAAGAACAAAATAAATGGTGCAAACCAAATTGCGCACAACATAATCCCTATGAGAGAGCCAGACTAAGGAACATCACCGTCACCATGCAATGTAGCCCTTTATCAAAAATATATTTGATCTGAAAATCTAGGGGAGTGAAGCAAGGACAGAAAGAAGGCCGCACACCCCAAGATCAACAGGCAGCAGCTACAGAGTCCTGAAATTCCTCCACGCCCTTATCCAAGCCTCCTGCTGCCACCTGTCTTTCTCAAGACCCCGAATATTCCCAACCTCACCCAGAATGTCCTGCAG
Organism: Rana muscosa; assembly: GCA_029206835.1. Classification (NCBI taxonomy): domain Eukaryota; kingdom Metazoa; phylum Chordata; class Amphibia; order Anura; family Ranidae; genus Rana; species Rana muscosa. The sequence continues at coordinate 278,205,503 of CM055117.1, forward strand.
CACCACTTCAACAGGAAGGATTTTACTTCGTAAGCATACCTGACACCGTGTACTCCACGTGAAATAACAGACTACTAGAATAACTAGAAAAAGTGTTTCCAAATCATAATCCCGACGAGTTTGGAATGCCCCATACACCCACTCTGCATAACTCAAATGGGTGAGGAAGAGCCCTCCCCACCCTCTTGTACACCTCTACATTAAAAGGGCACTGAAGTAGAAAGTGATCCATGGACTCCACCACTACTCCACACTCCACTCTCGGGCAGCCCCGATCACTCATGGAAAGAAACTTCAAGTTGCCCTTCACATATAGTTTTCCATGAAAGGCAAGCCAAGCCTGATCCCTAAACTTCATTGGAATTCTCTCCAAATTAATCAATCGCAAACCCGCTCCCAAAACCAGGCTTGGGCAATCCCTTAAGGCCAGTGGCTCGCAAAAAGCAAGCTCATGATCCGCTTCTCAAGAAGTTTCCTTGGAAGAGATCTGACTTCTCTTGCTGTTACTTGCCACTGCCGAAGCATTTTCAAACACGGGGCAACATAAGCTTATCATGCTTGACCCTCAGGCTTTTTACTGGCCCACCATTTTCCCAGTCTCGCAGAAAGGGCTTAAACCAGGACTGGAAGATACCAACCCACCCAGGCGGTCTCTCTGCCAACATGTTACCAAGATTGTACTTCAAAAACATCAGAGAAAAAAAGACTACAGGGTTGATCATCCCTAGACCACCCTCTCGCCTAGGAAGATAAGTCACATTCCTTTTGACAAGGTTTATTCTGTTCCCCCATAACAGCTGTAAGAAACAACTATAGACCCTGGTATAGAGAGAAACTGGCAAAACGCAAACAAAACTGACATACAGAAAAATCGGAATCAGGTAAGTCTTGATTAGACCAACCATTTCCCTCAAGGAAAGCCGCCAACCTTTCCAGCTTGCCACCTTGGCATCGGCATTCTCCAGCCTGTTCACCCAATTTGCATGGCTATAGTCACCTGGGCCAAATTCAATGCCTAGGACTCAAATTTTTTGTTGGGGCTCCGGGAAGTCATCCGGGAGAACAAAGCTCTCACCTTCCACGCCCATCCAGAAAGCTTCACACTTGTCCTGGTTGACCTTTGAACCCGATGCCTCTGTATACTGCCTTATCACTGAGACCACCTCCTGCGCCTCCCCAGTTCCAGAGACAAAAACAGAAACATCATCAGCATAGGCCACAACCTTCAAAGGAGGCTCATTAGCGATGCCCAAAGGTAACCCACACAATGGTCCACTCTCTAGCCTTCTGATGAAGGGGTCGATTGCAAACACATATAGTAGAGGACTCAAAGGGCACCCCTGACGCACACCCGAGCCGACCACAAAGAGCTGCTCGACCCAACCATTAACCAGAGGAAAGCTTTCAGCCCCTTTGTACAAAATCTTGAGCCAATCTATGAAACCCCCCTCCAGGCCATATTTGCCAAGAAGGAGCCATAAGTATTCATGATTAACCCGACCAAAGGCCTTAGCCTGATCCAATGTCAGCAAACATTTAACCCAACCAGCAGCCCTACAATGCTCCAAGGCCTCCCGGACAGCTAACACTGCTGAGAAAGTGCTTCTACCTTGGACCGAGCAGTGCTGGTGGTGGAATAACAAACTGCCTGCCACTGGTAATAATCGCCAGAAAAAAATCTTTGCCAGTATCTTTCTTTCGACATTAAGAAGGCTAATGGGGCGCCAATACCCAATCATCCAAGGATCTTTACCCTTTGACAGAAGGATCACTGCAGACTGCCTCATGGAGGGAGGGAGAGAACCCTCTTGCAAACAGCCATTAAAAACCTCCGCAAGGTAGGGAGCCAGGATCGTCTTAAAACATTTATAAAATTCGGCTGTCAAACCATCTGGCCCTGGAGTTTTCTTGATGGCCAGTTTATCAATAGCCTGGATTACCTCATCTGCAGTGATTTCATCTGTCAAATTCATCAAAGGAACCTTACTTTCCAGTCCTGGTGTAGAGTCCAAAAAAAACAACATCCTTGTCCGATCAAGGTTCCTTCCTCCCAGGAGATCGGCATAGTATAACCTGACAACCTCCAGGATCCCTGACCTAGATTTCGTCAGAGAGCCCATACTGTCCTTCAGGCCATTGACCGTCTTAACTGCTACGCTCTGTTTACAGTTCTGGTAAGGGTCAGGCGAATGGTATTTCCTATAATCCCTCTCCTGAACCAAAGAGGCGTGCCGGTCATATTGACGTCTCCTAAGGAGGAGCTTCACCTCAGAGATCGCCCCAGAATCTCCTCCATTCGAAACAAGGCGGTCAAGTTTCCTCCGAAAACGCTGGTAGGTGATATACTTATCTTGCTGCTTCCTTCTTCCTATGGCCTTGAAAAGCCCAACAGTCCGCTGTTTTACAAGCTCCCACCATTCTGACTTGCTGTTGCAAAAGTCTAGGATCGTTACCTGTGCTTGAAAAAAATCCTCAAAGAATTGTCTTACTCTCTCGTCTTCAAGGAGGGCTGAATTCAATCTCCAGATACCCCTCCCCCTAGGTGGCATGTCTGAGGCATTCAGAGTCACAAATAGAATACAGTGGTCAGAAAACTCCACTGCCTGACACACAGGTGCAAAAAAAGCAGAGTCTCCCTTTAAAAAAAAACTATCTATCCTACTCTATATACTACCTCGCTGAAAAGTGAACCCTGTGCTGTCTGGGCAGCGCTTAATGTGCGCATCTACCAGACCTCCTTTCCTAACTATCGCATTGAGAAAAACGGTGTCATAGCCCAGCTTACCTTTGAAACCTCTCCTGTCTTTAGACTTAGTAATGGTGTTGAAATCACCTCCAAAGATAACATGCTGGGCCGTAAAAATAAAAGGCTTAATCTTTGTAAAGAGGCATTTCCTGTCCCACTTCGCCTGGGGACCATAGATGTTAATTAGGCGCAGGTCCTGCCCCATCACAGAGACGTCCAAGACCATGCATCTCCCTATCTCTACCTCAATTACCCGCCGGCACGTTACCATACCAGAAAAAAGGACTGCAACCCCGCTGTAAGGCTCGGCCGCAAGAGACCAAAATGAGGGACCACGCCTCCACTCCTTCTTTGCCAGATGTATATCAGCCAGACTACTCAGATGGGTCTCTTGCAAAAACAAAATGTCAGCATCAAACTCGCTGAGCAAAAATAAGGCCATATGACGAGCACTTACTGATCTTAAGCTGGCAACATTAATGGTTGCCACTTTTAACGGAGTGGGAACTGCCATTTAGGGTAGTTGAGGAAGCCGTTTCATAGCCTGACTACTCCCTTTCTCTGGAGAACCAGCTCGCTTTGTTGCACCCTGGCACTCATCTTCCATAGAGGATGCTGAACTGAACGAGTCCCATCGATCATCATCATCATCTTCATCATCAGATAGTACCTTAAATTTATTCGCCAAAGGCAAAACCTTAGGACTTGAGGTAACTGTACCTCCTTTTTTTTCTTCCTTTTGCCCCTCCTCCTTTTATCCTCCAACCACTCCATATGATCCTTAGACAAACCGGAGTAAACAGCCTCCCCACACCTATCCTCCCCTTCAACCCACTCCCCCCCACACTCCCTTCCCTTATCTACCACTAGGCCAGCCTCTTCACCATCCTCCCCACTCCTCTGCACCCCACGATCCTTAACAGGAACCCTGCAGCGTCAAGGGAGGGGGAATGGCACCGCACTTGATGCACCTGCCTCAGCACCTCTTGCTGCCTCTGCAATTTTAGAAGACACAGAAGGATTGGACACAATCTCTGCAACTGACACCTTACCTACAGACTGGGAAGACATGGGCACACTAGGTAAACACACAGACTGGGGCACCACAGATTGGGAAGACACAGGCACACTAGATTAACGAACAGACTGGGGCACCACAGACTGGGGAGACACAGACACATTGGGTACTTATACAGACTCAGATGGACTCACAGGCATTTCAGCTGCTGAGCTCTGAGCATCCTCAATGTCCAGGCGGAAGAACTCTCTCATGAGCTTAGGTTTGTTGTGCATTGCCTCAGGACACTGACTGTAAAGCCCCGTACACATGGTCGGACTTTTGGCCAACAAACTTCATTTTGAGAAAGTTGGACCAACAATCCGACCGTGTGTATGCTCCATCGGACAAACTTTTTTTGCTTTTTTCTTGTTTTCATCGGACAAATGTTGGGTCTGCAAACGGACAAACTTTTGCCCAACAAAAGTCCGATGGAGCAAAGTCCGACCGTGTGTACAGAAAACCATCGGACTTTTGTCCGATGGACAAAACAACTAATGTTAAAATTAACCAACAATAGCAGAAGTTGACCAAAGGGTGGCGGTAAAGAGCAGAAAAGAGCAGAAAAACCAGGTGATGTTGCAAAAAGTTTTGGGAAAGTTTGCAGAAAAGTCAGAGCGTGTGTATGCTATGGGTGTTCCCAACCAACTCCGTTCGGACAAAAAACACAGAAAAGTCAGATGGAAGTCCGACCGTGTGTACGGGGCTTTAGGATGTCCCACCACATTGCACAGATTACACCTTATAATATTACAGTCCTTAGCCAAATGTCCTATACCCTGACACAGAGAGCACTCCATCACTGGACAGGAGGATGCAAGATGCCCTTTGTCTCCACATTTGTTGCACAGTTTTGGCTGGCCCGGATAAAAGATGGTCAGCCTGTCCCTCCCCAGGAAAGCTGAGGATGGCAGATGCTGAACAACATTATCAATGACCTTTAATTTTAGCTGTACAGACCATCCCCCCGTCCATATTCCCCGATCGTCCAAAATCTTTTTTAGGGGGCTCAGGACGTCTCCATACCTCCTCAACCAAACACATTAATCCCCCTGTGGTATGGACTCATTACGGACCAGAATTGTCACCATTTTAATGAGGGGTTGGAGTGAAACAAGCTTGGGGATGAGCCCTTTCCAGTACGGCAGGCCCCTACACACATGCTCATATTTTTCCCAAAATATGTCCAAAGACTCCGGACGGATAAAGGACAAATCATATTCATAGGAACCTGCCGGACTGATTAGGACGAAGATATCTGCGGGCGTAAACCCCATCTGCAGGATTTTATCCACCACTGCCCTCCTATGTGGGGGAATTCCACCACCCTCCCATTTCAACTGGACAACATTCCTCCTTTTAAACAGGGAGGAAGACAAAACATTCCCATATTCCTTCCCTGCTTGCTCCCCCTTCCCAGATCCTGTAGCAGCAACACCAGCATAAGTTTTTTTTAACACCCCCAGTATTTGCAGTCTTGTCCTTAGACACATTCAAAGCTACTGGCAGAGAGTCTGATTCAGCTGGGATAGCAGTCTTCTGATTAGCAGAGGCAGGACCTGCCCTCTGCTCTGAACACACAGCTCCAATCCTGTCCACTGCAGATTTCTGGAGAGGTGTGGCACTACTGCACCCAGCATCTCCCCCACCATTCACAGAAACAGCCACTGTGCCTGGTCCAGGCAAAGTCTCTGTATTGTCCATGGACCTCTCTGCAGACTCTTCCCCCAGAAGCTGACTATTACTCTCACCAGTTTCAGCTGAAGATTTGTTTTCAACAGGTAAATCAGACTGCATTTTATGTTGTACATTGTCTATGGGATTGGGCTGACTGCCTGCAGCACTACAACCCCCAGCAAGCCCATTTTCACCAATAGTTCACACCACCATCCTGCACACACTCTGTCCCTGCTTGCTGGGTTGTTACCTTTACAATGTTATGGCTGACGGTGGGATCGGACTTCCCCCCAGCTGCAGCAGATTTTATGGTGGATCTTGCTCTCGCCATAGGTTTGTCTTTCACAGGGCTAGGAACCAAATCCATCTTATCACCATCCCGGGAAACCACATCCGGAGGGGATTCCAGCTTGGTGATGAACTCCAGCATGCCAGAACCTTCAACCTCCTGAGATGTTCCACATTGCTGGGGTGTGAAGGGGACAGAGGCCTCCGCCATTGAGGGCTCAGCAGATTCCTGAGGTGTTGAACAGCTGGGCTCATCCTCCGGGCCCACTTTCTCACTCTCTGCTGAGTCTGTCTGTTCCTGCATCTCCTCACTGGTCTCCTCACCCTCCATGCAGGAAGCGGCTCCTCTCCTCATGCGATTAAATCGCTCCTCATTCCTATATTATTCTTTAAATATGCCGCTATTCTCCTTCAGAGATCTCACCAAATCCTTCTGCTTCCTTACAGCTTGTTCCAGGTCCTTCAGCTCAGGCCTCAGAGCCGGTCTTTTCTTGCTGTACACTTTTGCACAAATCTGCTTTTTCTTCCTGAACTCAGCCATCAAAACCATCAACTTCTCCTCTTCCTTCTCAATCCGCTTCAGCTTGCTGACAGTCCGCTGTCTAAAGGCAGATAAGGACTCATGTCTCCTTTGGCTAGGCCCAGAATCTTCCACAGGCCTATCCAAGGGGCCCCCACCAGGGTCCTCCCCAGGATCCAGCATTTCTCCTGGGGCAGAGAAGCAACGCTAGCCCCTGGTCTCTGGAAGCACAGGAGCAAAAGAACTAGCTACCGCACACCTCACTGACAAGGAGCAGAATGGCAGTTTCCCACCATCCCTGTGCTGAGTTCCCGGGTCTGTACACCCGCTGTGCCCATTATGAGGGGTTCCCACCATCCCTGTGCTGAGATTCCAGGGTCTGTACACCCGCTGTGCCCATTATGAGGGGTTCCCACCATCCCTATGCTGAGTTCTTCTTTACAAGTGTGGTCTCAGATCTGGACATTCCTCTTTAGGGGTCCAGTCACTGACTAACACCTTCTCCATCCCATATTATTTTTATCTCTTCCAAACTGTTGAGCAGATCAGAACATTCTCTGCACTCATTTAAGTTGGCCATAGAATAGATGATTCCTTTTTAATTTCATTCCTACGACCACCTTGAATGATTGTAGAGAATGTTCTGATCTGCTAAACAGTTTGCAAGAAATAAAAATAATTCTGGAAAGGAAAGGGTGTCAGGCAGTGATTGGAATGGTCAGATCTGACAACGGAGGCTGCAGGATGTGAGCAGTGAACTATGCAAACAGAAGATAGTGAAGCGGGGAGGGGGATGGTGGTGATTAGGGATGAGCTTCGTGTTCGAGTCGAACATACGTTCGACTCGAACATCGGCTGTTCGAGCGTTCGACGAAGATCGAACTATTTGGGCCGTTCGCGCCAAATTCGAGTGACGCGAACGGCCCACAATGCACTACGCCATCGCAGTGTCATCCAGGCGCTGTGATTGGCCAAGCATGCACTGTGACCCCGCATGCTTGGCCAATCACAGCACCGGCAGCGAGGAGAGCAATGATTGGCCACAGGCAGGATGCCTGTGGCCAATTATTCTTGAGGGGGTTTAGTACACGCCCCACACTATAAAAGGCCGCCAGCGCGACGGCCTTGTGTAGTGTGTTCCGGAGCAGGGAAAGAGAAGCATAGGCAGGGACAGTGTCATTTTTTTTCCTTTACTAATCCTGGATTCCTTGTGTTTAGGGACAAATAAGGATAGGTAGGGAGAGTGTCAGTGTGTTATTCTGTGCTAAACCTTGTTTGTAGGGACAGAGAGGTACAGTGAGGGAAAGTGTCAGTGTGCTATTCTGTTCTAAACCAATCTTGCTGAACCATATTTGAAATCCTTGAGTTTAGGGACAGAGAGGTACAGTGAGGGAAAGTGTCAGTGTGCTATTCTGTGCTAAATCTTGTTTGTAGGGACAGAGTAGGACAGTGAGTGAAACTGACAGTGTGCTATTCTGTTCTAAACCAATCTTGCTGAACCATATTTGAAATCCTTGAGTTTAGGGACTGAGAGGTGCAGTGAGGGAAAGTGTCAGTGTGCTATTCTGTGCTAAATCTTGTTTGTAGGGACAGAGTAGGACAGTGAGTGAAACTGACAGTGTGCTATTCTGTTCTAAACCAATCTTGCTGAACCATATTTGAAATCCTTGAGTTTAGGGACAGAGAGGTACAGTGAGGGAAAGTGTCAGTGTGCTATTCTGTGCTAAATCTTGTTTGTAGGGACAGAGTAGGACAGTGAGTGAAACTGACAGTGTGCTATTCTGTTCTAAACCAATCTTGCTGAACCATATTTGAAATCCTTGAGTTTAGGGACTGAGAGGTACAGTGAGGGAAAGTGTCAGTGTGCTATTCTGTGCTAAATCTTGTTTGTAGGGACAGAGTAGGACAGTGAGTGAAACTGACAGTGTGCTATTCTGTTCTAAACTAATCTTGCTGAACCATATTTGAAATCCTTGAGTTTAGGGACTGAGAGGTACAGTGAGGGAAAGTGTCAGTGTGCTATTCTGTGCTAAATCTTGTTTGTAGGGACAGAGTAGGACAGTGAGTGAAACTGACAGTGTGCTATTCTGTTCTAAACCAATCTTGCTGAACCATATTTGAAATCCTTGAGTTTAGGGACAGAGAGGTACAGTGAGGGAAAGTGTCAGTGTGCTATTCTGTGCTAAATCTTGTTTGTAGGGACAGAGTAGGACAGTGAGTGAAACTGAAAGTGTGCTATTCTGTTCTAAACCAATCTTGCTGAACCATATTTGAAATCCTTGAGTTTAGGGACAGAGAGGTACAGTGAGGGAAAGTGTCAGTGTGCTATTCTGTGCTAAATCTTGTTTGTAGGGACAGAGTACGACAGTGAGTGAAACTGACAGTGTGCTATTCTGTTCTAAACCAATCTTGCTGAACCATATTTGAAATCCTTGAGTTTAGGGACTGAGAGGTACAGTGAGGGAAAGTGTCAGTGTGCTATTCTGTGCTAAATCTTGTTTGTAGGGACAGAGTAGGACAGTGAGTGAAACTGACAGTGTGCTATTCTGTTCTAAACCAATCTTGCTGAACCATATTTGAAATCCTTGAGTTTAGGGACAGAGAAGGACACTCGTGGAAACTATCAGTGTGCTATTCTGTGCTAAATCTAGTTTGTAGGGACAGAGTAGGACAGTCAGTGAAGCTGACAGTGTGCTATTCTGTTCTAAACCAATCTTGCTGAACCATATTTGAAATCCTTGAGTTTAGGGACAGAGAAGGACACTCTTGGAAACTATCAGTGTGCTATTCTGTGCTAAATCTTGTTTGTAGGGACAGAGTAGGACAGTGAGTGAAACTGACAGTGTGCTATTCTGTTCTAAACCAATCTTGCTGAACCATATTTGAAATCCTTGAGTTTAGGGACAGAGAAGGACACTCGTGGAAACTCTCAGTGTGCTATTCTGTGCTAAATCTAGTTTGTAGGGACAGAGTAGGACAGTGAGTGAAACTGACAGTGTGCTATTCTGTTCTAAACCAATCTTGCTGAACCATATTTGAAATCCTTGAGTTTAGGGACTGAGAGGTACAGTGAGGGAAAGTGTCAGTGTGCTATTCTGTGCTAAATCTTGTTTGTAGGGACAGAGTAGGACAGTGAGTGAAACTGACAGTGTGCTATTCTGTTCTAAACTAATCTTGCTGAACCATATTTGAAATCCTTGAGTTTAGGGACTGAGAGGTACAGTGAGGGAAAGTGTCAGTGTGCTATTCTGTGCTAAATCTTGTTTGTAGGGACAGAGTAGGACAGTGAGTGAAACTGACAGTGTGCTATTCTGTTCTAAACCAATCTTGCTGAACCATATTTGAAATCCTTGAGTTTAGGGACAGAGAGGTACAGTGAGGGAAAGTGTCAGTGTGCTATTCTGTGCTAAATCTTGTTTGTAGGGACAGAGTACGACAGTGAGTGAAACTGACAGTGTGCTATTCTGTTCTAAACCAATCTTGCTGAACCATATTTGAAATCCTTGAGTTTAGGGACTGAGAGGTACAGTGAGGGAAAGTGTCAGTGTGCTATTCTGTGCTAAATCTTGTTTGTAGGGACAGAGTAGGACAGTGAGTGAAACTGACAGTGTGCTATTCTGTTCTAAACTAATCTTGCTGAACCATATTTGAAATCCTTGAGTTTAGGGACTGAGAGGTACAGTGAGGGAAAGTGTCAGTGTGCTATTCTGTGCTAAATCTTGTTTGTAGGGACAGAGTAGGACAGTGAGTGAAACTGACAGTGTGCTATTCTGTTCTAAACCAATCTTGCTGAACCATATTTGAAATCCTTGAGTTTAGGGACAGAGAGGTACAGTGAGGGAAAGTGTCAGTGTGCTATTCTGTGCTAAATCTTGTTTGTAGGGACAGAGTAGGACAGTGAGTGAAACTGAAAGTGTGCTATTCTGTTCTAAACCAATCTTGCTGAACCATATTTGAAATCCTTGAGTTTAGGGACAGAGAGGTACAGTGAGGGAAAGTGTCAGTGTGCTATTCTGTGCTAAATCTTGTTTGTAGGGACAGAGTAGGACAGTGAGTGAAACTGACAGTGTGCTATTCTGTTCTAAACCAATCTTGCTGAACCATATTTGAAATCCTTGAGTTTAGGGACTGAGAGGTACAGTGAGGCAAAGTGTCAGTGTGCTATTCTGTGCTAAATCTTGTTTGTAGGGACAGAGTAGGACAGTGAGTGAAACTGACAGTGTGCTATTCTGTTCTAAACCAATCTTGCTGAACCATATTTGAAATCCTTGAGTTTAGGGACAGAGAAGGACACTCGTGGAAACTATCAGTGTGCTATTCTGTGCTAAATCTAGTTTGTAGGGACAGAGTAGGACAGTCAGTGAAACTGACAGTGTGCTATTCTGTTCTAAACCAATCTTGCTGAACCATATTTGAAATCCTTGAGTTTAGGGACAGAGAAGGACACTCGTGGAAACTATCAGTGTGCTATTCTGTGCTAAATCTTGTTTGTAGGGACAGAGTAGGACAGTGAGTGAAACTGACAGTGTGCTATTCTGTTCTAAACCAATCTTGCTGAACCATAATTGAAATCCTTGAGTTTAGGGACAGAGAAGGACACTCGTGGAAACTCTCAGTGTGCTATTCTGTGGTAAATCTAGTTTGTAGGGACAGAGTAGGACAGTGAGTGAAACTGACAGTGTGCTATTCTGTTCTAAACCAATCTTGCTGAACCATATTTGAAATCCTTGAGTTTAGGGACAGAGAAGTACACTCGTGGAAACTATCAGTGTGCTATTCTGTGCTAAATCTTGTTTGTAGGGACAGAGTAGGACAGTGAGGGAAAGTGTCAGTGTGCTATTCTGTTCTAAACCAATCTTGCTGAACCATATTTGAAATCCTTGAGTTTAGGGACAGAGAAGGACACTTGTGGAAACTCTCAGTGTGCTATTCTGTGCTAAATCTAGTTTGTAGGGACAGAGTAGGACAGTGAGTGAAACTGACAGTGTGCTATTCTGTTCTAAACCAATCTTGCTGAACCATATTTGAAATCCTTGAGTTTAGGGACTGAGAGGTACAGTGAGGGAAAGTGTCAGTGTGCTATTCTGTGCTAAATCTTGTTTGTAGGGACAGAGTAGGACAGTGAGTGAAACTGACAGTGTGCTATTCTGTTCTAAACTAATCTTGCTGAACCATATTTGAAATCCTTGAGTTTAGGGACAGAGAAGGACACTCGTGGAAACTCTCAGTGTGCTATTCTGTGCTAAATCTAGTTTGTAGGGACAGAGTAGGACAGTGAGTGAAACTGACAGTGTGCTATTCTGTTCTAAACCAATCTTGCTGAACCGGATTTGAAATCCTTGAGTTTAGGGGCAGAGAAGGACACTCGTGGAAACTATCAGTGTGCTATTCTGTGCTAAATCTTGTTTGTAGGGACAGAGAGGTACAGTGAGTGAAACTGACAGTGTGCTATTCTGTTCTAAACCAATCTTGCTGAACCATATTTGAAATCCTTGAGTTTAGGGACAGAGAAGGACACTCGTGGAAACTATCAGTGTGCTATTCTGTGCTAAATCTTGTTTGTAGGGACAGAGTAGGACAGTGAGGGAAAGTGTCAGTGTGCTATTCTGTTCTAAACCAATCTTGCTGAACCATATTTGAAATCCTTGAGTTTAGGGACAGAGAAGGACACTCGTGGAAACTCTCAGTGTGCTATTCTGTGCTAAATCTAGTTTGTAGGGACAGAGTAGGACAGTGAGTGAAACTGACAGTGTGCTATTCTGTGCTAAACCAATCTTGCTGAAGCATATTGCAAATCCTTGTGTTTAGGGACAGAGAAGGATAGGCAGGGGACAGTGTCAGTGTCATTGTTGCTAAGCCTCCTGCACAGTATACACCTGAAGGTAGCCCTTATTGCTGTTTTTCCCATCTCCCTGCAGGCCATCCATTAAAATGTCTGGAAGGCAAACAAGGAGAGGCAGACAGTCAGGAGGCAAAAAAAGAGGGCAAGCAGGCTCTGTGTCTGGGGGCAACAGTGCTGGTCGTGGACGCGGTGCATTGTCATCAGCACATGGCCATGGGACACGCTTGTCCTTCTTTTCGGCAGCTGGACATGTTGAGCCACATCATGCCGAACACTTGGTAGAGTGGATGACCAAGCCCACCTCATCCTCCTCATCCTCTCTCACCCAGGCTCAGGGTACTGGCAAAGCAGCTGCCAAAGCGTCCTCTTCTCTGGTATCATTATCTTCATTAGTCAATCCTTCCCTAGACCCACCATGTCCTCCTCCTGAGGAGTCCCCCGAACTGTTTGAGCACAGTGTTGGGTACATGCTCCAGGGGGATGCCCAGCGTTTCGAAGGATCTGATGATGATACCCAGATAGAGGAAGGCAGTAGCGTGAGAGCAGAGAGAGGGGATGCTCAAGAAGGACACCAATCTGTCAGTCATGCTCCAGCAGCTGCAGCATACTGCCAGATTGACTCCAGTGATGAGGAGGGAGGGGATGATGAGGTCACTGACTCCACGTGGGTGCCTAATAGGAGAGAGGAGGAGGAGGAGGATGAGGAGGAGGCACATCTCCAACGAGGCAGGATGCCCTTGGGTGGCCAACGTATGGGCAGCACACCGACGGAATCACACCGCAGAGCTCCGCCTGTGCAAGGCGCTCCCTCTGCCCGTCATTCAAAAAGTTCTTTGGTGTGGGCCTTTTTTGAGGCGAGTGCATCAGATCGCACAGCTGCTGCTTGCAACATATGTCTCAAGCGTATATCGCGTGGCCAAAACATCAGCCGCTTGGGCACCACATGCTTGATCAGACATATGTTGACCTGCCATGCAGCTCGTTGGCAAGCCTACCTTAAAGACCCACACCAAAGAACAAAGCTGACCTCTTCTTGCACCGCATCAGCTGGGATCTCCAACCCCACTATACCTTCAGTCCTCTCTGAAACCTGCTCTGAGAGGAATGAAGGTGTAGAATTAGGTGTGTCACAGCCAAGTACTTGCGGGCACTCTGCTAGCAGTACACCGACATCCGATTCTAGCAGGCAAATTTCCCTGCCCCAGCTGCTGGACCGTCGAAAGAAGTTCACTCCCAGCCATCCACATGCCCAGCGGTTGAATGCTAGCTTGGCTAAATTGCTAGCGCTTCAACTGCTGCCTTTTCAGTTGGTAGACTCGGCCCCCTTCCGTGAGTTTGTGCAATGTGCGGTTCCTCAGTGGCAGGTTCCCAAACGCCACTTTTTCTCACGGAAGGCGATTCCGGCTCTCTACAGGCATGTGGAAGGCAATGTCTTGGCCTCGCTGGACAGGGCGGTCAGCGGTAAGGTGCATATTACCGCTGACTCATGGTCCAGCAGGCATGGACAGGGACGTTACCTTTCTTTCACGGCCCATTGGGTCACTCTTTTGGCAGCTGGGAAGGATGCAGGACAAGGTGCAGTAGTGTTGGAGGTTGTTCCACCGCCACGCCTCCAAAATGCTACTACTGGTTGTGACACACCTCTCTCCTCCACCCCCTCCTCTTCTTCTTCCTCCATGGCCTCTTCCTGTGATTTGTCCTCGGAACCAGCGGTGCTCCGTAGGCGTTCAAGGGGCTACGCAAGTACGCAGGCAAAAAGATGCCATGCCGTGCTTGCGCTGGTGTGTTTGGGGGACAGGAGCCACACTGGGGCAGAGGTCCTGTCTGCTCTGCAGGGGCAGGCCAAGAGGTGGTTGACGCCACGCCAGCTTAAGCCAGGAATGGTGGTTTGCGACAATGGCACCAACCTCCTCTCCGCCCTCCGACAGGGACAACTGACCCATGTGCCCTGTATGGCTCACGTCCTTAACCTGGTGGTGCAGCGGTTTTTGGGCAGGTACCCGGGCTTACAGGATGTCCTGAGGCAGGCCAGGAAAGTCTGTGTTCATTTCCGCAGATCTTATAATGCCAGTGCTCACCTGGCTGAGCTGCAAAAGGAGTTGAACCTGCCCAAGAACCGCCTTATATGTGACATGCCCACCAGGTGGAACTCAACGTTGGCCATGCTGCAGCGGCTGCACACGCAGCAGAGGGCCATCAATGAGTACCTGTGCGACTACGGCACCAGGACAGGGTCAGGGGAGCTCGGGTTTTTTTCACCACGCCAGTGGGGCATGATCAGGGATGCATGCACTGTCCTGGCACCATTTGAGGAGGCCACGAGGATGGTGAGCAGTGACAGTGCATGCATCAGTGACACTGTACGTCTTGTCCACCTGTTGGAGCACACGCTGCGTGGAATAATGGACAGGGCACTTGAGGCAGAACAGAGGCAGGAAGAGGAGGACTTCCTTGCCTCTCAAGGCCCCCTTTACCCTGACAGTGTTCCTTCTGTCCCACCCATCGCACAGGAAGAGGAGGAGGAGGAGGAGGAGGAGGGGGAGGATTGTGTCAGCATGGAGGTGGAGGCTGGCACTCAGCATCATCAGCAGCAGTCTTTTAGGGATGATTTACAGTCCCAAGAAACCAGTGGACTTGTACGTGGCTGGGAGGAGGTGGCTGCGGATCATGTCGTCCTTAGTGACCCAGAGGACTCCGGACTGAGTGCCTCAGCTAACCTACGCTGCATGGCCTCCCTGATCCTGCAAAGTCTGCGGAAGGATCCTCGTATTCTTCGGATCAAGGAGAGGGACCATTACTGGCTGGCCACTCTCCTTGATCCACGGTACAAGGGTAAGGTTGCGGACCTTATGTTACCGTCGCAGAGGGAGCAGAGGATGAGACAACTCCGGGAGGCCTTGCAGAAAGGTCTGTGCAACGCGTTCCCAGAGACTGGGAGGTTACAAACTCCTGGTCCTGGACAACGAGTTGCTGAGGCTTCGGGCAGTCAAAGAAGGAGCGGTGGGGAAGGTGGCCGTCTGACCGATGCGTTCAGACAATTCTTTAGTCCGCAGCCCCAAAGTATGATCGTTTCCAGCAACCATCGCCAGCGTCTGATATACATGGTGCAGGAATACCTAGGGGCAAGGTCAGACTTGGACACCTTCCCCACCGAAAATCCTCTGGCTTACTGGGTCTTGAGGCTGGATCACTGGCCAGAGCTTGCACAGTATGCAATTGAGCTACTGGCCTGTCCTGCATCCAGCGTTCTTTCAGAACGCACATTCAGTGCTGCTGGAGGATTTGTCACGGATCACAGGGTGCGCCTGTCCACCGACTCGGTTGATCGACTGACTTTCATCAAGATGAACCAGTCTTGGATCACCACCAGCTACCACACACCTGATGCTGATATAACAGACTAATTGATTTTAAAATGTCACATCCCTTCAAGACTGATGCTGATGCTGAGTTCCTGTGCTGTTATGTTGACTAGCTATCCTCCTCCTCCTCCTCAATGATCCGATTAATGATGATAGCTTGGAAGATCATTTTGGTTTATGGGTGCCGCCACCAGTGGCTAAGGCCCAATTTTTCAGCCCCTGTTTAACAGGGGCGTGTAATTACAATTTTTGATGCAATACTTTGCAACAGGCCTCATTGCTGTGCTCCAAGTACAGTATCTGTGAGGGGTTGCAGTGTTGTGCCACCAGTGCCTAAGGCCCAATTTTTCAGCCCATGTTCAACAGGGGCATGCAATTATAATTATTGATCTAATAATTCACAGCAGGGCCCATTGCTGCGCCCACCAAGAGTAACTGTCAGGCCTTACAGTGTTGTGTCAACACCACCACCACCACCACCACCACCACCACCAAAGGCCCAATTTTTCAGCCCCTGTTCAACAGGGGCATGCAATTCTAATTATTGATCTAATAATTCACAGCAGGGCCCATTGCTGCGCCCACCAAGAGTAACTGTCAGGCCTTACAGTGTTGTGTCAACACCACCACCACCACCACCACCACCACCAAAGGCCCAATTTTTCAGCCCCTGTTCAACAGGGGCATGCAATTCTAATTATTAATCTAATAATTCACAGCAGGGCCCATTGCTGCGCCCACCAAGAGTAACTGTCAGGCCTTACAGTGTTGTGGCACCAGCACCACCATCAAAGGCCCAATTTTTACTACCACTGTTCAACAATTATATGTTATTACAATTCCTGATATAATAGTTGACAGCAGGGTGTTCCAGCACCCACCAAGAGTAACTGTGAGTGCTTACAGTGTTGTGCCAACACCAACACCTAAGGGGCCAATTTCTGCAGAGTATATACGGCAGGTCCCTACTTTCAAACATCCAACTTACAAACGACTACTACTTGCAAACGGAAGAAGACAACAGGAAGTGAGAGGAAATCTACCCCTTGGAAGGAAAATTCTCTCCTGTAAGAATTAATATGGGAGAAAGGTGTCTCCTCTCTACTGATGCTTTATCACCAATCCTTGTTTCAATAAAAACACCACATTTCAAAAACAGTTGTCATTGGGACGCAAAGTGAGGTGAAATGTTCTGAACAGGGGCACAGACAGCAAAAAAAATGTTACAGGGGTGATAACCCTTCCCTATGTTTTCCAAAAAGCTTAAAAATAGGTATTTGGCCTGGAGCTACACTTAAACAATGTAGCTGTTCAAAATTACAAACAGATTCTACATAAGAACAAACCTACAGTCCCTGTCTTGTATGCACCGCCTGTATACGGCTGTTCAGAGTATATAGGGCCTTTTTTATTTTGTCTGCGGGGTTCCCCTTAATATCCATACAAGACCCAAAGGGGCTGGTAATGGGCTGGGGTGGGGGGGGGGGGGGGTGATGGGGTAGCTATGCCATTTTTCTCAAAGATTTTCATCAATATTACCGGGACCAGACATGACATTAAAGCCGCAAGCAGTTTTAAATGGCTTTTTTTTCCTTTAGAAATGTCATTTTGTGCAGGGACAGTTCTAAACACGGGAAACACGTGGCACTTCACAGGCATACTTTAGACACCCCCAGGTACAATATTTAAAGGAATATTTGACTTTTTTTTTCACTTTATGCATCATTAACCACTTCCCGCCCAGTCAATAGTGAATTGACGTCCGGGAAGTGGTTGCAATATCGATACTGGACGTCATATGACGTCCTGCAGGATAATGCCTTGCGCGCGCCCGCGGGGGCGCGCAGCGCGGTGATCGGGGACGGCATGTGTCCCTCGGACACAGCGCTTCACCGAATCACGGTAAACAGCCAATTTCATTGGCTGTTTACCATGTGATCGGCTGTGTCAAAGTCACAGCCGATCACCTGTCAAAACAAACTCGGCGGCGCGCTCCGTGCGCGCCGCCACAGGCTTGCAGAGCGGGGATCGGGGAAGGCGAGTGTCCCTTGGACACAGCGCGTCCCCGATCAGAGTAAACAGCCAATGAATTGGCTGTTTACCACGTGACCGGCTGTGTCCAATCACAACCGGTCACAAATGTAAACAAACTCCACAGGAGTTACTACCTGATCCCTGCTCTCTCCTCACACACCGATCTGTGAGGAGAGAGAAGAGATCAGTAAGTTAGCTCAGTGTAGTTTGTCTACATAAGTTTACAGTGCACAACACGCCCCCCCCCATAAAGAGGACCTGTCACACAGCCCAGCACATCAATCAGCCCAGCCAATCAGCCCATCTGTCAATCAGCCCATCTGTCAATCAGCCCATCTGTCAATCAATCAGCCCATCTGTCAATCAATCAGCCCATCTGTCAATCAATCAGCCGATCTGTCAATCAATCACCCCACCTGTCAATCAATCACCCCATCTGTCAATCAATCAACCCATCTGTCAATCAATCAATCAGCCCATCTGTCAATCAATCAGCCCATCTGTCAATCATCTGTCACAGGCCCACCTCCATCGGTACCGCCATTGGCACCGCCACACAGGCTACCAGTACCGCCATCGGTACCAGTACCACCACCAGTACCGCCACCAGGCCCAGCATCTATACTGCCACACAGGCCCGCTACCAGTATCACCACTAGTGCCGCCATCGGTACCACCACCAGTACCACCACCCATACCACCGTCGGTAGTGCCACCACCACCTGTACCACCACCTGTACCGCCATCGGTACCATCACCACCCGTACCGCCATTGGTACCACCACCACCTGTACCGCCATCGGTACCACCACCACCCATACCGCCATCGCTACCACCACCACCCGTACCGCCACCTGTACCGCCATCGGTACCGCTGCCACCACCACCACCCGTACCGCCATCGGTACCACCACCACCTGTACCGCCATTGGTACCACCACCACCCATACCGCCATCGGTACCACCACACAGGCCCACCACTAATACCTCCATCGGTACTACCACACAGACCGCCACCACTACCACCAGCAGTACCATTACACAGGCCCACCAATAAGCACTGCCATAATGTCCCAAAGGGTTTACACACCTGAGGAGGCATATGCCATTCTTGCCATGTCGGATGATGAGAGCAGCGGGGAGCTCCCATTATCCGATTCTGGTTCGGAATACGAGCCAGTGGAGGATAGTGGCTCAGAGTCCGAGTCCCCGGAGGAAACCGTCCCTCCCAAAAGAATGCGATCGGCACCAAGATCAGCACCAAGATCAGCACCAAGATCAGGAGAACTGCCCACCACCAGCAGCGCCATACCCCAGGAAGAGAAGCCCAGTACAAGCAATGGAAATGCACGCCCAACCCGAAGAATCCAGCCCCAATCCTACCTTCCCGATGCCCTGGCAAACCCCTTATGGTTGCCTGCGAACTCAGGATCCGCTATCATCCCCCCTTTCACCGCACAGCCAGGTGTGCAGCCCGACACTACAAATTTTTCTAAATTTGATTATTTTTGTTTATTTTTCCCACAAGATTTGCTGCAGAATATAGTGGATCAAACGAATCTGTATGCATCCCAATTTATTGCTGCCAACCCCGATTCTTCCTACGCCCGCATGTTCCAGTGGCGGCGTCTAACATTGGAGGAATTTAAATTATTTTTGGGCCTTATGTTCAATATGGGGCTTACAAAAAAGAACGAAGTCCATTCATATTGGTCCAAACGCCCCATCCAACACATGCCCATATATTCCGCTGTCATGTCCAGGAAAAGATACGACATGATTATGCGCTTTCACCACTTCAATGACAATTCACAGTGCCCTCCCCGAGATCATCCCAACTACGACAAATTGTACAAGATACGCCCCCTAATCAATGCCTTTTCCCAGCGATTTGAAGAAGTTTTCATCCCAGACCAAAAAATTTGTGTGGACGAGTCCCTCGTACATTTCACCGGCCGACTGCAGTTCAAGCAGTACATACCAAGCAAGAGAGCCAGGTATGGGTTAAAATTAAATAAATTATGTGATCGAGCCACTGGATACGTCTGCAAATTCAGGATCTACGAAGGCAAAGACTCCCAGCTCCAGCCCCGTGATTGCCCCACATATATTGGAACCAGTGGGAAAATTGTCTGGGAGTTGGCATACACCCCTGTTCGGAATAGGTTACCATTTATATGTTGATAATTATTATACCAGCCTGCCCCTTTTTCGCCACCTTTACAGTAAACAAACCCCGGCCTGCGGTACCTTCAAAAAAAAACCGGAAGGGATTCCCACAAAATTTATTGACAAAAAAATTGCGACCTGGAGAATCGGCATCCACGAGGAGGTGTTGGCCATGAAGTGGAGGGACAAGAAAGATGTCCACATCCTCTCTACGATCCACAATGACACCATGGTGGAGATCCCAAAAAGACGCGGCTCCATTGTAAAGCCTGAATGTGTCCACGACTACAATTTGTACATGGGGGGGGGGGGTGGATTTAAACGACCAGATGCTACAGCCCTACTTATCAACCAGAAAGTCCCATTATTGGCACAAAAAAGTTGCGTTTCACCTGTTTCACATGGCCCTTTTTAATTTGTTTGTCTGCTACCAAAAAGCAACTCAAAATCACTGACTCCACTACCTCCAATATATCGAAGATATCATCGATGTCCTCATTTACCAACAAGATCCCGCCCCAGGAAGCATTCGCTCTGATAGTGTGAGTCGGCTTCACGAGCGACACTATCCCTTTAGCATCCCCCCCACAGAATCTGGAAGAAGACGCCAAAAGAAATGCCGTGTATGCAGCAGAGGAGGAGTAAGAAGAGACACCAGCTATTATTGTCCCGATTGTCCCTCCCAACCTGGCCTGTGCATCGGAAATTGCTTCAAAAATTATCATACATCCATTAGTTCCCCTTATTATTAACAGACTGCCATTTCCCTATTTGCCTGCTACCATGTTACTAATTACCTTCCATGTTAATTAACTGACCCTGGCCTGTTTACCGACGATGCCTCTGCCTGCCGATTTAAACCACGTTTCTGACTTCCACGTGTACCGACCTTGGCCTGTTAATCGACCATGTTTTTGCCTGCCACTTGGACTGATCTTTTGGCCATCTACTTTTAGTACACAGGGGTCTCACATATGTGAGGGGCTTCAGAATAGCGTTCTGAGTAGAGAAAACCAGTTTTTCGTTTTCTGTGCTCCAAGAACAGGGTCTGGTTGCCCGGAGGCTTCAAAGCGATTTGGGTGGGAGAAGCCTCTACCCCTGTCCCCCTGGCCCTAAGCTTGATGGTCCTTCCTGCTGCCTGGACCAATAATTTGGCTGTGCTGACCATATTACTGCCTGTAATGACCCATGACATTATGGACCATGTTTCTTCCTGCTGCTTGGACCAATACTTTGGCTGTGTTGACCATATATCTGCCTGCTGCCTCTACTGACTTTGGACAGCATTTCTGCCGGGACACCTCTGCCTGCTACCTGGACCTGTGCTTTGGCTGTGCTCTGGCTGTGCTGACAGTATCTCTGCCTGTGCGAACTATGGACAGTATTCCTGCCTGCTGCCTGGATGATTGCTTTTGCTGTCGCTGACCTCATCCCTGCCTGCTGCCTGGACCGATGCTCTCCTCTGTGGACCACTGCACTTCTAAAACCACAGGTAATCTTTTGTTATTTGGTATGTACCTGCTATGTGTTAGATATATGAAGGGCCTTCAAAAATGTGATCGGTAGTCAGAAAATGATATGTGCAATTAATGCTGCTAGAATGCCTGGAGGTGCTACTTGGATGTTGGGCCTCTGTATGTGGCCAGGCTGTGTAAAAGTCTCAAACATGTGGTATCGCCATACTCAGGAGGAGTAGCAGAATGCATTTTGGGGTGTAATTTTTGCTATGTACATATTATGTGTTAGAAATATCTTATAAATTGACAACTTTGTGTAAAAAAAATGCATTTTAATTTTTTCTCCACATTTTCCAAAACCTTCTGGAAAAAAATGAACCGTTCAAAAGACTCATAATGCCTCATAGATTATACGTTGGGGTGTGTGCCTTCAAAAATGGGGTCATTTTGTGGAAAATTCTATTGTCCTGGTGCTCCAGGGCCTTCAAAATTGTAATAGGTGGTTGAGAAAGGATATGTGCGATTTATGCTTGTAGAACGCCTGAAAGTGCTACTTCAATGTTGGGCCTCTGTATATGGCCAGGCTGTGTAAAAGTCTCACACATGTGGTATCGCTATACTCAGGAGTAGCAGAATGCATTTTGGGGTTTTATTTTTGCTATGTATATGCTATGCGTTAGAAATATCTTATAAATGGACAACTTTGTGTAAAAAAAATGCATTTTCATTTTTTCTCCACATTTTCCAAAACCTTCTGGAAAAAAATGAACCGTTCAAAAGACTCATAATGCTTCATAGATTATACGTTGGGGTGTGTGCTTTCCAAAATGGGGTCATTTTGTGGAAAATTCTATTGTCCTGGTGCTCCAGGGCCTTCAAAATTGTAATAGGTGGTTGAGAAAGGATATGTGCGATTTATGCTTGTAGAACGCCTGAAAGTGCTACTTCAATGTTGGGCCTCTGTATATGGCCAGGCAGTGTAAAAGTCTCACACATGTGGTATCGCTATACTCAGGAGGAGTAGCAGAATGCATTTTGGGGTGTCATTTTTGCTATGTATATGCTATGCGTTAGAAATATCTTATAAATGGACAACTTTGTGTAAAAAAAATGCATTTTCATTTTTTCTCCACATTTTCCAAAACCTTCTGGAAAAAAATGAACCGTTCAAAAGACTCATAATGCTTCATAGATTATACGTTGGGGTGTGTGCTTTCCAAAATGGGGTCATTTTGTGGAAAATTCCATTGTCCTGGTGCTCCAGGGCCTTCAAAAGTGTAATAGGTGGTTGAGAAAGGATATGTGCGATTTATGCTTGTAGAGCACCTGAAAGTGCTACTTCAATGTTGGGCCTCTGTATGTGGCCAGGCTGTGTAAAAGTCTCACACATGTGGTATCGCTACACTCAGGAGGAGTAGCAGAATGTATTTTGGGGTGTAGTTGCAATTATGCATATGCTGTGTGAGAGAAAAAAACTGTTAATATGACCAGTTTGTGTAAAAAAAAAAATTAAAAAAAAAAAAAAATTAATTTTCCCAAGAATTGTGGGAAAAAAATACAACTTCAAAAAACTCACCACGCCTCTTAGTAAATACCTTGGACTGTCTACTTTCCAAAAAGGGGTAATTTTGGGGGTATTTGTACTTTCCTCGCTTGTTAGTGTCTCAAGAAATGAGATATCCCTACAGTACATCAGGCGTGATCAGATGTGATACATTTTCAGTGATTGCCACCATAGTTTGTAGACTCTATAACTTTCACAAAGACCAAATAATATACACTAATTTGGGTTCATTTTACCAAAGATATGTAGCAGTATACATTTTGGCACAAATTTATGAAGAAAAATGACTTATTTGCAAAATTTTACAATAGAAACTAAAAAAAAGTGTTTGTTTTTTAAAAAAATTGCTGTTTTTTTGCTTATATCGCAAAAAATAAAAAACCCAGTGGCGATTAAATACCACCAAAAGAAAGCTCTATTTGTGAGAAGAAAATGATAAAAATTTTGTTTGGATACAGTGTAGCATGACTAAGTAATTGTCATTCAAAGTGTGAGAGTACTGAAAGCTGAAAATTGGAAGGTGCATAAGTGCATGGTATTGAAGTGGTTAAAATGACTGCTCCCGGAAAACGTCCGTTTTTAAAACTTCTTTTTGCATTGATACATGTCCCCTGGTGCAGAACCCGGGTTCCCAAACTCTGTTTAGGACAATAACATGGATAATAGTCGTTATAATTAGCACTTTAGAATCCGAACGTTCGCATCCATTGTATTTAATAGGGTTCTAATGTTCGTGCGAACTTTCGGTCCGTTCGCGGGTTCTGGTGCGAACCGAACCCGGGGGTGTTCGGCTCATCACTAGTGGTGATACACTGAGAGAGGGGAAGTAAAGTTGGAGATTAAAAATGCTGCTGTAAAGTCTCTCAGGACACAGTGATAATAGCCCCTTCTGCCCCCCTCCCCCTCCAGTCCTGGCATATAGTGTACCTGGAGATTTCTGTGTGATCCCTCTGTGTGCACTGCTGGATGCCGAGTCTGTGTCTCTGGAAGGACCTATCGCTCCCTGTCCTGAGCCATTCTTCTTCTGCTGGTGATTTCCCCCTCACTTACTGAAGGAGACAGGCAGCCTGTGAGCCAATGACGCTGTAGGTCTGATTAAAGCCCCACCCTATGGACCCAATCAATTCCAAGCACTGGAAACCTAATGCTAGAGGTGGAGTGTTCGGGGCTATAAGCTTTGCGCCCCGAGCACACTCTAAACTACGCCAATAGAGCTTCTTAGCCCCAATCACGTGTTTACACACAAGTCATGCCTCCAATAGCACCCCGTGTCCGGCGCCCTTAACACACCCACTTTAAGGGCACTTTCATTTTTTTTTTAATAAGTAGCTTTGGGGGGGGCAGCACCCCTGCGCCCCCTATTGACGGGGGGTCTCGTGGGAGACTGGGCATCTGCAGACAAGAAATGTACCTACTGCAATGTCTCTCAATAAAAATTTTGAGGCATGTAGTGGAACACAATTTTCCACCCAGCACCAGAGGTGGAAGAATATGGGACAGAAAAGGTGAGGCTGGAACTTGTACTTAATATTTTAAACAACTTACCAACAGAACAGAGGGATACAGATGAGCATATTTTACATACTGCGTTACTCATTGTCTGTTTTCTTTAGACTTTTGTTTTCACCATTTACCTGCACTTGAATCCTCTAACTAAATTCCCAATTGCTTTGGCCTTTAGGGAAATATCATTAATTAACTGCTAGTATTAAAATACGTGGCACCTTCAGTACAACAAAGTTAGCAAAGTATCTACATTCAAAATAATATTGTCATAAAGGCCTCATGTAAAACTGAAGAAAGTACAAAGTTAATTTCTCCATGGTAACCAGTTCTATGCTTTGACTCTTCTATTGGAAAATAGCATCTGAAATTTCCCTGGTTGGCATAAACAACAAGCCTATTTCTTGCAGAGACTCAATACTAACAAAATTCAAAAGAATGTGAAAATTAATAAACCTGTTGTATAAGACAAAAAAGTACAGAAATCTTCATCTGCCACTCAATGAAAAAGTTAAATCCCAGATGTGAAAATTAAAAAACAAAAAAAACAAAAACGTATATGGAGGAACACATAAAAAAAAAAAAATCTGACCATATTATATAATATTATTACTCCTTCAAAAGAAATATGTTGGGGGCTACTAAGCTGTAATGAGCAGGCCCTTTAATTCCTCTTGTATTGAATTGTATTGTAACTGTACTGTTTGCCCTCATGTTGTTGTAAAGCTTTGTGCAAAGTGTTGGCAGCTGGCGCTATAAACTGTAAATCCTGTATAATAATGATATTAATAATTACTATCATTCCAAAAATGTTAGCTCCCTGGCTGTAATGAAAGTTCACAGGCTTTAAAGCATTTAATCACTGACCCAGACCAAGTATGCATATCAGGAAAATCTGAGAAAAATGAGAAGCCCTGTGAAAGGTATTACACAGATATAATGTTTGGGAGAGGGGTGGACAGGTGTGTAAAAAGAGTTTAATATATAGATTTTTATTCAGTGAGAACTTACACACTGAAGGCAGAACCCAGAAGTTCTCAACACCATGTACTTGCATGTTCACGGTGAGCAGAGTATAGTAATTGGGAGATCACTGGTTTTCTTCTTGCTAGACATGTTGACAGAAGATACCAATTGGACATGCACATTCCTGCACATTATGCAAGCAAAGAGGCTTTCCTCCTGCAGTGTCTCAGGAGCCACTGTCATTGCTCCAAAAAACACATACAGCAGTGCAGCTGTCACAATTACTTCTCTGCCACTCACATTACACAAGACAGCATCTTTTCTAGAATATTGTGAAGGGCTAAGCTGTCATTTTGGCAGCAGTCCTGTTATTTGCTTCTGGAGTAAAGACATTGGCTCCTGACTGAGACACATACAACAGGAATGAGAGTTTAAGACCAGAAGAAAGACAAAAGAGGAAACATACTGGAACATAAATTAAGAACCATTACATCTAACTTTTATGGTTCTAGCAGAAACTACAACTCTCCTGTTTTCTAACCTCCCTTTCACCCCCTTCCTCTTACATATGTTGATTGACAAAATTTTAAATGCTATGTAATGATACTTGCTCAAATTGATTGTACCATATACACACACCGGACACTTTATTAGGTACATATGTTCAATTGCTTGGTAACACACATTGCTAATCAGCCAATCACATAGCAGCAACTCAATGCATTTAGGCATCTAGACATGGTGAAAACAACTTGCTAAAGTTCAAACCGAGCATCAGAATGGGGAAGAAAAGGGAACTTTAGTGACTTTGAATGGGACATGGTTGTTGGTGCCAGACGGGCTGGTCTGAGTATTTCAAAAACTGGTGATCTACTGGGATTTTAACATATAACTGTAGCGGGGTCTTCAGATTTAGTGGGATACACCTGGGGGTAGTGTGACCCAGGTGTGTAATTGTGACAGGGTTTAGACCCCTTTTTGTTATTCGTGGAGGATTGGGTGGTGCAATATTATCCTTGGCCTGTGGGTGGCGGGGTACCTACAGGCTCCAGGCAGAATCACTACCGCAGTGCTACCCTTTTTGTCCCTTTCCGGAGATGGTACGGCTGGGGCGGGGAACCCGCCGTGGCGTCGAAGGGAGGAGATAAAAGGGGGAGACGCCCTCACCACAAGGTCTTTGAGGATCATCTCTTCACGCACCCAGGCACCTTAGGCCTGGGTGCGGGCGGTTCGGGGTTCCGGCCCAGGCCCCTAGGCTTGGCCGGAATGGAGTGGGAGTCCATCCCAGGCACCTTCAGCCTGGGGTGAGGTACTATGTCGTAGGCCTGGGACCTGGTGACTTCGACTGGGTCCCGCGAGGGTGAAGGGATTCCAGGGTGCCCCTTGCGAGGGGACCAGCATCTGAGGTGAGGAGGCCGGGGAGGTCACCCGTCTGAAGATTCCGGAGCAGCGTCAACCCGGTGACGAACGGGCCTCCGGTAACTCCCTTGGAGGGTCATCTTCCCCTGATAGGGGCCCCAGCGCAGCAAAGTTGTTCTAATCAAGACTCCTGCAACCCTTGGTCATAGTACAGGGGGTGTAGGGACTACAATCAGGTTAGTGCCTCGGCCTGCTCATCCCACCGTATCCTGCCATTACCCTGTTGTTGTGGAACTACGAAATAAAACTGAGAGTTGGACTGTGATCGGTGTATGGACTCTGTTAATGGGAGCAAAGGGAGATTCCAGCATAGCAGGGTTAAGTTCCGCAACCCAATACACGTTTGGCCAGAGGAAGATAATGAAATTGGCCTTCACCTCAACCACAACCATGGGGAGGACATGGGCCGTGGCGCACCTCACTCTCGAAACCCAGGTACCCCTAGAGGAGAGCC
Organism: Rana muscosa; assembly: GCA_029206835.1. Taxonomy (NCBI): domain Eukaryota; kingdom Metazoa; phylum Chordata; class Amphibia; order Anura; family Ranidae; genus Rana; species Rana muscosa. The sequence continues at coordinate 278,232,561 of CM055117.1, forward strand.
ATCGGATGACCGATAAACATGTAGAGGGGGTGAGGCCGCTACACGTGGGGGCTCGTGAGTCCGGGATGAAATGTGTATTGACCCTAAGGTTTGGAACGGCTGTGTCTGGACTTTGCTGCCCGGAGGAGGTCCGAGCAGGTCGGCCATGTGATTGGCCAAAGTGCGTCCCTGTGCTCGAAGTCGTGGAAATTTCTCTGAAAAACCGGGAAAGGCCTATGCAGAAAGAGCGGGAAGAGGGAGGAGTCCAGCCGTGTGACGTACTACATGTGGGGACTTTTGCTGCACTGCGCCATGAGGCACCCCGTGACTGCGCAATTCGTGGGCGGAGGCTGGTGAAAGCCCGCGAAAACGTGCAAGTCGTGGGAGGAGTCTGGCCATGTGTGGAGATACACGTGGAGACTCCGGCGCGTGGTCAGTGCGTGATGGAACAGCAGGTGGTCGGGATGGCCTCAAGCTCCCCGTGGATGCCGGTACCTTACCCCACGAAAATGACTGCATTTGCTACGCCCATTACAGACACGGGGATAAGGCTCAGGCCCCGAGGACAGTTGGCTCTGTATTCATGCAGAGACACGGAGGCCCTCGGTGTGATCTGTCCCGGATGCTCGGGACTGGTGGTCCAACTAAAGCCGTTCGGGCGATGTGAAGCGTGCAAAGAGTTTCTTTTTGAGGTCGAATCATCCACAGTAAGGCCCCGGAGCTCAGGAGGGAGTCTAGTCCTCTGACCAACCTTCCACATTCTACCACATCTTTCGCTCTGATGGTGGGGATGCAGCGCGCTTCATTGCGAGCACCAAAGGAGAAGCCATCCGAGACGGTGAAGGTACCTCGGCACCCGGAGGCCATCGTACAATCAGGAGAAGGTGAGCGAAATGTTATGCCTCCTCTAGCCAGATTGCAACGACTTTTCTCCCAGAGAGTCGCCCGTGAATATGGGTGGGAGTACCCCTACTTGCCTCGGGACTTACTTTATGAAGTCGAGGTCCTGCGAAAAAGGTGGTACGACGAGTTTGTCTGGGAAAAGCTCAAAGTGCCTCATGCCCGGCGATACTTGTCATGTTCACCATCTGTGTCTAAGAAGTTCAAAGACTGCCGAGCTGATTGGAAGTTGGGGCGCCATATTCATGCTGATAAGGTGCTTATCTGCAGAAAGGAGGGAGAAGATGTCGAATATTCAGTTGAAGTGTTTGACAATCACTTAAAGCCTCTGTTTTTGCCAGATCCAAGATTCTACTTGTAGGAGAAGAGAACTCCTAGTTGTTTGCTTGTCGAACTCTCTGGAAGGAACATTCCCAGATACTCAGAACAGTGCCCTACTTTTGTTTTGATTTGGGTTTTTCTTTTACTCACTGGAGACTTGGGAACTGTTGTTTTTTTTCTCCCTTTTCTTCATGTACCAAAGGCAAAGACTTTGGGGGTAGAGTCAGTGTAGGGAAAGCGGGAAGAATGAAGATCTCACTAAGTGTCATTACCGCAGCGCTGTCACCAGGTGGCAGTGTTGTGCAACGGTTGTTTGAAATTTCACACATGCATCACTTTACTTATTGGAGTGAGTGGGTCTCTCGGCTGACGGACCCACTCATGCCAAGTTAACACAGAATGTTAGGATGTTGTTTTTGTTTCCCTTCTGCAGGAGATTCGTCGGTCAAGACTACTGAGTATGGGGTGGTTCTTAGGCAGTGACAGGAGGGATTATATATGTGTACATGACAGATGTTTTATACAAAAGTTTTATTGTTTTATAGTTTCCTTTCCCTTGAGCAGGTCTTGGCACACACAATATCCAAAGTTTGAGGGATAGCCTCTGGGGCCCACTTTATGTCACCACTCCTTGGGAGACATGGGTGTGCACCTGACGCTGGGGACCAGCGTCAAATCACAAGGGGGAGTGTGTAGCGGGGTCTTCAGATTTAGTGGGATACACCTGGGGGTAGTGTGACCCAGGTGTGTAATTGTGACAGGGTTTAGACCCCTTTTTGTTATTCGTGGAGGATTGGGTGGTGCAATATTCTCCTTGGCCTGTGGGTGGCAGGGTACCTACAGGCTCCAGGCAGAATCACTACCGCAGTGCTACCCTTTTTGTCCCTTTCCGGAGATGGTACGGCTGGGGCGGGGAACCCGCCGTGGTGTCGAAGGGAGGAGATAAAAGGGGGAGACGCCCTCACCACGAGGTCCTCGAGGATCATCTCTTCACGCACCCAGGCACCTTAGGCCTGGGTGCGGGCGGTTCCGGGGTTCCGGCCCAGGCCCCTAGGCTTGGCCGGAATGGAGTGGGAGTCCATCCCAGGCACCTTCAGCCTGGGGTGAGGTACTATGTCGTAGGCCTGGGACCTGGTGACTTCGACTGGGTCCCGCGAGGGTGAAGGGATTCCAGGGTGCCCCTTGCGAGGGGACCCGCATCTGAGGTGAGGAGGCCGGGGAGGTCACCCGTCTGAAGATTCTAGGGCAGAGTCAACCCGGTGATGGACGGGCCTCCGGTAACTCCCTTGGAGGGTCATCTTCCCCTGATAGGGGCCCCAGCGCAGCGAAGTTGTTCTAATCAAGACTCCTGCAACCCTTGGTCATAGTACAGGGGGTGTAGGGACTACAATCAGGTTAGTGCCTCGGCCTGCTCATCCCACCGTATCCTGCCATTACCCTGTTGTTGTGGAACTACGAAATAAAACTGAGAGTTGGACTGTGATCGGTGTATGGACTCTGTTAATGGGAGCAAAGGGAGATTCCAGCATAGCAGGGTTAAGTTCCGCAACCCAATACACGTTTGGCCAGAGGAAGATAATGAAATTGGCCTTCACCTCAACCACAGCCATGGGGAGGACATGGGCCGTGGCGCACCTCACTCTCGAAACCCAGGTACCCCTAGACGAGAGCCATCGGATGACCGATAAACATGTAGAGGGGGTGAGGCCGCTACATAACCATCTCTGGAGTTTACAGAGAATGGTCCGAAAAAAAGAAAATCTCCAGTGAGCGGCAGTTGTGTGAACGAAAATGCCTTGTTGATGCCTTGTTGATGTCAGAGGTCAGAGGATAATGGGCAGACTGGTTCGAGATGATAAAAAGGCAACAGTAATGCCGCGTACACACGGTTGGAATTTCCGAGGAAAAAAGTCAGACGGAATTTTTTCATCGGATATTCCGTTCGCCTGTATGGAACTCCGACGTAGAAAAAAACACTTATGCTCAGAATAAAGGCAGCGCATGCTTGGAAGCATTGAACTTCATTTATCTTGGCTCGTCGTAGTGTTGTACGTCACCGCGTTCTTCACTGTCGAAATTTGGTGTGACAGTGTGTATGCAAGACAGCTTGAACAGAATTCCGTCTGAAAAATCCGTCTGAGTTTATCCCGATGGAAATTCAGACCGTGTGTACGTGGCATAACTTAAATATCCACTCATTCCACCAAGGTATGCAAAATACCATCTCTGAGATAGAAGATTGGAAAAACTTTGCCTGGTCTGATGAATCTCAATTTCAGCTGCGACATTCAGATGGTAGGGTCAAAATTTGGCATAAACAACATGAAAGCATGGTCCCATCCTACCTTGTATCAATCTCTCAGGCTGGTGGTGTAATGGTGTGGGGAATAATTTCTTGCCACACTTTAAGCATCATTTAAATGCTACGGCCTGAATGAGTATTGTTGCTGGCCATGTCCATTCCTTTATGATTACAGTGTATCCATCTTCTGATGCCTACTTCCAGCAGGATAATGCACCATGTCACAAAGCTGAAATCATCTCAAACTGGTTTCTTGGACATGACCATGAGTTTACTGTACTCCAATGGCCTCCACAGTCACAAGAGCTCAATCCAATAAAGCAGCTTTGGGATATGGTGGAATGGGACAACTGCGTGACGCTCAGTGATGTAAGTAACTGAGTTAGAATAAACAGAGTTACGTAACGCAGTTACTTTAGAGGGTAACGAGTAATCTAACTGATTACTCTTCCCCTCATGGTAACGCAGTTACCATTACTTGAGTGGCGTTACCCCAATTACATCTACCGCCACTAGATGGCAGTAGTGTATTTCCTCCTGTCCTCTATGACCGGGTCTCTATCATGTCACGGCACTGACAGCAGTCACGCTGCTCCCCGCGGCCCCTCCTCTCTTCTCGTCCATCCCCATTTGCTTGTGACATCATCTGTGACATCATCTGGGATGGACGAGAAGAGAGGAGGGGCCGCCGGGGAGTAGCGTGACGAGAGAGAACTTATTACACACGCTTCCTGCGCTACTCTGCATGGCTGGTAAACAATGTGCTATGTGCCCTGCCCTGATGTGCTATGTGCCCCGTCCTGATGTGCTATGTGCCACATGTCCTGATGTGCCCTTGTGCTATGTGCCCTGTGCCCCATGTCCTCATGTGCTATGTGCCCTGATGTGCTATGTGCCCCATGCCCTGATGTGCTATGTGCTATCATGTGCCCTGATGTGCTATGTGCCCTGATGTGCTATGTGCCCTAAAGTGCTAAGCGCCCTGATGTGCTGTGCGCCCTGATGTGCTATGTGCCCCATGCCCTGATGTGCCCTGATGTGCCATGTGCCCCGTGCCCTGATGTGCCCCATGCCCTGATGTGCCCTGATGTGCCCCGTGCCTTGATGTGCCCCGTGCCCTGATGTGCCCCGTGCCCTGATGTGCTATGTGCCCCATGTCCTGATGTGCCCTCATGTGCTATGTGCCCTGTGCCCCATGCCCTGATGTGCCCTGATGTGCTATGTGCCCCATACCCTGATGTGCTATGTGCCCTGATGTGCTATGTGCCCCATGCCCTGATGTGCCCTAAAAAAAGTCAGTTACTTTGCTGAGTAACTAATTACTTTTTCAATGTAGTAACTGAGTTACTAACGCAATTACTTTTTGGGAGAAGTAATTTGTAACTGTAACTAATTACTTTTTTAAAGTAAGATGATCAACACTGGTGACGCTACCATGTAAATTTGGACCAAAATCTCAAAAAAATTAATTAAACTCCCCAGTGCTGGAGATGTCATGAGGACGGGAGGCACTGCTTGACAGGTTCTGGTGATTTTCCAAACTCGCACTCTAATGCTGTGTACACACGATTGGTTTTACCGATGAAAACAGTCCGATAGACCTTTCTCATCGGACAAACCGATCGTGTATGGGCCCCATCGGTCTTTTTTCCATCGGTGAGCAAAAATAGAACATGTTTTAAATTTATCCGATGGGAAAAAACGATAGCAAATTCCGATCGTCTGTGTGGAACTCCATCGGACAAAAAACCCACGCATGCTCATAATCAAGTCGACACATGCTCAGAAGCATTGAATTTTTTCGGCTTGTCGGAATGTTTTGCGTCACTGCATTTGGGACGGTCGGATTTTTGACTGATGATGTGTAGGCAAGACTGATGGAAGTCAGCTTCATCGGATTTCCGATGAATTAGAATCCATAGGAAATCCGATTGTGTGTACACGGCATTATGGTTTAAAGTTATCCATATTACTAACAAACTGATCACATTTTCTCTCCAAATATACCGTATTTATCGGCGTATAACACGCACTTTTTTCCCCTTAAAATCAGGGGAAAATCGTGGGTTCGTGTTATACGCCGATACTCACCTATGCCCGGCGATCTCCGCTGACTGTGAGCGGAGCGGAGCGATCGCCGCCGAGATACACATAGCCGAGTGTATTCGGCTATACTCGGCTTTTCTTGGCTCCGCTCACAGTCACGCCCAGTCCCGCCATTGGACCTGTGATATGTCCATCATAGGGCGGGACTCGGCGTGACTGTGAGCGAAGCCGAGAAAAGCCGAGTATAGCCGAATACACTCGGCTATGTGTATCTCGGCTCCGCCCAGTCCCTGCGTTCTCAGCGGCGTTCGCCCCGCTCCGCCCTGTATCAGCAGCGATCTCGGCGGCGCCAAATTTAAATTCAAGGCTGCACTGGACACTGGCAAGGCTGCACTGGACACTGGCAATGCTGCACTGGACACTGGGCAATGCTGCAATGGACACTGGCAAGGCTGCACTGGACACTGGCAATGCTGCACTGGACACTGGGCAATGCTGCAATGGACACTGGCAAGGCTGCACTGGACACTGGGCAAGGCTGCACTGGATACTGGGCAAGGCTGCAATGGACACTGGCAAGGCTGCACTGTGACAAGGCTGCAAATGACACTGGTAAGGCTGCATTTAAATGTAAATTTTTTTTTTCTTAAACTTCCCTCCTAAAAGTTTTTTTCCCTAAAATTCCCTGCTAAATTGGGGTGCGTGTTATACGCCGGCGCGTGTTATACGCCGATAAATACGGTACTTCTTTGCATTACTTTTTCATCTTACAATAAGTCAATGTGTATATATGATTAGGTGTATCTACACCAATATATACTCCTGCGCTAGGGAATGGGTGAATATTATCAAAATAAGTGCAATATTGGGCTGCTGCTCTTATAAAGTAACTCTGCCTTTATATTGTGAGAATCAGTGTAAAAGGCGCTAGCCAACATCAAAAATTAATTAGGTGCAAAACTCACATACCGAAATCTCAGTTGCTAAACCATTGTTCAACAAATTCTAATCATTGTGTAACATGATCTAACATATAAAGTCAAATGAACAGTTTAGATTTTTTTTTTTAATTTATATAAAGTCCACATTAAGTTCATAAACTTTCTCAATCTTCTTAGTGAAAATTCAGAATTCAATTGTGCAAATAAAGTGGCAAGTGCTGAAATAAATCTCCTGTGTGCCAACTCACTCACCAGCTGCCAAGGACTCCCATGACAGGAGTCTTTCAGGCTTGTAGTGAAGTATAGATGGCTGGGCTTTGTTGACCTTCTAGTGTTTTTTCTCCTCAGGGTACGCACATATGGGTAATAATAAATGGCAGAAGAAAGGCATATAGCGTAATTCCGTTTGTTTATTAAAAAAAAAAAAGCATATAATATCCACTCATATGTTAAAACACACTGTAAAGCATTAAAACTGGAAACGGAAAGTGCACATCGACTTGCGTATCACTGGCTGGAAATGATGTCACACCTGCGATCTACTGACGCGTTTCATCCCTGTTATGTACAGAACGTACCTGATCGTAGAGCCTGACTTGTGGGAGGAGACCTCTCTTACAGCCCTGGCTCAAGAGTCACTGGAGTGAGGACAGTGAACTTGAGAGCGCAGTGAGGTAGGAGTGCCTGGGGTAGATTTAGTAGTTGGCACCGTGGCAAGGTAATGATCCTCCAGGAATGGCTGGAACTGGAACTGTAGGCAGCAATGGAGGAGGTTGCAGGTCAGTGACCCGGGAGCTGGCAGGTACAGGAACACCAGGAAGCTGGAGCAGGGTGAGACAAGCCGGGCAAGGTGCACACAGAGCAGCAGAAAATAGCAGGGTCAGACAAGCCGGGTCACAGCAGGTAATCAGTCATAGAAGATTCAGCAGGCTTAAACATGGTCAGAGGTACAGGCAAGGTCTGGCAGCAGGTAGGCAGATAGGAGATTGAGCATTGTCAAGACGAGCCAAGGTCAGGATTGGAGATATCAGGTGGTCAAGCAGAGCCGGGTCGGTACAGGTAAACAGATAACAGGTATGCAAATACTGATACAGAGCTGCAGATCAGACAGCAATGCATCATTGCAGTTGCTGACCTTTTAAAGGCATGATGGCGCCAAATAGCGCTAACGTGCACGCGCGCGTGCGCACTAAACGTGTGCCGGCGCACAGGCACGGATGGATGCTGTTGCCTATTCTGCACAGGAGCACGTGTGCGCATGCACGCATGCAAGAGCCGTCTTCCCATTCCAGCAGGTCCCTAAGAATCCCTCTCACAGGACGTTATCAAAGCCAGGCCTTTTCAGCTGGTCCTTGGCAGCTGGTGAGTGAGTGGGCACACAAGAGGGGAGCACAGATCACACTGACTATTTGTTTCAGCACTTAGCACTTTATTTGCACAATGGAATTCTGAATTTGCACTAAGAAGATTAAGAAAGCTTATGAACTTAATGTGGACTTTACATACATTTTTCTAATTTTCTTCTTCTTTATTGTTCATTTGACTTTATATGTTAGATCGTGTTACACAAAGATTACACGTTTTTGCACAATGGTTTAGCAATTGAGATGTAGGTAGATGAGTTTTGCACTGAATTCCTTTTTGTTGCTGGGTAGCGCCTTTTACACTTTTTCATCTAACTCCCTTTTCTAGAAAGGTTAACAAAACCTTTCTGCTTTTATGCCAAATACGGGAAATGCATGTCTTCTGCCCTAACTGAAGAGCTTCTCGTCTCCAACAGTTTGTGAGAATTAATAAAGTTATGACAATGGAGGACCTTACACTCTCACTGAAGAAATGGACAATTCAGAGAAACATGGTTCTGTTGGATTGAACACATAACCTTCCCTGAATACCAACTCCACCTACCACCTACTATGTCAACTTCACTATGCAGTCCTCCCATAAAGACATGTGTATACTGTATGTTTGGCTACACTGGTATACCTGGCCCCCACCGACCACAATCACTCCCCCTTAAATCAGACCTCCCCCTCCTACTTTTTTTCTCACACCCCCTTCCATTGAACTCTACCGTGTTTTTGCCTGCATCCTCCTATTTACCCCCCAACCCCCTACCCAGACTTTGTATCTTGCTCCCCACCTTTTTATTTTCCCATTTGCTTTACCTCTGGAAAACATAAAAATACTAACCACACACAACCAATACTAATTTTCTGTTACTCTTGTTATTGATAATCACTTAAAATGTTGCACAGATTATAACTTTTTGCATCCTCTGCAATTTACTCCATGATAAACTATAAGTTGGGTCTGCAAGCTCTTGACCTCAGTTTACCCCTATTCTGTATAAATCATATAAATATATATATTTTTTTTTTAAAAGCAAGTACTTTGTAGAAAGTGATGTATTAAGCTGTGACCCACGAGACCAGCCAATGAGGTAGGTAATAGCTGCTGTAATATTATGGAAATATTTTGCCCACTGTTGCAGAGCAGATAGAAAAGTGTAATATTCTTGACCTTTTTTTTTGTTGTGCAAATGCTCATAGATGAGAAGCATGGGTGGCGAACACAGCAGGGACTTTAAAGCTTTACTCCCCTGCTTGATGAAAATTTGACCACAGTTAGTCACTCAGGATTTGGGAATATATTCTGCTTGACTGCACATACAAAGGGAATGATTTACAGCTTGTCCTCCACTTATACTGAAATCCCTGTGGTCTGTATAAGAACAGTTATAAATCAGTTCTAAGCCAAGAAGGTTACTTTTGTGTGTGTAGCTTTAGATCATTCCTTCACTGCCATTGTTTTACACATCATCCTAAACATCAGTAGTTAGATATACTATTTTGTATACATGTTTGCTATTGTTTTAACATAGGACTCAAAAGCCTGAAAGAGTTTTTTAGGACTCATTAAAATGGTATATCACATTGGTTTATTTTATTTAGCTATTTTTTATTAATGTCATCTTAGTTGTTCGCAGAGCCCATTCACACAGGGGCGGCACGACTTTGGGGGCGGCTCGGCAAGGCGATCTGAAGACGACTTCAGAGGCGACTTGCAAAAAGACTTCTGTATAGAAGTCAATGTAAGTCGCCCCGAGTCGCCCCCAAAGTAGTACAAGAACCTTTTTGTAAGTCGGAGCGACTTGCGTCGCTCCTATTAGAACGGTTCTATTGAACAGAGCGGGACTTAGGCGGCTGATGAGTCGCCCCTGTGTAAATGGGCTCTTAATCTGTATGAACAAAGGTTACATAGTACCACTTCTTATTTTTTGTTTGTACTCTCAGTATCTTTTTTTTAATTCTGTATGTATGGGTGTTGCAAAGTGACATTTCTATTGTTCTGTATGTGCTGGATGTGCATATGTGAACACAGCACAATAATGCATGTACAGACATGAGCATATGTTCTGTATTAGATTCATAGGGTTATATTTATAACATATTCACAAGCATTCCTCAAAGGCTGCACAAATTTTCCCATGATTTGGTTGGAAAGCCCATAAAATAGTTTTGATCTGGGTGGGACTGCTCAGAATGAGGTCATGGTATGCGTGGGCCATAGGTGGGGAAGAGAGTGACCCAAGGATTGGGACAAAGATGTTGGCAAGTATGTGTTTATACTGTTTGGGTATGTCATATTTTAAAGTTGCCAGTAAAAATGTGCTCTGTCGGTAAAGTTTCCATGTTTTGTGAACCCAAAAAATTAAGCAGGATGGGCAACTCTGGCGCTAAGAGTCTGTGTGGGAAGACTTAATTGCTATATGATGCTATACTGTTCTATATTGTGCAAAATTAGTGTGGATAGCAGTGTGGTGGGTTACATAATCTTATTCATCCGCTCACAGCTGGTAACGATACTGGTGGAGCCAGCGGCTCTTTCATGTTTATGGGATGTTTTCTGTGTGCCGGGCTGGGCACTATCTAATGTTTTTTGCTTTTATTTTCTGGATATATATATTTGAAATCTCTTGGGGGGAGGTTAAAATATCAGCATGAAAGCTATTGGAGACCCATATTATTAGGGTCAAAGGCCCTGATGAGTAGGCTGTGTTGCTGGGTAGAGGAGCACAGAAAATATTGCTGTATAGATTGCTATCACTGATGTGCTGTAGATAGAGGAAAGAAGGGAAGAACACATGATGTGGAATGTATTAAAACCATTGTTCGTAAATTGATTGGAGCACTTGGACACCGTTTCTGTATATATATTTTTTGCCACAAATATAAATGTACCGTTGAACAGAGCACAGAAAATGTAGTTATTCATCTATTAAGCCACTGTTTTAACGCAGAAGATTAGCACATGATAATTTATTATATATTTTCTTTATATACAATGTATTTTGTTTATTAACTTGTTTAAGAGCACTTTATTTACTGTACGTGCTTGTATTATTTATTGCAAGTACTTTATTTTGATTGCACAAGACTGTATATATTGCACCAGCACTGTTTTTCTACATGCACATTTGTAAACTTAATGTAACAAAATATTTTCTTACTTGTGATGGACCTACAAAAAAAGCTAAGTTGTCCCCTCGGACTGCAAATATACAGTATAACAAAAGGTTTAGGTGATAATCAAACTTGTAATCACCTAACCATGGTAATCAGTATGTTTTAGGCAGTTTTTTGACTGGTGACATTAGGGAATTACAATAGAAGAAACCGTTTTATCTATTTTGTACACAGTAGGGTATTAAACAACTGTTGAAACAAATAAATATTGTAATCTGGTCAGCAGATTTATGCCATCTAATTGTTATATTCTGGTTATATACTACTCACTAAAATTGAACAAAACCAGCCAAGAAGTTACATTGTAAGTGGTTTTGAGGGTTTTGATTCTTTAACATCTAGGTTGTGGGAGTTAAAATGGTTGTAAACCCTGATTTAAAAAAAAAAAAACACCTGCAAGACAAAGCCATAATGAGCTAGTATGGCCTTACCTTAGATTGAAGCCCCCGAAGCCGTCCTCGTCTCCCCCTCCAGCCGCAGCCATCTCTCCACAGATACCCGGAAGGTTAGCCGGATTTGTGAATGGGATATTCTCACTGTGAATGCACTGTTGTCTACGGCGCGCATGCGCTGTAGACAGCGGTGTATACCTTTTGGCAAATATTTCCTAAACCGTGTAGGTTTAGGAGATATTTCTTGCACCTACAGGTAAGCCTTAATCTAGGCTTGCATGTAGGTGCAAGTTGCATAAGTGGGTTTACAACCACTTTAATATACTTCTTCCTTCGATGTTTAGTAGCTGAAATTCCATTCTATATCAGAAATACTAAATACATTACTCAAATTATTAGATAGCATGGAATATCATAAAAAAAAGTTCCCCTGCCAATGTGTTATGATTATATAAAAAAATATAGGGCACAAAAAGGGAGTTGAGGCACTTAAATAAGTATTAAACCCAAAACCAATAGATATACGTACATATTGGCTTACGCTGCTAATAGATGATTTAATTTTTCCTTCAACCAGCGGGTTGACCAAAAAAAAAAACGGAACTGTTTCCCTCATCTACACATACGAGGTAGATAAGGGAATCATTCCTGCTGAGCTATTGTATTCTGACAGCGGAGAGACTTCCCTACCTTTAGAATACTCTGATTCAGGCTGCCGGCTATAGCCTGTGGCACTGATCAACTGGCTTTTATCTGACAGGCTTGTTGCACAGAAGTCGATATTGAGTTGGTATTGAAATTAAGCCGGATTAGCAGAGACCGGCTGAATTTTCATCTATGTATTGCCAGTTTTACCAATTATTAGATGTGTTGGCTACATCAGTTTTCTTTTCTTATAATTATTCCCTCTGTTTTCATCTGATGATCTGGCCACTAACACCACCCAATTTGCGGGTCCCCCATACAAGGCAGAGTCACTGGCAAAGTGATAATGAAAATATACCAAAATAAGAAAGATCTCAAGCATACTTGTGTGTTATCAGACCAAAACTAATTATCACACATGAACTTATTTCTTCAAAAAGGAGAAGAGAAATCATACCAGAAGGGACTGGAGAGGAGATAGACTAAAGCCTCGTACACACGGCCGAGAATCCCGTCGTAAAAAAAAACGTTGGTTTTCTCAACAAGATTCTTGTCAAGCTTGACGGGATTCTTGTCAAGCTTTCCTTGCATACACACTGTCAATTAAAAATCTCGTCGTTGTAAAGCGCGGTGACGTACAACACGTATGACGGCAGTATAAAGGGGAAGTTTGATTCCAAGGGCGCCACCCCTTGGGCTGCTTTTGCTGATCTCGTGTTACGGCGTGTTAGTAAAAGTTTGGGGAGAGACGATTCACGCTTTTCAGTCTTCGTGCTTTCAGTTCATTACAGCGTGGCGAATGTGCTATCTCCATTACTTGACTCTGAGCATGCGCGATTTTTTAAGACTCAGAAAAGCATACACACGACCAGTTTTCTCGCCAGGAAACAGGCCGACTAGAATCCTGACGAGAAGAACAAGAATCCTGACGAGAAAATAGAGAGCAGGTTCTCTATTTTTCTCGTTGAGATTCCCGACAGTTTTCTCGACAAGAGACCATACACACGAACGGTTTTCTCGGCCGTGTGTACGAGGCTTAAATCTGAAAAATTCATAAGCCCACAAGGGCCAACTAATGAAACTGCAAAAAAAAAATTTTTTTTTTTCAAAACGATAAATAACAATAAAAGACTATATATTGCAGCGATGTCCCCCTCCTCTTCCTTGTTTGGTGACGTACTGTAAACCTATACGTTTTATCTCCCTGCCCTCATGTATTCAGATTTTTGTTGTGCGCTATTGCATGCATGCGGGAACTGGTTTCATTTCATTATTTATATTTAAAATGTTTCTTTTCCGTTATAGCACCCAGCTCTTGATGAAGCTATTGATGCAAACATAAGCATGAGGCGTCTCTCTATCAAGGTACCCCCCACGTCAGGCACTTAATGATTTTGAATCATCTTGACTATCTTCATAAGTGTTGTAATACAGGTATTTGCTCCCACTTCCAGGCATAGGTCGCCTCGGCGATCGAGGTGACCTATGCCACTTCCGCCACCTATCCTGTCCTCCCCCGCTGTCTTCTGAGAGACACACAGGTCCCAGAAGACAGCAGGGACCAGTGAGGACGTGCAGCGCGACTCGTGCATGCGCAGTAGGGAACCAGGAAGTGAAGCCGCAAGGCTTCACTTCCTGATTCCCTTACCGAGGATGGCGGCAGCAGCGGCCGAGAGCTGAGCGACAGATCAGCTTCGGCTGCCGACATCGCGGGAACCCTGGACAGGTAAGTGTCCTAATATTAAAAGTCAACAGCTGCAGTATTTGTAGTTTCTGGCTTTTAATATATTTTTTTTAATGTCCTGTTTTATTTCATTTTTATTTAATCAAAGTATTGTTCTGTAGTTAATAGTGGATTTTGTTTAGGGCATTTATAACATTTTCATGTTTCTCCCCTTGGGGTTGCTCTATGGTGAATGGGATGTATAAAAGAGTAATGAGGTACACTACCCATAAGCCCCTGAGAAAGTTCTATAATGAAATGCTTAACCACTTAAGCCCCAGACCATTTTGGCTAGTTAATGACCAGGCCCCTTTTTGAGATTCGGCACTGCGTTGCTTTAACTGACAATTGCGCGGTCGTGCAACGTGGCTCCCAACGTCCTTTTTTTCCCACAAATAGAGCTTTCTTTTGGTGGTATTTGATCACCTCTGCGGTTTTTATTTTTTGCACTATAAACAAAAATAGAGCGACAATTTTGAAAAAAATGCAATATTTTTTACTTTTTGCTATAATAAATATCCCCCAAAAATATATAAAAAAACATTTTTTTTCCTCAGTTTAGGCCGATACGTATTCTTCTACATATTTTTGGTAAAAAAAAATCGCAATAGGCGTTTATTGATTGGTTTGCGCAAAAGTTATAGCGTTTACAAAATAGGGGATAGTTTTATGGCATCTTTATCATTTTTTTTTTTTTACTAGTAATGGCGGCGATCAGTGATTTTTTTTCATGACTGCGACATTATGGCGGACACATCGGACACTTTTGACACATTTTTGGGACCATTGTAATTTTCACAGCGATCAGTGCTATAAAAATGCACTGGTTACTGTGAAAATGACACTGGCAGTGAAGGGGTTAACCACTAGGTGGCGCTAAAGGGGTTAAGTGTGTCCTGATGAGTGTTTCTAACTGAGGGGGCTCTGTGTGACATGACACCGATCTCTGCTCCGAGTACACAGAGCCGAGATCCGTGTCATTGTCACCAGGCAGAGCAGGGAGATGCTTGTTTACACAAGCATCTCCCTGCTCTATGCCTCCGTGAGACGATCGCGGGGATCCCCGCGGCGTTCGAGTCCGCGGGACCCACGGTCCGACTCATGGGGAAGGTAGCTGGGTTGCGAGCGCGCCACCGGCGGCACGCGACCCCCACGTCAGGCAGTTAAAGGGGACACATAGGTACGTTGATGTGCCTGTACGTGCCATTCTGCCAACGTATATCTACTGGAGGCGGTCGGCAAGTGGTTAAGGAGGATCTCGTGACTTCAATAAATTCCAGGAAATGTATCTGTCAGTGTGTGCCAGATTCCAGCCTACTATTTTGAGAGACTGCAAACAGGATAATATAGATCGATAGTGCTTTAAGAATGCAAGTTTTTCTGTGCTTTATATGCAATAAAACTTTGTATAAGGTACCAGTATTTTCACTATTGCGAGATTATATATTTTTTTGTTCATTTGGAGTATATGAATGAACAGCCATATAGGAAGTCTAATTATTTTTAAAGTTGTACTCTCTACTAGGGATGATCCGAACACCCCCCTGTTCGGTTCGCACCAGAACATGCGAACAGGCAAAAAATTTGTTCGAACACGCGAACACCGTTAAAGTCTATGGGACAGGAACATGAAAAATCAAAAGTGCTAATTGTAAAGGCTAATATGCAAGTTATTGTCATAAAAAGGGTTTGGGGACCCGGGTCCTGCCCCAGGGGACATGTATCAATGCAAAAAAAAAGTTTTAAAAACTGACTTTTTTTCGGGAGCATATTAACATTTAAAATTACCACTTTTGATTTCTCCCATAGACTTTTAACGGTGTTCTGCGGCTTTTCGAATTTGCCGCGAACACCTCAAATTGTTCACTGTTCGCCGAACGGGCGAACAGCCAATGTTAGAGTCTAACTCATGTTCGACTTGAACATAAAGCTCATCCCTACTCTCTACATACCAATAGGTACACAGAATAAATGTGACAAAGCTAATGAATAATTTCAGACAGACATACGCCTATTTTTTGAAAGATAACGATTCCATACACCAAAAAGATAGTACATTATTGATAAATGGAATGATTGGAGCTGAAAAGTGCTTGATAAATGTTGAACAGAGTGTGATTAAACTTTTATGCATGTCTACATCTTAATTGAATTCATAAGTTTACAAAGGTCAAGTCTTTGGTTCTCACCAGGAAAAGCTGGCACCCCTCACAGTCTTGCCTTTAAATTATAAAGTCTGATCCTCATCTAATCAGATTATGGCAGTTTTTCTGTGAATCTTATGCCCCATACACACGATCGTTTTTCATGCCGTTAAAAATGCCATTTTTAAAAGTGGCCATTAAAATTGATCGTGTGTATGCTCCAGAGCATTTCTAACGACGTGAAAAACAGCCATTAAAAATTTCGAACATGCTCTCTTTTTTCACGTCGTTTTTCATGTCGTTTTTTTTAACGACGTGAAAAACGATAGTGTGTATGCTTTAACGACGTGAAAAAAACGCGCATGCTCAGAATCAAGTATGAGACGGGAGCGCTCGTTCTGGTAAAACTAGCGTTCGTAATGGAGCTAGCACATTCGTCACGCAGTAACGGACTGAAAAGCACGAGGCTGAAAAGCACGAATCGTTGCTCAACAAACTTTACTAACATGAAGGGTGGCGCCATTCGAGCGGAACTTCCCCTTTATAGTGCCGTCGTACGTGGTATACGTCACTGCGCTTTGCTTGATTGTTTTTTTAAATTATCGTGTGTATGCAAGACAGGCTTGAGAGGAAACATGAAAAAAAACGACGTGAAAAACGGCAAGAAAAAAAATGGTAAGAAAAACGATCGTGTGTATGGGGCATTAGGAATCAGAATTATAGATGATGTATAGGTTTTCAATATTTTTAACTTTGCATATTTTTTGTACATGAAGCCAAATCTGTTATTAGTTTGTGCTTAATTATCTTCATAGTCCTGTTTCAAAATTAGGGGTGTTAATAGGTTCCCAAAACACCTGGGGCATAATTAGGCATCCTTTTGAGAGAAAATATTTGTTGTGAATGGTGCCGGTGGCCTCATTGCACTTAGCAGCCAGCATGACTTAAAGGGGCAAGTTTAAACTTTTTTATATGTGAGCCTAATTTCTGTGTACACTACACACATATTCCACAGTTCTTGAACCCACAAAATGTGCATTAGTTTTTGCATCACAAGCCAGAGTCTTACAGAAACTCATATCTCTTAAGACAAAGCATTCTTTAAAAAAAAAAACTCCTCAATGACATATGCACACAGAATATGAAGATAGATTGTACACTTTGTCTGAGCCTACCTTCTTAGTCCTTTCATGACCAAAGTAAAACAAACCTGAACAACTGAAATCAGTTTTGCAACTTCGCCATGTGTTAGTAAAACTGTACGTATCTTTGTAACTGCTTAGCTTTTACAGGTGCATTATACCTTGTTTTGTTGTGGACAAGGCGATACAATGATTAAATAAATAAAATATGATGTCCAATGGTGGTCAGTGGGAAAGTGCCGCCTTACAATGTTGGTCAGCGGTATAGTTCCTCCTTATGATGATAGCAGTGTAGTGCCCCATTATCTTGGTGATCAATGTAATGACTTTTTGTGTTAGATGTCAGTAATGTAGAGTCCCCTTACATTGGTGGTCAGTGATGAAGTCCCTTTTTATGTAGGTCTTCACTGTAGGACCCTTGACTTTGGTGGTCAGTGGTGTAATATGCACTTACATTAATGGTCAGTGTAGTGTCCTGTACATTGGTGGTCAGATTTATGGTGCCTGTTGATGTTGATGCTGGTGTATTGGTGATCAATGATTAAGTAGTGTAGTGTCTTCTAACATTAGTGCTTTGTGTATTGCCCTATTACATTGTTGGTCATTAGTGAAGTGTCTCGTTACTTTAGTGCTCAATGCAGTGCCCTGAGTGCCCTCTTACACTGTTTGTCATTGGTATAGCCCCAGGAGCCTCAGCTCCTTCCCGGAGAAAGATCCAGGCTGTTGTTACAGGCATTCTGCGATCCTCTGTAACGGGGGGTCATGCAGATCTGGTAAGGAGACATCTTTATCATTTGGTGGTGGAACTTGCACGCTGAAGATGGTGGATGGACTTTGTGAATAAGCTCATAGTTGCAAGCACTGGTGGACTTTCTAATTTATGACATTTCTTATTTAGCGCGATTCTATTTTCTACTTATTGGTATAGCCCGCCCAGATGAGGTTGGCCAATGATGGTCAATTGGTGGTCATTGATGAAGTGCTTCTGTACATTGTTGGTCAGTAATATAATAATTATTGTACATTGGAGGTCCATGTAGTTTGCACTTATATTTCTGGTTAATGCTGTTGTAGCCCCTGTGTCATCAGCGGAGTGGTAATCCATATGTTAGTGATCATCTGTGTAATGCTCCTTTACACTAATGGTCAGTGGTGCAGTGTCCTCTTAAGTTGATGGTTCGTTTTGAAGTACCTCATTATGTTGGTTGTCAGTGAGAGCTATATATATCATTGGTGTACTATTAACAGTTACTTAAAGTGTTACTAAACCCAGGACACTGCATTCGCTATAGCCGGTCTCCCACAGTACACAGAACATGGAAATGCAATTATTTTAGTAAACATAAACTGCTAAATACCTTTTAACATCTGCAGTTAGAGAAGTCTTGCGACTTCTATCAGTGTTCAGCCAAGCACTGGTTAAAGCTTGTAGGAGGAGTTTTCTGACACTTCTATGTGACTGCAAGACCCCTGACCCTCTATCTGGACAGTGCTGATTGATCCTGTGCTGATCGCATGCATCCTCCCAAGAAAAAAAAAAAAAACCTCTCTAGCAATACACACCAAACTGAGCATGTGCAGCCTGACTCCATAGACTGTGTTATCAGGACATTATTAGGGGACAGTGAAAAGAGGGGAGGATCAGAGAAGCCAGGATCAAACAGACTTTTTACGCAATGCAGAGGATTAACCCCTTAGGTTCCACACTGAGTATAACTACATGCTTTACTGTATATACAAATTGATTTTACTGTTGTGGGTTTAGTAACACTTTAACTCCAAAAAGGTTCCCATGCCACAATATTTTCTTTACTAAGTGACATTGGCTGCAGAAATATGTAGTATGTAAGTATGTATGTGTGCGGGAAAGCGGGGTCTAGCAATACCCACAGCCAAAGTCACATGTGCAGAGTATGTGCATGATATTATTAGTAGCAGTAGTAGAAGCACTTTTGGTATTAGTACTTTATAGCTGTAGCATCTTTTAAAGTTAACATTTTCCAAAACTGTATTTCAGAGGCAAATGTTTTGTTTTTAAGAACAGATCCTTTTTATTTCAAAATGCCTGCAGTAAATAACAGGATATTTGTGACTAAATTAAATTACATCCACATTGTTCTTTGTTTGTCTGCCTTCACCATCAACAACATTTGTCGAAGACTTTACATGTACTCCATCTCTACATTGTCTCTAGAAACTAAGCTCTTTTTATTGCAGGCACACACACAGCATTAATCAACACTCGCTGAGTATATTGATGTCTGTTTTTGATAGCCATATTGTCTCTGCTTGCAATCTTAAATCACCCACTCTGTCGACATTTTCTTTCCAAAGCTATAAAGAAAGAACATTACCAATTCCTTGTTCATTTTATACTATCCACATGTATTACAGGAATACAGAATTGCTCTGCATCATTGAATATATGCATTTATTAAGAATGTAAATTATGGTTACATTTTACATTTTATGAAGTACTTCAGTTCTGAGTTAAGTCCAGGGCTCAAAACATTATATACCTTGTTGAAAAGATTTTTATTTTTCTGATCTAATACAATATGTGATATTAGTGGTGATAGCTATTATCAGTTTCAAAAGCATAAGCTACATGGATGACCTAAAATGAAAACATAGGATGGGATAATGATACAAGTGAATGAGTAATATCAGCTAAATATAGTACTACCATATGGAATCGTTTTTCATTACTTAATAATCAATCACATCTTTTCTGTGATTGATATGGGTGGTGGTTCTTGTGGTATGGTTGAGCAACTAAAGTTTAGGTCATCAAAACACATCTTTTAGCAGTGATGATTGGAGGTTGCTGTGAGATTATTTAAATATGCATGTGGTGTTTCCTGTTATAGTTTTTAGTTATTAGTGGTTTTACACCCTCATATTAATATTGTATTCGTCTAAGCATTTGCAGACAGTTTAATAGCCTTTCGGGAAGAAAGGCATCCATTTCCTATGAATTTACGATTTTATGATGAAAACCTCCCCTCTGAAAATCCAAAGATTAGCTGATATAGGGTCAAAATTAGCAAAGATGAAGTGACAGACAGAGGGAAAAAGAAAGACAACTCTGTAATTCAGTTCTCTGAAACAACATTCAGCAATCTGATCTACAAAATCCTTCTTCACCTAACCTGTGTCATTGCTTGGGCTAGATGCAGGGGGTGGCAAACTTGGCAATTGAGCGGGGACCCTACCATCTGCCAGGTCCCCGCCCATTACAGAGTAGCAGTGCTGCAAAGTTTTGAAGGCTTTATGTTTAAGCAGGGCTAAAGGCAGAGTGGAGAAGGGGACAGAAGTGATGAGCTTGAGCTTTCCTGAGGAAAAACAAAAAACAAAAAGGCTGATAGCCATTAGCTGCACATCTGCCTGGCCTGCATGCTGACAAAGAAAAACTTACTGATTCACATCAAGTACCTCATTGTAAATTATGAGATGTGAAGGGTGAATGTTTAAAGTAGGGTTGGGTATGTATAGGAAACACAGTGAAATGTGTTTGGTGTATTATTATGGTGAAGGCTACTCCATGCTGAGCAAACTTGGGTGAACAGTGGGGTGTGCTGATTGTATCGGGGTTGCATGGTGGGGTACACTGAGTGCATTTGGAGTGCATGGCCCACTATCCTGAGTATACAGTATATATGCAGTGCATGCTGTAGGATGTTGAGTGTATGCTGCAAAGTTCTGAGTGTATTACAGGTGCATGGTGTGTTGTGTGTGTTTGGGGAACAGAGTGCGTTCAGTGTATTATGTTTGTTCAGTGTATTATGGTGAAAGATGTGAAGTGCTGAGTGTATTTGGGATGTACAGTATACGGTAATGTGCCAAGATGTGCTGTGTACTGTATTTGAGTTTCAGAGTGGGGGAGGCTAAATTTAACAGGGTACACGTTAGGGGCCATTAACAGTCTAATGAGGAGTGTTGCTCTGTGCTGCATGCATTACTGTTCACATGCTGTGATGTAACAAGGTCCATGTTGGAGTGTGCGGTTTAGGCTGAATGGTAGGGTATGCTGAGTGTATTATGGAGGTGTGCATTGAGGAGTTTATATACATCTTAATATACTAGTGGAGTCCATATCAAGATGGCAACTGTGGGCTGGGTAATGTATACATGCACAAATAATATGTAGTTTCCACACCAATGTGTCAATTAAAAGACAGTAATGTGTGCAGGTCCAATAATGTGCCAACTAAGAGTAGGTTTACACTTCATATAAATGGGCAGCTGTACCTGCAAGAAATGCAGGGAAAGAAGTCCCTGATTCTTTTAAAAAAAAAGCAGTTGCATGGAACCACGTGGTGCTGCGGCACCATGTGGTTTCAAGCGTACATATTCGCCAGCACACCATGGATCGTCAATTTTCGTCCAAAAGTTTTAATGAAAGTGATCACATCACAAAAGAGAATGCAACGTTTCAGAGCCACGCAGGGCCCCTTCATCAGGCATGTGATAAGGTGCAACAGTGTCAAAGAATATAAATACAATAGCCACCAATCAAAACATGTGAAAGATGAAAAAAAAAGTCACACCCCCTCCCTGTGACATCAATATGACGTCAGAATCCCGCCAGAAAGTGTTAAAAACTAATAGGGATTAAAGTAACTTAAAGTAGTCAAAGGCACTAAAACCTAAAAATCGCAGAATGCAGCCCGCATAACCGGCACTGGTGTGGCACTCTTCTCCTGCTCTGCTCGCTCTTCCCCGACTTTGCTCCTACACACTCACACTTTCTTCTCACTCTGTGGTTGCCTAATGCGGAGCCAGCTGTATGCCACTGGTCTCCGTGACAATGGCGTCCCCGCAGCTAGGCGTCCCCCGTCTTCCTGTTGTTGTGGGCAAGTGCGCATGTGCGGCATATGTGGCACACCGTGATTGGCGTCCGGGACTGCTGACTAGTAATGGGACCGCTGGGTCCTAGTGACGTTGTGCCCCGATCGAACACATCTGGCTAGTGTACCCGATCTAGTGCTCGCACACCAAAGCTGGATATGCGGGCTGCATTCCTGCGATTTTTAGGTTTTTGTGCCCTTGCCTACTTTAAGTTACTTTAATCCCTATTCGTTTTTAACACTTTCTGGCGGGATTCTGACGTCATATTGACATCACAGGGAGTACTATGTGTTTCCTTTAATTTTACATGATCCATCCTTTATGAGCGAGTTTTTGGAGACCATTTACTGATTGAGGAGTACAAAGAAGGACTTCACGTGAAGACATCACCTTATCATTACCCTTGAGAAGGGACAGCTTGATTGACCTTCTGTTCACTCAGAGGTCCATTCATTCAGGTGAGCGGTTCGTGCTTCAGGGGGAAGAGACGTTTATGTTGGGATGTATAGTGATTGACTACAGCACCCCAGTTTCTGTCTAAGAAGTTCATATTTCCATTGTTTTTTCAACATCCTCTGGCCTCAACTTGCTACATATTGTTTTTGGACTGTTTTGTGACACCACTTTTAGTTTAATTTTAGCGCTGCACTGCTTTCTACATGTGGTCTTTGGGGGGGGGGTCAAGGATTAACCAGATTGTAGAAGAATTGGGGGTCCCATCTAGGGTATGGCACTCCCACCTGGTTGGTTGTTGGTGGTTCTCCCAAGAACTAGGTCCCCTGGCGGAAAGGAGTACGGCTGAGGACATGGTCGGTAATAATCAAAATGTGATTTAACCACTTAACAACCACCTGCCGACAAATAACGTCGACAAGGTGGTTGCTTAACTCTGGGAGGACGTTATATAACGTCCTCCCAGAATCGCGCTCCCGCGCGCCCCCTGGGGCGCGCACACGGGAAACTCCGTGACCGCCGGGTCCAGAGGACCCGGCGGATCACGAATCGCGGTAAATCGCCGCTGATAGCGGCTGTTTACCACGTGATCGCTCCGTCAAATGACGGAGCAATCACTTGTAAACAGACCGGCGTCATTTGATGACGCCGGTTCCTCCCTCCCCTCTCTGTACCGATCGGTACAGTGTGAGAGGGGAGGGGGAGGGAGCGGATGGCAGCAGCAGCACTGTGGGCTGGATCTGTGACAATTGCAGTCACAGATCCAGCCATCCATCCATCCCTGCTCAGCCATCCCTGTGCTATACCCTGCCAATACTCTGCAATACACCCTGCCAATACTCTGCAAAATACCCTGGTGCAATACTCTGCAATACCCTGGTGCAATACTCTGCAATACCCTGGTGCAATACTCTGCAATACCCTGGTGCAATACTCTGCAATACCCTGCGAAATACTCTGCAATACCCTGCGAAATACTCTGCAATACCCTGGTGCAATACTCTGCAATACCCTGGTGCAATACTCTGCAATACCCTGGTGCAATACTCTGCAATACCCTGGTGCAATACTCTGCAATACCCTGCACAATACTCTGCAATACCCTGCAAAATACTCTGCAATACCCTGCAAAATACTCTGCAATACCCTGCAAAATACTCTGCAATACCCTGCGCAATACTCTGCAAAATACTCTGCAATACCCTGCACAATACTCTGCAATACCCTGCACAATACTCTGCAATACCCTCCACAATACTCTGCAATACCCTGCACAATACTCTGCAATACCCTGCACAATACTCTGCAATACCCTGCACAATACTCTGCAATACCCTGCACAATACTCTGCAATACCCTGCACAATACTCTGCAATACCCTGCACAATACTCTGCAATACCCTCCACAATACTCTGCAATACCCTCCACAATACTCTGCAATACCCTCCACAATACTCTGCAATACCCTCCACAATACCCTGTGCAATACCCTCCACAATACCCTGTGCAATACCCGTGCAATACCCTGCCATACACCGCAATACTCCGCAATGCCCTGCAATACTCCGCAATGCCCGGCAATACTCCGCAATGCCCAGCAATACTCCGCAATGCCCGGCAATACTCTGCAATAACCACTTCCCGCCCTCCGGCCGTCATATGACGTCCTTGACTTTGTGCGGGGATATCTGAATGATGGGAGCAGCTACAGGCATCATTCAGATATTAGCTTTTTCAGCCGGCGATTCCCTACACCATAAGAACAATCATAGCGGCTGTTCCACCGCTTGATCATTCTTACGGGAGGCGAGAGGGGATGTCCCCCCCCCCCGCCGCCCTCCGGTGCTTCTACCGACTCACCGCTACGATCAAAGCCAGGATTGTTGTTTTTTTTTGTTTGTTTTTTCAGGCTTCCCAGCCTAGAGGTGAGATGTGGGGTCTTATTGACACCCCCCCCCCCATATCTCACTGTAAAGAGGACCTGTCATGCCATATTCCTATTACAAGGGATGTTTACGTTCCTTGTAATAGGTATAAAAGTGATCAAAAAAATGTTTAGGGCGGAAAAACATGTCAAACTAAAATAAATAAAGTAAAATGAAGAATACATTTTTTTTTTTTTTTTTAAAGCGCCCCTGTCCCCGTGAGCTCGCATACAGAAGCGAACGCATACGTAAGTCCCGCCCACATATGAAAACGGTTTTCAAACCACACATGTGAGTTATCTCTGCGAACGTTAGAGCGAGAGCAATCATTTTGGCCCTAGACCTCCTCTGTAACTCAAAACATGTAACCAGTAAAAATATTTAAAGCGTCGCCTATGGGGATTTTTTAAGTAGCGAAGTTTGGCGCCATTCCACGAGTGTGTGCAATTTTTAAGGGCGACATGTTAGGTATCTATTTACTCGGCGTAACTTCATCTTTCACATTATGCAAAAACATTGGGCTAACTTTACTGTTTTTTTTTTTTTTTAAGCACAAAACATTTTTTTTCCGTAAAAAACGCGTTAAAAAAATTGCTGCGCAAATATCGTGCGAGATAAAAAGTTGCAACAACCACCATTATATTCTCTAAGGTCTTTGCTAAAAAAACATATATAATGTTTTGGGGTTCTATGTAATTTTCTAGCAAATAAATGATGATTTTTACATGTAGGAGAGAAATGTCAGAATTGGCCTTGGTGCTCCAGAACGCCTGAAGGTGCTCCCTGCATGTTGGGCCTCTGTATGTGGCCACACTGTGTAAAAGTCTCACACATGTGGTATCGCCATACTCGGGAGTAATAGCAGAATGTGTTTTGGGGTGTAATTTGTGGAATGCATATGCTGTGTGTGAGAAATAACCTGCTAATATGACAATTTTGTGAAAAAAAAAAAAGAGAAAAAAAAAATCTTGATTTTGCAAAGAATTGTGGGAAAAAATGACAACTTCAAAAAACTCACAATGCCTCTTTCTGAATACCTTGGAATGTCTTCTTTCCAAAAAGGGGTCATTTGGGGGGTATTTGTACTTTTCTGGCATGTTAGGGTCTCAAGAATTGAGATAGGCCGTCAGTACTTCAGGTGTGATCAATTTTCAGATATTGGCACCATAGCTTGTGGACTCTATAACTTTCACAAAGACCAAATAATATGCACCAATTTGTACTTATTTTTACCAAAGATATGTAGCAGTATAAATTTTGGCCAAAATTTATGAAGAAAAAATAGTAATTTGCAAAATTTTATAACCGAAACGAAAAAAAAATCATTTTTTTACAAAATTTTCAGTCTTTTTTCTCTTATAGCGCAAAAAATAAAAAACCCAACAGTGATTAAATACCACCAAAAGAAAGCTCTATTTGTGTGAAAAAAAGGACAAAAATTTCATATGGGTACAGTGTTGTATGACTGAGTAATTGTCATTCAAAATGTGAGAGCACCGAAAGCTGAAAATTGGTCTGGTTATTAAGGGGGTTTAAGTGCCCAGTGGTCAAGTGGTTAAGGACACCCAAAGTGTGTTAAAATTGTTTTGTTTTGTATTATTTTGTTAAATAAAAGGGCTGCTGTGGCGGTTTTAAACCCATGTCACGCAGTGTTGTGTATTATTATAAGTTCAAGAACTGTAAGTTGCCGAATCCTACAGTCAATATTTGCCACCACAAAACACCCCTCCAGTACAAACCTTCAAAAATATCATGAGTGATTTTTCTGTATTAGAACTGGGGCCACAGAATCATGGTATATAGGGTCAAATTATGGCAGCAAATGCACTTTACGCAGGCTTCACCAAACATGCCAAAAATGTGATATCTATCCAGCCATTATGCTTTAGGAAACATCAAACCTATTACCTATATTCATTATTGTTACAGTAATTTGTATAAGAACCAGTATAGATATTCCTGCAGATTACAGCCCCAAACCATTTCCACTCGTCCCAAAACCAGAATTCTGTTGAAGTTAATATATTAAAGTAAAACATTATAACCATGCAGCCATCATGACTGCTGACTATATGACTGGGCTGCTATCACCTGGTTGTTGCCGTTCTCCCCAAACCCCAGGTCACAATCTCCCTCCTTTGCAGTGCTGTATTAGTCACCCCTTATGTTCTCCATGCCACACACATTTCTAAAAACACCACTATTCCAAATTGTCTATTTAAGGAATGAGAAAGCTTTGTTAGCTTTTGTTAACAGCTGATGCTCCAGTTGCGGGGAGGCTAATTGATTTGGCAAGTGTTATGACAGCATATAACAACAATGTACTATGCATTGGAAATGTTACTCAAAACTATTGTATTGTTAATCAGATTGTGAAATAGTTTTTTTTAAATTTGTGTAATAAAGTAATTATTGTGCATAACAGATTTCCCTCTTTACTCGTTTAAAAAAACAAAACAACTCTAATAATCAAATCCAGGCAAAAAGTTATATAAGTACATAATTAAAATACTTGTTTCTGAAGTAATTTACCTTCATATCAGTAATTTTGTCCAGCCAGCCTTTGTCATCTGCCTGCTCATTATACAAATATCCAAACAGTGGGATGATGTTAACTTCTTGTTAAAACAACTGGCACATGGTGCAAAAACTTCAGCGCTTAAATAGTAAAATGTGATAACACCTGCCTGGCAGCACAATATGCCTGGGGTGTGCGAACCACAAAACTGTCACTGGCTAAACAGAATTACAACTCTTTAGGTAATTATAACAGTTCACGTAAATGTCTTTCTTTTACCAGGAGTTACACTTCAACTTAGTTCCATACTTCCATCAGAATTTTTAGTTTGCAGAGAATATGGCCAACAAAGACATGCACATGGGCCAGAAGAGAGGCCAAATATGTCAAATCTTTCAGCTTGAGGGGAAATAAATGGCTATACTGCTAGAGGTGGTACAAGAAACATGGAATAAAGAAAAAAGCAAATTGAAAGATGACTCAATAACTGGAGCAGAAGATAAAATACAACATTAAAAAAAAACATAAAAATAAAATCTACAATGGCAACTACTTGATGTTGAAGTGAATCTAAAAAAGACAAAACCCTATCTAAGCTTTTTTGGTACAAAATAGCAAGCACATCCCTTCATTCCTTCTGCTCAGCACTTGGGGAGCTCCAGTCCTTGGGCACACTGGTATTCAAATACCAACCAGATCCTGAAAATGCTACAATATCACTGTTGGTTCTAAGCTTACTACTGTGTGTTTTTTTTAACCATTTTAGTATGTGTAGCTAAGACCAACATTTCAGGAGCAGGGGATTGCATCTTATTCTTTACCCATTTGAAATGCTAAGCAATTCTGTAACCAGTCCTAGATATCTTCATAGCAAACATAGCCTTTGGTCTAGGGCGGTGTTTTTCAACCTTTTTTCAGTCACGGCATTCTAAATATTGTTAGTGTCCATGGCACCCCACTCACAGGGCTCGTTTACACATGAGGTTGGAGGAGGCGGGGGGAGGGCAGTAAAACCACACAGTTAAGCAAAACTTTTAACCCCCCCCAACCACTCCAGCTTTTGGTTGGGGTTGTACAAATACCATGGGAGCAATGCTTTGGGGCCACAGCCAGAATTACACCCCTTGTGTTAAGTAGAATAGTAACTAAACACACACACACCAAACATAAAGTTTTGAAATTTGAAAACTGCTATATGTCTGGGATGATTGCATGTCCTTTCTGTACATTTTTGGGGGTTAAGATAATGATTGCAGTTAATCAATTAATTTTGCCCACCTGTTTTTTGGTTTGATGATGCTTTATATATAGTGTGTGTAGACTGCATTCCTTTGTGGTATTGATAAAGCACGAACACTCGTGTTCTACCTATTTTTGTCCATTCCCTGCCTATCAGCACCGGTTGTTTTAATGGATTTGTAAAGGAATAAAGCAGTTTTTTGCATGGCATGAGTGTGCAGCCATCCAATCATTTATCTACTATGTGTCTGCAGCAGTGGCAGGGCGTGCACCTCATCCGGAGTGTCATAGTCGTGAGATATCACCTGTGAGCAGCGGCTTTTCACTACAAACAAACTGATCCGGCACCAGTTCCCCATCTATGCACACACAGTATTCTTTGCCACATCATCAGGAGGATCAGCTGCAAGAAAGTGAAAAAGACAGCCAGCTCCCAACCAGGATGTTGGTGCAGGGGTTGGCATTAGCAAAGCAGCAGGTGAAAAAAGGATAATGCTCGACTTGCTGGAGTTGTAAATATGTTTATTCAGGAAAAAGTACAAGCACAAGTAATGTAACTGAATTTTTTTTGGGGGGGGGGGGGACAAGGTCCATTTTAACAAGCAAATATGGCATGGTTCTATTTACGTAATAACAAATGTCATTATAAAATACACCTAAGGATGTGATTTTTAAAACATTAACACATGTATATTACTAGAATTATGCTGATCACTTTTACAAAAAATTTAAAATACTGTGGTTGTAACATGATCTGATTCTGTACCAACTGTATTGCTTGAAGCAACGACATAAAATGCTGGAACATAACTAGCCATTTTAAAGTTTCTTTCTTGATAGCTTCTTGAATTCATTTTTTTGGGTCAAGCTGTTACTGCTGCCAACAAGTTCAGGCCTCACTTCCTCTGACCGGGGCACAAATGGCATTTTCAGTAATCACTAATTATAAACTCATTTATGCCCTTTGCTGCTTTCATCAAAGGGCAGCTCAGTGTAGTCACAGTCAACCTCAGCCATCCAACAATCTCACAGATGTGCACTGTGATTACCCAGGCAGCGCTATGATTTATATTCAGACAAATTAATAACACGCTCATAATCGAGCCGCTAAAATAATCTTCTACAATCACCTGAGGTCACCTGTTTACAGAGCATTACAGCTCTGCAGTGTTGTGATAAGCTTTGTAAATAAAGTAATAAAATATGCAATTGCAGCTCATTGCAGATGTGTACATCAGGGTACTCCAAACAAGTGTAAAAATGATATGTATAACTATGTAGAGCAAAATTTCCAAAATATTCAATATATCTATTTATACTGCATGGCACAACATCTAATTGGATGCTGGTGAAGCGTAGCCTTAATGTATTTCATTGACAGCAGAACTGTCAATCTGCAGAATGTTTATACTCAGCAAAGAAAGAACGACAGGCTGGCCATCTTCTGCCATATATGGGGAATTACAGAACCTGTACTAACAAATTTATTTAGGTAATACTGCATCATGAAACATGATTATCTACTAAACGGGTCAGGTAAAAAGTCATGTGGTTGTAACTTATCCTTGGGGCTTTATTTAATTGTGTGAAACTTGCATGAAAATAAAGCCTGCATTGACTGTCTAGCCTGGATTCCCTAACAGCAGACCTTCACTCAAAATGAAAGCATTCTAATTATCCCCCTCCCTGTTACACATTTGCAACTTTTTTTTTTTTCGGGCAAGTAAAAACTTTTGTCTGCAATTATTCACTCCAAATCTTTTATTCCTTGCCCAATCAGCTGTCCATACATTATAACATTTTCTTATTCAATTTTCTTTAGATTTACCTTCAACTACGCAGTGCAAGGGCCTGCTTGATTGCATACAAATTGAAAATGTTTTAGGGTTGACCTCATATTAGATGGTTTTGGTAAATCTAAAGGAAAACTGGTAAAAAAAAATGTATAATGTATGACTGTATATGCTACTCATCTGCCTGTATACACTACTAAATAACTGTGATCCGTCTGAAAAAGCCAATGTTATGCCCTTAAACTATGGTTGTATATATAAATAAGCCTCCCGTGCTATCCCTATAGCTGAATCGAAGAAAAATGTGCTCAAATCCTAAATACAATTGGAGTAGAGATAGGCCAAATGACCCCCTGCTCAGTTAGCAACAGAACTTTCGAACATCGCAAACATTCAGAAACCAAATAGCTGTCTATGGGACCCGAACAGGAAAAATCTAAAGTGCC
The DNA here is from genome assembly GCA_029206835.1 of Rana muscosa. NCBI lineage: Eukaryota > Metazoa > Chordata > Amphibia > Anura > Ranidae > Rana > Rana muscosa. The sequence continues at coordinate 278,262,851 of CM055117.1, forward strand.
CATTTTGAAGGCTTATATGCAAGTAATTGGGCATACAATGGTTATGGGGGTCCGGGTACTGCCCTGGGAGACATGTATCAATGAAAAAAAAAGTTTGTAAAAAACACAATTTTTAAATGAGCAGTGATTTACTGATGTTTAAAGTGAAACCATAAAATATTAGAAATAACAATAAAAATTAAAAATGCCTTTAAATATAGTGATAAGTGGAAGGGGGCGCATATCACTCCAACACAAAAAGTTAGCACACTGCACTTTAAGGGGAGCAGCTTTAACCACTTAAGGACCGCCTCCAGTAGATATACGTTGGCAGAATGGCACGTACAGGCACATCAACGTACCTGTATGTCCCCTTTAACTGCCCGACATGGGGGTTGCGATCGCGACCCCGCTACCTTCCCTGTGAGTCGGACCGCGGGTCCCGTGGACTCGATCGCCGCGGGGATCCCAGCGATCGTCTCACGGAGGCATAGAGCAGGGAGATGTAAACAAGCATCTCCCTGCTCTGTCTAGTGACAATGACACGGATCTCGGCTCCGTGTACTCGGAGCGGAGATCGGTGTCATGTCACACAGAGCCCAACCCCCCCTCAGTTAGAAACACTCATCAGGACACACTTAACCCCTTTAGAGCCACCTAGTGGTTAACCCCTTCACTGCCAGTGTCATTTTCACAGTAACCAGTGCATTTTTATAGCACTGATCGCTGTGAAAATGACAATGGTCCCAAAAATGTGTCAAAAGTGTCCGATGTGTCCGCCATAATGTCGCAGTCACGAAAAAAAAACACTGATCGTCGCCATTACTAGGAAAAAAATAAATAAATAAATAAATGCCATAAAACTATCCCCTATTTTGTAAACGCTATAACTTTTGCGCAAACCAATCAATAAACGGCGATAGCGAATTTTTTTACCAAAAATATGTAGAAGAATACGTATCGGCCTAAATTGAGGAAAAAGAAAGTATTTTTTTTATATATTTTTTGGGATATTTATTATAGCAAAAAGTAAAAAATATTGAATTTTTTTCAAAATTGTCGCTCTATTTTTGTTTATAGCCAAAAAATAAAAACCGCAGAGGTGATAAAATACCACCAAAAGAAAGCTCTATTTGTGGGAAAAAAAGACGTCAATTTTGTTTGGGAGCCATGTTGCACGTCCGCGCAATTGTCAGTTAAAGCCGCGCAGTGCCGAATCGCAAAAAGGGGCCTGGTCATTAACTAGCCAAAATGGTCCGGAGCTTAAGTGGTTAATATCAGTAATTTTGCAAAAAAAAAATCTGTAGCGCAAGGTTCACACTAACACTTTACCTTTAAATATAGTGCCTGGGGGGTCCCCTTAGTCTGCCTCTAATTTGGCACATCTGTATCGCGTATAGCACCTGCTGCAGCAATAATGACATTTATAAAGCCAACAAAAATGATATTTTCCATTCAAGCTTTCTTTATTTTATAAATGGCTTGGGGAGCCAGTCTGTATGATGAGGTCACAATTTAGTGCACTCGGAACAAGATTAGAGATTTTTTTAATAATTTCTGGTGTCTCTTTCACAGACTTTAGATAGAAGTAACTAGTGCAGAAAAACTTGGCTTGGGGTGTTGGTGGTTCCTTCACACCGTAACCCTATAAAGGTACTCTTGATGAAAGCAAGAATTGGCCTTGCTGTTAAAAATTTAAAACAGGTGCGCAAATATTGGGCTTTAGGTGTCAGTGATACCTTCACACCATAACCCTATAGAGGTACTCTTGATAAATTTTTAACAACAAGGCCAATTCTTGCATTTATCAAGAGTACCTCTATAGGGTTATGGTGTGAAGGCACCATCGACACCCAAAGACAAATTTTTCCACACCTGTTTACCACATTTTTAACAGCAAAGCCAATTCTTGCATTTAAGTGATATGCACCTGTCAAACAGGTGCAAATAATTTTGTCTTTGGGTCTTGGTGGTGCCTTCACACCATAACCCTATAGAGGTACTCTTGATGAAAGCAAGAATTGGCCTTGCTGTCAAAAATTGAAATAATATGCACCTGTCAAAGAGGTGCAGAAAAATTGGTGTTTGGGTATCAGTGGTGCCTTCACACCATAACCCTATAGAGGTACTCTTGATGAAAGCAAGAATTGGCCTTGCTGTCAACAATTGAAATGATATGCACCTGTCAAACAAGTGCAGAATAATTGGTCCTTGGGTGTTAATTGTGCTCATGTAACCTACACCAACCTTTTCCTTCCAGCTGAAATCAACACGCTGCCAATGGGATGACTACCAGAGTAGGGAAAGGCAATACATAAACTCCTATTTAAGGTGTCGTCAAGATTTTTCATCTTCTGCTCCCTCTGTGGGGATAGGATGAGATTCAAAACTGTCTTAATCTACTTCAATGCCTCTAAAACTGCCAGAATCCTCCTCCTCCCCCCTCTCCTCTTGTGTGTTCTGTGGCGTGGCAAGAATTGTGTCTGCATAAAGTGGGCCCTGTGAGGAAAGGAAGTCCTCCTCTTTCTCCCGCTGCTCTGCCCCGAGTGCCCTGTCCATAATGCCATGCAGAGTCTGCTCCAGCAGGAACACAATAGGGATTGTTTCACTGATGCATGCATTGTCACGGCTCACAATCCTTGTGGCCTCCTCAAATGGTGACAGTACAGTGCATGCATCCTTTATCAGCAGCCATTGGTGTAGGATAAAAAAGCTGAGCCGGCCTGAGCCTGTTGTTGTGCCATACTATTTGATGGCCCTCTACTGCATGTGCAGCCGCTGCAGCATTACTAAAGTTGAGTTCCACCTGGTGGGCATGTCACAAATCAGGCAGTTTACGGGTAGGTGGAATTCCCGCTGGATTTCAGCCAACCGAACACTGGCTGTGTATGACTGCCTGAAATGGCTACAGACTCTAGTGGCCTGCTTTAGAAGATCTTGTAACCCTAGGAACCTATTTAAGAAATGCCGCACTACCAAATTGAGGACATGTGGCAGGCATGGCACATGTGTCAACTTTCCCTGTCTAAGGGCGGACAAGAGGTTTGTGCCATTATCACACACCACCATTTCTGGCTCCAGCTGGCGTGGTGTGAATCCACCTCTCGGCCTGCCCATGCAGAGCTGCAAGAATCTCTGCTGCAGTGTGGCTCCTGTCCCCTAGACAGACCAGCTAAAGCACTACATGGCATCTTTTAGCCAGACTCATTGAATAGCCCATGGAACGCTTAGTGAGTACTTGTGGTTCATAGGACAATTCAGCAGAGCAGGGCATGGAGATGGAGGAGGAGGAGAGGGTAGAGCTGACAAATCTTGCATCATCGCTACTAGCTGTATGGAGACAAGGCGGCACAACAAGCTGCAGCACTGAGCCCTGTTCTGCTTCCTTCCGAGTTGTAAGCAGAGTTACTCAGTGTGCTGTGAACAAAAATGATCGTCCCTGATCAAGCTTGCTGGACCACAAGTCAGCAGTAACATGGACCTTACCGCTGATTGCCTTGCCCAACGATGCCAAAACATTGCCTTCCACGTGATGGTAGAGAGCTGGAATGGCCTTACTGAAAAGAAATAGCAACTGGGAACTTGCCATTGTGGTACAGCACATTCTGCAAATTCACGAAAAGGGGCAGAATCCACCAGACAGAAAGGCAGGAGTTGTAAACCAGCATCTTTAACAAGCTTAAATTTAGACGCTTGACATGTGGGTGGACATGTGGGTGGCAGTGACTGTATTGATAAAATTATACCCTGCCTGAGGATGGACCACGTCCACCTTTGCCTGTGGACATATATGCTGCTGGTAATGTCAGCATCTCCTTGTTGACCTCCCAGACATGATGGAGGGTGCCTATTAACAAAATGTAATAAAGATGTGGAAATGTGTATGTGGATGCACTTTAATCAATGGAAAGTGGTGTTTGGTGCACTTTAACTTGAGTACTCACTACACAGACACACTCCACTGACACTACAATATACTGTAGTAAAACTTCACTGAAGCACGTTTACCACAATATAGTGTGGTAAATGTGCACTAACGCACTAAAATATACTGCACTGAAATATACTGCGTTAAACGTGCACCTACGTACTGAAATATACAACTATAAATGTGCAGTAACGCGCTGAAATATACTTAGTTAAACGTGCACAAACCCACTGACCCACTGAAATATATTGCGTTAAACTTGCAGTAACGCACTGAAATATGCAGCATTAAACGTGCAGTAACGCACTGAAATATACTTTGTTAAACGTGCACTAAGACACTGAACTTTACTGCGTTAAACGTGGAGTAACACACTGAAATATAATTTGTTAAACGTGCACTAATGCACTGAAATATACAGCGCTAAACATGCAGAAATGCACTGAAATATACAGCGTTAAACATGCAGTAACGCACTGAAATTTACTTAGTTAAGCGTGCACTAATGCACTGAAATATACTGCGTTAAACGCGCAGTAACGCATTGAAATATGCAGCGTTAATTGTGCACTAATGCACTGAACTTTACTGCTTTAAACGTGCAGTAACACACTGAAATATAGTACAATAAATGTTCAGTAATGCACTAATATATTCTGCGTTGAACGTGCAGTAACACACTAAAAAATACTGCGTTAAATGTGCAGTAACGCACTGAAATATATTGCTTTAATTGTGCAGTAAAGCACTGAAATATAATGCAGGAAACCAGCCCTGACAAAATAAACTGACACTAAAGTAAAAATGAATGGTCAAACTACACTCACGCTGCTGTGCCCGCCGCGTCACGTGATGCCGATGCGCGTGCCTGGCGGCCGCGATGTCCACCAGGTACACGCAAACGGCTGTTACAGAGGCAGGACATGGATCTCTGTGTGTAAACACAGAGATCCACGTCCTGTCAGGGAGAGAGGAGACCGATGCTGTGTCCCTTGTATATAGGGACACAGATCAGTCACCTCCCCCAGTCAGTCCCCTCCCCCACACAGTAAGAATCACTAATAGGGAACATATTTAACCCCTTGATTGCCCCTTAGTGTTAACCCCTTCCCTGCCAGTCACATTTATACAGTAATCAGTGCATATTTACAAGCCGACCTCAATGCACTGTCTAATTGGGCGACGATGTGGCAGATGAGGTTTAATGTTGATAAATGTAAAGTTATGCACTTGGGGGCTAAGAATATAAATGCATCATACATACTAGGGGGAGTACAACTGGGAGGATCCGTAGTGGAGAAGGATCTGGGGGTTTTGGTAGATCATAAGCTCAATAATGACATGCAATGCCAAGCTGCGGTTTCCAAAGCGAGCAAAGTCCTTTCTTGTATTAAGAGAGGTATGGACTCCAGAGAGAGAGATATCATTTTGCCCCCGTACAAATCATTAGCAAGACCTCATCTGGAATATGCAGTTCAGTTTTGGGCCCCAGTTCTCAAAAAGGATATTGGGGAACTGGAGAAAGTGCAGAGAAGGGCAACCAAACTGATAAGAGGCATGGAGGAGCTCAGCTATGAGGAAAGATTAGAGGAACTGAATGTATTCACTCTTGAGAAGAGGAGATTAAGGGGGGATATGATCAACATGTACAAATATATAAAGCGTCCATATAGTGAACTTGGTGTTGCATTATTCACTTTACGATCAACACAAAGGACAAGGGGGCACTCTTTACGTCTAGAGGAAAAGAGATTTCACCTGCAAATACGGAAAGGTTTCTTCACAGTAAGAGCTGTGAAAATGTGGAATAGACTGCCTGCAAAGATGGTTCTGGCCAGCTCAGTAGATTGCTTTAAGAAAGGCCTGGATTCTTTCTTAAATGTACATAATATAACTGGGTACTAACATTTATAAGTAAAGCTGATCCGGGGAATATCCGATTGCCTCTCGGGGGATCAGGAAGGAATTTTTTCCCCTGCTGTAACAAATTGGATCGTGCTCTGCTGGGGTTTTTCGCCTTCCTCTGGATCAACTGTGGGTATAGAATTAGGTATATGGGATTGTATGATATTATTATTTTATTTTTTTATGGTTGAACTGGATGGACTTGTGTCTTTTTTCAACCTGACAAACTATGTAACTATGTAAAAGACCATAGTGCAGATCGCCCATAAAATACATTTATTAAGAATAAAAATACACTCACATTTCAGAAGTCAAATACAAACATATTTCAGTACTATCCTTGACTTGCACAGCTCCGCCCGGCTCAGCCCAGCGTGATTACATCACTGCCCACCTCATGTGTTGCGCCCAGTGGGCGTTCCTAAAGTTATACCTTTGAGAATTTAGGCCGGTGCACTGCAATAAAATGCAGCATGTCTGCATTTTTTCACAGCATGCTACAGTACAGTGCTAGGCTGCGGTGTCGTGTGAATGGGACACATAGTAAACAATTGTTTCCTGTGTGTCCGTTTGGTGATAAACATTTTACCATGCGGTACAACATCTGTCACCACATATAGTGTCAATTGGCCCTTAGTTTCTAAAAGAAGTTTGTCATATTTCAGGTTCTCAGGAAAACATTGCATGCTGTCAGTAGATTTTCCATGTTTTTTCAGTGTATAAAAAAATTGTAGGGGGTTGACAACACTTTTGGGGTAGGGGGGGCTTCAGAATTCTCTGCTTATAGGCTCCTGAGATGTAAATCTGGCCCTGTCCTCATCTGCCAGTATACACCACCGATCTGCCAGTATATGCCAATAATCTGCTTTTCTTTCCCACTTATTGCTTACTGTATATATTTATTCTGCCTGTATGTGTCACTTGGCTACCTAAATAGATAGATATTTGTTTGTGAAAAGAGTTGCTGTTAAGCCCTTTCAGAGTCAGCAGTACACCTTCATATGCTTCATTCTGCAGTCGTTATTCATACATATTACTCTCAGAAAAGCACAGGTTTCATTTGACCACATCTCAGTAAAACAGAAGCGGGATCATTATGTTATTAATTGAGTTCCAATGTCCTACTATTATTATCTGCGGTTTCAAATCACTTGTGCCCTGCTTGCTTTAATATAAGGAAGAAATTGTTTAGCCCAGTGGCATATTGAGAACAGGACATGTGTTAATCAAAAAAGAAATGTGTTATACAAACCTTCATGAAGGTCACCTCCCATGGGATGAAAATTACATTGAGAGTTAAAACAAAATGAAAAGCAAATATGTTTTTATGGAGATGTACAAAATATACTGGTACCTCAATATTCTATGACTTTATTTACGTTTGTATTTTTAAATACAAAGCTACCACCATGGAGTGAAAATGTTGGACCCTCCACTATCATACAGTATATCATATCATAACATGGACTTGTTTTGACTCTCTGATCTCTGTCATAAATAAACTTAAAGAGTGTGTAGCCCTGTTATGGGTCATTTGGAGTTGCCCTCTCCACACAGGCTATGGCGCTAACCTGCAGGTAACCAAATGAGCCAGACCTGCAGGTAACCAAATGAGCCAGAGCCTTCACTAAAAAAAGAGTGGACTATGAATATATAATTAGCAGTGCCTCCACCTAGAACGGGGCTCCAGCATATGTAGAGATTAGGGATGAGCTTCGTGTTCGAGTCGAACATACGTTCGACTCGAACATCGGCTGTTCGATCGTTCGACGAAGATCGAACGATTTGGGCCATTCGCGCCAAATTCGAGTGACGCGAACGGCCCACAATGCACTACGCCATCGCAGTGTCATCCAGGCGCTGTGATTGGCCAAGCATGCACTGTGACCCCGCATGCTTGGCCAATCACAGCGCCGGCAGCGAGGAGAGCAATGATTGGCCACAGGCAGGATGCCTGTGGCCAATTATTGCTGAGGGTGTTTAGTACACGCCCCACACTATAAAAGGCCGCCAGCACGGCGGCCTAGTGTAGTGTGTTCCGGAGCAGGGATAGAGCAGCATAGGCAGGGACAGTGACTGTTATTTCTTTCTTGCTTAACCTGGATTCCTTTAGTTTAGGGAAAGAGAAGGATAGGTAGGGAGAGTGTCAGTGTGTTTTGTGCTTGTGCTATAGTGTGCTTAAAAAAAACATTTATTCTAGGGACAGAAAACTGTAGGTAGGGACAGGGTCAGTTTCTTTCACTCTGCAAGTCCTTGTTTCCAGGGACCTGGAAGGACAGTGAGTGAATTGTCCTTGTGCTATATTGTGCTTAAAAAAACATTTATTCTAGGGACAGAAAACTGTAGGTAGGGAGAGTGTCAGTTTATTTCACTCTGCAAGTCCTTGTTTCCAGGGACCTGTAAGGACAGTGAGTGAATTGTCCTTGTGCTATATTGTGATTAAAAAAAACATTTTTTCTAGGGACAGAAAACTGTAGGTAGGGAGAGTGTTTTTTTTCTTTCACTCTGCAAGTCCTTGTTTCCAGGGACCTGGAAGGACAGTGAGTGAATTGTCCTTGTGCTATATTGTGCTTAAAAAAAACATTTATTCTAGGGACAGAAAACTGTAGGTAGGGAGAGTGTCAGTTTATTTCACTCTGCAAGTCCTTGTTTCCAGGGACCTGTAAGGACAGTGAGTGAATTGTCCTTGTGCTATATTGTGATTAAAAAAAACATTTTTTCTAGGGACAGAAAACTGTAGGTAGGGAGAGTGTTTTTTTTCTTTCACTCTGCAAGTCCTTGTTTCCAGGGACCTGTAAGGACAGTGAGTGAATTGTCCTTGTGCTATATTGTGCTTAAAAAAACATTTATTCTAGGGACAGAAAACTGTAGGTAGGGAGAGTGTCAGTTTATTTCACTCTGCAAGTCCTTGTTTCCAGGGACCTGTAAGGACAGTGAGTGAATTGTCCTTGTGCTATATTGTGATTAAAAAAAACATTTTTTCTAGGGACAGAAAACTGTAGGTAGGGAGAGTGTTTTTTTTCTTTCACTCTGCAAGTCCTTGTTTCCAGGGACCTGTAAGGACAGTGAGTGAATTGTCCTTGTGCTATATTGTGCTTAAAAAAAACATTTATTCTAGGGACAGAAAACTGTAGGTAGGGAGAGTGTCAGTTTATTTCACTCTGCAAGTCCTTGTTTCCAGGGACCTGTAAGGACAGTGAGTGAATTGTCCTTGTGCTATATTGTGATTAAAAAAAACATTTTTTCTAGGGACAGAAAACTGTAGGTAGGGAGAGTGTTTTTTTTCTTTCACTCTGCAAGTCCTTGTTTCCAGGGACCTGTAAGGACAGTGAGTGAATTGTCCTTGTGCTATATTGTGATTAAAAAAAACATTTTTTCTAGGGACAGAAAACTGTAGGTAGGGAGAGTGTTTTTTTTCTTTCACTCTGCAAGTCCTTGTTTCCAGGGACCTGTAAGGACAGTGAGTGAATTGTCCTTGTGCTATATTGTGCTTAAAAAAACATTTATTCTAGGGACAGAAAACTGTAGGTAGGGAGAGTGTCAGTTTATTTCACTCTGCAAGTCCTTGTTTCCAGGGACCTGTAAGGACAGTGAGTGAATTGTCCTTGTGCTATATTGTGATTAAAAAAAACATTTTTTCTAGGGACAGAAAACTGTAGGTAGGGAGAGTGTTTTTTTTCTTTCACTCTGCAAGTCCTTGTTTCCAGGGACCTGTAAGGACAGTGAGTGAATTGTCCTTGTGCTATATTGTGCTTAAAAAAAACATTTTTTCTAGGGACAGAAAACTGTAGGTAGGGAGAGTGTTTTTTTTCTTTCACTCTGCAAGTCCTTGTTTCCAGGGACCTGTAAGGACAGTGAGTGAATTGTCCTTGTGCTATATTGTGCTTAAAAAAAACATTTATTCTAGGACAGAAAACTGTAGGTAGGGAGAGTGTCAGTTTATTTCACTCTGCAAGTCCTTGTTTCCAGGGACCTGTAAGGACAGTGAGTGAATTGTCCTTGTGCTATATTGTGCTTAAAAAAAATATTTTTTCTAGGGACAGAAAACTGTAGGTAGGGAGAGTGTCAGTTTCTTTCACTGTGAAAGTCCTTGTTTCAAGGGACAGAGAAGGACACCTGAAGGTAGCCCTTATTGCTTTTTTCCCATCTCCCTGCAGGCCATCTATTAGAATGTCTGGAAGGCAAACAAGGAGAGGCAGACAGTCAGGAGGCAATAAAAGAGGGCAAGCAGGCTCTGTGTCTGGGGGCAACAGTGCTGGTCGTGGACGCGGTGCATTGTCATCAGCACATGGCCATGGGACACGCTTGTCCTTCTTTTCGGCAGCTGGACATGTTGAGCCACATCATGCCGAAGACTTGGTAGAGTGGATGACCAAGCCCTCCTCCTCCTCCTCATCCTCTCTCACCCAGGCTCAGGGTACTGGAAAAGCAGCTGCCAAAGCGTCGTCTTCCCTGGTATCAATGTCAGACAAATCATCAGTCACTCCTTCCCTAGACCCACCATGTCCTCCTCCTGAGGAGTCCCCCGAACTGTTTCAGCACAGTGTCGGGTACATGCTCCAGGAGGATGCCCAGCGTTTCGAAGGGTCTGATGATGAAACCCAGCTAGAGGAAGGCAGTAGCGTGAGAGCAGACAGAGGGGATGCTCAAGAAGGACACCAATCTGGCAGTCATGTTCCAGCAGTTGCAGCATACTGCCAGATTGGCTCCAGTGATGAGGAGGGAGGGGATGATGAGGTCACTGACTCCACGTGGGTGCCTAATAGGAGAGAGGAGGAGGAGGAGGATGAGGAGGAGGCACATCTCCAACGAGGCAGGATGCCCTTTGGTGGCCAGCGTAAGGGCAGTACACCGACGGAATCACACCGCAGAGCTCCGCCTGTGCAGGGCGCTGCCTCTGCCCGTCATTCAAAAAGTTCTTTGGTGTGGGCCTTTTTTGAGGCTAGTGCATCAGATCGCACAGCTGCTGTTTGCAACATATGTCTCAAGCGTATATCGCGTGGCCAAAACATCAGCCGCTTGGGTACCACATGCCTGACCAGACATATGTTGACCTGCCATGCAGCTCGTTGGCAAGCCTACCTCAAAGACCCACACCAAAGAACAAAGCGGACCTCTCCTTGCACCGCATCAGCTGGGATCTCCAACCCCACTATAACTTCAGTCCTCTCTGAAACATGCACTGAGAGGAATGAAGGTGTAGAATTAGGTGTGTCACAGCCAAGTACTTGCGCCCACTCTGCTAGCAGTACACCGACGTCCGATTCTAGCAGGCAAATTTCCCTGCCCCAGCTGCTGGACCGTCGAAAGAAGTTCACTCCCAGCCATCCACATGCCCAGCGGTTGAATGCTAGCTTGGCTAAATTGCTAGCGCTTCAACTGCTGCCTTTTCAGTTGGTAGACTCGGCCCCCTTCCGTGAGTTTGTGCAATGTGCGGTTCCTCAGTGGCAGGTTCCCAAACGCCACTTTTTCTCACGGAAGGCTATTCCGGCTCTCTACCGGCATGTGGAAGGCAATGTCTTGGCCTCGCTGGACAGGGCGGTCAGCGGTAAGGTGCATATTACCGCTGACTCATGGTCCAGCAGGCATGGACAGGGACGTTACCTTTCTTTCACGGCCCATTGGGTCACTCTTTTGGCAGCTGGGAAGGATTCAGGACAAGGTGCAGTAGTGTTGGAGGTTGTCCCACCGCCACGCCTCCAAAATGCTACTACTGGTTGTGACACACCTCTCTCCTCCACCCCCTCCTCTTCTTCTTCCTCCATGGCCTCTTCCTGTGGTTTGTCCTATGAACCAGCGGTGCTCCGTAGCCGTTCACGGGGCTACGCAAGTACGCAGGCAAAAAGATGCCATGCCGTGCTTGCGCTGGTGTGTTTGGGGGACAGAAGCCACACTGGGGCAGAGGTCCTGTCTGCTCTGCAGGGCCAGGCCGAGAGGTGGTTGACGCCACGCCAGCTTAAGCCAGGAATGGTGGTTTGCGACAATGGCACCAACCTCCTCTCCGCCCTCCGACAGGGACAACTGACCCATGTGCCCTGTGTGGCTCACGTCCTTAACCTGGTGGTGCAGCGCTTCTTGGGCAGGTACCCGGGCTTACAGGATGTCCTGAGGCAGGCCAGGAAAGTCTGTGTGCATTTCCGCAGATCTTATAATGCCAGTGCTCGCCTGGCTGAGCTGCAAAAGGAGTTGAACCTGCCCAAGAACCGCCTTATATGTGACATGCCCACCAGGTGGAACTCAACGTTGGCCATGCTGCAGCGGCTGCACACGCAGCAGAGGGCCATCAATGAGTACCTGTGTGACTACGGCACCAGGACAGGGTCAGGGGAGCTTGTTTTTTTTTCTCCACGCCAGTGGGGCATGATCAGGGATGCATGCACTGTCCTGGCACCATTTGAGGAGGCCACGAGGATGGTGAGCAGTGACAGTGCATGCATCAGTGACACTGTACCTCTTGTCCACCTGTTGGAGCACACGCTGCGTGGAATAATGGACAGGGCACTTGAGGCAGAACAGAGGCAGGAAGAGGAGGACTTCCTTGCCTCTCAAGGCCCCCTTTACCCAGACAGTGTTCCTTCTGTCCCACCCATCGCACAGGAAGAGGAGGAGGAGGAGGAGGAGGAGGATTGTGTCAGCATGGAGGTGGAGGCTGGCACTCAGCATCATCAGCAGCAGTCTTTTAGGGATGATTTACAGTCCCAAGAAACCAGTGGACTTGTACGTGGCTGGGAGGAGGTGGCTGCGGATCATGTCGTCCTTAGTGACCCAGAGGACTCCGGAGCGAATGCCTCAGCAAACCTACGCTGCATGGCCTCCCTGATCCTGCAAAGTCTGCGGAAGGATCCTCGTATTCTTCGGATCAAGGAGAGGGACCATTACTGGCTGGCCACTCTCCTTGATCCACGGTACAAGGGTAAGGTTGCGGACCTTATGTTACCGTCGCAGAGGGAGCAGAGGATGAGACAACTCCGGGAGGCCTTGCAGAAAGGTCTGTGCAACGCGTTCCCAGAGACTGGGAGGTTGCAAACTCCTGGTCCTGGACAACGAGTTGCTGAGGCTTCGGCCAGTCAAAGAAGGAGCGGTGGGGAAGGTGGCCGTCTGACCGATGCGTTCAGACAATTCTTTAGTCCGCAGCCCCAAAGTATGATCGGTTCCAGCAACCATCGCCAGCGTCTGATAAACATGGTGCAGGAATATCTAGGGGCAAGGTCAGACTTGGACACCTTCCCCACCGAAAATCCTCTGGCTTACTGGGTCTTGAGGATGGATCACTGGCCAGAGCTTGCACAGTATGCAATTGAGCTACTGGCCTGTCCTGCATCCAGCGTTCTTTCGGAACGCACATTCAGTGCTGCTGGAGGATTTGTCACGGATCACAGGGTGCGCCTGTCCACCGACTCGGTTGATCGACTGACTTTCATCAAGATGAACCAGTCTTGGATCACCACCAGCTACCACACACCTGATGCTGATATAACAGACTAATTGATTTTAACATGTCACATCCCTTCAAGACTGATGCTGATGCTGAGTGCCTGTGCTGTTATGTTGACTGGCTATCCTCCTCCTCCGAGTCCTCAATGATACGATTGATGATGATAGCTTGTAAGATCATTTTTGTTTATGGGTGCCGCCACCAGTGCCTAACGCCCAATTTTTCAGCCCCTGTTTAACAGGGGCGTGTAATTACAATTTTTGAAGCAATACTTTGCAACAGGGCTCATTGCTGTGCTCCAAGTACAGTATCTGTGAGGAGTTGCAGTGTTGTGCCACCAGTGCCTAAGGCCCAATTTTTCAGCCCCTGTTTAACAGGGGCGTGTCATTACAATTTTTGAAGCAATACTTTGCAACAGGGCTCATTGCTGTGCTCCAAGTACAGTATCTGTGAGGAGTTGCAGTGTTGTGCCACCAGTGCCTAAGGCCCAATTTTTCAGCCCCTGTTTAACAGGGGCGTGTCATTACAATTTTTGAAGCAATACTTTGCAACAGGGCTCATTGCTGTGCTCCAAGTACAGTATCTGTGAGGGGTTGCAGTGTTGTGCCACCAGTGCCTAAGGCCCAATTTTTCAGCCCCTGTTCAACAGGGGCATGTAATTACAATTCTTGATCTAATAATTCACAGCAGGGCCCATTGCTGCACCCACCAAGAGTAACTGTCAGGGCTTACAGTGTTGTGGCACCAGCACCACCATCAAAGGCCCAATTTTTACTACCACTGTTCAACAATTATATGTAATTAAAATTCCTGATATAATAGTTGACAGCAGGGCGTTCCAGCACCAACCAAGAGTAACTGTGAGTGCTTACAGTGTTGTGCCAACACCAACAACTAAGGGGCCTATTTCTGCAGAGTATATACGGCAGGTCCCTACTTTCAAACATACAACTTACAAACGACTCCTACTTGCAAACGCAAGAAGACAACAGGAAGTGAGAGGAAATCTACCACTAGGAAGGAAAATTCTCTCCTGTAAGAATAAATATGGGAGAAAGGTGTCTCCTCTGTACTGATGCTTTATCAGCAATCCTTGTTTCAAGAAAAACACCACATTTCAAAAACAGTTGTCATTGGGACGGAAAGTGAGGTGAAATGTTCTGAACAGGGGCACAGACAGCAAAACAAATGTTACAGGGGTGATAACCCTTACCTATGTTTTCCAAAAAGTTTAAAAATAGATTTTTGGTCTGGAGCTACACTTCAACAATGTACCTGTTCAAAATTACAAACAGATTCTACATAAGAACAAACCTACAGTCCCTGTCTTGTATGCACCGCCTGTATAGGGCTGTTCAGAGTATATAGGGCCTTTTTTATTTTATGTGCGGGGTTCCCCTTAATATCCATACAAGACCCAAAGGGGCTGGTAATGGGCTGGGGTAGGGGGGGGGGGTCATGGGGTAGCTATGCCATTTTTCTTAAAGAATTTCATCCATATTACCGGGACCAGACATTACATTAAAGCCGCAAGCAGTTTTAAATGGCTTTTTTTTCCTTTAGAAGTGTCATTTTGTGCAGGGACAGTTATAAACACGGGAAACACGTGGCACTTCACAGGCATACTTTAGACACCCCCCAGGTACGATATTTAAAGGAATATTTGACTTTTTTTTTTTCACTTTATGCATCATTAAAATGACTGCTCCCGAAAAACGACCGTTTTTAAAACTTCTTTTTGCATTGATACATGTCCCCTGGTGCAGAACCCGGGTTCCCAAACCCTTTTTAGGACAATAACATGCATAATAGTTGTTATAATTAGCACTTTAGAATTCGAACGTTCGCATCCATTGTATTTAATAGGGTTCTAATGTTCGTTCGAACTTTCGGTCCGTTCGCGGGTTCTGGTGCGAACCGAACCCGGGGGTGTTCGGCTCATCACTAGTAGAGATGATTCCTTTCTAGGATAATAACTACTCACTCACCCAAAATAACTGACAGCAGTACTACTAATACACCCAGCATAGATTTCTAAGAGTAGAGAGATGCAGACATACCAGCAGGTAAATAGTGTAATTTTATGATAAAGTGTTGGCATTAACAGGAAGAAAGTACATATGTCTGAGAAGAACAGTGTATATATGTATCTATATATCCGGATATACAGTATGTCACCAAAGTGAGTACACCCCTCACATTTTTGTAAATATTTTATTATATCTTTTCATGTGACAACACTGAAGAAATTACACTTTGCTATAATTTAAAGCAGTGAGTGTACAGCTTCTATAACTGTCTAAATTTGCTGTCCCCTCAAAATAACTCAACACACAGCCATTAATGTCTAAACCACTGGCAACAAAAGTGAGTACACCCCTAAGTGAAAAATTGTGTGTGGCCACCATTATTTTCCAGCACTGCCTTAACCCTCTTGGGCATTGAGTTCATCAGAGCTTCACAGGTTGCCACTGGAGTCCTCTTCCACTCCTCCATGACGACATCACAGAGCTGGTGGATGTTAGAGACCTTGCGTTCCTCGACCTTCGTTTGAGGATGCCCCACAGATGCTTCATAGGGTTTAGGTCTGGAGACCTGCTTGGCCAGTCCATCACCTTTACCCTCAGCTTCTTTAGCAAGGCAGTGGTCATCTTGGAGGTGTGTTTGGGGTCGTTATCATGTTGGAATACTGCCCTGTGGCCCAGTCTCCGAAGGGAGGGGATCGTGCTCTGCTTCAATATGGCATTCATGGTTCCTTCAATAAACTGTAGTTCCCCAGTGCCGGTAGCACTCTTGCAGCCCCAGACCATGACACTCCCACCACCATGCTTGATTGTAGACAAGACACACTTGTCTTTGTACTCCTTACCTGGTTGCCACCACACACGCTTGACACCATCTGAACCAAATAAATTTATCTTGGTCTCACCAGACCACAGGACATGGTTCCAGTAATCCATGTCCTTAGTCTGCTTGGCTTCAGAAAACTGTTTGCAGACTTTCTTGTGCATCATCTTTAGAAGAGGCCTCCTTCTGGAATGACAGTCATGCAGACCAATTTTTTGCAGTGTGCGGCATATGGACTGAGAACTGACAGGCACCCCCCACCCCTTCAACCTCTGCAGCAATGCTGGCAGCACTCATACATCTATTTCCCACAGGCAACCTCTGGGTATGACGCTGAGCACATGCACTCAACTACTTTGGTCGATCATGGTGAGTTCTGAGTGGAACCTGTCCTGGTAAACCACTGTATGGTCTTGGCCACTGTGCTGCAGCTCAGTTTCAGGGTCTTGGCAATCTTCTTATAGCCTAGGCCAGTGACGGCGAACATTTTTGAGCCCGAGTGCCCAAACCGCGACGCAAAAGCAAGCTATTTCTTTCAAAGTGCCTGCACACAATTAAACCTACCAGCGGCTCTGTACAGAGGATGGGGCTGATCATCCCTCTGAATAATCCCTAAGGGACCAAAAATGTACGATTCTCCCAGATTCAGAACGCAGGGTTCAGGAATGCGCTGTGCTCAGAATACACTGTGCAACATACACTTACCTATCTGACACATGCACTCACCTACCTGACCATTACACTCACTTACCTGACCATTCCACTCACCTACCTGACCATTGCACTCACCTACCTGACACATGCACTCACCTACCTGACCACTACACTCACCTACCTGACACATGCACTCACCTACCTGACACATGCACTCACCTACCTGACCATTACACTCACCTACCTGACCATTGCACTCACCTACCTGACCATTGCACTCACCTACCTGACACATACTTCCTGCACTACTCACATCCCCACCCCCCACACACAGTACAGTTTAGATCAGAGGATCCCTCCTCCTCCTTACCTTTCTATGGCCTCAGCGTCCAGCTCTCCCCGAGCAGTATTGTAGGAATCCCCGCCATCCAGCCGCTCCTCGACATCCCTGCCGCTGGGAGGTCAGCCGCTGGGAGGTAACACTAACGAGTCACATGACACCGGGGAGGGAAAATGGCTAATTGGGCCCAATTTGGACATTTT
Organism: Rana muscosa; assembly: GCA_029206835.1. NCBI lineage: Eukaryota > Metazoa > Chordata > Amphibia > Anura > Ranidae > Rana > Rana muscosa. Next base: position 278,280,142 of record CM055117.1, read on the forward strand.
CACTTAGGGTTGTACTCACTTTTGTTACCATCGGTTTAGAACTAGACATTAATGACTGTATTATGCCTTGAGCGGCACCTTTGTTGCAATCTCACCACTTCATATTTAGCTTATATGCAAGTACCCAAGGGGGAGAATCACTCTCCTCCCTTTGGTTAGTATTGAATTTCATCAGGTACACTGACTAGATTGTTTTATACAATAATATTTTCTATTTTTTATATATTTGTATTTTTTCACAGATATTTAATACATTTGCCCCTGAAGAGTGGATTAAATCCATGAAACGCATAAGGCTTATTCGATGCATTTCATATTCATTGGATGGTTTAACCAGTTTCATATATACAGATTTTATCTTTACACTGTTTCTGATGTTGTCCATGTCATCTAGGATGGCTGGTATATATTTACCCTACAATGTATTATCTTGATTCAGGGGTCATATATTTATTATACAATGTATCATTTATAGTTGTTGCCAGTTTTTTACATACAATGTTTGTTACATGTTGTCATTATGGACACAAACCTATGAATTGACTGTTTTAATGTGTTATGTAATCATTAATTAGCAATAAACATTGTGTTTTATATTGACTGTGATTCTGTTGCTTGACATACCTCATATGAAGTCTCATTTTATTTCCTTTTTTTTTATTATTAACCACTTAAGCCCCGGACCATTTTGTAGCTAAAGGACCAGAGGTGTTTTCAGAATTTTGCACTGTGCTGCTTTAACTGTAATGTGTGCGGACATGCAATGTTGTACCCAAACAAAATTGGCGTCCTTTTCTTCCCACAAATAGAGCTTTCTTTTAATGGAATTTGATTGCCTCTGCGATTTTTATTTTTTGCGATATAAACGGAAAAAGACTGAAAATTTAGATTTTTTTTTTTATTTTCTACTTTTTGTTATAAGAAAAATCTAATAAACTCAATTTTAGTCATACATTTAGGCCAAAATGTATTCAGCCACATGTCTTTAGTAAAAAAATGCCAATAAGCGTATATTTATTGGTTTGCGCAAAAGTTATAGCGTCTACAAACTAGGGTACATTTTCTGGAATTTACACAGCTTTTAATTTATGACTGCCTATCTCATTTCTTGAGGTGCTAAAATGGCAGGGCAGTACAACCTCCCCCCCCAAATGACCCCATTTTGGAAAGTAGACATCCCAAGAAAATTGCTGAGAGGCATGTTGAGCCCATTGAATATTTTTTTTTGTCTCAAGTGATTGAATAATGACAAAAAAAAAAAAAAAAAAATTACAAAAAGTTGTCACTAAATGATATATTGCTCACACATGCCATGGTTATATGTGGAATTGCACCCCAAAATAAATTTTGCTGCTTTTCCTGAGTACGGGGATACCACATGTGTGGGACTTTTTGAGAGCCTAGCCACGTACGGCCCCCGAAACCAAGCACCGCCTTCAGGATTTCTAAGGGCGCAAATTTTTGATTTCACTCCTCACTACCTATCACAGTTTCGAAGGCCATAAAATGCCAAAATAGCACAAAACCCCCCCAAATGACCCCATTTTGGAAAGTAGACACCCCAAGCTATTTGCTGAGAGGCATGTTGAGTATTTTACAGCTCTCATTTGTTTTTGAAAATGAAGAAAGAAAATAATTTTCTTTTTTTTTTTCTTTTCAATTTTCAAAACTTCGTGACAAAAAGCGAGATCTGCAACATACTCACCATACCTCTCAGCAAATAGCTTGGGGTGTCTACTTTCCAAAATGGGGTCATTTGGGGGGGGGGGGTTTGTGCCATCTGGGCATTCCATGGCCTCCGAAACTGTGATAGGCAGTGAGAAGTGAAATCAAAAATTTACACCCTTAGAAAGCCTGAAGGCGGTGCTTGGTTTTTGGGGTCCCGTACGTGGCTAGGCTCCCAAAAAGTCTCACACATGTGGTATCCCCGTACTCAGGAGAAGTAACAGAATGTATTTTGGGGTGTAATTCCACATATGCCCATGGCATGTTTGAGCAATATATCATTTAGTAACAACTTTGTGCAAAAAAATAAATAAATAAATAAAATTGTCTTTTTTCCGCAACTTGTGTCAACATATAAAATATTCCATGGACTCGACATGCCTCTCAGTATATAGCTTGGGGTGTCTACTTTCCAAAATGGGGTCATTTGGGGGGGGGGGGGTTTGAACTGTTCTGGCATTTTATACACAACATTAGGAAGCTTACATCCACTCTTCTAACCACTTGAAGACAAAGCCCTTTCTGACACTTTTTGTTTACATGAAAACATTTTTTTTTTTACAAGAAAATTATGTTGAACCCCCAAACATTATATATTTTTTTAAAGCAAAGGCCCTACAGATTAAAATGGTGGGTGTTGCATTTTTTTTTCCACACAGTATTTGCGCAGCGATTTTTCAAACACATTTTTTGGGGAAAAAATACACTTTTTTAAATTTTAATGCACTAAAACACACTATATTGCCCAAGTGTTTGATGAAATAAAAAAGATGATCTTAGGCCGAGTACATAGATACTAAACACGACATGCTTTAAAATTTCGCACAAACGCGCATTGGCGACAAACTACATACATTTCTAAAAGCATTTAAAAGCCTTTACAGGTTACCACGTTAGATTTACAGAGGAGGTCTACTGCTAAAAGGACTGCCCTCGATCTGAGCTTTGCGGTGATACCTCACATGCATGGTGCAATTGCTGTTTACATATGACGCCAGACCGACACTTGCGTTCGCCATTACGCAAGAGCAGGTCAGGACAGGGGTGCTTTTTTTTATTTTATTTTTTTATTATTATTAATTTTGCTTTTTTATTTTATTTTTAAACTGTTCCTTACATATTTTTTTTAATCATTTTTATTGTTATCTCAGGGAATGTAAATATCCCCTATGATAGCAATAGGTAGTGACAGGTACTCTTTTTTTTTAAAGCTAGGATTGCTTTTACATGAAAGCCGGCCGCTGGCTGAAAAGAATGATACCAAGATGATACCAAGATGATACCTAAACCCGCAGGCATCAATCTGGTATAACCATTCAAAGTCCAGCAACATACCAGTACGTTGCTGGTCCTTGTTGGACATGTATTGTAATCTTTTTTTTCATGCAGCCTGTTGGCTGAACAAAAAAAAGAGATTGATCGGTGGGTATGCCCACCATTAGAATAACCCCATTCATCCACCCACTTCTAATGATGGGCATACATGCACCATTTATATATGCCGAAGCATTGGGGCATCCTCCCGCAAAAATTATGCCGCACACACATGGTCGGACTTTTCCACGGGCAAGCCTCCGTCGGAATTTCGACCGTATGTATGCGGCATTAGGAGCAAAATCGCTCCTCCGCCCCTGCTGCCCCAATGCTTTGGCATATATGCTTTTTTTTTTTAACTGTGGTGGTGAAATCACCTCCTACAGCACTGGAGTCGCAGGGATCAGGCCTGTCTCTGCGAACGCTGCAGTTATGTGTGTTGTGTTTTGTAAGTGACAGTGATCGATCGATACTGCACTTGGGTGGCCTGGGCTGGACGGAGGGGCAAAACGCAGGTGCTAGCAGGTATCTGGGCTGATCCCGCTAACACTGCGTTTTTGGGAACCCTAAACTTCTGGGGACACTAGTATAGATCTGATCAGATCAGATATTGATCTGTTCACAGATACTATACCACTAAGGGAGGTGTATGCTTCACGCGTGGGTGTTAGCGTTACTGGCACTAACCTGACGCTGCCTGGGGTGTGACGCAGGGTTAACTAGGGGCAATTAGGGGTTAAAACCTTTATTAGATAATATATGGGGGTACCTGACGCTATAAAAACCTGTGGCTAACCTAAAAATAATAACTGGCTATCGGCACCAGCATAAGTAATACAGCGATCAGAAAAACGATCGCTTAGTGACACTGGCAAAAGGGGGTGAAAGGGTTACCTGGGGGGGCGATCAAGGGGTTAAACCTTTATTAGGTAATATATGGGGGTACCTGACGCTATAAAAACTTGCGGCGAACCTAAAAAAAATAACTGGCTACCTATCGGCATCACCGACAATAAGACAGCGATCAGAAAAACGATCGCTTAGCGACAGTGGTGATAGGGGGTGAAAGGGTTACCTGGGGGGCGATCAAGGGGGTTAAACTTTTATTAGGTAATATATGGGGGTAGCTGACGCTATAAAAACCTGCGGCGAACCTAAAAAAAATAACTGGCTACCTATCGGCATCACCGACAATAAGACAGCGATCAGAAAAACGATCGCTTAGCGACAGTTGTGATAGGGGGTGAAAGGGTTACCTGGGGGCAATCAAGGGGGTTAAACCTTTAATAGGTAATATATGGGGGTACCCGACGCTATAAAAACCTGCGGCGAACCTAAAAAAAATAACTGGCTACCGATCGGCATCACCGACACTAAAACAGCGTTCAGAAAAACGATCGCTTAGTGACGGCGGTGCTAGGGGGTGAAAGGGTTATCTGGGGGTTGATCAGGGGTTTAAACCTTTATTAGGTAATATATGGGGGTACCCGACGCTATAAAAACCTGCGGCGAACCTAAAAAAAATAACTGGCTACCGATCGGCATCACCGACACTAAAACAGCGATCAGAAAAACGATCGCTTAGTGACGGTGGTGCTAGGGGGTGAAAGGGTTACCTGGGGGGTGATCAGGGGGTTAAACCTTTATTAGGGGGGGTTAGGGGGCTACACTGGACCTAAACTAACTGTAGTGACACTTTTACAGTCACAAATGTCACTGATTGCAGTGATCAGTAAATAAATGGTCACTGCAATCAGTGACACTGTGACTGGGGGCTGGGGGGTGATCTGGGGGTTGATCTGGGGGGGGGCGATTTATGTTCCTATGTGTCCTGGTGTCAGTGTACTGTTTGTGCACTAACCTGTATGTCTTCTCTTGTACGGCGCTCGGTATATGTGAGCGCCGCATGAGAGATGACATCACTTCCTCTGCCTGTGTAAACAACACAGCAGAGGAAGCTTTCTCATTCGCCGGGAGCGATCGCGAGGGGGTGGCCGGAATCAAACAGCCGTCCCCTCATCCCGGATCGTTCCCCAACGGATAACGACCGCTCACTGTATAGAAGGGGGGTCCGATTGGACCCCCCAACTATACAAAGGCAGTCACGTACACTGTACGGGATTGTGCCTGTTGGTGCCATTCTGCCGACGTATATATACAGTGAGCGGTCGTTAAGTGGTTAATGGCTGTGTGTTAAGTTATTTTGAGGGGACAGCAAATTTACACTGTTATACAAGCTGTACACTCACTACTTTCCATTTTTACATTTCTTCAGTGTTGTTACATGAAAAGATATAATAAAGTATTTACTAAATTGTGAGGGGTGTACTCACTTTTGTGAGATACTGTATAACTAAAGGCCTTTAACACCAATACCTCCAATTAGGCACTGTGGCACAGTTCGGTTGCAGGGGCCCCTGATAAGCTAACTTGCAAGGCATAACACAATCTGGCTTGAGAGGACAAACGCTGATGCATCTGTGGAGCGGTGGCTTCCTGGGGACACTTATACAAATGAACACACCGATGGCGAAAATGTCTGGAACGCGCCACCTGCAAGGCAAATCAGGCCTATCTAGCCTATCTCTTGGTCCCTAATCTGACGATAGGCTATCAATGCTACCGGGCCTCTACCTATCTAAATGGCCATCAGAAGCCTATCCTGTCTACCCTGAATGGTTTACTGTTCCCTAGGCCAATACTAGCTATGAACCCCACAGACCAGAAAGGGACACTGTTGCTTTAAATAATGACATGGCAGATATACACTTCAACACAAACCAGTCACTTGATAGGTTGTAATCAAAAGGAGCTTTGCTCTCATAAATAAAAGAGTTCAGTCAGCGCAAGAAAATAATCAAATTTTAAACTAAAGCAGCTGAACACTTAGGGTCAATATAACACACTCCTAATTTTGAAACATATAAAAAAGATAATGCATCGCTAATGAACCTAGTCTAAATGAATAAGAAAAATGTCCAATCAAGTTACTGATTAACCCAACATGCAAAAGAGTTCCAAAAAATCTTAAATCCAGAGATGAAGCCAAATAACCAAGAGAGGAAATACACCAGGGAAAGGTCCTCAAGGGTGATCAGGGTGTTGGCAATAAACTTACTGTATGTGTGTCCTTAAAGTACTTCCTTCACCAGATATGCAGGCCGCTCACCTCAATAAGTGGGTGCTCATATACACTTGAGAATAGCCCAAGTACATTGCAGTATGCAAATGGAAAGTTTCAGTGAATCAGAGAAGCCTCTGACAGCTATCTCTGATTCCCACACAGGAGTGCTCACACATGAGTGACAGTAATATAACAAACAGTGAGCTACACAGTGCAGTAATACTTGCCTATCGACCCTTTTCAGCCTGGAAGGATGGATACAGCACAAAATCAGCCTCTAGCACCTCCTGGCTTGCAAAGCATGTGTCTGGCCACTCTCTCCTTCACTTTCTGTAAGACATCCACATATATAGCCTTGAGGTGTTTCCAGACCCTTAAGCAGGGGCAGGAAACAACCTCTTATCAGGAAGAATCTGTTTGTGACAAGAACTCTAAAATAGCTACCAGGCATGAATGTAAACAACCTCACAGACAGTGTACAAAAGAACACTTGCCTACAAGTAAATCAGACTCAACCCAAAAAATGTATTAGAACTTTAGTGAATTAATAACAAGTGCAAATTAAAAGGTCAAAAAATGTAAAGGAAATACAAATAATCGAAAGCATAATTTTGCCAAGCAAATTGGTCGAGGTTCACACATAACCATTATCCAAGAATGTGCCCTGTCTGGGTTGACCCCTGGTTTGAGCCAAATCATTTGCTCATCACTAATAAGCTTGAATTGCTAAAACGTAATAACAGTGTGTCCTATTTTACAGAGAAACTATAATTTTTTAAATTAATTTATGCTACATTTAAAAAAAAATATAAACAAATGTATTACCTTATTTAATATTTTTTTTTATAAAAAAATCCGTATTTTACAACACTTAATACTGGGTGTTTTTAGTGTGCTTTGGGCAGCCTGACTAAAAATTTAGGGGGCACCAGCTCTACTTGGAAAGCACAGCAGTAGGTTGTGTCCTCTCCTTTTGTCATTCAACTGACTCACCTGTGTTTGTGTAATATAAAATTCTTCTTTACAGGTCCATACAAAACTGCAAGCACACAGATGGACAGCCAGATTGCTGCAAAAGGATACATTATATTTCCCTGACAAAAAAAAATAAAAAATACTGGAAGAAACACTTTGGATATCAGTTGTTTTGGATGGACTGGAACCTTTTTCACTGTTAATAGTTCATTTATGGTGTGACTCTCATATTTAATTGCAGAGTATATATAATTTTTTGCTTTTATTTTTAATTTATGTGTATTTTTATATGATTTATTGGTACCGCACTGTATTTAGGAGTTATATCACTTTTATTGAATTCATTGCTGCAAGGGTGTGACACAATACAGCAGCAGTGGTATTAGAGGCCCGTTTCACATGGGCATTTCATCTCTCCATTTCTCATCCGTCAACTATGGGCAAACGAATGTAAATGGACGTTGTCCGTTTATATCAGTTTTTTGTCCGCTTCTGTTCAGGTCCGTTTTTTCAAACAGAACAAGTCTGCATTTTTGTTCCATTTAAAAAATGGAAGTTGGCGAAAAACAGATCTAAACAGATGATCATCCGTTTTTTGTCCATTACGTTTTTACAAAATGTTTTGATTTACATATTTTAATTTACTTTATGAACCAAAAGTTAACCTGTGACCCAGGTAGTGGTCAGAAAAGGAAGTGACATCCCCTTCCAAGCAAGCATGGCAAAAGACATGTCTCACAAGCACCTCATTAACCAGGTACATGCCAGACCTGACCTGTGGGACAACTCAAGCTGTGACTACAGGGACAGACTGAAAAAGCAACAACTCTGGACAGAGGTGTTTCAGGCAGTGACATCTAATTGGTCATCACTAAGTTACAAGCAACAGGAGAAGCGTTGTAAGCATAGACGTGCGCACAGGGTGTGCCTAGGCACACCCTAATCACCCCATGTGCATTAGCATTATCCAGGAGCAGCACTGGGTGGGTGGGTGGTTGGGGGTGCCAGTGGCCATTGTAAATGACCCCATTATATTAAAATCTAGTTTCATCTTTAGGAACACATTACACCCGTATTTAGGGTGTATAGTAATATGCTCTCAATCAACTGGCTCCCACCACCAGCGCCCCTTCCTGTGACAGCAGGTGGCGTTCATGTGTGTTTGAGCTTTGGAATGCAATAGGCTGCGCACACTTATGGTTGTAAGTGTCTCCTTTATGCCTAGTGTCACTCTAGTGTAGCTTGATAATGATGGTCCATCAGTCCCAGGAGGCAGTATCAGATTTATTACCAGGAATTGGTTTATCAAAGCAAAGAGTATTGGTAATTTTCATCTACTGTCATCCAGCATGAAAAATGGACAAAAAACGGATGTGAATGGATAAAAACAAATGTAAACGGAATCGGTTTTTTCTTAGCAAACAACGACTGAATGGATGACACCCATGTGAAAGGGGCCTTTATGTTGGACACATATGTAGCAAGGTACCAGGCCTCCTTTGATCTGATGAGAACCTCTAGGGCCAGGGATAGTTGACATCCTTCTGTATGTAGTGGGTTGTGAGGCATAGTGGGTGCAAAGATGGTGAAAGTTATTGGATGCCAGACACTTCTTGTATGTAAAATAGGTTTTATTTCTCTTAACAGTCCTTTTTGTATTTTTGGGGGGGAAGAGGGTTAGGGTCAGGACACCCTTAGATAGTTGCAAACTCAATTAGCAGACTCCGAGACTTCAATAGGAGGACAGCCACGCAGGGAAAGGCCTCCAGCAAGAAGCCACATCTGCACGTGCAGGAATGCTGTCTCCTATGGCAAAAGTCTTTAACAGTTCCTAACACAAAGCTTAACAGTTTTTTTAGCTCCACTATAACTTCTCCTTGTAGTTCTTCACCACTGAGCTTCCGGTCTCTCACTAGACTCTCTGATTCGCTAACTCTGAATACCTTGAGCTCCTCCAATCTTTACGGTGGTGTCTTCCTCAAGCGTCACCCCCCCTTCCCTGCTGGGTCCCTAGCTTGGCACTCCAGATACTTCTCAAGCTTAACCTTTGCTGGCCTGCTCAGGCCCTCCTGCTACCTAGTTCCTGGGTTCAAGAAATGGATTGAGAAAACAAACTTCAATCAATCAGATCACTGGCAGACAGGCTTGATTGCTAAATTCTTGTCTTCTCCAGAGTTCAGTCAACAAACACACGTCTTCTTGATATCTAGGTCAGAATTTACTGCGACAGTCCTACTTTGTATTGCAGTAGCACGATTTTTGTTCACTATACGGTGGATTCACTTAAAGTGATTAAGGCTGGGTTCACACTTATGCAAATTGGATGCAGGTTTCCAGGACACCAGGATTGGTTAATAACAATCATATAATACTTACCTACTCTATGCAATGGTTTTGTACAGAGCAGCCCCAATCCTTCTTTCATCAGGTCCCCCTCTGGTGCTCCTGGCTCCTCCTCCCTCACCAAGTGCCCCCATAGCAAATCGTTTGCTTGATGGGCACGCGTGCAGCGCGTGCCCATGCCCTGACCCCTGCGCCCTCCTCACGGTCTGGAATTTACGGCAGTGGGAACCAATGGCTCCCGCTGCTGTCTCTGAGGAAAGGGGGAGGGAGAGAGCCAAGAGAGACTCTTCTCTTGTGCACATCGCTGGATCGAGGTTGGGCTCAGCTAAGTATAAAGGGGAGCTTCATGCAAAAAGTTTTTTTACCTTAATGCAGAGAATGCATTTAAATAAAAAACTTTTTGCCTTTAGAACCACTTTAAAGGAGTTCTATGGTTTCAACATACCCTTTTTAATAACATCAGCATTGTAATAGCTCTGCCTATCTGCTGATTATCTCTTTCCACAACTTCCCGGATTCCCTGCATGCTCTGCAGCTTCTCCTCTGCTGTTTACTTTCATCCTGTTCCGTGACATTAGAGTCCTTTAATTTAGCTGTGGAAGAGTTTGTTTCACGCATGGTTCAGGCCTTTTCTCAGTCCAAAAATTGGCCCCCATCATCACCCTTATCTTTAGTCCCAGGTATGACTCCATTAAGGGTGCACGGCCGCCGCCCCCTCTCTCCAGCCACCCCCTCTATGTAGAATGGGTAGATTCATGCATTGCATGAATCTATCCATGGCCGCCGCTGCCACCCCTATTCAGGCATCTGGCCCCTTTTATGATACCGGGTGCCTGAATTACAGCGGCGGGGGTGTTTTTTTGAAGCACCTGATTAGAGCCATAGGCATTCTGCCCGTGTGTACGGGGCTTTATTTCCTCCTTATCTTGCTACTCCTCTTTTGACCCACTTGATGACAAAATGCATCTCTTTAATTGTGCTCAAGGCCTGTGTCTCAATAAAAGAGAGAATAGAGATTTTTGTACATGAGAGACACAGCTATCGCCCACCTAGTTGATGGACCTGTTTGCAGGGTTTTTCCCTTGTACTGCTGGCTACTAACTGGGATTAAGCCATCTGGGGCAGGTGTCCTCCTAGTTCTCAGTTTTTATTATGCATTTAGCTTCCTACTCCTGTGGCTGGCAGTATAATCCACTAGTTGATTTTCAAATATATGAGCCTCCATATTAATTTAGATAAGCACAAAAGTTTTATTTTTCTTGTTTTGTATAGGATGTGGATTGGTTAAATAGGATGTGTCTGGTCTTACGTACTGTCTGTGTTCCCACTAGGGAGATTTACTTATACTATTTGTCCTGGTGACCATTCTATTCAGTACAGAAAATGATAGAAAATCCCCAATTTTTGAGTTGTTACAGGAATAAAATATGAGGGAAAACATGTTCTGATTACAATTGCCTAAGAATGCATATGTGCTAAGTTTGCATGTCCACTTTACCACCTGCTAGCAGGCGGAGGGGGAATTCTTGCCATGGTGTGCAAGCATCACAGCATACTTGGATATCATGGGAGACTTACCTACTATTGTGCTATCCTCACAGTTCTGGCTGTTGCACAGCAGACTTGCACATTATTTATTTGCAACTTACCTACTAGTGTGCTTTCCTCACAGTCTTGGTTGTTCCATGACTGCAATCACCACTGCTGATATTTTCTACGGCACTTCTTCTATATCTGCGAAATTCATTATCTGAGTGGCAACTGGTGATAAAACACTTGTGCATGTGCACTGCAGAACTAACATTGTCCTGGCACCTGGCTCCAATCTCAGCATCCTAAGCCTCATACACACGATCCAACTTTATGGCCATAATTGTCTGACGGACGTGTTGTGTCGGATAATCTGACCGTTTGTATGCTCCATCAGACAATTATTGGCTGAATTAACGACAACAAAAGTTGGCGGTTCATGGTCACCAATTGTTGGGCAATAAATCTGTTACTTCAGTTTATCCGATCGTGTGTACACAAGTCCGTCCAACTAAATTCCAAAGTACAAACACGAATGCTCAGAACCAATGTTAAACATCAGCCAACAATAGCAGAAGTTGCCCAAAGGGTGGCGGTAAAGAGCTGAAAAACCACGTGGTTTGGTGAATGTTGTCTGAAAATGTTGTGCAGTGTGTATGCAGAACAAGTTCGCGGCCAACGCCCTTCGGACCAAAATCCACGGAAAAGGTGGTTGGAAGTCCGATCGTGTGTACGAGGCTTTACAGATTCTGGATGAGCTGGAAGTATACACTTTACTGCACACATGCCTTAGTGTGAAATAAAATATCCTAAGAGCAAGGGGGTCATGCAAAAACAAACTCTACCTCTTAGCAATTATTTATTGTCTGACTTAAGTTCAGCTTTAAGTATAAATGAATGACTCTAATTTATAATGGTAACATGAAATTCCCCAGTAATCCCACACATAAGCAATACAAAGTATAAATTACACTTTTATCAGGATAAGGCTTGTAAAGATCAATAAAAAGAACACTATTATTCACCTATTTTTTTTTAAGAAAAAGCAAAAACTATCATTCATAAACCCCAGCACATAAAAAGCCACTCCTAAATATTAGTAAAAATTATCTCTAATAAATACAGAGCCGAATCCTAAGTAAGTATTGGAAATGAAAGTGGCTGTAAACCAACATTAAATATGAAGCACATCCTTCCATAATGTGTACTTGCCTCTATCCAAAGCACTGAGTGTCATTTCTCTCTGCTGCCTCATTCCTCTGCTATCAGCACTAGTCATTCCTGACAGGTTTTGCCAACATCACTTAATAAAATGATGGGGGAGAGAGATTCAACACACAGCCTATGATTCACAGCCAAAGCTCTGCATGTTCCCTGTGTACTATGAGAAGGTGGATGTATCCCTTTCCTCCAATCAGGGCTCAGAGCTCCTCTTACTGAGATCTACACTGTGAGCCCTCGTACACACGGCCGAGATTCTCGTTGAAAAAAACATGTCGTTTTTTTCGACGAGATTCTTGGACAAGAAACTTGTCCCGGCCGAGTGTACACACGCTCGTTTCAAAGAACCCGCGGTTCTTTGAATGGAGCGTACGCGGTGACATCATCGACTACGACGAGCATGCGCTCGTCACATTCGATGCCGTCGCCGCCATCTTGGTATACCCTACGTATGCCTAGGAAGCTACCGCGCATGCGTCAAATTCATTTCGAACATGCGCGGGCTTCCGGGAGGACAGGTAAGTGTACACACACTCACTTTTCTCGTCGAGAAACATGCCGAGGAGAATCTCGACGAGAAAATAGAGAGCAGGTTCTCTATTTTCTCGTCGAGGTTTCTTGTCGGTTTTCTCGACGAGAAACCCGATAGCCGCGTACACACGACCGATTTACTCGGCAAGACCTCTCTGCCAGCAAGTTTCTTGCTGGTTCTTGCCGAGAAAATCGGCCGTGTGTACGAGGCCTGAGACTTAAGATCCCTTGCCAATTCTGCTGAAGCTAAGACAAAATCCTTTGATCCGTGTGTTTTTAGAGTGATCTACAGAAGAAATATGCAAAGAAACAGGTACATATGTAAGAGGATTTGTTCTATCTCTGTGTATCACCTGATGCTAATTTCTTCACTATGTACATGTGGGGGTAAAAAATGAGCGAGGTCTCACTCATTTTTTTGTAAAGTAAAAATCCAAAATACTTCTTGTTTACACAAGAGTCTAAAGGAGTCTCCTCCCCTCTTAGAGGACACCAACTTTTATATTCCTTGTGTTTGTAAGGCTACAAGATCATCCCCATGCTCCTCATTAAAATATTTAGCCACATTTGTAAAAATGCTTTTTCTCAATATTATAAATGTGGTGATTGAGGCATTCTTGCTGCCTACCTTGGCATCCTACCTACATACTGTACTGGATGGAACAACTTTTGCTGGTGATTAAATATACTACATTTCAAGTGTTGCAATTTATAAAAGACCTCATTTTAAACTCTCATCTCATAAATTTGTCCCCTTTATAGAAATTAGAGCAACAGGGCATATGTAGTTACCTACAAAGTCCAACCATGTTCTACTTCGTGTTCCACCAGAAGTGAAAAGGCTAGGTGACAAGTGACTGCCTAAGGAAGGAGCTTGCCGGGTGACCATTTTTATGCTCTAGGGAAAAGGTCTGTACATAAACTTCATCCTCATATAATATTGAGATCTATTCTTTTCACCTTCCTATACTACAGGCTATATGTGGAAAACAGTGGCATATTATTACGTTATCTACTTCGGGTACTTCTGCAATAGGGATGAGCCGAACACCCCCCGGTTCGGTTCGCACCAGAACCTGCGAACGGACCGAAAGTTCGCACGAACGTTAGAACCCTATTAAATACAATGGACGCGAACGTTCGAAATCTAAAGTGCTAATTATAACGGCTAATATGCATGTTATTGACCTAAAAAGGGTTTGGGGACCCGGGTTCTGCCCCAAGGGACATGTATCAATGCAAAAATAAGTTTTAAAAACTGCAGTTTTTTCTGGAGCAGTCATTTTAATGATGTATAAAGTGAATTTTTTTTTAAAAATATTCCTTTAAATATCGTACCTGGGGTGTGTCTAAAGTATGCCTGTGAAGTGGCATGTGTTTCCCGTGTTTAGAACTGTCCCTGCACAAAATGACATTTGTAAAGGAAAAAAAGCCATTTAAAACTGCTTGCGGCTTTAATGTCATGTCTTGTCCTGGCAATATGGATGAAAATCTTTGAGAAAAATGGCATGGCTACCCCATCACCCCCCCCCTACCCCAGCCCATTACCAGCCCCTTTGGGTCTTGTATGGATATTAAGGGGAACCCTGCACCCAAAATAAAACCCTATACCTAAAACCCTATATACTCTGAACAGCAGCATACAAGCGGTGCAAACAAGACAGGGACTGTAGGTTTGTTCTTAAGTAGAATCTGTTTGTAATTTGGAACAGGTACATTTTTAAGTGTAGCTGCAGCCAAAAAAATCTATTTTTAAGCTTTTTGGAGAACATAGGGAAGGGTTATCACCCCAAACATATGTTTTGCTGTCTGTGCACCTGTTCAGAACATTTCACCTCACTTTCCATCCCAATGACAAATGTTTTTGGAAAAGTGGGGTTTTTATTGAAACAAGGATTGGTGATAAAGCATCAGTAGAGAGGAGACACCTTTTTCCCATCTTAACTCTTACAGGAGAGAATTTCCCTTCCTAGGGGTAGATTTCCTCTCACTTCCTGTTGTCTCCTTCCGTTTGCAAGTAGGAGTCATTTGTAAGTTGGATGTTTGAAAGTAGGGGCCTGCCATATATACTCTGCAGAAATTTGCCCCTTAGATGTTGGTGTTGCCACAACACTGTACGCCCTCAAAGTTACTCTTGGTGGGCGCTGGAATGCCCTGCTGTGAACTATTATATCAGGAATTGTAATTACATGCCATTGTTGAACAGTGGTAGGAAAAATTGGGCCTTTGGTGGTGGTGCTGGTGCTACAACACTGTAAGCCCTCACGGTTACTCTTGGTGGGCGCATGAATGGGCCCTGCTGTGAATTATTAGATCAAGAATTGTAATTGCATGCCCCTGTTGAAGAGGGGCAGAAAAATTGGGCCTTTGGTGGTGGTGGTGGTGTTGCCACAACACTGTAAGCCCTCACAGTTACTCTTGGTGGGTAGGGATGAGCCGAACACCCCCCGGTTCGGTTCGCACCAAAACCTGCGAACGGACCGAAAGTTCGCGCAAACTTTAGAACCCTATTAAATACAATGGGACTCGAACGTTTGAAATCAAAAGTGCTAATTATCAATGCTAATATGTAAGTTATTGTCCTAAAAAGGGTTCGAGGACCCGGGTCCTGCCCCAGGGGACATGTATCAATGCAAAAAAAAGTTTTAAAAACGTCAGTTTTTTCGGGAGCAGTAATTTTAATGATGCTTAAAGTGGAAAAAAAAGTGAAATATTCCTTTAAATATCGTACCTGGGGGATGTCTATAGTCTGCCTGTGAAGTGGCACGTGTTTCCCGTGTTTAGAACTGTCCCTGCACAAAATGACATTTCTAAAGGAAAAAAAGTAAATTTAAAACTGCTTGCGGCTTTAATGTAATGTGTGGTCCCGGCAATATGGATGAAAATCATTGAGAAAATCGGCATGGATACCCCCCCCCCCAGCCCATTTGGGTCTTGTATGGATATTAAGGGGAATCCCGCACCCAAATTAGAAAAAGGAAAGGTGTGAGGCCCCCAGGCCCTATATACTCTGAACAGCAGTATACAGGCAGTGCAAACTAAACAGGGACTGTAGGTTTGTTGTTACGTAGAATCTGTTTGTAATTTTGAACTCCCTGCCTGTGGTATTAGTATGAGAACACCAGCAATTGTATTCAGGTAAGCTTTAGGTGCACACTGTGCAAAGGACACTAAAGAAAAATACTGCAGCTCCCTGCCTGTATTTGTATCAGAACACCAGCAATTGTATTGAGGTAAGCTTTTGGTGCACACTGTGCAAAGGACACTAAAGCAAAATACTGCAGCTCCCTGCCTGTATGTGTATCAGAACACCAGCAATTGAATTAAGGTAAGCTTTTGGTGCACACTATGCAAAGGACACTAAAGCAAAATACTGCAGCTCCCTGCCTGTATTTGTATCAGAACACCAGCAATTGTATTCAGGTAAGCTTTTGGTGCACACTGTGCAAAGGACACTAAAGAAAAATACTGCAGCTCCCTGCCTGCATTTGTATCAGAGCACCAGCAATTGTATCCAGGTAAGCTTTTGGTGCACACTGTGCAAAGGACACTAAAGCAAAATACTGCAGCTCCCTGCCTGTATTTGTATCAGAACACCAGCAATTGTATTCAGGTAAGCTTTTGGTGCACACTGTGCAAAGGACACAGTACACTAAGTGAAACACTGCAGCTAGCACAATCACCTGCCTGCCTGTCAGTAGAGATTAGAGAATAACAGGAATGGATCTAGCTAAACTGAATACAGTGTGTAAATATATATACAACAGCTAGGATGCATATATATCCTCTACACACTGTAACTGCAGCTAACTGACTCGCCTGCCTGCTCTATCTAACTCAAATCAAATTACTCTGTCTCTCTTTCTTTAACCTCTCTCTTTAACCCCCGCAACACACTACACAAGGCTGCCACGGAGGCGGCCTTTTATAGTGTAGGGCGTGTACTAAACCCCCTGAGACATAATTGGCCAAAGCACGCTTAGATTGGCCAAAGCATGCGGGTCATAGTGCATGCTTGGCCAATTATCAGCCAAAAATGCACTGCGATGCCGCAGTGAAATATGGGCCGTGACGCGCCACTCGAATTTGGCGCGAACGGCCCATAATGTTCGAAATTCAGCGAACAGCCAAACAGCCGATGTTCGAGTCGAACATGGGTTCGACTCGAACTCGAAGCTCATCCCTATTGGTGGGCGCAGGAATGGGCCCTGCTGTAAATTATTAGATCAAGAATTGTAATCGCATGCCCCTGTTGGTGTTGAACAGGGGCAGAAAAATTGGGCCTTTGGTGGTGGTGGTGGTGGTGGACGGTGTTGCCACAACACTGTAAGCCCTCACAGTTACTCTTGGTGGGCGCAGGAATGGGCCCTGCTGTGAATTATTAGATCAAGAATTGTAATTACACGCCCCTGTTAAACAGGGGCTAAAAAATTGGGCCTTAGGCACTGGTGCTGGTGCCACAACACTGCAACCCCTCACAGATACTGTACTTGGAGCACAGAAATGAGCCCTGTTGCAAAGTATTGCATCAAAAATTGTAATTACACGCCCCTGTTAAACAGGGGCTGAAAAATTGGGCCTTAGGCACTGGTTCTGGTGCCACGACACTGCAACACCTCACAGATACTCTAGTTGGAGTGCAGGAATGAGCCCTGCTGCAAAGCATTGCATAAAAAATTGTAATTACATGCCCCTGTTAAACAGGGGCTGAAAAATTGGGTCTTAGCCACTGGTGGCGGCAACCAGAAACAAAAATGTTCTTCCAAGCTATCATCAGGATCATTGAGGAGGAAGAGTATAGTCAGTCAACATAACAGGACAGTCACTCAGCATCAGCATAGGCAGTCTTGAAGGGATGTGACATTTCAAAATAAATTATTCTGTTACATCAGCTTCAGGTGCCTGGTAGCTGGTGGTGATCCAAGACAGATTCATCTTTATGAAGGTCAGTCGATCAACCGAGTCAGTGGACAGGCGCACCTTGTGATCGGTGACAAAGCCTCCAGCAGCACTGAATGTGCGTTCCGAAAGGACGCTGGATGCAGGACAGGCCAGTAGCTCAATTGCATACTGTGCAAGCTCTGGCCAGTGATCCATCCTCAAGACCTAGTAAGCCAGAGGATTTTCGGTGGGAAAGGTGTCCAAGTCTGACCTTGCCCCTAGGTATTCCTGCACCATGTATATCAGACGCTGGCGATGGTTGCTGGAACCGATCATACCTTGGGGCTGCGGACTAAAGAATTGTCTGAACGCATCAGTCAGATGGCCACCTTCTCCACCGCTCCTTCTGCTACTGACTGAAGCCTCAGCAACTCGTTGTCCAGGACCAGGATTTTGTAACCTCCCAGTCTCTGGGAACGCGTTGCACAGACCTTTCTGCAAGGCCTCCGGGAGATGTCTCATCCTTTGCTCCCTCTGCGATGGCAAGATAAGGTCCGCAACCTTACCCTTGTACCGTGGATCAAGGAGAGTGGCCAGCCAGTAATGGTCCCTCTCCTTGATCCGAAGAATACGAGGATCCTTCCGCAGACTTTGCAGGATCAGGGAGGCCATGCAGCGTAGGTTAGCTGAGGTATTCGGTCCGGAGTCCTCTGGATCACTAAGGACGACATGATCCGCAGCCACCTCCTCCCAGCCACGTACAAGTCCACGGGTTTCTTGGGACTGTAAATCATCCCTAAAAGACTGCTGCTGTTGATGCTGAGTGCCAGGCTCCACCTCCATGCTGACACAATCCTCCTCCTCCTCCTCCTCTTCCTGTGTGATGGGTGGGACAGAAGGAACACTGTCTGGGTAAAGGGGGCCTTGAGAGGCAAGGAAGTCCTCCTCTTCCTGCCTCTGTTCTGCCTCAAGTGCCCTGTCCATTATGCCATGCAGCGTATGCTCCAACAGGTGGACAAGAGGTACAGTGTCACTGATTCATGCACTGTCACTGCTCACCATCCTCGTGGCCTCCTCAAATGGTGCCAGGACAGTGTATGCATCCCTGATCATGCCCCACTGGCGTGGTGAAAAAAAACCGAGCTCCCCTGACCCTGTCCTGGTGCCGTAGTCGCACAGGTACTCATTGATGGCCCTCTGCTGTGTGTGCAGCTGCTGCAGCATGGCCAACGCTGCGTTCCACCTGGTGGGTATGTCACGTATAAGGCGGTTCTTGGGCAGGTTCAACTCCTTTTCCAGCTCAGCCAGCCGAGCACTGGCATTATATGATCTGCGGAAATGCACACAGACTTTCCTGGCCTGCCTCAGGACATCCGGTAAGCCGCTGCACCACCAGGTTAAGGACGTGAGCCACACAGGGCACATGGGTCAGTTGTCCCTGTCGGAGGACGGAGAGGAGGTTGGTGCCATTGTCGCAAACCACCATTCCTGGCTTAAGCTGGCATGGCGTCAACCACCTCTCGGCCTGCCCCTGCAGAGCTGACAGAACCTCTGCCCCAGTGTGGCTCCTGTCCCCCAAACACACCAGTGCAAGCATGGCATGGCATCTTTTTGCCTGCGTACTTGCGTAGCCCCTTGAACGCCTACGGAGCACCGCTGGTTCCGAGGACAAAGCACAGGAAGAGGCCATGGAGGAAGAAGAAGAGGAGGGGGTGGAGGAGAGAGGTGTGTCACAACCAGTAGTAGCATTTTGGAGGCGTGGCTGTGGAACAACCTCCAACACTACTGCACCTTGTCCTGCATCCTTCTCAGCTGCCAAAAGAGTGACCCAATGGGCCGTGAAAGAAAGGTAACGTCCCTGTCCATGCCTGCTGGACCATGAGTCAGCGGTAATATGCCCCTTACCGCTGACCGCCCTGTCCAGCGAGGCATAGACATTGCCTTCCACATGCCGGTAGAGAGCTGGAATCGCCTTCCGTGAGAAAAAGTGGCGTTTGGGAACCTGCCACTGAGGAACCGCACATCGCACAAACTCACGGAAGGGGACGAGTCTACCAACTGAAAAGGCAGCAGTTGAAGTGCTAGCAATTTAGCCAAGCTAGCATTCAACCGCTGGGCATGTGGATGGCTGGGAGTGAACTTCTTTCGACGGTCCAGCAGCTGGGGCAGGGAAATTTGCCTGCTACAATCGGACGTTGGTGTACTGCTAGCAGAGTGCCCGCAAGTACTTGGCTGTGACACACCTAATTGTACACCTTCATTCCTCTCAGTGCAGGTTTCAGAGAGGACTGAAGGTATAGTGGGGTTGGAGATCCCAGCTGATGAGGAGCAAGGAGAGGTCCACTTTGTTTTTTGGTGTGGGTCTTTGAGGTACGCTTGACAACGAGCTGCATGGCAGGTCAGCATATGTCTGGTCAAGCATGTGGTGCCCAAGCGGCTGATGTTTTGGCCACGCGAGATACGCTTGAGACATATGTTGCAAATAGCAGCGGTGCGATCTGATGCACTCAACTCAAAAAAGGCCCACACCAAAGAACTTTTGGAATAACGGGCAGAGGCAGTGCCCTGCACAGGCGGAGCTCTGCGGTGTGATTGAGTCGGTGTGCTGCCCTTACGCTGGCCCCCGGAGGGCATCCTGCCTCGTTGGAGATGTGCCTCCTCCTCCTCCTCCTCCTCTCACCTATCAGGCACCCACGTGGAGTCAGTGACCTCATCATCCCCTCCCTCTTGATCACTGGAGCAAACCTGGCAGTATGCTGCAGGTGCTGGAACATGACTGCCAGATTGCTGTCCTTCTTGAGCATCCCCTCTCTCTGCGCTCACGCTACTGCCTTCCTCTAGCTGTGTATCATTATCAGACCCTTCAAAAAGCTGGGCATCCTCCTGGAGCATGTACCCAACACTGTTCTCAAACAGTTCGGGGGACTCCTCAGGAGGACATGGTGGGTCTAGGGAAGGAGTGACTGATGACATTGAGACGAGGGAAGAGGACGCGTTGGCAGCTGCTTTGCCAGTACCCTGAGCCTGGGTGAGAGAGGATGAGGAGGATGAGGAGGGCTTGGTCATCCACTCTACCAAGTCTTCGGCATGATGCGGCTCCACACGTCCAGCTGCCGAAAATAAGGACAAGCGTGTCAAATGGCCACGTGCTGATAACGATGCACCGCATCCATGACCAGCACTGTTGTCTCTAGACACAGAGCCTGCTTGCCCTCTTTTATTGGCTTGTGACTGTCTGCCTCTCCTTGTGGGCCTTCCAGACATAGTAATGGCCTGCAGGGAGATGGGAAAACCAGCAATTGGGTAGTGTATATTGTGCTGGAGGTACACAACACCCACTGTAAAGGCTGCAGATGCCTGTATTAGAGAACACCAGCAATAAAGGGTAGATACAGGTGTATACTGTGCTGTGCTGGAGGCACACAACACCCACTAACTCCTGCAGATGCCTTTATTTTAGAACACCAGCAATAAACGGTAGATACAGGTTTATACTGTGCTGGAGGCACACAACACCCACTAACTCCTGCAGATACCTTTATTATAGAACACCAGCAATAAAGGGTAGATACAGTACAGGTGTGTCTTGTGCTGGAGGCACACAACACCCACTAACTCCTGCAGATGCCTTTTTTAGAGAACACCAGCAAAAAAGGGTAGATACAGCTGTATACTGTGCTGTGCTGGAGGCACACAACACCCACTAACTCCTGCAGATGCCTGTATTAGAGAACACCAACAATAAAGGGTAGATACAGGTGTATAATGTGCTGGAGGCACACAACACCCACTAACTCCTGCAGATGCCTGTATTAGAGAACACCAGCAATAAAGGGTAGATACAGGTGTATATTGTGCTGGAGGCACACAGCACCCACTAACTCCTGCAGATGCCTTTATTAGAGAACACCAGCAAAAAAGGGTAGATACAGGTGTATACTGTGCTGTGGTGGAGGCACACAACACCCACTAACTCCTGCAGATGCCTGTATTAGAGAGCACCAGCAAAAAAGGCTAGATACGGGTGTATTCTGTGCTGTGCTGGAGGCACACAACACCCACTAACTCCTGCAGATGCCTGTATTAGAGAACACCAGAAATAAAGGGTAGATACAGGTGTATATTGTGCTGGAGGCACATAACACCCACTAACTCCTGCAGATGCCTGTATTAGAGAACACCAGCAAAAAAGGGTAGATACAGGTGTATACTGTGCTGTGGTGGAGGCACACAACACCCACTAACTCCTGCAGATGCCTGTATTAGAGAACACCAGCAAAAAAGGCTAGATACAGGTGTATACTGTGCTGTGCTGGAGGCACACAACACCCACTAACTCCTGCAGATGCCTGTATTAGAGAACACCAGCAATAAACGGTAGATACAGGTGTATACTGTGCTGGAGACACACAACAGCCACTAACTCCTGCAGATGCCTGTATTAGAGAACACCAGCAAAAAAGGGTAGATACAGGTGTATACTGTGCTGTGCTGGAGGCACACAACACCCACTAACTCCTGCAGATGCCTGTATTAGAGAACACCAGCAATAAAGGGTAGATACAGGTGTATATTGTGCTGGAGGCACACAACACCCACTAACTCCTGCAAATGCCTGTATTAGAGAACACCAGCAAAAAAGGGTAGATACAGGTGTATACTGTGCTGGAGGCACACAACACCCACTAACTCCTGCAGATGCCTGTATTAGAGAACGCCAGCAATAAAGGGTAGATACAGGTGTATATTGTGCTGGAGGCACACAACACCCACTAACTCCTGCAGATGCCTGTATTAGAGAACACCAGCAAAAAAGGGTAGATACAAGTGTATACTGTGCTGTGCTGGAGGCACACAACACCCACTAACTCCTGCAGATGCCTGTATTAGAGAACACCAGCAATAAAGGGTAGATACAGGTGTATATTGTTCTGGAGGCACACAACACCCACTAACTCCTGCAGATGCCTGTTGTGATGTGTGTGCTGGAACACTGTGACCTTTCAGCCTTTTTCCTTTTTCCTGTATTAGAGAACACCAGCAAAAAAGGGTAGATACAAGTGTATACTGTGCTGTGCTGGAGGCACACAACACCCACTAACTCCTGCAGATGCCTGTATTAGAGAACACCAGCAATAAAGGGTAGATACAGGTGTATATTGTTCTGGAGGCACACAACACTCACTAACTCCTGCAGATGCCTGTTGTGATGTGTGTGCTGGAACACTGTGACCTTTCAGCCTTTTTCCTTATGCATGCTGGGGGAGGGGCTGTACCAGGAAGTAGAGAGGGTGTGTGTGTGAGACTGGAAGCAGCAGCAGCAGCATGATGCATAGATCTGGTAATGACAGAAGCCTGTTGTATTAAGACTCCTCCATGTAACAAGTCATCATGTTTCTGAGTGAGTAATAAACCCTCTCCATGGTTAAGAAGTTCATCTGTCCTGTGTGTAACTTGCTGAGCAGATAACAGCAGCATTGCTAGCAACACTGTGAGAGACCCCATGTCTAAGGGACATAACAGTGGCGACGAGGATTGTGGATTTTAGATCACATGGCCTTCATAGGGTTTATTCAACCATTTGATCCTGCTGCTGAATGATGGAGCTCCTGGGTGGAGAGGCTGGAGCAGTATATGGAAGCAAATAGTGTGGCTGCAGAAAATAAAGTTGCAGTTTTTCTCACAATATTGGGTCAAGCTGCATATGGCACTCTCAGAGACCTAATTTCTCCAGATAAGCCGGCCTCTAAGGCCCTGCCTGAGTTAATTCAGAAGCTACATGAGCACTACAACCCAAAGCCATTAGAGATTGCAGAGCGGTTTAAATTCTACAGTAGAAGGCAGCATGCCGGGGAGGACATAAAGACTTATATCATTGCTTTACGTAAACTAGCTGCCACTTGTCAGTTTGGAGACTACCTGCAGACGGCTCTCCGTGACATGTTTGCCATGGGACTCTGCGACCCAGCCATACAGATACGCTGACTCACAGAACCCGACTTGACTCTGACGAAAGCCACTGACCTTGCTACGGTCATGGAGTTGGCTACACGGGACGCCACCCTACTGAAGGCACCACCTGAAACTCCTGCAAGCCAGGGAGAGGAAATATTCCACTCTGCTATCACCCGACACCCAAGACGGCCGTCTCCAAATCTTCCTAAACCTCGCCACCCTAATTCTTCTGTCTCTAGGACACCAACTTGCTACCGTTGTGATAACACTACTCACAGTGCACCTGCTTGCAAGTTCAAGGATGTCATTTGTTTTCTTTTTGGAAAGACTGGCCATATTGGGCGTGTTTGCCGCAGCTCACACTCTCCGAACACTACCACAAAAGTTAAACGTAAACAGACATTTCATATGGATACTGACAATAACGGCTCCAGCTCTGATGAGGAAACCTGTGTCCAGCATGTTGGACTGTTTCGGGTAGCTGGGAGTACTCCTGCGTAGTGATGAGCCGAACACCCCCCTGTTCGGTTCGCACCAGAACCCGCGAACGGACCGAAAGTTCGAACGAACATTAGAACCCTATTAAATAGAATGGATGCGAACGTTCGAATTCTAAAGTGCTAATTATAACAACTATTATGCATGTTATTGTCCTAAAAAGGGTTTGGGAACCCGGGTTCTGCACCAGGGGACATGTATCAATGCAAAAAGAAGTTTTAAAAACGGTCGTTTTTCGGGAGCAGTCATTTTAATGATGCATAAAGTGAAAAAAAAAAGTCAAATATTCCTTTAAATATCGTACCTGGGGGGTGTCTAAAGTATGCCTGTGAAGTGCCACGTGTTTCCCGTGTTTAGAACTGTCCCTGCACAAAATGACACTTCTAAAGGAAAAAAAAGCCATTTAAAACTGCTTGCGGCTTTAATGTAATGTCTGGTCCCGGTAATATGGATGAAATTCTTTAAGAAAAATGGCATAGCTACCCCATGACCCCCCCCCCTACCCCAGCCCATTACCAGCCCCTTTGGGTCTTGTATGGATATTAAGGGGAACCCCGCACATAAAATAAAAAAGGCCCTATATACTCTGAACAGCCCTATACAGGCGGTGCATACAAGACAGGGACTGTAGGTTTGTTCTTATGTAGAATCTGTTTGTAATTTTGAACAGGTACATTGTTGAAGTGTAGCTCCAGACCAAAAATCTATTTTTAAACTTTTTGGAAAACATAGGTAAGGGTTATCACCCCTGTAACATTTGTTTTGCTGTCTGTGCCCCTGTTCAGAACATTTCACCTCACTTTCCGTCCCAATGACAACTGTTTTTGAAATGTGGTGTTTTTCTTGAAACAAGGATTGCTGATAAAGCATCAGTACAGAGGAGACACCTTTCTCCCATATTTATTCTTACAGGAGAGAATTTTCCTTCCTAGTGGTAGATTTCCTCTCACTTCCTGTTGTCTTCTTGCGTTTGCAAGTAGGAGTCGTTTGTAAGTTGGATGTTTGAAAGTAGGGACCTGCCGTATATACTCTGCAGAAATAGGCCCCTTAGTTGTTGGTGTTGGCACAACACTGTAAGCACTCACAGTTACTCTTGGTTGGTGCTGGAACGCCCTGCTGTCAACTATTATATCAGGAATTTTAATTACATATAATTGTTGAACAGTGGTAGTAAAAATTGGGCCTTTGATGGTGGTGCTGGTGCCACAACACTGTAAGCCCTGACAGTTACTCTTGGTGGGTGCAGCAATGGGCCCTGCTGTGAATTATTAGATCAAGAATTGTAATTACATGCCCCTGTTGAACAGGGGCTGAAAAATTGGGCCTTAGGCACTGGTGGCACAACACTGCAACCCCTCACAGATACTGTACTTGGAGCACAGCAATGAGCCCTGTTGCAAAGTATTGCTTCAAAAATTGTAATGACACGCCCCTGTTAAACAGGGGCTGAAAAATTGGGCCTTAGGCACTGGTGGCACAACACTGCAACTCCTCACAGATACTGTACTTGGAGTACAGCAATGAGCCCTGTTGCAAAGTATTGCTTCAAAAATTGTAATTACACGCCCCTGTTAAACAGGGGCTGAAAAATTGGGCGTTAGGCACTGGTGGCGGCACCCATAAACAAAAATGATCTTCCAAGCTATCATCATCAATCGTATCATTGAGGACTCGGAGGAGGAGGATAGCCAGTCAACATAACAGCACAGGCACTCAGCATCAGCATCAGTCTTGAAGGGATGTGACATGTTAAAATCAATTAGTCTGTTATATCAGCATCAGGTGTGTGGTAGCTGGTGGTGATCCAAGACTGGTTCATCTTGATGAAAGTCAGTCGATCAACCGAGTCGGTGGACAGGCGCACCCTGTGATCCGTGACAAATCCTCCAGCAGCACTGAATGTGCGTTCCGAAAGAACGCTGGATGCAGGACAGGCCAGTAGCTCAATTGCATACTGTGCAAGCTCTGGCCAGTGATCCATCCTCAAGACCCAGTAAGCCAGAGGATTTTCGGTGGGGAAGGTGTCCAAGTCTGACCTTGCCCCTAGATATTCCTGCACCATGTTTATCAGACGCTGGCGATGGTTGCTGGAACCGATCATACTTTGGGGCTGCGGACTAAAGAATTGTCTGAACGCATCGGTCAGACGGCCACCTTCCCCACCGCTCCTTCTTTGACTGGCCGAAGCCTCAGCAACTCGTTGTCCAGGACCAGGAGTTTGCAACCTCCCAGTCTCTGGGAACGCGTTGCACAGACCTTTCTGCAAGGCCTCCCGGAGTTGTCTCATCCTCTGCTCCCTCTGCGACGGTAACATAAGGTCCGCAACCTTACCCTTGTACCGTGGATCAAGGAGAGTGGCCAGCCAGTAATGGTCCCTCTCCTTGATCCGAAGAATACGAGGATCCTTCCGCAGACTTTGCAGGATCAGGGAGGCCATGCAGCGTAGGTTTGCTGAGGCATTCGCTCCGGAGTCCTCTGGGTCACTAAGGACGACATGATCCGCAGCCACCTCCTCCCAGCCACGTACAAGTCCACTGGTTTCTTGGGACTGTAAATCATCCCTAAAAGACTGCTGCTGATGATGCTGAGTGCCAGCCTCCACCTCCATGCTGACACAATCCTCCTCCTCCTCCTCCTCCTCCTCCTCCTCTTCCTGTGCGATGGGTGGGACAGAAGTAACACTGTCTGGGTAAAGGGGGCCTTGAGAGGCAAGGAAGTCCTCCTCTTCCTGCCTCTGTTCTGCCTCAAGTGCCCTGTCCATTATTCCACGCAGCGTGTGCTCCAACAGGTGGACAAGAGGTACAGTGTCACTGATGCATGCACTGTCACTGCTCACCATCCTCGTGGCCTCCTCAAATGGTGCCAGGACAGTGCATGCATCCCTGATCATGCCCCACTGGCGTGGAGAAAAAAAACCAAGCTCCCCTGACCCTGTCCTGGTGCCGTAGTCGCACAGGTACTCATTGATGGCCCTCTGCTGCGTGTGCAGCCGCTGCAGCATGGCCAACGTTGAGTTCCACCTGGTGGGCATGTCACATATAAGGCGGTTCTTGGGCAGGTTCAACTCCTTTTGCAGCTCAGCCAGGCGAGCACTGGCATTATAAGATCTGCGGAAATGCACACAGACTTTCCTGGCCTGCCTCAGGACATCCTGTAAGCCCGGGTACCTGCCCAAGAACCGCTGCACCACCAGGTTAAGGACGTGAGCCACACAGGGCACATGGGTCAGTTGTCCCTGTCGGAGGGCGGAGAGGAGGTTGGTGCCATTGTCGCAAACCACCATTCCTGGCTTAAGCTGGCGTGGCGTCAACCACCTCTCGGCCTGGCCCTGCAGAGCAGACAGGACCTCTGCCCCAGTGTGGCTTCTGTCCCCCAAACACACCAGCGCAAGCACGGCATGGCATCTTTTTGCCTGCGTACTTGCGTAGCCCCGTGAACGGCTACGGAGCACCGCTGGTTCATAGGACAAACCACAGGAAGAGGCCATGGAGGAAGAAGAAGAGGAGGGGGTGGAGGAGAGAGGTGTGTCACAACCAGTAGTAGCATTTTGGAGGCGTGGCGGTGGGACAACCTCCAACACTACTGCACCTTGTCCTGAATCCTTCCCAGCTGCCAAAAGAGTGACCCAATGGGCCGTGAAAGAAAGGTAACGTCCCTGTCCATGCCTGCTGGACCATGAGTCAGCGGTAATATGCACCTTACCGCTGACCGCCCTGTCCAGCGAGGCCAAGACATTGCCTTCCACATGCCGGTAGAGAGCCGGAATAGCCTTCCGTGCGAAAAAGTGGCGTTTGGGAACCTGCCACTGAGGAACCGCACATTGCACAAACTCACGGAAGGGGGCCGAGTCTACCAACTGAAAAGGCAGCAGTTGAAGCGCTAGCAATTTAGCCAAGCTAGCATTCAACCGCTGGGCATGTGGATGGCTGGGAGTGAACTTCTTTCGACGGTCCAGCAGCTGGGGCAGGGAAATTTGCCTGCTAGAATCGGACGTCGGTGTACTGCTAGCAGAGTGGGCGCAAGTACTTGGCTGTGACACACCTAATTCTACACCTTCATTCCTCTCAGTGCATGTTTCAGAGAGGACTGAAGTTATAGTGGGGTTGGAGATCCCAGCTGATGCGGTGCAAGGAGAGGTCCGCTTTGTTCTTTGGTGTGGGTCTTTGAGGTAGGCTTGCCAACGAGCTGCATGGCAGGTCAACATATGTCTGGTCAGGCATGTGGTACCCAAGCGGCTGATGTTTTGGCCACGCGATATACGCTTGAGACATATGTTGCAAACAGCAGCTGTGCGATCTGATGCACTAGCCTCAAAAAAGGCCCACACCAAAGAACTTTTTGAATGACGGGCAGAGGCAGCGCCCTGCACAGGCGGAGCTCTGCGGTGTGATTCCGTCGGTGTACTGCCCTTACGCTGGCCACCAAAGGGCATCCTGCCTCGTTGGAGATGTGCCTCCTCCTCATCCTCCTCCTCCTCCTCTCTCCTATTAGGCACCCACGTGGAGTCAGTGACCTCATCATCCCCTCCCTCCTCATCACTGGAGCCAATCTGGCAGTATGCTGCAGCTGCTGGAACATGACTGCCAGATTGGTGTCCTTCTTGAGCATCCCCTCTGTCTGCTCTCACGCTACTGCCTTCCTCTAGCTGGGTTTCATCATCAGACCCTTCGAAACGCTGGGCATCCTCCTGGAGCATGTACCCAACACTGTGCTGAAACAGTTCGGGGGACTCCTCAGGAGGAGGACATGGTGGGTCTAGGGAAGGAGTGACTGATGATTTGTCTGACATTGATACCAGGGAAGACGACGCTTTGGCAGCTGCTTTTCCAGTACCCTGAGCCTGGGTGAGAGAGGATGAGGAGGAGGAGGAGGGCTTGGTCATCCACTCTACCAAGTCTTCGGCATGATGTGGCTCAACATGTCCAGCTGCCGAAAAGAAGGACAAGCGTGTCCCATGGCCATGTGCTGATGACAATGCACCGCGTCCACGACCAGCACTGTTGCCCCCAGACACAGAGCCTGCTTGCCCTCTTTTATTGCCTCCTGACTGTCTGCCTCTCCTTGTTTGCCTTCCAGACATTCTAATAGATGGCCTGCACGGAGATGGGAAAAAAGCAATAAGGGCTACCTTCAGGTGTCCTTCTCTGTCCCTTGAAACAAGGACTTTCACAGTGAAAGAAACTGACACTCTCCCTACCTACAGTTTTCTGTCCCTAGAAAAAATGTTTTTTTTAATCACAATATAGCACAAGAAAAATTCACTCACTGTCCTTACAGGTCCCTGGAAACAAGGACTTGCAGAGTGAAAGAAAAAAAACACTCTCCCTACCTACAGTTTTCTGTCCCTAGAAAAAATGTTTTTTTTAATCACAATATAGCACAAGAAAAATTCACTCACTGTCCTTACAGGTCCCTGGAAACAAGGACTTGCAGAGTGAAAGGAAAAAAACACTCTCCCTACCTACAGTTTTCTGTCCCTAGAAAAAATGTTTTTTTTAATCACAATATAGCACAAGAAAAATTCACTCACTGTCCTTACAGGTCCCTGGAAACAAGGACTTGCAGAGTGAAAGAAAAAAAACACTCTCCCTACCTACAGTTTTCTGTCCCTAGAAAAAATGTTTTTTTTAATCACAATATAACACAAGAAAAATTCACTCACTGTCCTTACAGGTCCCTGGAAACAAGGACTTGCAGAGTGAAAGAAAAAAAACACTCTCCCTACCTACAGTTTTCTGTCCCTAGAAAAAATGTTTTTTTTAATCACAATATAGCACAAGAAACATTCACTCACTGTCCTTACAGGTCCCTGGAAACAAGGACTTGCAGAGTGAAAGAAAAAAAACACTCTCCCTACCTACAGTTTTCTGTCCCTAGAAAAAATGTTTTTTTTAATCACAATATAGCACAAGAAAAATTCACTCACTGTCCTTACAGGTCCCTGGAAACAAGGACTTGCAGAGTGAAAGAAAAAAAACACTCTCCCTACCTACAGTTTTCTGTCCCTAGAAAAAATGTTTTTTTTAATCACAATATAGCACAAGAAAAATTCACTCACTGTCCTTACAGGTCCCTGGAAACAAGGACTTGCAGAGTGAAAGAAAAAAAACACTCTCCCTACCTACAGTTTTCTGTCCCTAGAAAAAATGTTTTTTTTAATCACAATATAGCACAAGAAAAATTCACTCACTGTCCTTACAGGTCCCTGGAAACAAGGACTTGCAGAGTGAAAGAAAAAAAACACTCTCCCTACCTACAGTTTTCTGTCCCTAGAAAAAATGTTTTTTTTTAATCACAATATAGCACAAGAAAAATTCACTCACTGTCCTTACAGGTCCCTGGAAACAAGGACTTGCAGAGTGAAAGAAAAAAAACACTCTCCCTACCTACAGTTTTCTGTCCCTAGAAAAAATGTTTTTTTTAATCACAATATAGCACAAGAACAATTCACTCACTGTCCTTACAGGTCCCTGGAAACAAGGACTTGCAGAGTGAAAGAAAAAAAACACTCTCCCTACCTACAGTTTTCTGTCCCTAGAAAAAATGTTTTTTTTAATCACAATATAGCACAAGAAAAATTCACTCACTGTCCTTACAGGTCCCTGGAAACAAGGACTTGCAGAGTGAAAGGAAAAAAACACTCTCCCTACCTACAGTTTTCTGTCCCTAGAAAAAATGTTTTTTTTAATCACAATATAGCACAAGAAAAATTCACTCACTGTCCTTACAGGTCCCTGGAAACAAGGACTTGCAGAGTGAAAGAAAAAAAACACTCTCCCTACCTACAGTTTTCTGTCCCTAGAAAAAATGTTTTTTTTAATCACAATATAGCACAAGAAAAATTCACTCACTGTCCTTACAGGTCCCTGGAAACAAGGACTTGCAGAGTGAAAGGAAAAAAACACTCTCCCTACCTACAGTTTTCTGTCCCTAGAAAAAATGATTTTTTTAATCACAATATAGCACAAGAAAAATTCACTCACTGTCCTTACAGGTCCCTGGAAACAAGGACTTGCAGAGTGAAAGAAAAAAAACACTCTCCCTACCTACAGTTTTCTGTCCCTAGAAAAAATGTTTTTTTTAATCACAATATAGCACAAGAAAAATTCACTCACTGTCCTTACAGGTCCCTGGAAACAAGGACTTGCAGAGTGAAAGAAAAAAAACACTCTCCCTACCTACAGTTTTCTGTCCCTAGAAAAAATGTTTTTTTTAATCACAATATAGCACAAGAAAAATTCACTCACTGTCCTTACAGGTCCCTGGAAACAAGGACTTGCAGAGTGAAAGGAAAAAAACACTCTCCCTACCTACAGTTTTCTGTCCCTAGAAAAAATGTTTTTTTTAATCACAATATAGCACAAGAAAAATTCACTCACTGTCCTTACAGGTCCCTGGAAACAAGGACTTGCAGAGTGAAAGAAAAAAAACACTCTCCCTACCTACAGTTTTCTGTCCCTAGAAAAAATGTTTTTTTTAATCACAATATAGCACAAGAAAAATTCACTCACTGTCCTTACAGGTCCCTGGAAACAAGGACTTGCAGAGTGAAAGAAAAAAAACACTCTCCCTACCTACAGTTTTCTGTCCCTAGAAAAAATGTTTTTTTTAATCACAATATAGCACAAGAAAAATTCACTCACTGTCCTTACAGGTCCCTGGAAACAAGGACTTGCAGAGTGAAAGAAAAAAAACACTCTCCCTACCTACAGTTTTCTGTCCCTAGAAAAAATGTTTTTTTTAATCACAATATAGCACAAGAAAAATTCACTCACTGTCCTTACAGGTCCCTGGAAACAAGGACTTGCAGAGTGAAAGAAAAAAAACACTCTCCCTACCTACAGTTTTCTGTCCCTAGAAAAAATGTTTTTTTTAATCACAATATAGCACAAGAAAAATTCACTCACTGTCCTTACAGGTCCCTGGAAACAAGGACTTGCAGAGTGAAAGAAAAAAAACACTCTCCCTACCTACAGTTTTCTGTCCCTAGAAAAAATGTTTTTTTTAATCACAATATAGCACAAGAAAAATTCACTCACTGTCCTTACAGGTCCCTGGAAACAAGGACTTGCAGAGTGAAAGAAAAAAAACACTCTCCCTACCTACAGTTTTCTGTCCCTAGAAAAAATGTTTTTTTTAATCACAATATAGCACAAGAAAAATTCACTCACTGTCCTTACAGGTCCCTGGAAACAAGGACTTGCAGAGTGAAAGAAAAAAAACACTCTCCCTACCTACAGTTTTCTGTCCCTAGAAAAAATGTTTTTTTTAATCACAATATAGCACAAGAAAAATTCACTCACTGTCCTTACAGGTCCCTGGAAACAAGGACTTGCAGAGTGAAAGAAAAAAAACACTCTCCCTACCTACAGTTTTCTGTCCCTAGAAAAAATGTTTTTTTTAATCACAATATAGCACAAGGACAATTCACTCACTGTCCTTACAGGTCCCTGGAAACAAGGACTTGCAGAGTGAAATAAACTGACACTCTCCCTACCTACAGTTTTCTGTCCCTAGAATAAATGTTTTTTTAAGCACAATATAGCACAAGGACAATTCACTCACTGTCCTTCCAGGTCCCTGGAAACAAGGACTTGCAGAGTGAAAGAAAAAAAACACTCTCCCTACCTACAGTTTTCTGTCCCTAGAAAAAATGTTTTTTTTAATCACAATATAGCACAAGAACAATTCACTCACTGTCCTTACAGGTCCCTGGAAACAAGGACTTGCAGAGTGAAAGAAAAAAAACACTCTCCCTACCTACAGTTTTCTGTCCCTAGAAAAAATGTTTTTTTTAATCACAATATAGCACAAGGACAATTCACTCACTGTCCTTCCAGGTCCCTGGAAACAAGGACTTGCAGAGTGAAAGAAACTGACACTCTCCCTACCTACAGTTTTCTGTCCCTAGAATAAATGTTTTTTTAAGCACAATATAGCACAAGGACAATTCACTCACTGTCCTTCCAGGTCCCTGGAAACAAGGACTTGCAGAGTGAAAGAAACTGACACTGTCCCTACCTACAGTTTTCTGTCCCTAGAATAAATGTTTTTTTTAAGCACACTATAGCACAAGCACAAAACACACTGACACTCTCCCTACCTATCCTTCTCTTTCCCTAAACTAAAGGAATCCAGGTTAAGCAAGAAAGAAATAACAGTCACTGTCCCTGCCTATGCTGCTCTATCCCTGCTCCGGAACACACTACACTAGGCCGCCGTGCTGGCGGCCTTTTATAGTGTGGGGCGTGTACTAAACACCCTCAGCAATAATTGGCCACAGGCATCCTGCCTGTGGCCAATCATTGCTCTCCTCGCTGCCGGCGCTGTGATTGGCCAAGCATGCGGGGTCACAGTGCATGCTTGGCCAATCACAGCGCCTGGATGACACTGCGATGGCGTAGTGCATTGTGGGCCGTTCGCGTCACTCGAATTTGGCGCGAACGGCCCAAATCGTTCGATCTTCGTCGAACGATCGAACAGCCGATGTTCGAGTCGAACGTATGTTCGACTCGAACACGAAGCTCATCCCTACTCCTGCGATAAAAGTGGATGTCACACTCAATGGCTGTCCTGTCCCCATGGATGCTGATACAGGGGCGGCAGTGTCTGTAATTTCATGGACTGATTTAAAGGCATCGGGTCTGTCCCTACCGCTCCAACCTACAAATCTCACACTACAAACCTACAGCAAGGAACTACTACAGCCCTTGGGTTATGTGAAACCCCTTGTTACATTAGGCAACCGCAGTCAAACTCTACGCCTTTATGTTGTCAATAAAGGAGGTCCTCCGCTGTACGGTAGGGACTGGATCAAAGCACTGGGCATGCCTCCTCTTGCCATTGCCCAATGTACATTGCTTTCTGAGGTAGACCATTGGGTGGAATCCCCGAAGTCACGCTTTAAGGGGGTTTTTGAGGACTCTTTGGGCACAGTAAAAGGAAAAATGGCCCACCTCCTCTTGAAGCCTGGTGCTACACCTCGTTTTTGTAAGGCACGATCAGTACCTTTTGCCTTGAGAAAGAAAGTGGAAGCAGAGCTGGACCACCTTTTGGCTGAAAAGATCATAACTAAAGTTGATAGAAGTGAATGGGCATCGCCAATTGTGCCTGTCAAGAAAAAGAATGGAGACATTAGAATTTGTGGAGATTTCAGGGTTGCCCTGAACAACCAACTTCTTGTGGATCAATACCCATTGCCTCGACTTGAAGATCTATTTAGCTCATTGGCTGGGGGGCAAAAGTTTACAAAAATAGACTCAAAGCAAGCTTACCTGCAACTGCAAGTACACCCAGATTCACGCCATCTGTTGACCATTAACACCCATAAAGGATTATTCCAATATAACCGCATGGTTTTTGGCATAGCCCCAGCTCCAGCCACCTGGCAGCGAATAATGGATGAGGTCCTGGCAGGCATACCTTTAACTCAATGTCTACTAGATCAGTGGTCATCAACCCTGTCCTCAGGGCCCACTAACAGGCCAGGTTTGCAAGATAACTGAAATACATCACAGGTGATATAATTTGCTGCTCAGTGATTTCAGTATTCTAGTCTGCATCTCCCCAAGGTAATACATAAAACCTGGCCTGTTAGTGGGCCCTGAGGACAGGGTTGATGACCACGGTACTAGATGACATGCTCATCACTGGTCCCACTGATGAAGAACACAGAAAGAATGTTGAAACTGTGCTAGAGAGACTCCAAAGGTATGGTTTACGTGTCAATCTTTCAAAATGCGAATTTCTAAAGTCTCGACTGGAATTTTGTGCCCACACTGTGGACCGACATGGGTTACACACTACTGAAGAAAAGGTTAAAGCCCTTACCCATGCCCCTACTTCCCAGAATGTCACACAGCTCAGGTCCTACCTTGGCCTCCTAAATTACTACCACCGTTTCTTGCCGAACTTAGCACACCAGCTTTACCCATTACATCGCTTACTGGATGCAAGAGCTAAATGGATATGGACAGCCAAATGTGAAGAAGCTTTTCGGCTTTCTAAAGAACTCATTCTGTCTTCTCGAGTTCTGGTCCACTATGATTTAAAGAAACACGTCACCTTGGCTTGTGACGCCTCACCTTATGGACTGGGTGCTGTCCTTTCCCATGTCATGCCAGATGGCACAGAGCGCCCCATTTCTTTTGCCTCCAGGTCTTTAACCTCAGCAGAGCAAAACTACTCCCAGATAGACAAGGAAGCTTTGGCCATTGTGTGGGCCACAAAAAAATTTCATACGTACATCTATGGTCGGGAGTTCACACTTATCACTGACCACAAACCTCTGTTGTCAATACTGAACCCTCAGAAAGGAATTTCTACAACAACCGCATCTCGCTTACAAAGGTACGCTTTATTCTTGGGAGCTTATACTTATTCTATCAGATACCGCTCCCATGATGCCCATGGCAATGCAGATGCATTTTCCAGATTGCTAATTGGAGACCACTCACCAAGAGACGTACGCATAGTGGAAATACACAGGCCGAAATCCTGCATGTCCACCTCCTTAATTGCCAGACATACAGTCACAGATCCCGTCCTGTCTCAAATATTCTCATATGTTCAGGCTGGATGGCCAGAGAAAGTCCCAGGTGAATTTCGTCCGTACTTTGCCAGAAAATGTGAGCTTGTGACTAATGCTGGTTGCCTACAGTGGGGCAACAGAGTGATTATACCTCAGTATTTGCAACCAACCATGCTAAGGATACTGCATGAGGGCCATCCTGGCGTGGTGCGCATGAAGCAGCGAGCCCGGACTTATGTTTGGTGGCCACAAATGGACACAGCAATTGAAGATTATGTGGCTCAATGTCCTGGGTGCTGTCAAGCTCAGCGACCCCAAAAGAAAGGAACCCTGCTACCTTGGCCATGGCCGACAGAACCGTGGTCAAGACTCCATCTTGATTTTGCTGGCCCAATCCAGGGTAAAATGTATTTGATCGTTGTAGATGCACATTCAAAATGGCCGGAGGTTTTTCAAATGCCTTCTGTTACCTCAGCTGCTACCATTCTAGTCTTAAGGAAATTCTTTGCTCAATATGGCTTGCCAATAGGGATGAGCTTCGTGTTCGAGTCGAACATACATTCGACTCGAACATCGGCTGTTCGATTGTTCGACGAAGATCGAACGATTTGGGCCGTTCGCGCCAAATTCGAGTGACGCGAACGGCCCACAATGCACTACGCCATCGCAGTGTCATCCAGGCGCTGTGATTGGCCAAGCATGCACTGTGACCCCGCATGCTTGGCCAATCACAGCGCCGGCAGCGAGGAGAGCAATGATTGGCCACAGGCAGGATGCCTGTGGCCAATTATTGCTGAGGGTGTTTAGTACACGCCCCACACTATAAAAGGCCGCCAGCATGGCGGCCTAGTGTAGTGTGTTCCGGAGCAGGGAAAGAGAAGCATAGGCAGGGACAGTGACATTTTTTTTCTTGCTTAACCTGGATTCCTTTAGTTTAGGGAAAGAGAAGGATAGGTAGGGAGAGTGTCAGTCTGTTTTACTGTGCTAAACCTTGTTTGTAGGGACAGGGAAGGACAGTGAGGGAAATTCTCATTGTGCTATACTGTGCTAAAGCATTCCTCATCAACCATCTTTAAAAAAAAAAATTTATAGGGACAGAAAACT
The DNA here is from genome assembly GCA_029206835.1 of Rana muscosa. NCBI lineage: Eukaryota > Metazoa > Chordata > Amphibia > Anura > Ranidae > Rana > Rana muscosa. The sequence continues at coordinate 278,316,873 of CM055117.1, forward strand.
ATAGGTAGGGAGAGTGTCAGTGTGTTTTACTGTGCTAAACCTTGTTTGTAGGGACAGGGAAGGACAGTGAGGGAAATTCTCATTGTGCTATACTGTGCTAAAGCATTCCTCATCAACCATCTTTAAAAAAAAATTTTTTTATAGGGACAGAAAACTATAGGTAGGGAGAGTGTCAGTGTGTTTTACTGTGCTAAACCTTGTTTGTAGGGACAGGGAAGGACAGTGAGGGAAATTCTCATTGTGCTATACTGTGCTAAAGCATTCCTCATCAACCATCTTTAAAAAAAAAATTTTTTATAGGGACAGAAAACTATAGGTAGGGAGAGTGTCAGTGTGTTTTACTGTGCTAAACCTTGTTTGTAGGGACAGGGAAGGACAGTGAGGGAAATTCTCATTGTGCTATACTGTGTTAAAGCATTCCTCATCAAGCATCTTTAAAAAAAAAAAATTTATAGGGACAGAAAACTATAGGTAGGGAGAGTGTCAGTGTGTTTTACTGTGCTAAACCTTGTTTGTAGGGACAGGGAAGGACAGTGAGGGAAATTCTCAGTGTGCTATACTGTGCTAAAGCATTCCTCATCAACCATCTTTAAAAAAACATTTTTTATAGGGACAGAAAACTATAGGTAGGGAGAGTGTCAGTGTGTTTTACTGTGCTAAACCTTGTTTGTAGGGACAGGGAAGGACAGTGAGGGAAATTCTCATTGTGCTATACTGTGCTAAAGCATTCCTCATCAACCATCTTTAAAAAAAACATTTTTTATAGGGACAGAAAACTATAGGTAGGGAGAGTGTCAGTGTGTTTTACTGTGCTAAACCTTGTTTGTAGGGACAGGAAAGGACAGTGAGGGAAATTCTCATTGTGCTATACTGTGCTAAAGCATTCCTCATTAACCATCTTTAAAAAAACATTTTTTATAGGGACAGAAAACTATAGGTAGGGAGAGTGTCAGTGTGTTTTACTGTGCTAAACCTTGTTTGTAGGGACAGGGAAGGACAGTGAGGGAAATTCTCATTGTGCTATACTGTGCTAAAGCATTCCTCATCAACCATCTTTAAAAAAACATTTTTTATAGGGACAGAAAACTATAGGTAGGGAGAGTGTCAGTGTGTTTTACTGTGCTAAACCTTGTTTGTAGGGACAGGGAAGGACAGTGAGGGAAATTCTCATTGTGCTATACTGTGCTAAAGCATTCCTCATCAACCATCTTTAAAAAAACATTTTTTATAGGGACAGAAAACTATAGGTAGGGAGAGTGTCAGTGTGTTTTACTGTGCTAAACCTTGTTTGTAGGGACAGGGAAGGACAGTGAGGGAAATTCTCATTGTGCTATACTGTGCTAAAGCATTCCTCATCAACCATCTTTAAAAAAAAAAATTTTTATAGGGACAGAAAACTATAGGTAGGGAGAGTGTCAGTGTGTTTTACTGTGCTAAACCTTGTTTGTAGGGACAGGGAAGGACAGTGAGGGAAATTCTCATTGTGCTATACTGTGCTAAAGCATTCCTCATCAACCATCTTTAAAAAACATTTTTTATAGGGACAGAAAATTATAGGTAGGGAGAGTGTCAGTGTGTTTTACTGTGCTAAACCTTGTTTGTAGGGACAGGGAAGGACAGTGAGGGAAATTCTCATTGTGCTATATTGTGCTAAAGCATTCCTCATCAACCATCTTTAAAAAAACATTTTTTATAGGGACAGAAAACTATAGGTAGGGAGAGTGTCAGTGTGTTTTACCGTGCTAAACCTTGTTTGTAGGGACAGGGAAGGACAGTGAGGGAAATTCTGATTGTGCTATACTGTGCTAAAGCATTACTCATCAACCATCTTTGAAATCCTTGTTTTTTGGACAGTCAGGGAAATTGTCATTGTGCTATTCTGTGCGAAAGCAATCATCCTCAACCATATTTAGAAATCCTTAAGTAAAGGGACAGAGAAGGACACCTGAAGGTAGCCCTTATTGCTTTTTTTCCCATCTCCCTGCAGGCCATCCATTAGAATGTCTGGAAGGCAAACAAGGAGAGGCAGACAGTCAGGAGGCAATAAAAGAGGGCAAGCAGGCTCTGTGTCTGGGGGCAACAGTGCTGGTCGTGGACGCGGTGCATTGTCATCAGCACATGGCCATGGGACACGCTTGTCCTTCTTTTCGGCAGCTGGACATGTTGAGCCACATCATGCCGAAGACTTGGTAGAGTGGATGACCAAGCCCTCCTCCTCCTCATCCTCTCTCACCCAGGCTCAGGGTACTGGCAAAGCAGCTGCCAAAGCGTCCTCTTCCCTGGTATCAATGTCAGACTCATCATCAGTCACTCCTTCCCTAGACCCACCATGTCCTCCTCCTGAGGAGTCCCCCGAACTGTTTGAGCACAGTGTTGGGTACATGCTCCAGGAGGATGCCCAGCGTTTCGAAGGGTCTGATGATGAAACCCAGCTAGAGGAAGGCAGTAGCGTGAGAGCAGACAGAGGGGATGCTCAAGAAGGACACCAATCTGGCAGTCATGTTCCAGCAGCTGCAGCATACTGCCAGATTGGCTCCAGTGATGAGGAGGGAGGGGATGATGAGGTCACTGACTCCACGTGGGTGCCTAATAGGAGAGAGGAGGAGGAGGAGGATGAGGAGGAGGCACATCTCCAACGAGGCAGGATGCCCTTTGGTGGCCAGCGTAAGGGCAGTACACCGACGGAATCACACCGCAGAGCTCCGCCTGTGCAGGGCGCTGCCTCTGCCCGTCATTCAAAAAGTTATTTGGTGTGGGCCTTTTTTGAGGCTAGTGCATCAGATCGCACAGCTGCTGTTTGCAACATATGTCTCAAGCGTATATCGCGTGGCCAAAACATCAGCCGCTTGGGTACCACATGCCTGACCAGACATATGTTGACCTGCCATGCAGCTCGTTGGCAAGCCTACCTCAAAGACCCACACCAAAGAACAAAGCGGACCTCTCCTTGCACCGCATCAGCTGGGATCTCCGACCCCACTATAACTTCAGTCCTCTCTGAAACATGCACTGAGAGGAATGAAGGTGTAGAATTAGGTGTGTCACAGCCAAGTACTTGCGGCCACTCTGCTAGCAGTACACCGACGTCCGATTCTAGCAGGCAAATTTCCCTGCCCCAGCTGCTGGACTGTCGAAAGAAGTTCACTCCCAGCCATCCACATGGCCAGCGGTTGAATGCTAGCTTGGCTAAATTGCTAGCGCTTCAACTGCTGCCTTTTCAGTTGGTAGACTCGGCCCCCTTCCGTGAGTTTGTGCAATGTGCGGTTCCTCAGTGGCAGGTTCCCAAACGCCACTTTTTCTCACGGAAGGCTATTCCGACTCTCTACCAACATGTGGAAGGCAATGTCTTGGCCTCGCTGGACAGGGCGGTCAGCGGTAAGGTGCATATTACCGCTGACTCATGGTCCACCAGGCATGGACAGGGACGTTACCTTTCTTTCACGGCCCATTGGGTCACTCTTTTGGCAGCTGGGAAGGATGCAGGACAAGGTGCAGTAGTGTTGGAGGTTGTTCCACCGCCACGCCTCCAAAATGCTACTACTGGTTGTGACACACCTCTCTCCTCCACCCCCTCCTCTTCTTCTTCCTCCATGGCCTCTTCCTGTGCTTTGTCCTCTGAACCAGCGGTGCTCCGTAGGCGTTCAAGGGGCTACGCAAGTACGCAGGCAAAAAGATGCCATGCCGTGCTTGCGCTGGTGTGTTTGGGGGACAGAAGCCATACTGGGGCAGAGGTCCTGTCTGCTCTGCAGGGCCAGGCCGAGAGGTGGTTGACGCCACGCCAGCTTAAGCCAGGAATGGTGGTTTGCGACAATGGCACCAACCTCCTCTCCGCCCTCCGACAGGGACAACTGACCCATGTGCCCTGTGTGGCTCACGTCCTTAACCTGGTGGTGCAGCGGTTCTTGGGCAGGTACCCGGGCTTACAGGATGTCCTGAGGCAGGCCAGGAAAGTCTGTGTGCATTTCCGCAGATCTTATAATGCCAGTGCTCGCCTGGCTGAGCTGCAAAAGGAGTTGAACCTGCCCAAGAACCGCCTTATATGTGACATGCCCACCAGGTGGAACTCAACGTTGGCCATGCTGCAGCGGCTGCACACGCAGCAGAGGGCCATCAATGAGTACCTGTGCGACTACGGCACCAGGACAGGGTCAGGGGAGCTTGGTTTTTTTTCTCCACGCCAGTGGGGCATGATCAGGGATGCATGCACTGTCCTGGCACCATTTGAGGAGGCCACGAGGATGGTGAGCAGTGACAGTGCATGCATCAGTGACACTGTACCTCTTGTCCACCTGTTGGAGCACACGCTGCGTGGAATAATGGACAGGGCACTTGAGGCAGAACAGAGGCAGGAAGAGGAGGACTTCCTTGCCTCTCAAGGCCCCCTTTACCCAGACAGTGTTCCTTCTGTCCCACCCATCGCACAGGAAGAGGACGAGGAGGAGGAGGAGGAGGAGGAGGAGGATTGTGTCAGCATGGAGGTGGAGCCTGGCACTCAGCAGCATCAACAGCAGCAGTCTTTTAGGGATGATTTACAGTCCCAAGAAACCCGTGGACTTGTACGTGGCTGGGAGGAGGTGGCTGCGGATCATGTCGTCCTTAGTGACCCAGAGGACTCCGGACCGAATGCCTCAGCTAACCTACGCTGCATGGCCTCCCTGATCTTGCAAAGTCTGCGGAAGGATCCTCGTATTCTTCGGATCAAGGAGAGGGACCATTACTGGCTGGCCACTCTCCTTGATCCACGGTACAAGGGTAAGGTTGCGGACCTTATGTTACCGTCGCAGAGGGAGCAGAGGATGAGACAACTCCGGGAGGCCTTGCAGAAAGGTCTGTGCAACGCGTTCCCAGAGACTGGGAGGTTACAAACTCCTGGTCCTGGACAACGAGTTGCTGAGGCTTCGGCCAGTCAAAGAAGGAGCGGTGGGGAAGGTGGCCGTCTGACCGATGCGTTCAGACAATTCTTTAGTCCGCAGCCCCAAAGTATGATCGGTTCCAGCAACCATCGCCAGCGTCTGATAAACATGGTGCAGGAATATCTAGGGGCAAGGTCAGACTTGGACACCTTCCCCACCGAAAATCCTCTGGCTTACTGGGTCTTGAGGATGGATCACTGGCCAGAGCTTGCACAGTATGCAATTGAGCTACTGGCCTGTCCTGCATCCAGCGTTCTTTCGGAACGCACATTCAGTGCTGCTGGAGGATTTGTCACGGATCACAGGGTGCGCCTGTCCACCGACTCGGTTGATCGACTGACTTTCATCAAGATGAACCAGTCTTGGATCACCACCAGCTACCACACACCTGATGCTGATATAACAGACTAATTGATTTTAACATATCACATCCCTTCAAGACTGATGCTGATGCTGAGTGCCTGTGCTGTTATGTTGACTGGCTATCCTCCTCCTCCGAGTCCTCAATGATACGATTGATGATGATAGCTTGGAAGATCATTTTTGTTTATGGGTGCCGCCACCAGTGCCTAACGCCCAATTTTTCAGCCCCTGTTTAACAGGGGCGTGTAATTACAATTTTTGAAGCAATACTTTGCAACAGGGCTCATTGCTGTGCTCCAAGTACAGTATCTGTGAGGGGTTGCAGTGTTGTGCCACCAGTGCCTAAGGCCCAATTTTTCAGCCCCTGTTCAACAGGGGCATGTAATTACAATTCTTGATCTAATAATTTACAGCAGGGCCCATTGCTGCACCCACCAAGAGTAACTCTGAGGGCTTACAGTGTTGTGGCAACGCCACCACCACCACCACCACGAAAGGCCCAATTTTTCAGCCCCTGTTCAAAAGGGGCATGTAATTACAATTCTTGATCTAATAATTCACAGCAGGGCCCATTCCTGCACCCACCAAGAGTAACTCTGAGGGCTTACAGTGTTGTGGCAACACCACCACCACCACCACCACCACGAAAGGCCCAATTTTTCAGCCCCTGTTCAACAGGGGCATGCAATTACAATTCTTGATCTAATAATTCACAGCAGGGCCCATTGCTGCACCCACCAAGAGTAACTGTCAGGGCTTACAGTGTTGTGGCACCAGCACCACCATCAAAGGCCCAATTTTTACTACCACTGTTCAACAATTATATGTAATTACAATTCCTGATATAATAGTTGACAGCAGGGCGTTCCAGCACCAACCAAGAGTAATTGTGAGTGCTTACAGTGTTGTGCCAACACCAACAACTAAGGGGCCTATTTCTGCAGAGTATATACGGCAGGTCCCTACTTTCAAACATCCAACTTACAAACGACTCCTACTTGCAAACGCAAGAAGACAACAGGAAGTGAGAGGAAATCTACCCCTAGGAAGGAAAATTCTCTCCTGTAAGAATTAATATGGGAGAAAGGTGTCTCCTCTGTACTGATGCTTTATCACCAATCCTTGTTTCAAGAAAAACACCACATTTCAAAAACAGTTGTCATTGGGACGGAAAGTGAGGTGAAATGTTCTGAACAGGGGCACAGACAGCAAAACAAATGTTACAGGGGTGATAACCCTTACCTATGTTTTCCAAAAAGTTTAAAAATAGATTTTTGGGCTGGAGCTACACTTAAACAATGTACCTGTTCAAAATTACAAACAGATTCTACATAAGAACAAACCTACAGTCCCTGTCTTGTATGCACCGCCTGTATACGGCTGTTCAGAGTATATAGGGCCTTTTTTATTTTATGTGCGGGGTTCCCCTTAATATCCATACAAGACCCAAAGGGGCTGGTAATGGGCTGGGGTAGGGGAGGGGTCATGGGGTAGCTATGCCATTTTTCTTAAAGATTTTCATCCATATTACCGGGACCAGACATTACATTAAAGCCGCAAGCAGTTTTAAATGGCTTTTTTTTCCTTTAGAAGTGTCATTTTGTGCAGGGACAGTTCTAAACACGGGAAACACGTGGCACTTCACAGGCATACTTTAGACACCCCCCAGGTACGATATTTAAAGGAATATTTGACTTTTTTTTTTTTCACTTTATGCATCATTAAAATGACTGCTCCCGAAAAACGACCGTTTTTAAAACTTCTTTTTGCATTGATACATGTCCCCTGGTGCAGAACCCGGGTTCCCAAACCCTTTTTAGGACAATAACATGCATAATAGTCGTTATAATTAGCACTTTAGAATTCGAACGTTCGCATCCAATGTATTTAAGGGTTCTAATGTTCGTACGAACTTTCGGTCCGTTTGCGGGTTCTGGTGCGAACCGAACCCGGGGGTGTTCGGCTCATCACTACTTGCCAACAGCCATAGTCTCGGACAATGGGACTCAATTGACATCGCATGAGTTTCAATCCTTCCTCAGTGGCTTGGGCATCCAACACTACAAAACAGCTCCTTATCATCCAGCCTCAAATGGGCTGGCAGAACGGTTTGTGCAGACGTTTAAGAAGCACTTACTGTCCACTCTGGACCAAGTCGGACTGTCAGAGGAGAAGTTGCTGGAGTTCTTGACCATGTACAGAAACACAAACCACGCTACTACTGGGCTGTCCCCAGCTTTTCTTATGTTTGGCAGGCATCTCCGCACCAAACTGGATTTAGTTTGTCCACAGGAACAGTCACCAGCACCTCCTCCGCCAGGCCGTCCTGGATTCCGTGCTGGTGATCTTGTATAGTTTCGGAATTACAGAGTTTTGCCTCGTTGGCTTCCTGGCATTATTGATGGACCTCTTGGACAACGAATGTACCTTGTTCGCCTGGAGAATGGCGTTTGTGTTCGAAGACACCTTTCGCAATTGAGAAAGCGCATTTGCCTGCCAGTAGAAACAAACCCAACCTCTCTTTCTACCCAACCACCAGAGTCTACTCAGGGCTCTACTGGTGACATATGGCATGGTGTCTGGCATGATCCCACAAGTTTACAAGCAACCCCTGAAGCGGTTGGTGACCATATTCCTGAGGAGCTCGGACATGTGCCTGGAGTTGCAGAGACTGATTTGTCTGTTGGACACCCACTGACACCTCCAGAACCTTTGACAGCCTCTACCCCTCCTGGTGCTGTGCCACTTCGTAAGTCTGCCCGCCAAAGACATCAAACTCCTCGTTGGCAAAGCACTGAAATCTTACGGGACACTTTGGAGGTCAGGAAACAGAGACAAAGGGCTCATAACATGATGCGGGAGCCACAAAACTGAGTTGGAGATACTACTTGCTGAACTGATCCTGCTTGCCTTGTTATTTTATGTGTTGAGTATTTTGTTCTCTTGTTATGTTTATTTTTTATTTATTTTTTGTTTTTTTGGGGGGTTTTTTATGGGACAAAGAGGAGATGTGATGTTTGTGCTGGAACACTGTGACCTTTCACCCTTTTTCCTTATGCATGCTGGGGGAGGGGCTGTACCAGGAAGTAGAGAGGGTGTGTTTGTGAGACTGGAAGCAGCAGCAGCAGGAGCATGATGCATAGATCTGGTAATGACAGAAGCCTGTTGTATTAAGACTCCTCCATGTAACAAGTCATCATTAGGGATGAGCTTCGAATTCGAGTCAAACTCATGTTCGACTCAAACATTGCCTGTTCGCCCGTTCACCGAACAACGAACAATTTGGGGTGTTCGCGGCAAATTCGAAAAGTCTATGAGAGAAATCTAAAGTGCTAATTATAAAGGCTTATATGCAAGTTATTGTCCTAAAAAGTGTTTGGGGACCTGGGTCCTGCCCCAGGGGACATGTATCAATGCAAAAAAAGTTTTAAAAACGTTTTTTAGGAGCAGCGATTTTAATAATGCTCAAAGTGAAACAATTAAAGTGAAATATTCCTTTAAATTTCGTACCTGGGGGGTGTGTATGATATGCATGTAAAGTCGCGCATGTTTCCCGTGCTTAGAACTGTCCCTGCACAAAGTGTCTTTTTTGAAGGAAAAAAAGTCATTTAAAACTCACTCGCGGCTATAATGAATTGTCGGCTTTTATCAATACATAGAAAAGTCATTGATAAAAAAAAAAAAAAAAAGCGTGGGGGTTCCCCCAAATTCAATTACCAGGCCCTTCAGGTCTGGAATTGATATTAAGGGGAACCCCGCCGCAAATTAAAAAAAAAAATGGCGTGGGGTTCCCCCTAAATATCCATACCAGGCCCTTGAGATCTGGCATGGATTTTAAGGGGAACTCCACCCCAAATAAAAAAAAATGGCGTGGAGTCCCCCCAAAAATCCATACCAGACCCTTATCCGAGCACGCAACCTGGCCGGCCGCAGGGGAAGAGGGGGGGACGAGAGCGCGCTCCCTCCTGAACCGTACCAGGCCACATGCCCTCAACATGGGGAGGATGTCCCCATGTTGATGGGGACAAGGGCCTCATCCCCACAACACTTGCCCGGTGGTTGTGGGGGTCTGCGGGCGGGGGGCTTATCGTAATCTGTAAGACCCCTTTAACAAAGGGGACCCCCAGATCCTGGCCCCCCCATGTGAATTGGTAAGGGGTACATTGTACCCCTACCATTTCACGAACAAAGTGTCAAAAAATGTAAATAAAACACACAAGCACCTTGGAAAAGTCCTTTATTAAAAAATATATATACAGGTATAATAAAAAAATAAAAACATTCCAGCGATGAAATCCAGTGTCCCGCGGTGATCCCGATGTCCAGCGCTGTCCGTCATTGGTTGTGCCTGTGCGGACCTGATGGGGAACTTCCTCCGCTGTGTTTTAAATGTATAGACCCGCCCCTTCTAAAGTTCCCCATCAGGTCCGCCCCCTCGGTATGTCCGACCCCGCCTACGTCATTGGCCTGAGCGGGGAACTTCTTTCGCTGTGTAATTTAAATTTACACAGTGAAGGAAGTTTCCCGCTCAGGCCAATGACGTAGGCGGGGTCTGACATACCGAGGGGGCGGACCTGATCGAAATTTAGTTCACTGTGTAATACATGTATAGACCCGCCCCTTCTCATGTTCCGCATCAGGTCCTCAGCCTTACACCTAGTCATTGGCTGAGCGGACCTGATGGGGAACTTGAGAAGGTCTATACATGTATTACAAAGTGCGAGAAGTTCCCCATCAGGTCCGCCCCCTCGGTATGTCAGACCCCGCCTACGTCATTGGCCTGAGCGGGAAACTTCCTTCACTGTGTAAATTTAAATTACACAGTGAAGGAAGTTCCCCGCTCAGGCCAATGACGTAGGCGGGGTCGGACATACCGAGGGGGCGGACCTGATGGGGAACTTCGTTCGCTGTGTAATACATGAATAGACCCGCCACTTCTCGCGTTCCGCATCTGGTCCGCTGAGCGGACCTGATGGGGAACTTTAGAAGGGGCGGGTCTATACATTTAAAACACTGCGGAGGAAGTTCCCCATCAGGTCCGCTCAGCAGACCAGATGCGGAACGCGAGAAGTGATGGGGAACTTTAGAAGGGGCGGGTCTATACATTTAAAACACTGCGGAGGAAGTTCCCCATCAGGTCCGCTCAGGCACAACCAATGACGGACAGCGCTGGACATCGGGATCGCCGCGGGACACTGGATTTCATCGCTGGAATGTTTTTTTTTTTTAATAAAGGACTTTTCCAAGGTGTTTGTGTGTTTTTATTTACATTTTTTGACACTTTCTTCGTGAAATGGTAGGGGTACAATGTACCCCTTACCAATTCACATAGGCGGGGGCCGGGATCTGGGGGTCCCCTTTGTTAAAGGGGTCTTCCAGATTCCGATAAGTCCCCCGCCCGCAGACCCCCACAACCACCGGGCAAGGGTTGTGGGGATGAGGCCCTTGTCCCCATCAACATGGGGACATCCTCCCCATGTTGAGGGCATGTGGCCTGGTACGGTTCAGGAGGGAGGGGGGGCCGCTCTCTCATCCCCCCCTCTTCACCTGCGGCCGGCCAGGTTGCATGCTCGGATAAGGGTCTGGTATGTATTTTTGGGGGGACTCCACGCCATTTTTTTTAAAATTTGGGGTGGAGTTCCCCTTAAAATCCATGCCAGATCTCAAGGGCCTGGTATGGATATTTAGGGGGAACCCCACGCCATTTTTTTTTAAATTTGCGGCGGGGTTCCCCTTAATATCCATTCCAGACCTGAAGGGCCTGGTAATTGAATTTGGGGGAACCCCACGCTTTTTTTTTTTTATCAATGACTTTTCTATGTATTGATAAAAGCCGACAATTCATTAATAGCCGCGAGTGAGTTTTAAATTACTTTTTTTCCTTCAAAAATGACACTTTGTGCAGGGACAGTTCGAAGCACGGGAAACATGCGCGACTTTACATGCATATCATACACACCCCCCAGGTACGCAATTTAAAGGAATATTTCACTTTTATTTTTTCATTTTAAGCATTATTAAAATCCCCGCTCCCGTAAAAACTTCTATTTTTTAAACCTTTTTTTGCATTGATACATGTCCCCTGGGGCAGGACCCGGGTCCCCAAACACTTTTTAGGACAATAAATTGCATATTAGCCTTTATAATTAGCACTTTAGATTTCGAACGTCCAAGTCCATTGTATTTAATAAGGTTCTAAAGTTCACACGAACATTCTGTCTGTTCGCAGGTTCTGGTGCGAACCGAACAGGGGGGTGTTCTGCTCATCCCTGGTCATGTTTCTGAGTGAGTAATAAACCCTCTCCATGGTTAAGAAGTTCATCTGGCCTGTGTGTAACTTGCTGAGCAGATAACGGCAGCATTGCTAGCAACACTGTGAGAGACCCCGTGTCTAAGGGACATAACACCTGTATTAGAGAACACCAGCAATAAACGGTAGATACAGGTGTACACTGTGTGTGCTGGAGGCACACTACACCCACTAACTCCTGCAGATGCCTGTATTAGAGAACACCAGCAATAAACGGTAGATACAGGTGTATATTGTGCTGGAGGCACACAACACCCACTAACTCCTGCAGATGTCTGTATTAGAGAACACCAGCAATTAACGGTAGATACAGGTGTATACTGTGCTGGAGGCACACAACACCCACTATCTCCTGCAGATGCCTGTATTAGAGAACACCAGCAAAAAATGGTAGATACAGGTGTATACTGTGCTGTGCTGGAGGCACACAACACCCACTAACTCCTGCAGATGCCTGTGTTAGAGAACACCAGCAATAAACGGTAGATACAGGTGTATACTGTGCTGGAGGCACACAACACCCACTAACTCCTGCAGATGCCTGTATTAGAGAACACCAGCAATAAACGGTAGATACAGGTGTATACTGTGCTGGAGGCACACAACACTCCTGCAGATGCCTGAGAAAAGAACACACTGTCCCTGCCTATCTAGCTCTTTCCCTGCATGCCGGAACACACTACACAAGGCCGCCGCGCTGGCGGGATTATATAGTGTGGGGCGTATACTAAACCCCCTGAGCTATAATTGGCCACAGGCATCCTGCCTGTGGCCAATTATGGCTCTCCTCGCTGCCGGCGCTGTGATTGGCCAAGCATGCGGGGTCACAGTGCATGCTTGGCCAATCACAGCGCCGGCAATGCACTGCAATGGTGCAGTGCATTGTGGGCCGTTCGCGTCACACGAATTTGGCGTGAACGGCCCACAAAGTTCTAGTTTCGCTGAACAGTCGAACAGCCGATGTTCGAGTCGAACATGCGTTCGACTCGAACACCGAGCTCATTCCTATTCTGCAATAAGTGGTCCCTCTGTGATGTTTTGGCTATATTTACTGCAATTCTCAGAATTTGCTTGGAATAACCTCGCTAATGGAATCTCTCATACATATGTATTGCTTCATTCTCAAAATCCCTGTCCTCGCAGCAAATTCTGCAAAGTCTAAGGAATTGACCTATTGGTATTCCTTATGGTGTGACTGAGGTGCACAGAATTGGCACATAAATCTGTATTACCAGAAATAGGTTTCCTGTAAAGGCCAGTCATAATCCGTCCCTCTTTACCCCAAAGTACAACATCAAGAAAGGAGATTGAATCATGACTCATTTGTCCAGTAAATTTCAGATTCAAATGGCTAGAAAGTCTTCAAAATTGCCCAAACTACCAGAACAAGTAGTGCAGCGAATGCATTAAGGTAAAATACCTTAATGTCGCGTACACACCATCGTTTTTCCTGTCATGCAAAAAAACAACGTTTTTCTCGACGTGATTCCTCGTGATTCCTCTTAAGCCTGCCTTGCATACACATGTTCATGAAAAAAAACTCTCGAGCAAAGCGCGGTGACGTACAACACGTACGCCAACGCGTACGACGGCACTATAAAGGGGAAGTTCCATTCGATTGGCGCCACCCATTGGGACGCTTTTACTAATTTCGTGTTACCGCGTGTTAGTAAAAGTTTGGTGAGAGATGATTCGCACTTTTCAGTCTTTGTGCTTTTATGATCATTTTCTGGTGTTCAGTTTGTGCTTGTGGGTTCGTATCTGTCTTTCAGTGCTTGTAGTCAGTTCGTATCTGTTTTTTCAGTGCGTTCTTGTCCGCTCGTTACTGTTTTTCTGGTCGTTCTTCATAGGCCTTGGTGTTCTTCAGTGCGTTCTTTTAGTTCGTTCTGACGAGCCGACCGTTTGCGAGCCATGTTGCGGGTACGTTCTTGTCGCCGAGATCATGCTGTGCTTGCTGTTGGGATTGTTGTGTTGCTTTATCCCGACTCCAGTCCATTAACAGGGTGAGGAGGAGTTCATGGACCAAGAATTGGTTGCTCCAGCAGGACCAATTCTGTCACATGCCTTTGTTGCGGGAGATCCAGGAGAATAATCCTGATGACTACAGGAATTATCTCCGTATGACTGGCCCCGTTTTTCAGCATCGGTTGGCTTTGGTGTCCCCCTATATCACCAGGCAGGACACCGTTATGCAGAAAGCCATCACTGCTGAGCAGAGGCTAGTTGCCACATTGCGCTACCTGGCGACAGGGAGAAGCCTGCAGGACCTCAAGTTCTCAACAGGCATCTCCCCCCAGGCTCTGGGGATCATAATTCCAGAGACCTGTTCTGCCATCATTCAAGTTTTTCAGAAGGACTATATTAAGGTAAGTTTTCTCCTTTAACATCACATTCTATGTATTTAAAGCTTGCTAATGTATTGTATTTTTTTCATCAGTCCTTAATTACCATAATTGGAATATGCTGTGAATGTCCCCTTTGTCCCCATGCATGCTGTAAGCTTTTAATGCTCCTTTTTTGGCCTACATGCATATTTCCCCATAATTAACCTCTCCAGCATGCTCTCCTGGGCCCAAACACACCTAGCCTAGTCACTTCCCAATGTATTTTGTCTGCTCCATTGTAGTGCTTTACCCTCCCCACCCCTAAGATGTGTGTATTTAAAAATAAAAAAAAAATTCAGACAGAGTGCTAGAGCCTTGATTTCTGAGGTCCCCAACTCATCTCGAAACCCTAAGATGTGTGTTTTTAAAAATAAAATAAAAATTCAGACAGAGTGCTAGAGCCTTGATTTCTGAGGTCCCCAACTCATCTCGAACCCCCCCCCCATAAAATAATTTAAATGGGCCATCAGAGGGGGTGAGGAATGTGATTAGTGACCATTGTTTTATTGTCTTAAAATACTCCTTAAAATTAATGTTATACTGATGTAGGGCAAGAATGTTTTTGTATAATCTGCTTGCAATGTTTATGTATCAAAGTATTTAATGTTTTTTTCTTGTTTAACTCCACAGTTCCCTTCTACGCCACAGGAATGGCAGAATGTGGCATCAGAGTTTTATAACTACAAAGGGTTCCACAGTATAGTGCTGATGGGGGTGGTGTCGGCCAACTATGAATTTCTTTTCGTGGACGTGGGGAAAAATGGGCGGATGTCTGATGGCGGAGTTTTTGCACAGACAGAGTTCGCCCAATGTCTACTATGTGATGACCTGCCATTGCCACCTGCGGCAGAAAATGTGGAGGGACTACCTTTTGTTTTGTCGCGGATGAGGCGTTTGCGCTCGGTCCACATCTTATGAGGCCATTTCCTCAAAGGACCCTCACCCCTGAGAGGAGGGTGTTTAATTACAGGCTGGCCAGAGCCAGAAGGGTGGTGGAAAAATGCCTTTGGCCAGCCGGTTCCGCCTCTTTATGACATCCATCAATCTGGCACAATTTTTTGAAAAAACATTCCCCTAATTATCTCTCTACTTTTGGGCCTGAGGCCACACTACAGGAAGAAAATCCTTGGCGGCCCAGGAAGCTGTCTTTTTTTTAAACAACATTGATATAAGAAGCCACACATTTTTGAGTACAAAAGCTTTTACTACTTGCACATTTTAAATGTGCGTATTATTTTTTCAATAGATATACCGTATATACTCTAGTATACGCCGACCCGAGTATAAGCCGAGGACCTAATTTTACCACAAAAAACTGGGAAAACATATTGACTCGAGTATAAGCCGAGGGTGGGAAATGCAGCAGCTACTGTAAGCCGAAAAGAGGGTCAACAATGCCCATTTGCACGCCTCACTGTGCCCATTTGCATATCCACTGAGCCCATTTGCAGCCTGACCTCACTGTGCCCATTGCAGCTCTTCAACTTGACCATCCTCGTAGTATGGCAGGATCCAGTTGGTTCCCCCGGCAGGTCCCGTTACCATAGCACCCATTGTAATGTGCAGACTAACCTCACCGTGCCCATTGCAGTATCCGATCTGTGTACCCGAGTCCGTGACATATTCGGATGGCGGCCGTGCAGTGTTAAATCTCGCGCTCCTCCTTGTGCTGTCCCGTGATAGGCGGAACACTCGGCTTCCCAGCAAACACTGTGTTCAGTGTTCTGCCTATCAGGGACGACCTCTTGTCCTCTCGTCTATCACGGAGTTCCGCCTATTAAGGAGGGTGGGCTCCCTCCAGTCATCTGCCCTTTATCTATCCATCAGCATACATGTGCTTCCACTGAGGAGACCTTACATTTTAGAGTTAGGACTGCAGCACACAGGGAGCCTTGACAAGGCTTGCAGCTTACACATGTAATTGCAAATGCGTGCAACTAAACCCCTGTTTTTAAACACACTGTTAGACAGGTGAATTCGGT
Source organism: Rana muscosa (assembly GCA_029206835.1). Taxonomy (NCBI): domain Eukaryota; kingdom Metazoa; phylum Chordata; class Amphibia; order Anura; family Ranidae; genus Rana; species Rana muscosa. Next base: position 278,332,825 of record CM055117.1, read on the forward strand.
TGGTTGCTGATTGGTTGGTAAGTTGAGCTTGGACATTCTGTGTTTTTTGTTTACATGCGTCCGCCCGTCCAGTGCTCCTTGCTGTGAAGACCAGTCATAGGTGGAGACAGTGACATTTGTTTTTTGTCTTGTCGTCATTGTGGTCAGGCAACGCACTAGCACCTTTGCTTCTATGTGCTGGGTGTTTAGTGTGCTCCTGCCCCTTTAAGGAGGGTGGGCTCCCTCCAGTCATCTGACCTTTATCTATCCATCAGTATACATGTGCTTCCACTGAGGAGACCTTAAATTTTAGAGTTAGGACTGCAGCACACAGGGAGCCTTGACGAGGCCTGCAGCTTACACATGTATTTGCAAATGCGTGCAACTAAACCCCTGTTTTTAAATGCACTGTTAGACAGGTGAATTCGGTTGGTTGCTGATTGGTTGGTAAGTTGAGCTTGGACATTCTGTGTTTTTTGTTTACATGCGTCCGCCCATCCAGTGCTCCTTGCTGTGAAGACCAGTCATAGGTGGGGGCAGTGACATTCGTTTTTTGTCTTGTCGTCATTGTGGTCAGGCAACGCACTAGCACCTTTGCTTCTATGTGCTGAGTGTTTAGTGTGCTCCTGCCCCTTTAAGGAGGGTGGGCTCCCTCCAGTCATCTGACCTTTATCTATCCATCAGCTTACATGTGCTTCCACTGAGGAGACCTTACATTTTAGAGTTAGGACTGCAGCACACAGGGAGCCTTGACGAGGCCTGCAGCTTACACATGTATTTGCAAATGCGTGCAACTAAACCCCTGTTTTTAAAAGCACTGTTAGACAGGTGAATTCGGTTGGTTGCTGATTGGTTGGTAAGTTGAGCTTGGACATTCTGTGTTTTTTGTTTACATGCGTCCGCCCGTCCAGTGCCCCTTGCTGTGAAGACCAGTCATAGGTGGGGGCAGTGAAATTTTTTTTTGTCTTATCACAGAACAGCACAAGGAGGAGCACGAGTTTTTAACACTGCACGGCCGCCATCCGAATATGTCATGGACTCGGCTACACAGATCGGATACTGCAATGGGCACGGTGAGGTCAGGCGGCAATGGACTCAGGTGCGCTGACTCAAGTATAAGCTGAGGGGGTAATTTTCAGCCCAAAAAAAAGGGCTGAAAAACTCGGCTTATACTCGAGTATATACGGTATATATTTTTTTGGTATAAAACGCATGAACAGGCATTTTTTTTAACATTTTTCAATCTGGAACTTCTAAAGTTCAAAATGTACAATTTTTTAAATTGTAAAAAATGTAATTAACATTATAATATCAACAAAAGACAAAACAAATAAAAATAGCTAATATTTAAATCCTCCCAAGAACATCCATGATGTTTTTGAGCTTATGCTCCACCTGCTTGGTATTTTCCCTGATTTTGAGCAAGTCTCCCTTGATCTTTTCCAAGTCACGACAGCACCCCATTATGTCCTGTACCATCATCTGGGCACTGTGACTTGTGAAAGGGGTATTGGAAGGAGTAGGTTCTTGGTCCTCAAGCAGAAGATTACCTAAAATTTTAAAACACACCATGTATTAGAAATATGCAGGCCTACATCTATTACCTGAATCTGTGGTGTATGACACTGACCTGTAGTGGTGCCAGTTTCCACCACTTCCTCCACTTCTCCTTCCTCAACATTCCGCGGTTGTGGGTCTCTTGCAGGTGTGGGGTTCCTAGGCTCACGTCTAGAAGCTCTTTGAAGCCCTATGAGATTGAAACCAAAGGAATACTTTAGTTAAATTATAATTGAGGCCTGAAAGAGGAATATGAAACATTCTTTGGAAGTGTGGGACAATTGTCTCTTTTGGCAGAGTTCAAAGCTGAGCACATGATTGGATGCCTTACCAAAGCAGGAACATGTATCTATTTTGCTCAAGTTTCACACATGGAAACACACCAAGTATCCACTGGATCACCTGTGTGTGACACCCAAAAAATCTTGTTCTTGTGGCCCACACTTGTGCTACTGAGTCCAGATGTGTAACCAGCTGCTGAGCATCCTCTCCTTACATTACACTGAATCCATTTTTACTATTTAAATAGAGTTACCAACACATCTAGACAACCATGTTCAAAAAATCTACTCACAAAAATAGGTATGGGCAAATATAGTTAAACCTGCATCTGATAAAAACATCTTATTATTATTAGTAAGCGAATGAACAGTGTTTCCTATGACCGAGTAATGTGCCAACGAACATGAAAGTTGACATCTTTAACTGTACAACATTAATGAAAAACACATGCAGCAACATGCAAGTACTGTAATAAGAATCTGAGTTAACATAGGAAACGTACTTACTTTTTACCATAACTTTTTTTATTCTCTTGCATTGCTCTGGCTCCCTCAACTTGAGGTCAGACCACCTTTTGTGGAGCTGTTCTTTCGATCTACGCACCCCAAATTTATGTTGAAGAGTTTTCACAACTTTATCCAATATTTTGGCCATGACAAGATTAGGCTTTTTGTATGGCCCATGCTTAGCGTCATAACCCTCCCTCCTCAAAATGGCCACCATCTCAACCATCTCCTCGAACTACATGTTCGATGCCTTGTATCTCCGGGATCTGCTCGTTGGGTTTTCCGGACTTTCCTCCTCGGTTGAGGTTGACACCTGCAGTGTCATGTTGTGTAGCACTACGATGAGCGAGAAGGGGCGGGGAAAGTACTATAACGAACGTCAGGGGCGGGGAAAGCGCGCGGAGCTTCACGCATGCACAGTGTATATAAAGCTAATCCGCATGTGTCAAAACGACGTTCAGTGTGCGGAAGGAGTAAGCAACGAACGCAAGATCAAAGGTACATAACGTTTTTTTTACTTGACTCATCAGTGGATGAGATTGTGGCCTATATATGGTGAGAAAGATTATTAGAGTCTTGACTGAGATTAGTATTTTTGTCTTGTTTTTGACTTGCAGAAATCATGCAGGTATTCAAGGAACCTGATTTCATGGGGGAGGTCCTGCACAGGTGGACACATTTTCCTATTCTACGGCTAACAAAAAACACAGCGAATAAAAACAAAGAAGCCAGGAAGGCAGCACTGGAGAGCCTGCTTCCATTTGTGCAGACACAGACCCCCACAGCAACCATCAAGGATGTGAAAGCCAAAATTGGGACCATTAGGGGCACATATAGGACTGAGTGCAATAAGGTCCTGAAATCCATGAGGTCAGGAGCAGCAGCAGATAAAATTTATAAGCCAAGTCTGTGGTACTATAGTCAATTAAGCTTCCTTGATGACCATCTGGAAGCCAGGGAATCTCTTTCAAGCTTTCCCCCCCAGACGTCGCTCCAGCCTTCCCTGCAGCCAAGCCTCCAGCCTTCCCTGCAGCCAAGCTCAGCTTTCTTCGGAGGAACAACCTGAGTTCCTGGAGGAGCCTGATTTGGCCATATGGAGCCAGGTATTTTTTTTTCATTATATATTCTTTATTGTTTTTCTCAATGCAAAAAAATCTATTTAAAACACATACATCTTTATACATAAAACACATTGTATGTATAGCACTTACCACCCTCTCCTCCTTGTCTTTGGCTCCTCGCAGGAAGAGAGGGCACACCCAGCTCTATATGCCCGTACCCTCCTGTGTGAAGAGGTTGAGCGGTGTTGTGATGGGTCTCCACAGCCAGATTCTCCAGAGAATGGTTCTTATCTCTATAGCCAATAAAGACAAGTCTCTATTTCCCTCAATGACTTCACTGTCCACACCAGCCGTAACTCCAACGTAGAAAACTGCTATGGAGCATACGCATGACCGGTTTTCACGACCAATCTAAAAAGTGGCAGTTTTCTCGTCATGAAAAACGGTCGTGTGTACGCAGCATTAAGCTTTAGAACCACTTTAAGCCGCAAGTTTTAAATATTTTTTTATTATGCTATGTGAATGAGGACCTAACTATAAAAAACAACAAAGAACAGACTTATTGTAATTATAGGGAATAAAACCAACTCACCCATTTTTGTGTGGTCTCAGTAACCAAAAACCTACTAAGGCAAGAAAAAAGGTGTCAAGTTGTTTTAATCATCAAATGTTTTTAAAAAAAAATTAACACATTTATTTAAAGTGGTTGTAAAGCTCAGACATGAAATATGAACAAAGCATATCCTGCTATACAGTGTTAATTTCGTAGACTAAAAACGACTAACTAATTTTAGTCAACTAACCTAATACCATTTTAGTCTACTAAAATACAACTAAAACAATTGAGATTACTAAAATAAGACTAAAACTAAAATGGCATTTTAGTCAAAAGACTAAAATGGGACTAAAACTAAAGTGAAATTTGATGTCAAAATTAACACTGGTCTGTAGTGCATGTTAATACCTCAATGCCATAAATAATAACATATTCGATTTTTCACTCCAGCAGTATATAATGAGTTTGGAAATTGTAGAGAAATGATTAAATAATGCATTACAATTTAACTACACCTATTAGATTTTAGATGACTAAAATTTGTTTTAGTCGACTAAAATGATTTTAGTTGACTAAAATGTCCTGGAGATTTAGTCGACTAAATACAACTAAAACTAAAACAATTCCAGAAGACTAAAATTGGACTAAAACTACAATGCCATTTTAGTCCTAAGACTAAAACAAAATCGAAATTTTCTGCCAAAATTAACACTGCTGCTATAGTGTGTACTTGTCTCAATTAAGAGCACTGTGTGTAATTTCTGTCTGCTGCTTCATTCCTCTGCTATCAGCATGAGTCACTTCTGACATGTTTTCCTGACACCAAGAGAAAAATGGTGACAGAGGAGGAAGCGTGAGCTGATTGACAGCCTCAGCTCTGCTCATGTGTGCTGTGTGAAGGAGATCAGAGTAATTTCAGAGTAATTTCAGCTCCTCACCCCATTTTGGCTTTCAGTTATTTCTGCTATGAAGCTATGTTTGTTTTTATAAATGTTATTTCAGTTTTCTTGTACTAAACACAAATTTCTTTCCTTTTCCTGAGTGTCTGCCAGCTGTTTAATTCAGAGTTGTGTATTTACTGTATGTCCTACTTTTCCATCTGGCATATTAGTTCATCAATAGGTAGCTATTGAGTCTTGCCTTGAGTCCAATTATTCTCTCTCTCTCTCTCTCTCTCTCTCCCCATCTCTCTCTCTCTCTATATATATATTTCTATCTCTATCTCTATCTCTCTCATAAAGTATATATATATATTGTATATACAGTATATTGCTTAATAAAATCTTAAAGCAGTAAGTACACTCAGCAGGTCAATACATTTAAACGGTGTGCATTACTTAAAATAACAGTACAGCCAACCAATTTTGCTAAATGCAATTTTACAGAAGTAGTTTTTTTCAGCCTTAGCATAATTCAAGGATTACCTCTATAGACCTAGCTGTAGACAGAAAAGAAAAGTTTTGCCTGTGGTTATCAATCAAATTCAGGAGTCATTTTAGAATAAATGCTACAAAAACTAAAAAAAATAAAAAAACTTAGTACAAAACTTTTCTCCAACTTTTGCACATTTTATTAGCAGCAATAGTTTTCAGAGCTGATAATTCAGAAAAAAAAATTGCCCAGATTTTTACATCAAATACAAAATACTAATGTGAGAATATGAGAATCAGGTTAGACTACTGAATACTGTCAATCATAACAGATACAGGATATAAATCATTGTTGCATAATTGCAAGAATAATAGAATGGCCACAATGAAACCACTGAATAACATAAAGAGCTGTCACAGGAACAGGTATCGCCACTGAAAGTTTTTCCCTTACCTCTTGTTCTGGAGTCAACTGAATTTGTTTCAGATTTTTGGGCAGATTGATTAATCTAAGAGTTTAACAAATTATACATAAGCATCGTGGAGAATGAAGAATGGTGTTAACCTTTTGTTGACTACAGGTGAAACCAATATTAACTGATCCATAATTATCTGCCAATCATTTTTCTCTGTACATGCAAGACAAATGTTTGACACTTGGTAAAGAGATTAAATGAACTACCGGTATATTAGCGTTAAACAATCAAAAGTACAGTCTAGTAATGGCGCTTAGATCATGCCGGAGCACGTAGACGAGTGGCCGGTCTCCGGCCCCGCTCCATGAGATGATCCACAGAGACTGATCACCCACACCCTCTCCCCTTGGCTTTGCGGTCCTTTCCCCCCGCAACAACAGACATTTGGCCCCGTGAACAAGTGACTCGAGATCCGTCCCGGGAAAACAAAGTAAAAAGGCTTACTGTGGTCCCTCTCTGGCTCCGGATCCTGTGCTTCCTAAACCAGGTTCCTAATCCAGGGATAGGCGGGCAGGCTCGCTCTTCGGCAAAGAAAGACACTGAGGGAGACGTCTCTCTTCTAACGGCTGAGGGTTGATCTACGCTGTAGGACGAAGGCGCACGGGTCTGACGGAGAGGACGTGGAGAGGCAGGACGGCTCCCGGAAAGGACGAAAGGACTCCCGGAAAGAACCAAAGTCACTCAGCTACTCTGAAGCAGACGGGGAGAGCCAAATAGAGCCTCAGCTCTGAGCCCTCTCCTGGAGGGCAGACAACACAGAGGGAAACCCCGGGAGCCCCCCTTCTCCTACATCGCCTTTCCTTGCTTGTTCAGTGGTCGGCGTTTGACTCCCCTCCTCCTCAAAAAAAGTGGAAGCGGTGAGTACTATAAAAGGACTGGAAAAAACCCTGCATTACTCTCTGTCTGCCTCATCTTCGCATACCGTGTTGAACATTAACTTGGTGCCAATACAGGGTGCAGGACTGATATGCTGGGCTGATAGCAAAGAGATACCACTCTTATTTCTTGTTCATACATCACGGGACACAGAGCAGCATAGTCATTACTATGTGGGTTATATAGAATTACCTTCAGGTGCTGGCACTGGCAACTTCCAAAACAGGAAGTACCCTCCCCTATATAAGCCCCTCCCATCCGGGAGTACCTCAGTTTTTTGCCAGTGTCTAAGGTGTTGGCCAAGGTTAACATGTATTCATCTGGGCTTGTGTACAGGTTCTCTGGGCCTTAGCAAGCTATTCCGGATCCGACCAAAAAAGCTTCATAGCTAAACGGTCGGTACCTGGGCCTTGCAGAGAAGAGCAGGGTTTTGCCTGTAATGCCTCTCTTAGGAGGGCTGGACCCTGGGATCCAGAGCTCTGGTCATACCCAAAACCAAGAGGCTATCTGTGCAGGGTGCTATACAGGTCCAGGGGAGTGGAATCCTTGGGAACCCGGTCCCTGAAGGTCTAGTACAATGCCTGCCGTGAGAGGTGAAGTTTGGGCTTCTGTGGACCAAACAAAGTCCTGCGGCGGGGAAAAGGTAAGTGGGGGCCCCTCAGGAACTTGGTTCTATTGAGGGGACCCCCAAGCCTAATATGTCTTTCTGCCTGTTACCTAAAGGTATTCCCGCTAATAGCTGTATATGCCTAAGAAATCCTAGAAATGTCTTTTCATAAAGGAAGTTTTAAAAACTGTAAACCTGGAAATGTTTTTCATAAAGGAGGTTTTAAAAAAAAAAAAAAAAAAAAAGACAAAAGTGCGGTACCTGTGTTTGTCCACTAGAGGCCGCTGTGGAGCGTCTTTTTTTCTTGGGACTATTCTTTCCATGGTGAAAGTCCAGGCAGATGAGTGAGCTCTCTATCAGGGAAGCTGCATTCCTCTGTCATGCTGCCAAGTAGTTTCCTTCCATCCCCGAGTCCTGGTGAAACAGGGACCCTGGCTCCTCTCCCTACAGGGCGCCAAGAACGCACACGTGCACGCGCGCGCGCGCACACACGCTTTCTTTTTATAGATTTAGCTTCAAAAAAGTGGGCGGAGCCTGGCGGATGACGCGCTCTGTGCGCCCAGCGCTTCTGCGCATGTGCGGGCGTCCCAGCAAGATAAAAGGACTCAGTCCACGCTGCTTGCTATGGACACAGAGCATGAAAAGGAGCTGGTAGCATGGTATAGGGGCTTACAGCGGGCGGTTGATACAGGCATCCCCAGAAAGACGCATTAGTAGACACCCACTGATGTACATAGCAGCAAATTGCATTAGACTATTTCAGTAAAGGGGTGTATTGCGGCTGGAATACCTCAGCTTTGAACTAAGGAATATGTCGCCTAAAAAACTCTGAGATATACCTCTCAGGAAGTGTAGGGGGTCTCCATCGGGCTCTGAGGATCTGGAGCAGTCATCTGCACCCTCCTCCCCTGAGAAATCAGAGGTTAATACCCATAAGGAACCCCCGGGAGTGCCAGGTACTGCGGCTGTCCTCAGTCCACCTGCTCCTGCATATATAACAGAGGAGGTTTTTGCCTCAACTCTGGAAGGATTGGAGCAGAGATTGGCAGCATTGATCGCTTCTTCTCTGCAGGAAAGAAAGCGCGCCAGATCTCCATCACCTCCATTAGAGTGCCTGTTGGCAGAGCAACAGTTCCAGGAAGGGACCGACCTACCTGAAGGGGATCAGGAGGAGGTTAACTCTGTTTTTGAGGAATCGACAGTAGATGAACCATTTTCAGCATCACAGACTGAAAGATTGTGGGTCCAGACCCTAACTGACATGGTTCGATCTGCATTTAAAATGCCTCTTGTTGAACCATCAACTACTGCTGTCTCCTCATTGGGGTCGCTAAAAGCTCCCCAGGTTAATTGCTCCTTTCCAATGCATCCATTATTGGAAGGACTTATATACCAGGACTGGGAACATCCTGATAAACTATTTGTTCCGCCTAAGAAATTTCCGGTGATCTATCCCATGGAGGAAAAGTTCACCCAGAGATGGAATGTTCCTACGGTGGATGCAGCCATCTCTTCTGTGAACAAATCACTGACATGCCCAGTAGATAATGTTCAAATGTTCAAAGATCCAGTAGATAAAAAATTGGAATCTTTATTAAAATCTGCTTTTTCCACAGCAGGGGCTGTTACACAGCCAGCAGTGGCAGCTATTGGGGTCTGCCAAGCTTTAAAGGATCAGATGAAAATGGTCCTGAGGGATTTGCCAGACCAGCAGGCCCAGGCTCTGGCTGATCTGCCTAGAGCATTATGCTTTGCGGTTGACGCCATCAAGGATTCTATCCATCAGGCCTCCCGCCTCACGCTGTCTTTGGTACATATGCGTAGGCTTCTGTGGCTCAAAAACTGGTCTGCTGAAGCTCCCTGTAAGAAGCTCTTAGTTAGCTTCCCATTTCATGGGGAACGCCTTTTTGGCGAGGACCTGGATAAATATATCCAGAAGATTTCCAGTGGTAAAAGTACTCTCTTACCGAGTAAGAAGAGGTCTAGGGGTCCATCTTTTAAGAGGACTACCTCTCCTATCCCCGCGACGTCTGCTACTAAGCAGTTCCGACGGCCTCCTCGGTCAAACTCAGGGGGTAAAAATCAGGGACAGTCACAGGGTAATAAGAAACCCTGGATCCGAAGGGGTACTAAACCAGCCTCCAAGTCAAGCCTATGAAGGGCTGCCCCCACTCAAACGGGTGGGGGGAAGACTTCAGTTGTTCGCAGAGACCTGGCGGGAGACAATCAAAGACAGATGGGTGCTCTCCGCAGTAACTCTGGGATACAAGTTGGAGTTAAAGGAGTCTCCTCCTTCCCATTTTATGTGGTCAGGCATGCCAAGAGACCCTCTGAAAAGAGGGTCTCTCCTATTGGCGTTAGAACAACTATTGCTCCAAGGAGTAATTATGGAGGTTCCTATGGAAGAGTGGGGGTTGGGTTTCTACTCAAACCTTTTCACAGTCCCGAAGCCAAACGGGGACATAAGACCCATATTGGACCTAAAGAGTCTAAACAAATTTCTAAACGTCCGGTCTTTCTGGATGGAGTCGATCCGATCCGTCACCGCTGCCCTACAGGGGGAGGAATGGTTAGCCTCGATCGACATCAAAGATGCTTACTTGCATGTTCCCATCTTTCCAGGTCATCAAAAATTTCTACGCTTTGCAGTAGAAGGGCGCCATTTTCAGTTCAGAGCCTTACCATTCGGTCTGGCCACAGCACCACGAGTGTTCAAAAAAATTCTGGCCCCACTGTTGGCCGATCTAAGAACACGAGGTGTAACGATAATGGCATACCTAGACGACCTGTTGTTGATGGACCACTCAGTTGCCAAGCTAGAAGTGGTAATTGTCAATACAATCAAGTATCTAGAATCTCACGGTTGGGTCATCAACCTGGACAAGTCAGCCCTACAGCCAGTGAAAAACCTGGTATATCTAGGGCTACGGCTGGATTCAGACCAGAGGAAGATTTTCTTACCTCTAGACAAGGTATCCTCTTTGAGGGGCTTGGTCCGTCTGCTTTGTGCAAAAAGACAGCCGTCCATACGCCTGTGCATGAGGCTGCTAGGAAAGATGGTAGCATCATTCGAAGCTGTGCCATACGCCCAATTCCACTCAAGGAATTTACAGAGGGCCATATTGTCAGCCTGGAATGGAAAGATTCAGGCTCTAGACTTCCCGATGGCTTTGTCCCCCTCCGTTCGGAAGAGTCTCTGCTGGTGGTTGATCCCCCAGAATCTCCAGAAGGGAAAACCCTTCAGTCCGATATCCTGGAAGGTGGTCACTACAGATGCCAGCCTTATAGGCTGGGGGGCAGTACTGGAGCAATGGTCTCTCCAGGGCAGATGGTCAAATGTAGTAAAAACCCTGCCCATCAATCTCTTAGAGATACGAGCAGCCCGGTATGCCCTAGTAGCCTGGACATCCAGACTCCAAGGGTCCCCTGTCAGAATTCACAGCAGTGGCATATATCAATCATCAGGGAGGCACCAGGAGTCGTGCAGCCCAGAGGGAAGTAAGTCACATCCTGGAATGGGCAGAAAAGCATGTCCCATGTATATCAGCTGTCTTCATTCCAGGGGTGGAGAATTGGAAGGCGGACTTTCTGAGTCGCCAACAGTTATGCCCAGGGGAATGGTCCCTTCATCCCGAGGTCTTCCGAGCAATATGTCAGCGGTGGGGAACACCGGAGGTAGATCTGCTAGCATCCAGATTCAACGCAAAGGTGGACAGATTTGTCTCCCGGACAAGGGATCCCCTCGCTTGCGGCTCGGATGCTCTGGTGTTCCCTTGGGATCAGTTCAGACTGATATATGCATTCCCTCCGCTACAATTGTTGCCTCGACTCCTTCGCAGAGTCAGGTTGGAAAAGAAGCCGGTGATCCTGGTGGCTCCAGCGTGGCCCCGAAGGGCCTGGTACGCGGAGATCATAAAAATGTCTGTGGGGAGTCCTTGGACCCTTCCACGTCGTCCGGACCTGCTTTCGCAAGGACCGATATACCACCCTTCCTTACTAACTCTAAGTTTAACGGCCTGGCTATTGAATCCCACATCCTAAAGAAGAGAGGTCTCTCTAACTCTGTGGTATCAACTATAATCAATGCCAGGAAGCCTGTATCCAGGCAGATCTACTATAGAGTTTGGAAGGCGTACATCACTTGGTGCGAGGCCAGAAAATGGCATCCACGTAAGTACGTTATAGGCAGAATTCTGGACTTCCTGCAGTGGGCTGTAGACAGGAAGTTTGCCTTAAGTACTATCAAGGGCCAGGTTTCGGCCTTATCAATACTATTTCAAAGGCCCCTGGCTATGCATTCACTTGTCAAATCCTTTATGCAAGGGGTGACTCGTATTATTCCACCGATTAAAGCTCCCATATGCCCATGGGATCTAAATTTGGTTCTGTCGGTTCTGCAGAAGCAGCCATTTGAACCTTTGCGGCACATTTCCTTGGTTCTACTCACCAGAAAATTGATATTTTTAGTAGCCATATGCTCGGCTAGAAGAGTGTCGGAATTAGCCGCCATGTCCTGTAAGGAGCCATATCTGGTTATTCATAAGGACAGAGTAGTATTACGCCCTCATCCAGCCTTTCTTCCTAAGGTGGTATCGAGGTTTCACTTGAACCAGGATGTGGTTCTTCCTTCTTTTTTCCCCAAACCAAGCTTGGTAGAGGAAAAGTTATTGCATTCTTTGGATGTAGTAAGAGCAGTTAAAGCTTATCTAAAAGCCACTGCTCAGATTCGTAGAACGGATTCTTTGTTTGTTCTGCCGGAAGGCCCCAGAAAGGGTCAGGCAGCATCAAAATCTACTTTAGCCAAGTGGATTCGACAGGTCATAATACAAGCCTATGGCTTGAGAAGTAGACCACCTCCGTTCAAAGTTAGGGCGCACTCCACGAGAGCAGTTGGAACTTCATGGGCAGTGCATCACCAGGCCTCCCTGGCTCAAATTTGTAGGGCCGCGACATGGTCTTCAGTGCACACGTTTACTAGGTTCTACCAGGTGGACGTTAGGAGTCAGGAGGATGTCGCCTTTGGGCGCAGTGTGTTGCAGGCCGCAAAAGATCCTCATGCCTGATGGCGCCCAGCTTATGTATGGTGTATCCCCCCCCTCATTTGGCATTGCTTTGGGACGTCCCACATAGTAATGACTATGCTGCTCTGTGTCCCGTGATGTATGAACAAGAAAGTAGGATTTTTAAAACAGCTTACCTGTAAAATCCTTTTCTTGGAGTACATCACGGGACACAGAGCTCCCACCCCTCTTTTGGGGACACGTATTGCTTTGCTACAAAACTGAGGTACTCCCGGATGGGAGGGGCTTATATAGGGAAGGGTACTTCCTGTTTTGGAAGTTGCCAGTGCCAGCACCTGAAGGTAATTCTATATAACCCACATAGTAATGACTATGCTGCTCTGTGTCCCGTGATGTACTCCAAGAAAAGGATTTTACAGGTAAGCTGTTTTAAAAATCCTACTTTTTGCCTGTACAAGGGGGATTAAAGTGGAGGATAGAGGGTGCAAGAGACTAAGTTAAAAAAAAAAAAAAACACTATCTTAACTGCACCCCCCCCCCCCTTTCCCCAAAAAAATGCCCATGATGTGCTGAATTGGAACCGTGTACTGACAGTGTTTATTACAAAAGCACAGGAAACATGTTACTCTGCCTGCTTATACCCTCTGGTGATGTGCAGTGCTGGAAGAGTGTCCTAGCAGTGAGCATTATAAAAGCATAGGAAATCTATTACTATTGCTTGTGTTCCTGTGATGTGCTGAATTGGAACTGTGAACTCTCAGTGAGCACTATAAAAAAGCATAACAAATGCGTTACTTCTGCTTGCTTATATTTACTAGTGCTGAGCAGTGGTGGAATAGCGTGCTAGCAGTGAGTACCATGAAAGCATAGAAAAGTTGATACTATTGCTTGCTTCTACCTGCATGTGCTCCGTATAGTGCGCAGGACTGTCACAGTAGGTTATCAGAAAAGAGATACAGCAACGGACAACTGGGAGAAATACAGCAGAGGTTAGAAGGCCCCAAGGACAGAGTTCAAAAGAAATACATCTAGCATACCACCCCCCCCCTAGTGAATAACGGGGAGACAGACTGAGAAACTGGGAGTGTGTCTGGGATCAACAAAAACCCATACACGCACACACTCCATAACTCTACATATAAACAAGCAGGAAAATGAGATATCTAACACACAATTAGCGGGACCCACAGAGGTCTACACTGCAGCACCCCTAAAGAAAATAAATAAATATAGGAGAAGGGAAAGGCGAGGCGAACTGGGATTGTTAAAAACATGAGCACAAGGGGTAAGGGAGCAAGAGGGGGGGGGGCGACCCCAAAATCCCCCCGCCTAAGTCTGACTCCCAGCCCGGTTCCAATGAATAAATATGTAACCAACGGTGGAAATGGGGATAAACAGGCAGTGGAAAAACAGCAAGGAGCCAAAAGCAATCAGATAGATAGTAAAGAGAAGAAGAAGGAAAAGAAAAAATCCCAGAATAAAAACTCTGCAGAGACCGATACACTATCAGAGTCTAGAATAGAACAAGAGGCTGAAGCAGAGTCGGAGCAGAGAAAAGAGGAGGAACAGCAAAACAAGGCACTATTACCAACAAAAATAGAAATAGAAGGCATGTTTGCGGCCCTGGAAAAATCGCTAAAATCGCAAATGGAGATAATACAAAAAAATCTGGGGCACATGCGCGAAAGAGTAGAGGAAGTGGAAAAAAAACAGACCGTAATGAAATCGTTATAAAAAAACTAGAAGGAGAAATAAAATCTATAAAAAGAGAACAACAGGAACAAGCATACAAACTGGAAGATCAAGAGAACAGAGATAGAAGGAAGAACATAAGAATCCGAGGGGTACCCGAGTCACCCCAGCCAGAAAATTTGTCAGAAATAATAATGAAAATTTGTAACCCATTGCTGGACAGAGAAATAACATCTCCAATAAGAATAGAAAGAGCTCACAGAATAAGAAGACAAAAATAAATACCACATGAGAACCCGAGAGACATTATTTTGCGATTTGAAAGTATGGCGAAACCTGAGGGGAAAGTCGCCATTAAAACTGGAAGAAAATAACATTCAAATATTTCAGGATCTATCCCAAGAAACGTTGAAAATTAGAAGAAGTTTAAAACCCTTATTGAAGGTCCTGCAGAAACACAAGATCCAGTATAATTGGGGCTTTCCAGCATGCCTGATTGGGAGAAAAAAATAGATTTTGGCAAGACTGAGATTTACAGATGAGATACCGGAATTTTGTAAAAAACTTGAGATCCCAATACCAAACATCTAAAGAGAGAAAATTCCAGCATAGGAAAATGCACGAAAGGACAAATAGGGGGGGTGGGGGGAGGGAGAGAGGAGGAGAGAGGGGAAAGAGATGGGTTCCCGTTCCTCCTTTTTTTTTCTTCTCTTTCCTCCCCTTCTCTCTCCTTCCTCTATCGCTCTTCGGTAGGGTGGTCGGGGGGCAGGGGAGGGAAAGCGGGGGCGGATGAGTATAGTAAACGAAAATAAAAAGACATGGAGAGGGTCACGGAGACCTGGACTTGTTGACTGCTCTGGCACCACTTCCTTTGAAGAGGGGGAGAGGGGATAGCTGTGCCAAACAGAATTCCAACTCGGGCATAGGAGTGCAGGGTGCCAAAGGTGTTCCCTAAGGGGAAAATCCTGCACCAAGACCATGAGGTCAAATTACCAACAAGGGCGGGAGGGGGGTTGGAGGGGGGAAAAGAGGGGGGAAGTAGGATCTGCACATCCCAGAATAAAAAGACATATGTAAGAGTAAGAAACTGTAAGAAAAAAAAGGAGAAAGAAAGACACATGACTGATGTAAATTTTATCACATACAATGTTAGAGGTCTCAACTCTCCAGAAAAAAGACACATAGTATTAAGGGAGATGGAAAGGTACTCCGCAGAAATAATCTTCTTACAGGAGACTCACATAGCATTAGCCTCTGTAACGACAAGAGTTAACGTCATTTAAGATATTCCATTGCCGAACACACGACAGCTACCAGACACTCCAACCAGCCGAATAAGACCCCATACAAATACTTCTCCCTCCACAAATGAGACAACCGCTCTGTTTAGGTTTCCAACTGGTCTGACATCTTTATTGAGAAAAACAGGCTCTTATATATACTAAAATAATACTGTAGTCTAAATGAACAACTCCACCCACAACATCACACAATGGTTACATAACGAGGCCCAATACACATTATTCTGACATCTCTTAGCAGACAACAGGTGAGTTCATTAGCTAATTCCTTTACAGTTTAAATGACTATGCATGATCTTTATAATCCCCAGACTGTCTGTCTGCTAATTTACAATACACACAATTACAGAGTTAATTATCACAATCCACAATGAAAGGATCTTTAGCAGCTAGCCAGGACTCATTTACATTACACAGGCAGACTGGTGGCTAGAGTTGAACCCATCAGCATCTCTAAATTAACCTGTTGAGCTCAGAATCAAACAACCAGTAAAAAATAGTCCTTTACAGATGTCCTGGGGAATATTGTGGATTAATATTACCGACCCATTTTAAAGCAATCCAAGACATATTCTCAATGTCCATTATTTTCTGGCTCATACTTTCTAAGAACTTCTGGGTTCCACGGGCCCTCCCGTTACAGCCTCCAATACAAAATTATATTCACAGGCAATCCCAACCTGGTACTACGGAGATTCCCCAAATAAAAGAGCAAAGGGAGTAGCTATAGGAGTGGGGAAGAACATCAGCTTCACTGTTGAACAAAGGAAAGTTGACCCAGAAGGTCATTACCTGTTCTTGAAAGGGATACTCCAAGGAAAAAAATACACTTTAGCAAATGTATACTGTCCTAATAGACATCCTAAAAAATGTCTGAAGGGGATTTTGAATGCCCTAATGAATTTTAAACAAGGATATGTAATTCTCGCGGGAGACTTAAATTTCTCAATGGAACACGAACTCGACTACATCTGGTGCACCGATGCGAGATAGGAAACAACTAAAGTTGGTTAAGAAAAAAATACACAACCAGCAACTGATAGATCCATGGAGAATAACACACCCCAATAAAAAAGACTACACATATAATTCATCGGTGCATGACACGTATTTGAGACTTCATTACATGCTGGTGGATCACGGGGTCTTGGAATATGTAGTTCAAACCTCAATTGGCATATTATCAATATCAGACCACGCCCCTGTAATAGTAAAAATTAGGTTTAAGGAAATAGATCAAAGAAATGGGACATGGCGTTTAAATGAAGACCGTAAAATAATAAAGAGGGATATCGAACAATATTTCACGACAAATAATACACCAGAAGTGAGTTCAACAATAATATGGGAAGCCCACAAGGCGTATATCAGGGACAAACTTATTTCCATAGGGGCGGGAAAAAAGAAAGAAAGAGAACCAATTATGAAAAACACAATAAAGGATTTACATGATCTTGAACAAAAACACAAAATACACCAAGAAAGGGAAATACATCAAGAGATAGTAATCAAGAGGGGGCAACTTAGAGACCTGATGGAACAGGAAACTAGAAAAGTATTCAACAATGTTGCAAAAGAAAGATACAAATGGGGCAATAAACCTGGGAAATATTTGGTAAGATTATCAAAGGGAAGAAAAAACCTGAATTACATAGAAACGATAAAGAATCAGACAGGAGAGATGAAACATAAAACCTCGGAAATTGCAAAGATATTTAAAAAAAAATTACAGTACACTATACTTCATTAGAACGAACGAGACACGACAGGAAGGGGAAAGTAGAAAAATCTAAATACAGGAATACCTAGAGGAAGCTAACCTACCAAAAATAGCCCGAGACAGAGCTGAGCCCCTAGAAGACCCAATTACACAAGAGGAAATAAACAAAGCTCTCCGAGAAACACCAGGGGGAAAAAGTCCAGGCCCGGACGGATTCCCGATCAAGTACTATAAAAGATTTAAAGAACTATTAGTTCCAGAACTATGCAATTACTTTAACAAATTAGGAGAAGAAGAAGAAATAAAAAAAGAATCACTCCTTGCCAATATTTCAATTATACCAAAAGTAGGAAAGGGCGGAACTATTTGTTCCAATTACCGACCTATAGCGTTGTTAAACGCAGACATAAAATAATATGCAAAAATATTGGCAACAAGAATAAAAACCCTAATGCTGGAACTAATAAACGATGACCAGGCGGGCTTTGTATTAGGTAGGGAGGGAAGAGATAATAGCATAAGAACCGTACTATTAATGCACAAGGATAAGGAGAAGAAACCCCCAGTCGTACTCATGTCAATTGATGCTGAAAAACCATTTGATCGAGTCGACTGCGGGTTTATGATGGAGACACTCCGGAATACAGGTCTGGGACCTAGATTTATGAGATGGGTCAATAACTTATATAATCATCCCACAGCCAGGGTTAAGGTCAATGGGAGTGTGTCGTCTGTGTTTGAGATGTTTAACGGAACAAGACAGGGGTGCCCACTCTCACCCCTCCTATATGTATTAGCACTAGAACCACTATTAGCAAAAATATGGAATAATCCGGATATAGGAGGGGTGAGAGTGGGGGAGGAGGAACATAAGGCGACTGCGTACGCAGACGACATACTCCTATGCCTAACTAAACCAAGGAAATCATTGCCCAATGTAATAATGGAAATAAAAAAAATATGGATAACTCTCGAACTTCAAAATCAACCCCATAAAATCTGTAATTTTAAACTTATAGATAAAAAGGAAGAAAAAGCACTACAGAACGAATTTCCATACACCTGGGAGACAACAGCATTAACATACCTAGGAATTAAAATAACGCCTACACTAGAAAAACTCTATGCGGCCAACTATATCCCCCTAATCAATGAAATGAAATTAGAAATGAAAAACACGGTGAGGAGGCCTATCTCCTGGATAGGAAGGGTCAATGTATTAAAAATAATGATCTTGCCAAAGATAACCTATAAATTCCAAATGCTCCCAATAGAAATACCACATAGCTTTTTAAAAGGTGATTAAAACTATAATTTTGAAATACATTTGGCAGGGTAAAAAGGCCAGAGTAAACGCACTCTTAAGTCGAAAAAAAAAATGGGGGGTTGGTTGGCACTCCCAGATGTGCAGAGATATTATAAAGCGGTCATACTAGCAAGACTAGCAGAATGGGCAAATCCATACACTAAAAATAAGTGGGTACAAATGGAAGACACATTAAGCATGACACAGCTGCATAAAAATATCTGGATACCACCAAAATTAAGAGCACTGGACACAAACACACACATTATTACTAAAAACGTATTTAAAGTATGGGACATAATTCACCGGCGTGAAAAGTGGAAATATAACTCCCCGCTAATTCCACTGTTGGTCACAAATTTCTTCATACCAGGGAATGGGACACGGTTAGGGAAGCACCTGGGAACCACATTACTTAAAGATATAACTACATTGGGCAAAATAAGGACAAGACAAGAGATAAAAACAATACACGGGGGTCAGCAGTTTAGCGAAGGGGAATATCTTCAGTTAACTCACTTAGTAAGCACTATACCACAACCAATTAGAGATGGAAAAGCACTAAACCCAATGAAAACGCTTTGCAGTATAGAAAAGCCCTTGAAACACGGTATATCACAAACTTATGAAATATTAACGGAATTAGAAAAGCAAGGAACACTAGTATGTATTGAAAAATGGGGACAAGACTTGGGTAAAAAACTAGAGGAATCACAAATGATTGGGGCAGTATTTAATTCCGCATCTGATATAATGACGATCGAAGCAAACTATAAGTGTATGGTACGTTGGCACTTGACCCCAGAGAGAATGAATAAACTACACCCAAATAATTA
The DNA here is from genome assembly GCA_029206835.1 of Rana muscosa. NCBI lineage: Eukaryota > Metazoa > Chordata > Amphibia > Anura > Ranidae > Rana > Rana muscosa. The sequence continues at coordinate 278,351,971 of CM055117.1, forward strand.
TTGGTTATGCTGGAGGAACTGTAAACAAAAAGGGAACGACAATGCATATATGGTGGGAGTGCCCAAAAATAAAAGAGTACTGGGAGGAAGTTTTAGAGTATATAGAAGTAATAACTGGCGAGAAGATTCCACTAAATCCTTGGACATGCTTGTTCCATGGTACAAACAAAACTAAAAAACAATACGAAAAAACGTTGGTCCCTTCAATGCTCAATGCGGCAAAAGGACTAATCCCATAAAAAAAGGCTTCACGCGACAAAACCCACCATAAAAGAGTGGATACAACGAGTGGACTATATAGCCGAAATGGAGTACCTTAGCCGTGAAGAGCACGGAAGGGACGAAAGATATAGAGCAACATGGGAGAAATGGAGAGCATTTAAATTGTCAGATAAATACGTGCAAGGAATGACCGAAATAGATAGATGTTAAAGTAGAAAATGAAGAGAGGAAGGCCGATCGGGGATGGGTAGGGGGACAGAGGGTAAAGGAAAGGGGGGGGGGGACAGGGGAAATGGGTTCTAGTAAAAGCGGGAAATACGAATGTTGTATTTTTTTTATACATTTTCGTACACCAGTGTGGGTGTATTTTGTACTTGAACAATTTTCCAATAAAGAATGAATTAAAAAAAACAAAAAACAAAAAAAACAAATAAAAGTATTGAGTCAAGACTTTGGTTTTCGAGGACATACAGTGTGTATATATTAGGGCTGTTACTGATTAAAATTTTCATGTTCGATTAATCGTTTTTTTTTTTAAATCGATTAATCGACTAATTTTGATTAATTATAACGCACATAGATCCAACTACTTTTAGCTGATCTCCTTGCAGGCCGATTCCCAGTGCAGCTACCAACCACTGGAAAAATCGATAGCAGGATACAAAAAACACACAAAGGCAGCGCTCGATGGGAATAGCATTAAAACTTTTATAGTCTCCAAGTAGGTAACAAAATAAATATTGCACTGGAGATAAAATCGATGTAGCTACAAAAACTGTAAAAATGGTGCGAGTAATACCAAACGGTAGCAAAAGTAGTCATAAAAACATGTAGCTAAGTATGATACTGGTATAAAAATGTGTACAATGATACCACTGCTGAATCCAGATGAGGAGGGGTTAACATCAGCCCTTCGGCATGTAGATGTCCCGTGAAGGGAACTATCACAACTCCCAGTGGATGGCTGTAGAATCCCAGGGTGATAGAGGGAAGTGATAGAGGGAAGTGTAACAGCCCTTGCGTGTGGCAGATAGTAAGGTCCCGCCGGCATGCAGATATGAAGGCACAGCAAAGGAGCCCTTCAGATGGACACGGCAAGCCCCGCTGGTGTCCGTGACGTCACCGGATCTCCGACAGAACTCCCTGAAGACCCGGAAGCCGGCGGAGAGGTGAGTACTGATCAAAAGAATTTTGATCAATCAAAACAATTAATTTTGATCAATCAAAACAATTAATCGATTAATCGAGGAATTAATAGTTAATTTCCACAGCCCTAGTATATATATATACACATACATACACACATACATACACACACAGTATATATAAAATCTACAGTATCTCACAAAAGTGAGTCCACCCCTCACATTTTTGTAAATATTTTATTATATCTTTTCATGTGACATACTGAAGAAATTACACTTTGATACAATGTAAAGTAGTGATTGTACAGCTTGTATAACAGTGTAAATTTGCTGTCCCCTCAAAATAACTCAACACACAGCCATTAATGTCTAAACCGCTGGCAACAAAAGTGAGTACACCCCTAAGTGAAAATTACCAAATTGCGTCCAATTAGCCATTTTCCCTCCCCGGTGTCATGTGACTCGTTAGTGTTACAAGGTTTCAGTTGTGAATGGGGAGCAGGTGTGTAAAATTTGGTATTATCGCTCCTACTCTCTCATACTGGTCAACATGGCACCTCATGACAAAGAACTCTCTGAGGATCTGAAAAAAAGAATTATTGCTCTACATAAAGATGGCCTAGGCTATAAGAGGATTTCCAAGACCCTGAAACTGAGCTGCAGCACGGTGGCCAAGACCATACAGTGGTTTAACAGGACAGGTTCCACTCAGAACAGGCCTTGCCATGGTCGACCAAAGAAGTTGAGTGCACGTGCTAAGCGTCATATCCAGAGGATGTCTTTGGGAAATAGATGTATGAGTGCTGCCAGCATTGCTGCAAAGTTTGAAGGGGTGGGGTCAGCATGTCAGTGCCCAGACCATACGCCGCACACTGCATCAAATTGATCTGCATGGCTGTCATCCCAGAAGGATGCCTCTTCTAAAGATGATGCACAAGAAAGCCTGCAAACAATTTGCTGAAGACAAGCAGTCTAAGGACATAAATTACTGGAACCATGCCCTGTGGTCTGATGAGACCAAGATAAACTTATTTGGTTCAGATGGTGTCAAGCGTGTGTGGCGGCAACCAGGTGAAGTGTGACTTGCCTACAATCAAACATGGTGGTAGGAGTGTCATGGTCTGGGGCTGCATGAGTGCTGCCGGCATTGGGGAGCTACAGCTCATTGAGGGGACCATGAATGCCAACATGTACTGTGACTGAAGCAGAGCATGATCCCCTCCCTTCGAAGACTGGGCCACAGGGCAGTATTCCAACATGATAACGACCCCAAACACACCTCCAAGATGATCACTGCCTTGCTAAAGCAGCTGAGGGTAAAGATGATGGATGGCCAAGCATGTCTCCAGATCTAAACCCTATTGAGCATCTGTGGGGCATCCTCAAACGGAAGGTGGAGGAGCGCAAGGTCTCTAAAATCCACCAGCTCCGTGATGTCGTCATGAAGGAGTGGAAGAGGACTCCAGTGGCAAACTGTGAAGCTCTGGTGAACTCCATGTCCTAGAGTGTTAAGGCAGTGCTGGAAAAAAATGGTGGCCACACAAAATATTGAAATTTTGGGCCCAATTTGGACATTTTTACTTAGTGGTGCACTCACTTTTGTTGCCAGCGGTTTAGACATTAATGGCTGTGTGTTGAATTATTTTGAGGGGACAGCAAATTTAGACTGTTATACAAGCCGTACACTCACTACTTTACATTGTAGCAAAGTGTAATTTCTTCAGTGTTGCCATATAAAAAAGATATAATAAAATATTCACAAAAACGCGAGGAGTGTACTCACTTTTGTGAGATACTGCATGTCTAAATGTGTAATGTTGTTTTATATTTAGAATGTGCGTATAACCACATACCTATTTCAGCTTATGGTTAGTGCTTTTTAGACAAATTCCTGGCATAGATCCAAACAAACCAATCATCTTGAAGACAGAGCCATTGTAGGGAATCCAAATGTGTAAATAATCCCAAGTGGCTCAAACGAGTTAGCTGTGTTTACCAAATTAACTTCAAAATCATTCATTAAGTACTGTATGCCAAAGAACAGGTTTCTCAGTGGTCCCTCAGGTAAATGCTATAATTCTGATAACATATTTAAATATTCTAAATGCTCTGACTTTAAAAAACACAACTTCAGGAACAATTTAAATGTTTGGAAAGTGCCTCTTTCCTTACAGTGATGGGTTCCTGGGATTAGTTCAGTTCGGGGTAATATTTGTCTGGACTGTCTCTCAGCCTCATTTCATCCAATGCAAGACCTTAGACTGCTGGAGCTTAGGGGAGAAGATGCAGCACTGAGGAGCAGAAGATCAGGTAAGTGGGTCTTCTTTTATGTCTCCAAGACAAGCAATGAATCCTACTGCAATGAATACATTTTAGGTTTCCCGGAGTGGGACTTTAAATCTAACTGCATCCAGTTATTATTGTTCAGTATATGCTGACATCTAGTGGGGATTTAGGCTACTGCAACTTGTTTACAAAGTGATTTTTGGTTTCTCTCTCTGTCCTCCCCTTTTAGTGCTGATTAGTTCAGTCCTAGCTAGACACTCACAGTTTCTTCCATGTTCCCCTCAGTTTTTGTTTCCCTATACGTTAAAAGACTGGAAAAACATCCTCTGTATTGCAATTAGCTGAAGTAAAATTGCGTTGGATTCAACTTCTGTGTCTTATTGAGTAAGGCTGCCTGTGGATGGTGCCTAGTCAGAAAGTAACCATACTGTACTGCCAGAATGGGTCTAAGGAGGCATATCAATGCATAAAGAGACAGCTGAAACATAACAATTTGCATGGAGGTTGTATGCATCCCTTTGTTTAAATTTGTGTCTTCTTGGTGCTTTGGTTTTTCTTCCACAACAAAAAAACATACCGACCAACCTGCCAGTGACCTAACTGCATCAATTATATGTTTATCTGTATGCCTGTGGTGGGAGCATTAAATAGTAATCTACAGTATTTTGGGAGCATAGACTTGTATGAGTAATTTGCATACTCTAGGAAGCACTGCAAAAGTTGGTTGGTGCTATTTAAATGAGTGCAATAAATACATTGAGGCAGTAAACTGCAGTACCAATGTTATCCAAAGTTTAGAGGCCCACTCAACCAACTTTAACCACTTCAATACAGGGCACTTTCACCCCCTTCCTGCCCAGACCAATTTTCAGCATTGTAACATTTTGAATGACAATTGCGTGGTCATGCAACACTGTACCCATATGAAATTTTGATAATTTTTTTCCACACAATTAGAGCTTTCTTTTGGTGCTATTTGATCACCTCTGCCATTTTTATTTTTTGTGCTATAAACAAAAACAGAGCGACAGTTTTGAAAAAGAACACAATATTTTTTACTTTTTGCTTTAATAAATATCCCAAATTTATTTATTTTAAAAACGTTTTCCTCAGTTTAGGCCGATATATATTAATTATATATTAATTGCACATATTTGGAGAATTCTAGGACAATGTGAAATATATGTAATCCACTGCAGCCTGATTTATAAGGCTTTTCACAGAGCTGCTTATGGAGCTTAAAGTGGTTGTAAAGGTTTTTTTTTTTCTAAAGTAACAAACGTGTTATACTTACCTGCTCTGTGTAATGGTAGAAGAGGAGAGGAGTCTTCTTTGTGTTCCCCCAAAGCAAGCCGCTACCTATGGGGGTACACCCGCAGGTGTAAAGGAAATTTGTAAGTTCTGTGTATAATTGTATTCTACTTTGTATGTATTGCACACAGCACTCACTGTGCACACGGCAATAACAATGTTTTCAGTACATGTTTGCATTCTTTCGAGTCCTGATTAGAATTAGTCTGCCTATGTTACGCCCCTTGTTACCATAAACGTACAATTGTAATATTAATGTGATACCTTCGTAATCATGTGTATTAAACCATAATAAAGCAGAACAGTTATTTGGAAAGATGCGGCGTGTATCTTTTGTGTCTGTTCCCTACTGCAGTAGTTATTATTAATTTGGAACCACTAATCAATATGAGGATAGGAGTTGCCTATCTATAAAATATCCATCTCAGGCGAGCCAGCCAGGAGGAGGATTTACAGGTGACCCTGAGGATCCGAAACGAGGAGCTTGAGACAATCCGGGAATTTCTGATAATCAGCTGGCTGAGGTAAGCCTTTTGCTTACATTTGAGTTATCAGACTTCCTTGATCAGTAAGGCATTTTTCGGGACAAAGGGTACCTATTTTACTCCCCTTAATCGAATTGTATTGATTGGTGGTTATATGTTATGTTGTCACTGTCTACTGTCCATTGGAGTGTTATAGATGAGAAAGGGAAGAATAGTGCTGTTCACAGGTTCACAGGTACACACAGGTACACATCTGCTAGATAAAGTAGTTTAGAGGCAAGAGGGTATAGGTACAAGTAGAGAAGACTGGCCATTCATTATGGGCATTAAATTAAGTAAGAGAATGAAGGGTAAGAGACCCTCAAAAATGGCCAGCGCAAGAGGATCGCTATAAAATATATGAACCAAAGGTGCTGTTCCGTCTATACTGAGCCCCTAGATTAATGGTTAAAGTGGACAGGGATCCACAATTGGTAACTGGGTTACCAAAGTCCGCAGGGAGTATGAATCATGCAGATTAAACAGCTAGAGAAACAGCTATCTATGTGACCAGGATGGATCAAGGGTGACAATTAACACTGGACAGAAAGGGACATTTTGATGTTAAGTTGTGGGATGAATTTGGGGTCAGGCACTACAACTAGTAAAGTCAAAACAGAATACTAAAGCCCTGTACACACGATCGGATTTCCGATGGAATAAAATCCAATGGATTTTTCCATCGGAAATCCGATGAAGCTGACTTCCATCAGTCTTGCCTACACACCATCAGTCAAAAATCCGACCGTCCCAAACGCCGTAAAGTAAAACACTCCAAAGAGCCGAGAAAAATGAAGTTCAATGCTTCTGAGCATGCGTCGACTTGATTCTGAGCATGCGTGGGTTTTTCCTCCGATGGAGTTCCCCACAGACGATCGGAATTTGCTATTTCCCCACACACGATCGGTTTGTCCGATGAAAAAAGTCCATCAGTCTTTTTTCATCAGAAAAACCGATCGTGTGTACGCGGCATTATATGTTGTCAGAGAGGGAAGATGGGATGAGCACTATGGCTGCCCGTCTGATCATAGAAGCTAGGGAATGTGAAGCATGGGATTACAATACATGGGATGCAAATGATATAAGAACAAAAAAGGAAAGCAGAATTTAAAGCAGGGAAATTAAAGAGAGTTAAAAGAGAATGATATGCATGTGTTGTGTACAAATGGGAAAAATGTAAGTGATTTTAGAGAGATATTTGTGTATGTGTGTGAATGCTGGAACCTTTAGTTCTATCTCTTGTGTGTGTGTCATGTGTGCAGATGTGACCCCCTCCTTTGCGCTCTCATGAAAAAAAGTAGCTGGGATGAGAGATCAGTGATAAGCTGGAAGGACACCCATGCCAATTTCTGTTTTTTAGACAAAACATTTATAACAAAAATGTGCCGGGTTAATTAATCTAATGATAAACAATGTGATCACAATTATTTTTCAATCCGTTTTCCAAACATGGTAAAATGAAGGTTACATTTAACCGTTTATTACACAAATTGAGTATCCTTTTATAGTGGAAACAGTGCATTTAAAAAAGGAAATTTAACTAAAATGTCCTCCTTTAACCACTTCAATACCAGGCACTTTCGCCCCTTCCCGCCCAGGACAATTTTCAGCTTTCAACTCTGTCGCACTTTGAATGACAATTGTGCGGTCATGCTACACTTTACCCAAACTAAATTTTTATAATTTTGTTCCCACAAATAGAGCTTTCTTTTGGTGGTATTTGATCACCTCTGCGGTTTTTATTTTTTGCTAAACAAACTAAAAAAGAACAACATTAAAAAAAAAAAGTTTTTCTTTGTTTCGGTTATAAAATGTTGTGTTCTCCTTCACTGATGGGCACTGATGAGGTGGCACTGATGGGCACTGATGAGTTGGCACTGATAAGGTGGCACTGATGAGGATGTAATGATATGTAGAATTGATGGGCACTGATAGGTGGCACTGATGGGCACTAGTAGGTGGCACTGATGGGCACTGACGGCTGTGATGGGTACTGATAGGCAGTTCTGATTGGCACTGACAGGTGGCACTGATGGGCAGCACTGATAATGAGGTACTGACAGGTTTTACTGCTGGGCACTGATTGGCACTGTGATGGGCACTGACTGGCACTGTGGTGGGCACTGACTAGCACTGATTGGCACTGTGATGGGCACTGTGAGCTGTGTTTGTATGAGGCACTGAGTGGCAGGTTATGGGCACATTTTAGAACCTGTTGTGGCACATCTGAGGGGGCTGTGCTGATAATCAATGTGCTGATTATCAGCACAGACCCCCCTCTGACAGGAAAAGCCGCCGATCGGCTCTCCCTGTCAGTGCGAACCAAGGAATGCCGTTTACCGGCACTTCCTGGTTCACGCGATGATCAGATGTGATTGGTAACAGCTGATCACGTGGTAAGAAGCCTCTGTCAGAGGCTTCTTACCTCGATCGGAGATGCGGTGTGTCAGACTAACACGCCGCACTTGCGATCGCTGTGCGCCCCCCACGGGCACGCGCCGGGATGTTATCCTCACATGACGTCCAGTCAGGATAACTGAACCACTTCCCGGACGTCAATCTGCTATTGACTGGGCTGGAAGTGGTTAGGGAAATATATCTGTGGCTATATATATATATATATATATATATGTAGCGCCCCTTTACTTTGAGGGGTGCTATGTGCCTAAATTTAGGGGTCGGTCTGAGCTAGTAGCCAGGCTCAGACCGCTTTTATTGATAGGTTCTGTTACTTTGTTTCTGCAGGTGTTGTACTCGTGTGCAGTTCCATGTGGCCTGTAGGTGGCACTGCCATGACAGGTCAGGGTTGAACCACTGGTGACAGTGCTGTGCCTTAGGGTGTCCTCTCTCGGCAGTAGTACAGTGGGCGTGGTCGACCTGCTGTGCATGCCGGGAGAGGATACATAAGGGGCAGACGCCGCCTGGAGTGGGGAGTTCCGGAATTGCCCTCCAGGCAAGGGGTGCGCGTGTGCATCGGTCCCAGGCACCTTTAGCCTGGGGCTGCAGCTTCGCCATTGGGCCCAGCACCTTTAGCTGGGGCTCATCTCTAAGAGGAGGAATCCCAGGGTGTCCCTGAGAGGGGACCCGCTCTAATAAGAGGAGGCCGGGGCAGGACCTTTCTGATGGACCGGTGAGAGTTCACGGTGAAAGAGAGGCCCGGTAAACTTCTGGAGGAATTCCACTATTCATCTAAGGCCTTGTAATGCGCAGCAACTTGCACCTGTTCTTAAATTAGAAGCGCTGAGAAGTTCGGGGCTCAGAGATTCTGTGGCAGAGGATCTACCGATCGTATCTTCAAAGAAACCTAAGTGAACACCCGAGTGTCATTCCGGTTGCTAGGACCATGAGAGGGGACTATCCGGATAAGCAGAGACACTGGGGATTGAGTGGTGAGATTAAGTGCCGCATGCCTGAACCTGCCTCCCTGTTCCTTTATTCTTCAACTTCAACTTTCCTATCCAGTTTTCAGCATAAAGAAAATAAACCTTCCTTCCTTAAGGTTTAACCTTGTCTGGACATTGGCCTTATTGGTGCACCTACAACAGACTCTTCACTACACTCTGGGGGTGAGAACTAGCCAAGGGGAGGTAACTCGCTGCGGGACCCAACAATTGTGAACACCGCTTAACCTCTTCAAACAAGAGGGTACGGGCATATAGTACGTTGTACGTGCTACATATATTAGAATTAGGGTGTGATATTGAAATTATCACTTGAGTATTAATTTTTGATATGAGTTTAACAATTTTGTAATTTTACATTTATAAAATAAACCGTTATTGAGAGGAAAAAAAGATTAAGATGAGGTTGTTAATTGGAATACAGCTGCCATAATATTTAACCACTTCCATACTGGGCACTTATACAGCTTCCTGCCCAGACCAATTTTCAGCTTTCTGCGCTGTTGCACTTTAAATGACAATTGCGCGGTTGTGCTACACTGTACCCAAACTAAATTTTATAATTTTGTTCCCACAAATAGAGCTTTCTTTTGGTGGTATTTGATCACCTCTGCGATTTTATTTTTCTGCTAATTTTTTTTTAAAAAGACCGAAAATTTTGAAAAAAATACGTATTTTTTTGTTTCAGTTACAAAACTTTGTAAATAAGTAAGTTTTCTCCTTCACTAATGGGCACTGATGGGGCTGCACTGATGGGCACTGATAAGGCGGCACTGATGGGCACCAATGAGGCGGCACGGATGGGCACCGATAGGTGGCACGGATGGGCACCGATAGGCGGCACGAATGGGCACCGGTAGGCGGCACAGATGGGCACCGGAAGGTGGCACGGATGGGCACCGGAAGGCGGCACGGATGGGCACAGATTGGCACAGATAGGCAGCACAGATGGGCACAGATAGGCAGCATGGATGGGCACCGATAGGCGGCATGGATGGGCACGGATAGGCGGCATGGATAGGCACTGATAGGTGGCATGGATGGGCACTAATAGGTGGCACTGTACTGTAATGTGTTACTAATGGATGCCAATCAGTGCCAAAAAATAATGCCTGCCAATCAGTGATGCCCATTGTGGGCACTGATTGGCATCCATTGTGGGCACTGATTGGCATCCATTAGGGGCACAGAATGGCATCCATGGTGGTCTAGGGAGGCATACCTGGTGGTGGGCATCCATGGTGGTATCCCTGGTGGTCCAGTGGCATCCCTGGTGGTCCAGTGTGGGCATCCTCGGGGGGGGGGGGGCTGCACTGATAATCGATCAGCACAAACCCCCCCTGTCAGAGGAGCAGCCGATCGGCTCTCCTCTACTCGCGTCTGATAGACGCGAGTGAGGAAAAGCCGATGACCAGCTTTTCCTGTTTACATTGTGATCAGCCGTGATTGGACACAGCTGATCAGGTGGTAAAGACAGAGTCTCCATCGGAGACTCTTTACCTAGATCGGTGTTGCGGGGTGTTAGATTGATACCCTGCAACAATGATTGCCGCAATGCGCGCCCCCGGGGGGGGGGGGGGGAGCGGCTCAAAATCCTGAGGACGTCACATGACGCCCAGTCAGGATTTTGAAACCACTTTGCCGCTTCAATCCGCTATAGGGCAGGCGGCAAGTGGTTAACAAAGCCAAGATGGATGGGATACATATTACTTTTTTCTACAAAAATTTAATTTAAAGATCTGATAATGTAAGGTACCTGTGATTGGTAGTTAGGCAGATTAGGTTGGCAACAGATCAGGCAAAACGGTACACGATCGAAATCCAGAGAGTGGTCAGGCAGGCAAAGGTCATACACGAGCTGGCGGTGAAGTACAAAATCAGCAGGCTAGAGAGTAGTCAGGAATTCAGGCAGAAGTTCAACACGATAATCAAGATCAAAAAGCAGTCACAACACCCAGGGAGCTATTCCACACAAACGGGCGCTGAGAGATAGCATCACTTCCTATTTATGGGTTGCTTTGATTGAAAATTGTCCACAGCTGGCAGCAGGTGGGGCTAGTGAGTCCAAGGTAATGCTTAATACTGAGAGGACATTTCCATAAGTCCATATCTCCTCTGTAGCACAACAGGTAAGGCTGCAGCTGTGGGACCAGGAAGATGACAGGGCCCCTCCCCAGTGGACCCCTCGGGAAAGGAGGCATGGAAGTCTCGAATAAGAGAAGGGGCATGCAGATCTTTGACTGGAACCCAGGAATGGTCTGTGACGGGATATCCCTTCCAATGAACCAGATACCGAAGGCCACGGCCCTGTCTTCTAGAATCAAGAATCTTCGAGACATCAAACTCATTTTGTCCATCAACAAGAACAGGAGGAGGTAGCTTTTGCGTTCTGGAGTAGCGATTGAAAGTTACTTTTTTGAGAAGGGAAACGTGGAACACGGGATGAATCCGAAGAAAGGAGGGTAATTTCAACCGATAGGAGACTGGCCCGACTCGAGCAATAATTCTGTAAGGACCAATGAATTGAGGGCCCAATTTGGTAGAAGGTTGTCTCACATATTTGGTTGATAGCCAAACTCTGTCCAACATCACATATGGAGGCATATGGCGTCTTTGTTTGTTGGAAAAAAGTGCAAACTTGCCTGCTGACTTCCGTAGTACTAAGAAAATCTTTTTCCAATGTAGCAGAATATTTTTCACCGGCTAATCTGCTGCTGGTACACCAGAAGAAGGCTGAAGTAGGGGAAAAGTCTGAGGGTGATAGCCTAGGGCTGCTTAGAATGGTGTGGTATGAAGAGCACTGTGCCAACGGGAATTAAGGGCGAACTCAGCTAAAGGCAAATACTCACCAGTTGGAGTGTAAGGCATTGACATAATGCCGAAGATAGGTTTCTAGGGTCTGGTTCATGCGTTCCGTTTGACCATCTGTTTGAGGGTGATGTGAGGTAGAGAGTGAGAGCGTTACTCCCAGTTTCTTGCAGAATGCTCTCCAGAATCGGGATCCTCGGACTTGGGTAAGTCTGTAATGAAGTCCATAGTCAAATGGGTCCAAGGCTGGCGAGGTGCCAGAAGTGGTTGTAACAGTCCAGTAGGCAATGTACGGGGTACTTTATTAGCAGCAGAAGTTGGACAGGCAGCCACATAGTCAGTAACATTCCTTTTCATATGAGGCCACCAGACATGACGCTGCAAGGTCTTAAGAGTGATGGTGACACCAGGATGACCGGATAACACACCATCATGTGCCCAGAGGAGTACAGGTTTTCTGAGGCTAGGAGCTAAGAACAGGCGACCTGGTGGTATCTTCAAGCCTTGGAGAACACGATTCTGGGTTTCTTGTAACTGTTGGGAAAGAGCCGTAGAGATCTGTGCGACAATTTTGTGAGGTGGGATTATATACTGCTCGGTAGTGATGAGCCGAACACCCCCGGGTTCGGTTCGCACCAGAACCCGCGAACGGACCGAAAGTTCGTACGAACATTAGAACCCTATTAAATACAATGGATGCGAACGTTCGAATTCTAAAGTGCTAATTATAACAACTATTATGCATGTTATTGTCCTAAAAAGGGTTTGGGAACCCGGGTTCTGCACCAGGGGACATGTATCAATGCAAAAAGAAGTTTTAAAAACGGTCGTTTTTCGGGAGCAGTCATTTTAATGATGCATAAAGTGAAAAAAAAAAAGTCAAATATTCCTTTAAATATCGTACCTGGGGGGTGTCTAAAGTATGCCTGTGAAGTGCCACGTGTTTCCCGTGTTTAGAACTGTCCCTGCACAAAATGACACTTCTAAAGGAAAAAAAAGCCATTTAAAACTGCTTGCGGCTTTAATGTAATGTCTGGTCCCGGTAATATGGATGAAAATCTTTAAGAAAAATGGCATAGCTACCCCATCACCCCCCCCCCCTACCCCAGCCCATTACCAGCCCCTTTGGGTCTTGTATGGATATTAAGGGGAACCCCGCACATAAAATAAAAAAGGCCCTATATACTCTGAACAGCCGTATACAGGCGGTGCATACAAGACAGGGACTGTAGGTTTGTTCTTATGTAGAATGTGTTTGTAATTTTGAACAGGTACATTGTTGAAGTGTAGCTCCAGCCCAAAAATCTATTTTTAAACTTTTTGGAAAACATAGGTAAGGGTTATCACCCCTGTAACATTTGTTTTGCTGTCTGTGCCCCTGTTCAGAACATTTCACCTCACTTTCCGTGCCAATGACAACTGTTTTTGAAATGTGGTGTTTTTCTTGAAACAAGGATTGCTGATAAAGCATCAGTACAGAGGAGACACCTTTCTCCCATATTTATTCTTACAGGAGAGAATTTTCCTTCCTAGTGGTAGATTTCCTCTCACTTCCTGTTGTCTTCTTGCGTTTGCAAGTAGGAGTCGTTTGTAAGTTGGATGTTTGAAAGTAGGGACCTGCCGTATATACTCTGCAGAAATAGGCCCCTTAGTTGTTGGTGTTGGCACAACACTGTAAGCACTCACAGTTACTCTTGGTTGGTGCTGGAACGCCCTGCTGTCAACTATTATATCAGGAATTTTAATTACATATAATTGTTGAACAGTGGTAGTAAAAATTGGGCCTTTGATGGTGGTGCTGGTGCCACAACACTGTAAGCCCTGACAGTTACTCTTGGTGGGTGCAGCAATGGGCCCTGCTGTGAATTATTAGATCAAGAATTGTAATTGCATGCCCCTGTTGAACAGGGGCTGAAAAATTGGGCCTTTCGTGGTGGTGGTGGTGGTGGTGGTGTTGCCACAACACTGTAAGCCCTCAGAGTTACTCTTGGTGGGTGCAGGAATGGGCCCTGCTGTGAATTATTAGATCAAGAATTGTAATTACATGCCCCTTTTGAACAGGGGCTGAAAAATTGGGCCTTTCGTGGTGGTGGTGGTGGTGGCGTTGCCACAACACTGTAAGCCCTCAGAGTTGCTCTTGGTGGGTGCAGCAATGGGCCCTGCTGTGAATTATTAGATCAAGAATTGTAATTGCATGCCCCTGTTGAACAGGGGCTGAAAAATTGGGCCTTAGGCACTGGTGGCACAACACTACAACCCCTCACAGATACTGTACTTGGAGCACAGCAATGAGCCCTGTTGCAAAGTATTGCTTCAAAAATTGTAATGACACGCCCCTGTTAAACAGGGGCTGAAAAATTGGGCCTTAGGCACTGGTGGCACAACACTACAACCCCTCACAGATACTGTACTTGGAGCACAGCAATGAGCCCTATGGCAAATTATTGCTAAAAAAATTGTAATTACACGCCCCTGTAAAACAGGGGCTGAAAAATTGGGCCTTAGCCACTGGTGGCGGCACCCATAAACAAAAATGATCTTCCAAGCTATCATCATCAATCGTATCATTGAGGACTCGGAGGAGGAGGATAGCCAGTCAACATAACAGCACAGGCACTCAGCATCAGCATCAGTCTTGAAGGGATGTGACATGTTAAAATCAATTAGTCTGTTATATCAGCATCAGGTGTGTGGTAGCTGGTGGTGATCCAAGACTGGTTCATCTTGATGAAAGTCAGTCGATCAACCGAGTCGGTGGACAGGCGCACCCTGTGATCCGTGACAAATCCTCCAGCAGCACTGAATGTGCGTTCCGAAAGAACGCTGGATGCAGGACAGGCCAGTAGCTCAATTGCATACTGTGCAAGCTCTGGCCAGTGATCCATCCTCAAGACCCAGTAAGCCAGAGGATTTTCGGTGGGGAAGGTGTCCAAGTCTGACCTTGCCCCTAGATATTCCTGCACCATGTTTATCAGACGCTGGCGATGGTTGCTGGAACCGATCATACTTTGGGGCTGCGGACTAAAGAATTGTCTGAACGCATCGGTCAGACGGCCACCTTCCCCACCGCTCCTTCTTTGACTGGCCGAAGCCTCAGCAACTCGTTGTCCAGGACCAGGAGTTTGTAACCTCCCAGTCTCTGGGAACGCGTTGCACAGACCTTTCTGCAAGGCCTCCCGGAGTTGTCTCATCCTCTGCTCCCTCTGCGAAGGTAACATAAGGTCCGCAACCTTACCCTTGTACCGTGGATCAAGGAGAGTGGCCAGCCAGTAATGGTCCCTCTCCTTGATCCGAAGAATACGAGGATCCTTCCGCAGACTTTGCAGGATCAGGGAGGCCATGCAGCGTAGGTTTGCTGAGGCATTCGCTCCGGAGTCCTCTGGGTCACTAAGGACGACATGATCCGCAGCCACCTCCTCCCAGCCACGTACAAGTCCACTGGTTTCTTGGGACTGTAAATCATCCCTAAAAGACTGCTGCTGATGATGCTGAGTGCCAGCCTCCACCTCCATGCTGACACAATCCTCCTCCTCCTCCTCCTCTTCCTGTGCGATGGGTGGGACAGAAGGAACACTGTCTGGGTAAAGGGGGCCTTGAGAGGCAAGGAAGTCCTCCTCTTCCTGCCTCTGTTCTGCCTCAAGTGCCCTGTCCATTATTCCACGCAGCGTGTGCTCCAACAGGTGGACAAGAGGTACAGTGTCACTGATGCATGCACTGTCACTGCTCACCATCCTCGTGGCCTCTTCAAATGGTGCCAGGACAGTGCATGCATCCCTGATCATGCCCCACTGGCGTGGAGAAAAAAAACCAAGCTCCCCTGACCCTGTCCTGGTGCCGTAGTCGCACAGGTACTCATTGATGGCCCTCTGCTGCGTGTGCAGCCGCTGCAGCATGGCCAACGTTGAGTTCCACCTGGTGGGCATGTCACATATAAGGCGGTTCTTGGGCAGGTTCAACTCCTTTTGCAGCTCAGCCAGGCGAGCACTGGCATTATAAGATCTGCGGAAATGCACACAGACTTTCCTGGCCTGCCTCAGGACATCCTGTAAGCCCGGGTACCTGCCCAAGAAGCGCTGCACCACCAGGTTAAGGACGTGAGCCACACAGGGCACATGGGTCAGTTGTCCCTGTCGGAGGGCGGAGAGGAGGTTGGTGCCATTGTCGCAAACCACCATTCCTGGCTTAAGCTGGCGTGGCGTCAACCACCTCTCGGCCTGGCCCTGCAGAGCAGACAGGACCTCTGCCCCAGTGTGGCTTCTGTCCCCCAAACACACCAGCGCAAGCACGGCATGGCATCTTTTTGCCTGCGTACTTGCGTAGCCCCGTGAACGGCTACGGAGCACCGCTGGTTCATAGGACAAACCACAGGAAGAGGCCATGGAGGAAGAAGAAGAGGAGGGGGTGGAGGAGAGAGGTGTGTCACAACCAGTAGTAGCATTTTGGAGGCGTGGCGGTGGAACAACCTCCAACACTACTGCACCTTGTCCTGCATCCTTCCCAGCTGCCAAAAGAGTGACCCAATGGGCCGTGAAAGAAAGGTAACGTCCCTGTCCATGCCTGCTGGACCATGAGTCAGCGGTAATATGCACCTTACCGCTGACCGCCCTGTCCAGCGAGGCCAAGACATTGCCTTCCACATGCCGGTAGAGAGCCGGAATAGCCTTCCGTGAGAAAAAGTGGCGTTTGGGAACCTGCCACTGAGGAACCGCACATTGCACAAACTCACGGAAGGGGGCCGAGTCTACCAACTGAAAAGGCAGCAGTTGAAGCGCTAGCAATTTAGCCAAGCTAGCATTCAACCGCTGGGCATGTGGATGGCTGGGAGTGAACTTCTTTCGACGGTCCAGCAGCTGGGGCAGGGAAATTTGCCTGCTAGAATCGGACGTCGGTGTACTGCTAGCAGAGTGGCCGCAAGTACTTGGCTGTGACACACCTAATTCTACACCTTCATTCCTCTCAGTGCATGTTTCAGAGAGGACTGAAGTTATAGTGGGGTTGGAGATCCCAGCTGATGCGGTGCAAGGAGAGGTCCGCTTTGTTCTTTGGTGTGGGTCTTTGAGGTAGGCTTGCCAACGAGCTGCATGGCAGGTCAACATATGTCTGGTCAGGCATGTGGTACCCAAGCGGCTGATGTTTTGGCCACGCGATATACGCTTGAGACATATGTTGCAAACAGCAGCTGTGCGATCTGATGCACTAGCCTCAAAAAAGGCCCACACCAAGGAACTTTTTGAATGACGGGCAGAGGCAGCGCCCTGCACAGGCGGAGCTCTGCGGTGTGATTCCGTCGGTGTACTGCCCTTACGCTGGCCACCAAAGGGCATCCTGCCTCGTTGGAGATGTGCCTCCTCCTCATCCTCCTCCTCCTCCTCTCTCCTATTAGGCACCCACGTGGAGTCAGTGACCTCATCATCCCCTCCCTCCTCATCACTGGAGCCAATCTGGCAGTATGCTGCAGCTGCTGGAACATGACTGCCAGATTGGTGTCCTTCTTGAGCATCCCCTCTGTCTGCTCTCACGCTACTGCCTTCCTGTATCTGGGTTTCATCATCAGACCCTTCGAAACGCTGGGCATCCTCCTGGAGCATGTACCCAACACTGTGCTCAAACAGTTCGGGGGACTCCTCAGGAGGAGGACATGGTGGGTCTAGGGAAGGAGTGACTGATGATGAGTCTGACATTGATACCAGGGAAGAGGACGCTTTGGCAGCTGCTTTGCCAGTACCCTGAGCCTGGGTGAGAGAGGATGAGGAGGAGGAGGAGGGCTTGGTCATCCACTCTACCAAGTCTTCGGCATGATGTGGCTCAACATGTCCAGCTGCCGAAAAGAAGGACAAGCGTGTCCCATGGCCATGTGCTGATGACAATGCACCGCGTCCACGACCAGCACTGTTGCCCCCAGACACAGAGCCTGCTTGCCCTCTTTTATTGCCTCCTGACTGTCTGCCTCTCCTTGTTTGCCTTCCAGACATTCTAATAGATGGCCTGCAGGGAGATGGGAAAAAAGCAATAAGGGCTACCTTCAGGTGTCCTTCTCTGTCCCTTTACTTAAGGATTTCTAAATATGGTTGAGGATGATTGCTTTTGCACAGAATAGCACAACGACAATTTCCCTGACTGTCCAAAAAACAAGGATTTCAAAGATGGTTGATGAGGAATGCTTTAGCACACTATAGCACAAGGAGAATTCCCCTCACTTTCCTTCTTTGTCACTAGAAACAAGGACTCGCACAGTAAAAGACACTGACACTCTCCCTACCTAGAGTTTTCTGTCCCTAGAAAAAATGTTTTTTTAAAGCACACTATAGCACAAGGAGAATTCCCCTCACTTTCCTTCTTTGTCCCTAGAAACAAGGACTCGCACAGTAAAAGACACTGACACTCTCCCTACCTAGAGTTTTCTGTCCCTAGAAAAAATGTTTTTTTAAAGCACACTATAGCACAAGGAGAATTCCCCTCACTTTCCTTCTTTGTCCCTAGAAACAAGGACTCGCACAGTAAAAGACACTGACACTCTCCCTACCTAGAGTTTTCTGTCCCTAGAAAAAATGTTTTTTTAAAGCACACTATAGCACAAGGAGAATTCCCCTCACTTTCCTTCTTTGTCCCTAGAAACAAGGATTCGCACAGTAAAACACACTGACACTCTCCCTACCTATCCTTCTCTTTCCCTAAACTAAAGGAATCCAGGTTAAGCAAGAAAGAAATAAATGTCACTGTCCCTGCCTATGCTTGTCTTTCCCTGCTCCGGAACACACTACACTAGGCCGCCGTGCTGGCGGCCTTTTATAGTGTGGGGCGTGTACTAAACACCCTCAGCAATAATTGGCCACAGGCATCCTGCCTGTGGCCAATCATTGCTCTCCTCGCTGCCGGCGCTGTGATTGGCCAAGCATGCGGGGTCACAGTGCATGCTTGGCCAATCACAGCGCCTGGATGACACTGCGATGGTGTAGTGCATTGTGGGCCGTTCGCGTCACTCGAATTTGGCGCGAACGGCCCAAATCGTTCGATCTTCGTCGAACGATCGAACAGCCGATGTTCGAGTCGAACGTATGTTCGACTCGAACACGAAGCTCATCCCTACTGCTCGGTAGGTTGGTCTTCTTCAGAGGTAGCGAACTGTCTGGAAAGAGCATCAGCTTTCTTGTTTTTATGCCCAGGAACATAAGAAAGAACAAAATTAAAATGGGAGAAAAACAGAGCCCATTGAGCCTGACGTGAGTTCAAACGTCTTGCAGTCTGGAGATACAGTAGGTTTTTATGGTCAGTGAGGATAGAAAAAGGCGTGGGAGCCCCTTCCAGAAGATGTCGACATTCAGACAATGCCAATTTGATGGCCAGTAGTTCTCGATTCCCAACATCATAATTCATCTCCGCTGGAGAAAACTTTCTAGAAAAAAATACTACTGGATGGATTCTACCGGACTTAGGCTGTCTCTGGGAGAGCACGGCACCTGCTCTTACCTCAGAGGCATCAACATCAACTATGTACTGGAGATCGGGATTTGGATGCTGAAGAATTGGAGCTTTGCTGAACATGTCTTTTAATTGCTGGAAAGCCGATTCTGCTTCTGAGGACCATACCTTGCAACTTGTACCTTTCTTAGTCATAGCAGTAAGTGGGGCCGCAATGGAGGCAAAACCTTTGATGAAGCGTCTGTAGTAATTTGCGAACCCTAGAAAGCTTTGGAGCCCTCTTAAAGTGGTTGGTTGGGGCCATTGCAAGACAGCGGAAAGTTTTTGAGAGTCCATTTGGAAACTGACAGCACTTATAATGTATCCAAGGAAAGGAATACGGCTTTGATGGAAACTGTATTTCTCAATCTTCGCGTAAAGATGGTTTTCTCTCAGTCGTTGTAATACCTGCTTTACATGCAAGATGTGCTCTAGATGAGTCTTGGAAAAGATTAAAATGTCATCCAAGTAGATGATCACAAAACTGTTGCTGAAATCATGAAAATTTTTATTCATGAAACGTTGGAAGACAGCAGAGGCGTTACACAACCCAAATGGCATAGCCAGATATTCGAAATGTCCATTACGAGTGTTAAATGCTGTCTTCCACTAGTCCCCGTCTTTAATTTGAATCAGATTAGAAGTCCCTCGTAGGTCTAGCTTGGAGAAGATAACAGCCCCCTTAAGTACATCAAACAGTTCAAGAATGAGAGGCAAAGGGTAGGAGTCTTTTACGGTTTTTTGATTTAACCCTCGATAGTCTATGCATGGTCGAAGACCCCCATCTTTTTTTTCAACAAATAAAAAACCTGCCCCTACTGGAGAAGAAGAGGGTCGGATAAAACCTCTTTCCAAGTTGTCTTTTACGTATTCCTCCATGGATTTTTGTTCAGGCAAAGACAGGGGATAAGTCCTTCCTTTGGGAAGAGGTGCTCCAGGAATCAATTTAATTGCACAGTCAAAAGAACGATGTGGAGGTAAAACCTCTGCCTTTTGCTTACAAAATACATCTGCAAACTCATGGTATTCATGAGGCAAGGTAGGTAGGACGGCCACGGAAGACAACATACAACCAGAAAGTCTTTTGGGTTGAGACAAACAGTTTGGATGACAGAACACCCCCCAAGAGGTTAGTTCTCCATTTTAAAGCATGGATAATCCGCGCATCCCCTATAGTGCAAAGAAATTATAAGTACATAGACCAAAAGCTGCTTTGTGCAAAAAATGCAAAGAACATATACATGCAAACAAAAACAATATGAAAATTAATCCTTATATGAAAGGATAAGATGAGAGAAAAAATTCTCAAACATTAATGACAGGTGCTGCACTTTAAAAAATAGCTGGAATATACAGCTATACAATAATTGTCAAAAATAGTAAAAAATGCGCTACCAAAAATATGTGCAAAGAACAATGTGCAAACAAACAATAATAGGTGCAAATATATGCAAAAAAATAGTTCAAGGTGAATTGCTGTCAGATAGTGTCCTAATAAACAAACAGCTAGGAAATGACTTGCTGCATTCAGGCCAATAAGAATAAATCAATGTAGAAAAAGGGTGAAGGGGAGTGTTGATATCTTCCTCCAAACTTTTCCAAACTTTTCCAGCCGGATGAGACAAAATATTAAAAAGGGCCGCTTACCGAATCAGGTGGATCTCTGTCACAGAGATCATAGAAGCTCAGCACACCATAGGACTCCTCGGTATCCCGGCATCAATCCCGCAGCAGGTCCGCTCTCTCCTTAAGATGTCCAGGAACACAGCTTCCCCGCAGCCAGGATTCACTTCCAATGTAATGGTATGATAAGCGTGGGTATCATAGGGAAGATAAAAAAAGGCTCATGGTGCAGTGGATTTTAAAATATATCGAAGTCCCTTTATTTAAAAAGTAACAATACTGACATCCAGAGTCTCTTACAAACGAAATTCAAAAGTCAGCGGTAAGACAAGACAACCAGCCACGGCTCAGGCCACTCAGCTGGGGCGTGGTGACGTCAGAGATGATTGCTCCGCCCGGCGCTGCGTTTCTCCTATACAATGCATCAACAGGGAAGGAGACTTTTCCCAATCCAAAGAAGGGTTATGTTGTTGTAACCATGGGTAACCAAGGATAATGGGCAGAAGTGGAGAATCAATAAGAGACAAGACAACTTCCTCTTTGTGGAGTACGCCCAGCTGAAGAGTGATTTTCGTAGTCTCAAATTTTACAATGCCATCTCCCAAGGGTTGTCCATTCAGTGTGGTAACGTTCAGGGGTCTAGACTTTGGAACAAATGGGATATTATTTTCTTTAGCAAAAGTGTAGTCCAAGAATATGCCAGCAGCTCCAGAATCCACAAAAGCCTCACAGGAGACAAGTTTAGAGGGTAAATGGATAATTGCAGCAACGGTAATCTTGGTCTTGGAGGATATACCTGAAGGTCTAAGCCAGCTCCTCCAACATTGGTTAGACTCTGCCATTTACTGGATGGGAAGGGCAGACAGATAAAAAATGTCCTTTAAGTCCACAGTACAGGCATAGGCCCAATGCACGCCTCCTTTGTTTTTCAAACTCAGTTAGGTGGAGACAGCTTACATCCATGGGTTCCACAGGTGCCTGGGGTTCAACTGAGATTTCAGGTTCTGGCTGAGGTGGTGCTTGGAAGTTAGGGGCCAAACGGTAAACTGGCCTAGGAAACTTGCAAGTTCTAAGTCTCTCTTGGCACCTTTCATGATACCGGACATCCAGACGAACACACAGCTCTATGAATTTCTCGAGGTCTTCTGGGGAATCCTTATAGACTAATTCGTCCTTGATGCAATCTGCCAGACCTTTCCGGAAGGCTGCACGTAATGCCCTTGAGACCCGATTAGTCTCAGCAGCATGGACACGGAACTCAATAGCATATTGTGCCACAGACCTGGTGCCTTGTTGCATGTCCAAGAGTGAGAACTCAGCTGCAGAAGCTCTATCTGGCTTGTCAAATACAGTCTGGAGAGAAGCCAGAAATTTGTCAGCGTCTTGCAGCACAGGATCATTGCGTTCCAGATAAGGTGAGACCCAGGCCAGGGCCTTCCCCTTTAACAAGGAAATTACAAAAGTCACTTTGGCAGACGAAGTGCTAAAAGTCCCAGGGTTGTTGCGGAAATGCAAACGGCAAACATTTAAAAAGCCTCTGCAGTCCTCAGTATCACCACCAAATTTGTCAGGCAAGGGAAGTTTGGGTGGTACAGAAGAGGCAGGTTGAATCATTGCAGAGGAACCAGGCAAACAAGATTTAAGCATAGTACAAAGTTCATCTAACTTGGCGTCCAGGGAAGAAAGATGCTGTTCATGAGCTCCAATCAATTGTCCCTGACGTGAAATCGCCTTAACAATCTCAGCAGGGTCCACTGCCATTGTGGCCCGTTTGTAATGTAAGGTACCTGTGATTGGTAGTGTCAGAAGTGGAACTTGTGTGCTGAGGATTCAGGCGAAAACGTAGTCAGGCAGATTAGGTTGGCAACAGATCAGGCAAAACGGTACACAATCGAAATCCAGAGAGTGGTCAGGCAGGCAAAGGTCATACACGAGCTGGCGGTGAAGTACAAAATCAGCAGGCTAGAGAGAAGTCAGGAATTCAGGCAGAAGTTCAACACGATAATCAAGATCAAAAAGGAGTCACAACACCCAGGGAGCTATTCCACACAAACGGGCGCTGAGAGATAGCATGACTTCCTATTTACGGGCTGCTTTGATTGAAAATTGTCCACACCTGGCAGCAGGTGGGGCTAGTGAGTCCAAGGTAATGCTTAATACTGAGAGGACATTTCCATAAGTCCATATCTCCTCCGTAGCACAACAGGTAATCCTGCAGCTTGTGGGACCAGGAAGATCCCGGTTCAAATACACCCATGTACATGACAGATAATAACTTGATGTGCGGTCCATGATGTGACATTTAAATATAACAGACCCATCACATCAAGTCCACACACCCTGTTAGAATAGATGCCACCTGCAGACAGTTTCATAGTTTTTGATCTGGCCGAGAGCTTTCTGTTCTGTCATATACAGATTGTTGGTCCTTTTGTTTTTATTTATTTTTATTCTTGAAATCCAAAGCAGATTGTGAAATGATGTGCCCCTTTTCCTTGTAAGTGCCGTGGTATAAGCAGAAGAATACTTTGGATTTATGGACATCTCTGCATGACCGCAGGGTATTGTTATCATTTATTATTTTATGACATCAGGAAAATTAATGTCAGATGGAAACTAAGGACTTGTGTTATCTAGCTGAAACTAACAACAGAGCAAGCAATGAGAATTTATCATATTAGCTAT
This sequence comes from Rana muscosa, assembly GCA_029206835.1. NCBI lineage: Eukaryota > Metazoa > Chordata > Amphibia > Anura > Ranidae > Rana > Rana muscosa. The sequence continues at coordinate 278,375,434 of CM055117.1, forward strand.
TAGCTATTATATTCTGCACAATGGAGTTTTGCCTCTTTGGCCAAGACTTCCTTCACCTAAGCGTGTGAAGGTTCCAGGTTAAAGGTGATAGTAGGTATGGTTAGTGATCAAAATATTGATCAAAAGAGAGGAGACTGTAAAGGAAATTTGTAAGTTCTGTGTATAACTGTATTCTACTTTGTATGTATTGCACACTGCCTTCACTGTGCACACGACACTAATAATGTTTTTAGTACATGTTTGCATTCTTTCGAGTCCTGATTAGAATTAGTCTGCCTATGTTACGCCCTTTGTTACTATAAACGTACAATTGTAATATTAATGTGATACCTACGTAATCATTAGGGATGAGCCGAACACCCCCCGGTTCGGTTCGCACCAGAACCTTTGAACGGACCGAAAGTTTGCACGAACGTTAGAACCCTATTAAATACAATGGACGCGAACGTTTGAAATCTAAAGTGCTAATTATAATGACTAATATGCATGTTATTGTCCTAAAAAGGGTTTGGGGACCCGGGTTCTGCCCCAGGGGACATGTATCAATGCAAAACGAAGTTTTAAAAACAGCCATTTTTTGGGAGCAGTAATTTTAATGATGCATGAAGTGAAAAAAAAAAGTGAAATATTCCTTTAAATATCGTACCTGGGGGGTGTCTAAAGTATACCTGTGAAGTGGCATGTGTTTCCCGTGATTAGAACTGTCCCTGCACAAAATTAAATTTCTAAAGGAAAAAAAGCCATTTAAAACTGCTTGCGGCTTTAATGTAATGTCTGGTCCCGGTAATATGGATGAAAATCTTTGAGAAAAATGTCATGGCTACCCCCATCACCCCCCCCCCCCCCACCTACCCCAGCCCATTACAAGCCCCTTTGGGTCTTGTATGGATATTAAGGGGAACCCCGCACCCAAAATAAAAAAAGGCCCTATATACTCTGAACAGCAGTATACAGGCGGTGCAAACAAGACAGGGACTGTAGGTTTGTTCTTAAGTAGAATCTGTTTGTAATTTTGAACAGGTACATTGTTTAACCACTTCAATACAGGGCTTTTTGTACCACTTCCATGCCGGGCCTATTCTAGCACTTCTCTCCTACATGTACAAATCATCATTCTTTTGCTAGAAAATTACTAGGAATGTGTGTGAAAATTACTAGGAATGTGTGTGACAGGTCCTCTTTATTGAGAGATGTGGGGTCAATAAGACCCCACATCTCTCCTCCAGGCTGGAAAGCATGAGATCAGTGAAATTTTTTTCACTGATCTCATACTTACTAGCCGCAATGGCGGCTTTGTTTACATTTGAGGACCCGGGCGTGACGTCATCACATCGCGCCCGGGCCTCCGACGATCATAGAGATGACTGGTGACCATCTGGTCACCAGTCATCTCTATGCTCGTCACGTGACCCACCAACGGCGCCGGAAGATTCTCTCCAGGTCACCGTCCGCACGGGAGAGCCCTGAGAAGCACCGGATGGCGGCGGGAGGGGGGGATGTCCCCTCCCGCCGCCTATAAGAACGATCAAGCGGTGGAACCGCCGCTATGATCATTCTTGTGGTGCACAGAATCGCCGGCACTTCAAAAGGATATCTGAATGATGCCTCTAGCTGCAGGCATCATTCAGATATCTCCCTACAAAGCCAGGACGTCATATGACGTCCACCCAGGATGGGAGATCCCATCTGTGAACGTCATTTGACTATGGCTGGGTAGGGAAGTGGTTAAGTGTAGCTCCAGCCAAAAAATATATTTTTTAGCTTTTTGGAAAACATAGGGAAAGGTTATCACCCCTGTAACATTTGTTTTGCTGTCTGTGCACCTGTTCAGAACATTTCACCTCACTTTCCGTCCCAATGACAAATGTTTTTGAAAAGTGGGGTTTTTATTGAAACAAGGATTGGTGATAAAGCATCAGTAGAGAGGAGACACCTTTTTCCCATATTAACTATTACAGGAGAGAATTTCCCTTCCTAGGGGTAGATTTCCTCTCACTTCCTGTTGTCTCCTTCCGTTTGCAAGTAGGAGTCGTTTGTAAGTTGGATGTTTGAAAGTAGGGTCCTGCCGTATATACTCTGCTGAAATTTGCCCCTTACATGTTGGTGTTGCCACAACACTGTGAGCCCTCACAGTTACTCTTGGTGGGCGCTGGAACGCCCTGCTGTGAACTATTATATCAGGAATTGTAATTACATGCCATTGTTGAACAGTGGTAGGAAAAATTGGGCCTTTGGTGGTGGTGCTGGTGCTACAACACTGTCAGCCATCACAGTTACTCTTGGTAGGCGCATGAATGGGCCCTACTGTAAATTATTAGATCAAGAATTGTAATTGCATGCCCCTGTTGAAGAAGGGCAGAAAAATTGGGCCTTATCCACTGGTGCCACAACACTGCAACCCCTCACAGATACTGTACTTGAAGCACAGCAATGAGCCCAGTTGCAAAGTATTGCATCAAAAATTTTAATTACACGCCCCTGTTAAACAGGGGCAGAAAAATTGGGCCTTAGGCACTGGTGCCACAACACTGCAACCCCTCACAGATACTGTACTTGGAGCACAGCAATGAGCCCTGTTGCAAAGTATTGCATCAAAAATTGTAATTACACGCCCCTGTTAAACAGGGGCAGAAAAATTGGGCCTTAGGCACTGGTGCCACAACACTGCAACCCCTCACAGATACTGTACTTGGAGCACAGCAATGAGCCCTGTTGCAAAGTATTGCATCAAAACTTTTAATTACACGCCCCTGTTAAACAGGGGCTGAAAAATTGGGCCTTAGCCACTGGTGGCGGCACCCAGAAACAAAAAAGTTCTTCCAAGCTATCATCAAGAATCGGATAATTGAGGAGGAGGAGGATAGTCAGTCAACATAACAGGACAGTCACTCAGCATCAGCATTAGTCTTGAAGGGATGTGACATTTGAAAATAAATTATTCTGTTATATCAGCTTCAGGTGCTTGGTAGCTGGTGGTGATCAACCGAGTCGGTGGACAGGCGCACCCTGTGATCCGTGACAAATCCTCCAGCAGCACTGAATGTGCTTTCCGAAAGAAAGCTGGATGCAGGACAGGCCAGTAGCTCAATTGCATACTGTGCAAGCTCTGGCCAGTGATCCATCCTCAAGACCCAGTAAGCCAGAGGATTTTCGGTGGGAAAGGTGTCCAAGTCTGACCTTGCCCCTAGGTATTCCTGCACCATGTATATCAGACGCTGGCGATGGTTGCTGGAACCGATCATACCTTGGGGCTGCGGACTAAAAAATTGTCTGAACGCATCGGTCAGACGGCCACCTTCTCCACCGCTCCTTCTGCTACTGACCGAAGCCTCAGCAACTCGTTGTCCAGGACCAGGAGTTTGTAACCTCCCAGTCTCTGGGAATGCATTGCACAGACCTTTCTGCAAGGCCTCCCGGAGTTGTCTCATCCTCTGCTCCCTCTGCGAGGGCAAGATAAGGTCCGCAACCTTACCCTTGTACCGTGGATCAAGGAGAGTGGCCAGCCAGTAATGGTCCCTCTCCTTGATCCTAAGGATACGAGGATCCTTCCGCAGACTTTGCAGGATCAGGGAGGCCATGCAGCGTAGGTTAGCTGAGGCATTCGGTCCGGAGTCCTCTGGGTCACTAAGGACGACATGATCCGCAACCACGTACAAGTCCACTGGTTTCTTGGGACTGTTAATCATCCCTAAAAGACTGCTGCTGTTGATGCTGAGTGCCAGGCTCCACCTCCATGCTGACACAATCCTCCTCCTCCTCCTCCTCATCCTCTTCCTGTGTGATGGGTGGGACACAAGGAACACTGTCTGGGTAAAGGGGGCCTTGAGAGGCAAGGAAGTCCTCCTCTTCCTGCCTCTGTTCTGCCTCAAGTGCCCTGTCCATTATTCCATGCAGCGTATGCTCCAACAGGTGGACAAGAGGTACAGTGTCACTGATGCATGCACTGTCACTGCTCACCATCCTCGTGGCCTCCTCAAATGGTGCCAGGACAGTGCATGCATCCCTGATCATGCCCCACTGGCGTGGTGAAAAAAACTCGAGCTCCCTTGACCCTGTCCTGGTGCCGTAGTCGCACAGGTACTCATTGATGGCCCTCTGCTGAGTGTGCAGCCGCTGCAGCATGGCCAACGTTGAGTTCCACCTGGTGGGCATGTCACATATAAGGCGGTTCTTGGGCAGGTTCAACTCCTTTTGCAGCTCAGCCAGCCGAGCACTGGCATTATATGATCTGCGGAAATGCACACAGACTTTCCTGGCCTGCCTCAGGACATCCTGTAAGCCCGGGTACCTGCCCAAGAACCGCTGCACCACCAGGTTAAGGACGTGAGCCACACAGGGCACATGGGTCAGTTGTCCCTGTCGGAGGGCGGAGAGGAGGTTGGTTCCATTGTCGCAAACCACCATTCCTGGCTAAAGCTGGCGTGGCATCAACCACCTCTCTGCCTGCCCCTGCAGAGCAGACAGGACCTCTGCCCCAGTGTGGCTCCTGTCCCCCAAACACACCAGCGCAAGCACGGCATGGCATCTTTTTGCCTGCGTACTTGCGTAGCCCCTTGAACGCCTACGGAGCACCGCTGGTTCCGAGGACAAAGCACAGGAAGAGGCCATGGAGGAAGAAGAAGAGGAGGGGGTGGAGGAGAGAGGAGTGTCACAACCAGTAGTAGCATTTTGGAGGCGTGGCAGCGGAACTACCTCCAACACTACTGCACCCTGTCCTGCATCCTTCCCAGCTGCCAAAAAAGTGACCCAATGGGCCGTGAAAGAAAGGTAATGTCCCTGTCCATGCCTGCTGGACCATGAGTCAGCGGTAATATGCACCTTACCGCTGACCGCCCTGTCCAGCGAGGCATGGACATTGCCTTCCACATGCCGGTAGAGAGCCGGAATCGCCTTCCGTGAGAAAAAGTGGCGTTTGGGAACCTGCCACTGAGGAACCGCACATTGCATAAACTCACGGAAGGGGGCCGAGTCTACCAACTGAAAAAGCAGCAGTTGAATTGCTAGCAATTTAGCCAAGCTAACATTCAACCGCTGGGCATGTGGATGGCTGGGAGTGAACTTCTTTCAACGGTCCAGCAGCTGGGGCAGGGAAATTTTCCTGCTACAATCGGACGTCGGTGTACTGCTAGCAGAGTGCCCGCAAGTACTTGGCTGTGACACACCTAATTCTACACCTTTATTCCTCTCAGTGCAGGTTTCAGAGAGGACTGGAGGTATAGTGGGGTTGGAGATCCCAGCTGACGAGGAGCAAGGAGAGGTCCGCTTTGTTCTTTGGTGTGGGTCTTTAAGGTACGCTTGCCAATGAGCTGCATGGCAGGTCAACATATGTCTAGTCAAGCAAGTGGTGCCCAAGCAGCTGATGTTTTGGCCACGCGAGATACACTTGAGACATATGTTGCAAATAGCAGCGGTGCGATCTGATGCACTTGACTCAAAAAAGGCCCACACCAAAGAACTTTTGGAATAACGGGCAGAGGGAGCGCCCTGCACAGGCGTAGCTCTGCGGTGTGATTCAGTCGGTGTGCTGCCCTTACGCTGGCCCCCGGAGGGCATCCTGCCTCGTTGGAGATGTGCCTCCTCCTCATCCTCCTCCTCCTCCTCCTCTCTCCTATCAGGCACCCACGTGGAGTCAGTGACCTCATCATCCCCTCCCTCCTCATCACTGGAGCCAATCTGGCAGTATGCTGCAGCTGCTGGAACATGACTGCCATATTGCTGTCTTTCTTGAGCATCCCCTCTCTCTGCGCTCACGCTACTGCCTTCCTCTAGCTTGGTATCATCATCAGACCCTTCGAAACGCTGGGCATCCTCCAGGAGCATGTACCCAACACTGTGCTCAAACAGTTTGGGGGACTCCTCAGGAGGACATGGTGGGTCTAGGGAAGGAGTGACTGATGATGACATTGATACGAGGGAAGAGGACGCTTTGGCAGCTGCTTTGCCAGTACCCTGAGCCTGGGTGAGAGAGGATGAGGAGGATGAGGAGGGCTTGGTCATCCACTCTACCAAGTCTTCGGCATGATGCGGCTCAACACGTCCAGCTGCTGAAAATAAGGACAAGCGTGTCCCATGGCCACGTGCTGATGACAATGCACCGCGTCAATGACCAGCACTGTTGCCCCCAGACACAGAGCCTGCTTGCCCTCTTTTATTGGCTCGTGACTGTCTGCCTCTCTTTGTTGGCCTTCCAGACATAGTAATGGCCTGCAGGGAGATGGGAAAAAACAGCAATTGTGTAGTGTATATTGTGCTGGAGGCACACAACACCCACTAACTCCTGCAGATGCCTGTATTAGAGAACAGTAATGACGGGTATATACAGGTGTACACTGTGCCAGTAACTCCTGCAGATGCCTGTATTAGAGAACAGTAATGACGGGTATATACAGGTGTACACTGTGCCACTAACTCCTGCAGATGCCTGTATTAGAGGACAGTAATGATGGGCATATACAGGTGTACACTGTGCCACTAACTCCTGCAGATGCCTGTATTAGAGAACAGTAATGACGGGTATATACAGGTGTACACTGTGCCACTAACTCCTGCAGATGCCTGTATTAGAGACCAGTAATGATGGGCATATACAGGTGTACACTGTGCCACTAACTCCTGCAGATGCCTGTATTAGAGAACAGTAATGACGGGTATATACAGGTTTACACTGTGCCACTAACTCCTGCAGATGCCTGTATTAGAGAACAGTAATGACGGGTATATACAGGTGTACACTGTGCCACTAACTCCTGCAGATGCCTGTATTAGAGAACAGTAATGACAGGTATATACAGGTGTACACTGTGCCACTAACTCCTGCAGATGCCTGTATTAGAGAACAGTAATGACGGGTATATACAGGTGTACACTGTGCCACTAACTCCTGCAGATGCCTGTATTAGAGAACAGTAATGACGGGTATATACAGGTGTACACTGTGCCACTAACTCCTGCAGATGCCTGTATTAGAGAACAGTAATGACGGGTATATACAGGTGTATACTGTGCCACTAACTCCTGCAGATGCCTGTATTAGAGAACAGCAATGACGGATATATACAGGTGTATACTGTGCTGGGGGCACACAACACCCACTAACTCCTGCAGATGCCTGAGAAAACAATAGAACATAGAACACACTGTCCCTGCCTATGTATCTCTTTCCCTGCCTGCCTACCTAGCTAAGAGAACAGCAATAAAGTTTAGATCCAGGTGTATACTGTGCTGGGGGCACACAACACCCACTAACTCCTGCAGATGCCTGAGAAAAAAATAGAACACAGAACACACTATCCCTGCCTATCTATCTCTTTCCCTGCACGCCGGAACACACTGCACGAGGTCGCCGTGCTGGCGGCCTTTTATAGTGTGGGGCGTGTACTAAACCCCCCTGAGCTATGATTGGCCACAGGCATCCTGCCTGTGGCCAATTATGGCTCTCCTCGCTGCCGGCGCTGTGATTGGCCAAGCATGCGGGGTTACAGTGCATGCTTGGCCAATCACAGCGCCGGGATTGCACTGCGATGGTGCAGTGTATTGTGGGCCATTCGCATCACTCGAATTTGGCGCGAACGGCTCATAACGTTCGATCTTTGTCGAACGAGCGAACAGCCGATGTTCGAGTTGAACGTGTGTTCGACTCGAACACCGAGCTCATCCCTAGTAATCATGTGTATAAAAACCTTCAATTGCGTCATAATAAAACCAGAACAGTTATTTGGAAAGATACGGAGTGTATCTTTTGTGTCTGTTCCCTACTGCAGTAGTTATTATTATTTGGAACCACTAATCAATATGAGGATAGGAGTTGCCTATCTATAAAATGTCCATCTCACAGGCTTGATCCTGAGCTGGGCTGTGGGTGACTATTGACACACACAGCACGGCTCAGCCCTGCCCTTTGCTCTCTACTCACGGGATTTGATTGACAGCAGCGGGAGCCATTGGCTACCTCTGTGAGCAAGGAAAGAAGAGAGAGCTGCTGCATGACGGGTACAGCGCTGGATTGAGATAAGACTCAAGTACCGTATATACTTGAGTATAAGCCAAGTTTTTCAGCAAATTTTTGTGTGCTGAAAATGCCCCCCTCGGCTTATACTCGAGTCTGTGTCCATCTTCAAATTTGTGCGCCTGATCCCAGCCATTCGTAGGTCCCCTGGACCCCAAACTTGGCACACATGTAGCCCCACTCTTCCTCTACAAGTGTGCTAAGTTTGTTGTCCGGGGGGACCTACAGCCGGGGAGCACCGATTTTTCAAATCTGGGCACCCCTTTCATAGTCTCCCATGTTAAACGTCAGTCTAGTCACATAGCGCCGGAGATCAGGTAGGGAGATTGAGCACAGTGCGGCATGGACACAGTGAGGTATGGGCACAATGACAGTGAGGCATGGGCACAGTTAGGCATGGGCACAGTGAGGCATGGACACAGTGAGGCATGGACACAGTGAGACATGGGCACAGTAAGGCACAGTGAGGCATGGACACAGTGAGGCACAGTGAGGCATGAACATGGACAAAGTGAGGCAAAGTGAGGCACAGTGAGGCAAGCAGATGGACAGCCTAGACTTATACTCGAGTTACAATAAGTTTTCCCATTTTTTTGTGGTAAAATTAGGTGCCTTGGCTTATATTCGGGTCGGCTTGTACTTGAGTATATACGGTAAGTATACAGGGGAGTGAGGGGGCAATATAAATATTGAGATTTTTTTTTACCTTATGTAGCGGGGTGTCACTTTATGGTGTTCATAGAGACTATATTTTATCAAGTGAACCCGGATCTCCCCTGGTTTTCTATTGGATAATATGCTGACTACTGCTTGACTATGAGTAGGAAGGTGCATGGTGGAATTTGTGGTACAGGGAGAATTGGACTCCAATGGCGTGGATACTACACAGACTACTGTACCCACAGTGCAACTGTACACCCATCGTGCATTGTCCGGCGCAAGGTCTGCTGGGGATTGGTTATTTATGGGGAGGAGGAGCAACGCTCGGTCTCTTTGGACATCGCCCGCCCAGCAACTTGGAACCTGTGTTGGGGCCTATCGTGCTCGTCTAGGCTGGAGAGTCTGGGCCTACCGAGCCTGGAAAAGCCTGCTTGCCAGAGAAGGAGAGAGCCTTTATCCAGAGAGCCTGCTGACATCTCGGAGCATCCAAGAGTCGAGTCACCTTCACATTCCCTGTCGGTTGTCTGGAAGATCGGAGACTACGGGTGACCGGGAGATCGTGGGCTGGAGCCTAGCAGCGGGATCGGTTAAACGGATTGGTCCGGTCGGATGAGAGAGCACTTTCTCAAGATTCTTAACTGTTTGCTAGGCCCGAGACCCCTTGCATAGGGCCCACCGCCATTACAGCAGAGTGTTGCGCAGTAAAAGTTGGGCGTCTTATTGCCTATGACTTTAGGTCCTAAACTATAGCAGGATCACAGCTAACTGTTGATACCCCTTGGATTACAATATAAAAGTGCACCAACGTTGCTAGCGAAGACCCTCTCTATTGGAGTAACTGTCTGTGTGAAATAGTCAAGCCTGACTGTAACTCACGGAGACATTGTTTTGGCGCCACATTGCCCACGAGGGGGAAGCTCGCGAGCGTAGTTCTTTTAAAGACATTTAGAGTGTATAAGATTTGTATGTCTCGATATTGGTCACACTGTGCATAATTTTGACTTTGCATGGCCCTGCATGTGTAAATGCCTATCTGTTAACCTAATCTTTTCCTATCTAGTAAAGATATTTTATGGTTAAGCAAACACGTTGTGTGGAGTATTAACTGTTCCAGAGAGAGGGACGGTCAATACAGGCACTCTAGTTCTGAACGGTGAATGTATACTTTATTGTGGTATTTATTGTTAGTAGGTTCCACAATCTCATTTGCTTAACCGCTGTGCCAGTGGAGGGTCAGAGCCAGTTTCTTGGGGGTTGACAGCAGTAAGGTACAGACCCAAAATAATACCAGCAGCCCTCTTAACTGGGGGTAGTGCTACACTTAATACAGTGAATGGATTAAGGTAAAAGAAAATGCTTAGCCTTTACAACCACTTTAATCATCGTCTATGATATGTAGCTACTAGAGCTTTTGAAGCATGCTTAATATTTTCTGTAACCAGCATAAAACATTTTAATCAAAAAATGAGCCTAGCTAATGCAGTAATTGCTTTATGTGTCTAGCTGCGCTTTCCTGACACTAGGACAAAGGAAACTGAATTTTAGTCCTAAACAGTGATAGAAACATTGTAAACACTTCAAAGCCAACTAAATTTAGCAGTGACCGTATGCATCAGTTAACCTGACAATAACCCTATGACTAACTTACCTAAATAATTTCTACACTGGTTTTTAACAACATATAAGGCTACCCCTGATTTATTTATAGGCTTACAAATGGATGAAAATGGGAAAAAAAGTAGGATTTTTAAAACAGCTTACCTGTAAAATCCTTTTCTTGGAGTACATCACGGGACACAGAGCGGCATAGTCATTACTATGTGGGTTATATAGAATTACCTTCAGGTGCTGGCACTGGCAACTTCCAAAACAGGAAGTACCCTCCCCTATATAAGCCCCTCCCATCCGGGAGCACCTCAGTTTTGTAGCAAAGCAATACGTGTCCCAAAAAGAGGGGTGGGAGCTCTGTGTCCCGTGATGTACTCCAAGAAAAGGATTTTACAGGTAAGCTGTTTTAAAAATCCTACTTTCTTGTTCATACATCACGGGACACAGAGCGGCATAGTCATTACTATGTGGGACGTCCCAAAGCAATGCCAAATGAGGGGGGGGATACACCATACATAAGCTGGGCGCCATCAGGCATGAGGATCTTTTGCGGCCTGCAACACACTGCGCCCAAAGGCGACATCCTCCTGCCTTCTAACGTCCACCTGGTAGAACCTAGTAAACGTGTGTACTGAAGACCATGTTGCGGCCTTACAAATTTGAGCCAGGGAGGCCTGGTGATGCACTGCCCATGAAGTTCCAACTGCTCTCGTGGAGTGCGCCCTAACTTTGAACGGAGGCTACTTCTCAAGCCATAGGCTTGTATTATGACCTGTCGAATCCACTTGGCTAAAGTAGATTTTGACGCTGCCTGACCCTTTCTGGGGCCTTCCGGCAGAATAAACAAAGAATCCGTTCTACGAATCTGAGCAGTGGCTTTTAGATAAGCTTTAACTGCTCTTACTACATTCAAAGAATGCAATAACTTTCCCTCTACCGAGCTCGGTTTGGGGAAAAGAAGGAAGAACCACATCCTGGTTCAAGTGAAACCTCGATACCATCTTAGGAAGAAAGGCTGGATGAGGACGTAACACTACTCTGTCCTCATGAATAACCAGATATGGCTCTTTACAGGACATGGCGGCTACTTCCGACACTCTTCTAGCCGAGCATATGGCTACTAAAAATATCAATTTTCTGGTGAGTAGAACCAAGGAAATGTGCCGCAAAGGTTCAAATGGCTGCTTCTGCAGAACCGACAGAACCAAATTTAGATCCCATGGACATATGGGAGCTTTAATCAGTGGAATAATACGAGTCACCCCTTGCATAAAGGATTTGACAAGTGAATGCATAGCAAGGGGCCTTGGAAATAGTATTGATAAGGCCGAAACCTGACCCCTGATAGTACTTAAGGCAAACTTCCTGTCTACAGCCCACTGTAGGAAGTCCAGAATTCTGCCTATAAACGTACTTACGTGGATGCCACTTTCTGGCCTCGCACCAAGTGATGTACGCCTTCCAAACTCTATAGTAGATCTGCCTGGATACAGGCTTCCTGGCATTGAATATAGTTGATACCACAGAGTTAGAGAGACCTCTCTTCTTTAGGATGTGGGATTCAATAGCCAGGCCGTTAAACTTAGAGTTAGTAAGGAAGGGTGGTATATCGGCCCTTGCGAAAGCAGGTCCGGACGACGTGGAAGGGTCCAAGGACTCCCCACAGACATTTTGATGATTTCCGCGTACCAGGCCCTTCGGGGCCACGCTGGAGCCACCAAGATCACCGGCTTCTTTTCCAACCTGACTCTGCGAAGGAGTCGAGGCAACAATTGTAGCGGAGGGAATGCATATATCAGTCTGAACTGATTCCAAGGGAACACCAGAGCATCCGAGCCGCAAGCGAGGGGATCCCTTGTCCGGGAGACAAATCTGTCCACCTTTGCGTTGAATCTGGATGCTAGCAGATCTACATCCGGTGTTCCCCACCGCTGACATATTGCTCGGAAGACCTCGGGATGAAGGGACCATTCCCCTGGGCATAACTGTTGGCGACTTAGAAAGTCCGCCTTCCAATTCTCCACCCCTGGAATGAAGACAGCTGATATACATGGGACATGCTTTTCTGCCCATTCCAGGATGTGACTTACTTCCCTCTGGACTGCACGACTCCTGGTGCCTCCCTGATGATTGATATATGCCACTGCTGTGGCATTGTCTGATTGAATTCTGACAGGGGACCCTTGGAGTCTGGATGCCCAGGCTACTAGGGCATACCGGGCTGCTCGTATCTCTAAGAGATTGATGGGCAGGGTTTTTACTACATTTGACCATCTGCCCTGGAGAGACCATTGCTCCAGTACTGCCCCCCAGCCTATAAGGCTGGCATCTGTAGTGACCACCTTCCAGGATATCGGACTGAAGGGTTTTCCCTTCTGGAGATTCTGGGGGATCAACCACCAGCAGAGACTCTTCCGAACGGAAGGGGACAAAGCCATCGGGAAGTCTAGAGCCTGAATTTTTCCGTTCCAGGCTGACAATATGGCCCTCTGTAAATTCCTTGAGTGGAATTGGGCGTATGGCACAGCTTCGAATGATGCTACCATCTTTCCTAGCAGCCTCATGCACAGGCGTATGGACGGCTGTCTTTTTGCACAAAGCAGACGGACCAAGCCCCTCAAAGAGGATACCTTGTCTAGAGGTAAGAAAATCTTCCCCTGGTCTGAATCCAGCCGTAGCCCTAGATATACCAGGTTTTTCACTGGCTGTAGGGCTGACTTGTCCAGGTTGATGACCCAACCGTGAGATTCTAGATACTTGATTGTATCGACAATTACCACTTCTAGCTTGGCAACTGAGTGGTCCATCAACAACAGGTCGTCTAGGTATGCCATTATCGTTACACCTCATGTTCTTAGATCGGCCAACAGTGGGGCCAGAATTTTTGTGAACACTCGTGGTGCTGTGGCCAGACCGAATGGTAAGGCTCTGAACTGAAAATGGCGCCCTTCTACTGCAAAGCGTAGAAATTTTTGATGACCTGGAAAGATGGGAACATGCAAGTAAGCATCTTTGATGTCGATCGAGGCTAACCATTCCTCCCCCTGTAGGGCAGCGGTGACCGATCGGATCGACTCCATCCGGAAGGACCGGACGTTTAGAAATTTGTTTAGACTCTTTAGGTCCAATATGGGTCTTATGTCCCCGTTTGGTTTCGGGACTGTGAAAAGGTTTGAGTAGAAACTCAACCCCCACTCTTCCATAGGAACCTCTATAATTACTCCTTGGAGCAATAGTTGTTCTAACGCCACTAGGAGACACCTTCTTTTCAGAGGGTCTTTTGGCATGCCTGACATAAAATGGGAAGGAGGAGACTCTTTTAACTCCAACTTGTATCCCCGAGTTACTGCGGAGAGCACTCATCTGTCTTTGATCGTCTCCCGCCAGGTCTCTGTGAACAACTGAAGTCTTCCCCCCACCCGTTTGAGTGGGGGCAGCCCTTCATAGGCTTGACTTGGAGGCTGGTTTAGTACCTCTTCGGATCCAGGGCTTTTTATTACCCTGTGACTGTCCCTGATTTTTACCTCCTGAGTTTGACCGAGGAGGCCGTCGGAACTGCTTAGTAGCAGACGTCCCAGGGATAGGAGAGGTAGTCCTCTTAAAAGACGGACCCCTAGACCTCTTTTTAATTGGTAAGAGAGTACTTTTACCACTGGAAATCTTCTGGATATATTTATCCAGGTCTTTGCCAAAAAGGCGTTCTCCATGAAATGGGAAGCTAACTAAGAGCTTCTTACAGGGAGCCTCAGCAGACCAGTTCTTGAGCCACAGAAGCCTACGCATATGTACCAAAGACAGCGTGAGGCGGGAGGCCTGATGGATAGAATCCTTGATGGCGTCAACCGCAAAGCATAATGCTCTAGGCAGATCAGCCAGAGCCTGGGCCTGCTGGTCTGGCAAATCCCTCAGGACCATTTTCATTTGATCCTTTAAAGCTTGGCAGACCCCAATAGCTGCCACTGCTGGCTGTGTAACAGCCCCTGCTGTGGAAAAAGCAGATTTTAATAAAGATTCCAATTTTTTATCTACTGGATCTTTGAACATTTGAACATTATCTACTGGACATGTCAGTGATTTGTTCACAGAAGAAATGGCTGCGTCCACCGTAGGAACATTCCATCTCTGGGTGAATTTTTCCTCCATGGGATAGATCACCTGAAATTTCTTAGGTGGAACAAATAGTTTATCAGGATGTTCCCAATCCTGGTATATAAGTCCTTCCAATAATGGATGAATTGGAAAGGAGCAATTAATCTGGGGAGCTTTTAGCGACCCCAACGAGGAGACAGTAGTAGTTGATGGTTCAACAAGAGGCATTTTAAATGCAGATCGAACCATGTCAGTTAGGGTCTGGACCCACAATTTTTCAGTCTGTGATGCTGAAAATGGTTCATCTACTGTCGATTCCTCAAAAACAGAGTTAACCTCCTCTTGATCCCCTTCAGGTGGGTCAGTCCCTTCCTGGGACTGTTGCTCTGCCAACAGGCACTCTGATGGAGGTGATGGAGATCTGGCGCGCTTTCTTTCCTGTAGAGAAGAAGCGATCAATGCTGCCAATCTCTGCTCCAATCCCTCCAGAGGCAAAAACCTCCTCTGTTATATATGCAGGAGCAGGTGGACTGAGGACAGCCGCAGTACCTGGCACTCCCGGGGGTTCCTTATGGGTATTAACCTCTGATTTCTCAGGGGAGGAAGGTGCAGATGACTGCTCCAGATCCTCAGAGCCCGATGGAGACCCCCTACACTTCCTGAGAGGTATATCTCGGAGTTTTTTAGGCGGCATATTCCTTAGTTCAAAGCTGAGGTATTCCAGCTGCAATACACCCCTTTACTGAAATAGTCTAATGCAATTTGCTGCTATGTACATCAGTGGGTGTCTACTAATGCGTCTTTCTGGGGATGCCTGTATCAACCGCCCGCTGTAAGCCCCTATACCATGCTACCAGCTCCTTTTCATGCTCTGTGTCCATAGCAAGCAGCGTGGACTGAGTCCTTTTATCTTGCTGGGACGCCCGCACATGCGCAGAAGCGCTGGGCGCACAGAGCGCGTCATCCGCCAGGCTCCGCCCCCTTTTTTGAAGCTAAATCTTATAAAAAGAAAGCGTGTGTGCGCGCGCGCGCACATGCACGTGTGCGCTCTTGGCGCCATGTAGGGAGAGGAGCCAGGGTCCCTGTTTCACCAGGACTCGGGGATGGAAGGAAACTACTTGGCAGCATGACAGAGGAATGCAGCTTCCCTGATAGAGAGCTCACTCATCTGCCTGGACTTTCACCATGGAAGGAATAGTCCCAAGAAAAAAAAAGACGTTCCACAGCGGCCTCTAGTGGACAAACACAGGTACCACACTTTTGTCTTTTTTTTTTTTTTAAAACCTCCTTTATGAAAAACATTTCTAGGTTTACAGTTTTTAAAACTTCCTTTATGAAAAGACATTTCTAGGATTTCTTAGGCATATACAGCTATTAGCGGGAATACCTTTAGGTAACAGGCAGAAAGACATATTAGGCTTGGGGGTCCCCTCAATAGAACCAAGTTCCTGAGGGGCCCCCACTTACCTTTTCCCCGCCGCAGGACTTTGTTTGGTCCACAGAAGCCCAAACTTCACCTCTCACGGCAGGCATTGTACTAGACCTTCAGGGACCGGGTTCCCAAGGATTCCACTCCCCTGGACCTGTTTAGCACCCTGCACAGATAGCCTCTTGGTTTTGGGTATGACCAGAGCTCTGGATCCCAGGGTCCAGCCCTCCTAAGAGAGGCATTACAGGCAAAACCCTGCTCTTCTCTGCAAGGCCCGGGTACCGACCGTTTAGCTATGAAGCTTTTTTGGTCGGATCCGGAATAGCTTGCTAAGGCCCAGAGAACCTGTACACGAGCCAAGATGAATACATGTTAACCTTGGCCAACACCTTAGACACTGGCAAAAAACTGAGGTGCTCCCGGATGGGAGGGGCTTATATAGGGGAGGGTACTTCCTGTTTTGGAAGTTGCCAGTGCCAGTACCTGAAGGTAATTCTATATAACCCACATAGTAATGACTATGCCGCTCTGTGTCCCGTGATGTATGAACAAGAATATAAGGCTACCCCTGATCCCTGATTTATTTATAGGCTTACAAATGGATGAAAATGGGGAAAAAAAAAGCATTTTGGCATTTTGATTATTTTACGGTTCCATTTTTGCAATTTTTTTTAAACATTTGACTTTTTCTGTAAATTCTTTCTTTTTTTTTAAACTGTAATCCACATAGAGTACACAAAAAGAAAGAAATTATTTGTTTGTAAACAAACCTCAGTAAGCACCATAATTGGCTGTCATAGTGACCATGCAGTTCCCAGTTGTTACTGTGAGACCCGCAGCTGTCAGTGCCAGAACCTCAGAATTCTAAACACTTAGGCCTCGTACACATGGCCGAGATTCTCGTTGAAAAAAACATGTCGTTTTTTTCGACGAGATTCTTGGACAAGAAACTTGTCCCGGCCGAGTGTACACATGCTCGTTTCAAAGAACCCGCGGTTCTTTGAATGGAGCGTACGCGGTGACGTCATCGACTACGACGAGCATGCGCTCGTCACATTCGATGCCGTCGCCGCCATCTTGGTATACCCTACGTATGCCTAGGAAGCTACCGCGCATGCGTCGAATTCATTTTGAACATGCGCGGGCTTCCGGGAGGACAGGTAAGTGTACACACACTCACTTTTCTCGTCGAGAAACATGCCGACGAGAATCTCGACGAGAAAATAGAGAGCAGGTTCTCTATTTTCTCGTCGAGGTTACTTGTCGGTTTTCTCGACGAGAAACCATACACACGAACAAATTTCTCTGCAAGACATCTCTGCCAGCAAGTTTCTTGCTGGTTCTTGCCGAGAAACTCGGTCGTGTGTACGAAGCCTTAGGGCCGGTTCACACTAGTGCGATGCCAGACATCGCATGTCATTCCCATTGCATTGCTGGGCAGATCACAGGCGATGTCTGTGCGATGTGAATTCAGCCATCCTTCAGCTGGAGGACGGGGTCGACCATTGTCACTATGAGCTGCCTGGCTTGAGTGGCCAATTTGTGATAGAATCATACCATATTTTACCATACGGTAGTTTTATGCTGGCGCCACTGTATTAATCCTTTTGTATAGCAGAGTTCTCCTGGTCCCCTTATAACCCCTGTGATTACACAGAGCCTCCCCCACCTACAGGGATCAGGAGTCGGATATTATGGGGTCACTTAACTTGTTCTCCATTGTTTTTATTGTATGAAAAAAAGCTCTTACAATGACTTTAGATTCCTTGCAATGTACATTGATTACCCAGAGGGATTGTTTTTTCTCAACAAAAGTGTATTTTCTTTTTAGTAGCTCTCTATAGTCAGTGTGGCTGTGAATGTTTGTTAGGTAAAAGCATAGTTTTTTTAGAGAACCTTGGTGAACAAACAGCATCTCGAAGGCCAGGGAACACACCAGACAGGTCTGCTTTAGTGCTATCTAAAGTCCTGGAAGTTCCTTGGATGTTGATGATATCAGATACCTCGGGTGTTGTCCTATCAAGATTGGAGAGCCTTATCCACCTGTGATTCCCTGCATTCTATTATATGCTTATGAACGCTCACTTTCTGGTAAGCAGTTAGTGAGCACGTTTTATGTTTTGGTGTGTTATCTGTTCACACTGAAGTTCTTGGTGGTGGAGTTGTTCAATTTCCTGCATCTACAGTATTTCCTTTGTTATGAAACACATGGACTGATTTTTCTTATTGAAGCGCTGCATTTTTGGTTTTATATGTTTTCAAGTTTGCCTTTCACAGACTGTGCACGCTGCTTCTTACATTTATTATTTATTGTTTATTTTTGTTAGCGCAAGTATTGGTTCACCCTGTATACCAAAAGCATAGTTTGCACACTGTACTCTGTGCAACTGCATTCTGCTAGTCAGGTCTGCTCAGTGTGTTCAGCTGCTGCCAGTCTGATAGTTCCCTCTGCATCTAGAGAGCTTGAGAAGTTTCTGAATGATATGTGTGTAGCTATGCAGATGACAGCATGAATATTGATATAGTCCTTGCAAGTGATGATAATCTTACTTTAAAAAAGTAATTAGTTACAGTTACAAATTACTTCTCCCAAAAAGTAGTTGCGTTAGTAACTCAGTTACTACATTGAAAAAGTAATTAGTTACTCAGCAAAGTAATTGACTTTTTTTAGGGCACATCAGGGCATGGGGCACATAGCACATCAGGGCACATAGCACATCAGGGCATGGGGCACATAGCACATCAGGGCATGGGGCACAGGGCACATAGCACATGAGGGCACATAGCACATGAAGGCACATCAGGACATGGGGCACATAGCACATCAGGGCACGGGGCATATCAGGGCACGGGGCACATCAGGGCACATCAGGGCATGGGGCACATCAGGGCACGGGGCACATGGCACATCAGGGCACATCAGGGCATGGGGCACATAGCACAACAGGGCGCACAGCACATCAGGGCACATAGCACATCAGGGCACATAGCACATCAGGGCACATAGCACATCAGGGCACATGATAGCACATAGCACATCAGGGCATGGGGCACATAGCACATCAGGGCACATAGCACATCAGGACATGGGGCACAGGGCACATAGCACATAGCACAAGGGCACATTAGGACATGTGGCACATAGCACATCAGGACGGGGCACATAGCACATCAGGGCATGGCACATAGCACATTGTTTACCAGCCATGCAGAGTAGCGCAGGAAGCGTGTGTAATAAGTTCTCTCTCATGTCACAGCACTGACGGCAGTCATGCTACTCCCCGGTGGCCCCTCCTCTCTTCTCGTCCATCCCAGATGATGTCACAGATGATGTCACAAGCAAATGGGGATGGACGAGAAGAGAGGAGGGGCCGCGGGGAGCAGCGTGACTGCTGTCAGTGCCGTGACATGATAGAGACCCGGTCATAGAGGACAGGAGGAAATACACTACTGCCATCTAGTGGCGGTAGATGTAATTGGGGTAACGCCACCCAAGTAATGGTAACTGCGTTACCATGAGGGGAAGAGTAATCAGTTAGATTACTCGTTACCCTCTAAAGTAACTGCGTTACGTAACTCCGTTTATTCTAACTCAGTTACTTACATCACTGGTCCTTGCCAATCGAAGAGAGGCATGCTCTGGAGGCATGCTGGGAAACATATATATTTGTGAGCACACTGAGCTCTAGGTCTTTTCCTGGAGAGGAATGGTCCAACCTGGAGGGGTTTGCTGCCCTCCAGGGCTTTTCTGCCAGGTGTCTGCTGTTGCAAGGCCTCAGTAGGTGATCTGAGGGCCTGGATGCTGAGACCCTGAAGCGAGAGAGAGAGAGAGTGACTGAAGAGGACTGTCTGATGAAGCTCTAGTCAGTATTACTGCAGTGTCGCTTGGAAGTGGGAAGGATGCAACCAGCTGTCCTTGGGCTTTGAGTACAGACACTTCAAAGAGATCTTAGGGGCCTTTGTGCTTTTGCTTCCCCTCTGGTGCTAGAGAGTCAGATGTGGGTCTAGTTAAAGGGGATACCAGCTGGTGTCCTGAAGAGCTTTGTCCATCTAATCTTCTACTTAAAGTGTTACTAAACCCACAACAGGAAAATATGTCTGTATATGCAGAATAGTATGCTTGTTATACTCACTGTGTAACTTAAGGGGTTAATCCACTGCATTGTGTAAAAAGGCTTTTTGATCCTGTATGGAAAGATCCTCCCCCTCCTGCAGGGTCTCTCCTTGCAAGGCCAGATAAGACACAGTGAGGGTAGTACTGCTGCACATGCTCAGTTTGGTCTCTGTTGCTGGAGAGAATATTTCCTGTCTAAGCTGAGCTTTTCAGGTCACATGATATTGACAGCACACATGTGGGTGTGTATACAGATCCTAATAGACAGCCCAGTCCCTCCCTCCTCCTCCATGCCCAGTAACTAAAAAAGAACACAGTGGTGGGATCCCACATCTTTATTGATGGATGATCTGTCTCCCATAACAGCGTGAGGACATAGGCTATATTGGAAATCTCCTCCCACCTGAACACTCAGTACTCAGACACACCCTGCAGTTTATCACGTAACCGTGGTATACAGATCAGCCAAAAAGGTATATAGTGGCAGTATTTTAATGTACAAAGAAGATTTATAAGCTGCTGTGAGCACTGGGGGGGGGGGGACTATTTTTATATTACTGGGTTTAGTACCACTTTAAAGGCTCTTGTGGCTCTATGAAAGGTGTTTACAGTTAACTGCTACTACTACTGCTACTACTACTACTACCTTAAAGCTGAAGTCTACTGCTTGCATGGACTTTAATATAAGCTGTTCTAAAGAATACCCAAACCCTCTAACTGTACACAGTTCTTGTTTTTAAAGTATTCCCTCAACCCTATACAAGTTCTCCAAAAATAAAACAAAAACAACACCCCTAGTCTGGTCATTTGAGAAATGTGTGCGTGTGCCTGGCTGCAGGACGAAGCTTTTGGGAGGACCTGGACAGTATTCCTGCGGCTCCAATGGGAGTAGCACTACATAAAGAAAATGGATGGATGAAATTGGGAAAAAAAAACAAACAGTAAGTACACAAACTATGTGTACACAAATACAGTAAGTACACAAACTATGTACAAATACACAGTATATTATGCTGCTAAGGGTGTGACAGATGCAGGGTAAAAGTAAACTCCAGCCCTTACCAGCGATGCTACCACTAAAAGGAAACAAAGATGAAGTTCTCCATCGAACATATTCCAAAGATGTCTTCTGGCTCCTGAAAATGTTTGTACTTCACATGCAGTTCTCAAAATAGAGTCTGCGTTTTCCAGAAAGCTTCTGTTTCCTCTTCCTGTAGGGAGGACTCATGGGAAATATGGAGCCCCTATAGCAGGGATGCAAATGTGAATGTAAAAAATATTGCACTACCCCAAAACCAAAATAAAAAACCCTAAGAAAAAAGGGGAGGGAGGTGAAGCAGCTGCACAAGAATGTGACAAAATTCAAAAGGAGTGTGGGTGAATGTGTAGCGCTACGTATTAGTGTAATGTGAAAAAACACCAAATAATGTATACTCAACAGGGTATAAACATAAAATATTAATATACATGAAAACAATCAGTCCATGTAAAAATTCAACGTGATAAATTTTCCATCATGGGTAAATAACATAGTGAAGATGTCATGAGATTGAATGAACCATCCCAGTGAGAACCTTCAGATGAGAGATGTAATTATGAATGTGCTTACCGAAACCGTTGGACCTGACTGTCGTAAGACAACAGGTCAATCGAGCTTAGGGTATCCAACCGGCTGTTCAACGAGACTGTCAGTGAGGATCCAAGAAGAAGTGGAATGCACCTCCCTGGTGTCCAGAAGCCGTCAACCTGAGGTAAGGTCAATGAGCCCGATATTCCTCAGCCAAAGGTGACTCCAATGAAGGTATCTCAACCATGGAGTAGGTAGAGAAATCATGGAGATCCACCAAACATATGAAAACAGCTCGGTTCGGGCAAGCAACAACCCTTAGTAGGGTAATGGGGACCAACAGGAGACACTCAAAAACCTTTTCCTCCACAGAGCATGCAAAGAAAAGAAAAAATAGGGGCTCCGATGGTGCAGGTCAACAAAAGAAGGTTTTAATGATAAAAACAAACATACAAGTTAAAAAAGTGATCACAGTTCAAAAATTCATAAAAGCAATATGGTGGAGCGGTGTCCCTGGCCCTATAGCAGGGGTGCTTTACCTTTTGAAGTGTGAGGGCCACTTAAAATATTTGGTAACCGATCGTGGCCATAATGAAATGAAATGGTTCAGAATTTTTAATTTTTTTATTTTGAATAGCATAATGAAGATTTTAAACAACAAACAGGATCATCATTTTCTGTGGGACCAATTACCCTTGGATGTTTACCCACTGTTTAATCACAATCACCAAAGGAAAGAGTGGATGACACTAGTGTGAACACTGACTTTGTTTACTTTTTACAAGGACTCTATGTCTATTTCAACGGTTGCAGGAGGAAAAAATAAAGGATTTGTTTCTGTATAAGCCTCCTACGCCGCCCCTCCTGTCCAAGTGTAAAACAGAATGTGACAGGAAGGCCGCATGGATTCCTGACGCTAGACCAGTGGTTTGGGGGGGGGGGGGGGTGGTATACGCATGTCTCAATTATGGGGTTATACCGGCCCAAAACTGCAAATGTAAAGGAGCCATTACTATTCTGAGCCCCCTATAAGGTTGCTTTCACACTGATGCACTGCAGTTGACCTGCACCGCCAGTGTAGCGCAATGCACCTATGCCCATATGCCCATTAAAAAAGCACAGTGTATGTGTTGCTTAACCACTTCAGCCCCGGAAGGATTTACCCTCTTAATGATCAGGCCATTTTTTGCGATACGGCCCTGCGTTACTTTAACTGACAATTACGCAGGTGTGCGACGCTGTACCCAAATAAAATTGATGTCCTTTTTTTCTTTTGGTGGTATTTGATCCCCTCTGCGGTTTTTATTTTTTGCGCTATAAACAAAAAAAGACCAACAATTTTGATGAAAAAAAAAATATTTAGGCCAATATGTATTCTGCTACATATTTTTGATAAAAAAATCCCAATAAGCGTATATTGACTGGTTTGCACAAAAGTTATAGCGTCTACAAAATAGGGGATAGATTTATGGCATTTTTATTATTTTATTTGTTTTTCTAGTAATGGCGGTGATCAGCGATTTTCAGAGGGACTGCGACATTGCGGCGGACAGATTGGACACTTTTGACACTTTTTTGGGACCAGTGACATTATTACAGTGACCAGAGCTAAAAATAGCCATTGATTACTGTATAAATGACACTGGCAGGGAAGGGGTTAACACCAGGGGGCGTTCAAGAGGTTATGTTTTCCCTAGAGAGGTGTTTCCAACTGTGGGCGGAGTGGACTGACTGGGAGTAGAGAGAGATCGCTATTCCTGATCACTAGGAACAGACAATCTCTCTCTACTCCCCTATCAGAACGGGGAACTGTTTTGTTTACACTGGCAGAACCCCATTTTGGCTATCTGTGGAGCAATCGCAGTTGGCCGGCGGACATCGCGGCCGCCAGCCACATGCATCGGCTCCGATGCGTGCCTGCTATAGCTATTGAACAAAGCCCTGTCCTGGTACTGCGATTCGCGCAATAGAGCTGCCCTGCCGCAATATATCTGCGGCGGCTGGTCAGCAAGTAATTAATGCACTAACCTTCTTTTCCTCTTCCAGCTTCTGCTGGCATCGCTCCCCAGGCTTCTAGAAAGGTCCCAGTTGAAGAGCACTTGGTATCACTCCGCCTGAGACAAGAGCTGACGCTACAGAGGATGTAGCTCCTGTTCCCTCTGCAGCCTTCCTCCCCTGCCAGTGCCATCTCAATGCACACTAATGCTCTGGGATGGCGGGTCAGCAACCTGTTGATCGCGATCTAGGCTTGCTGACCCGCCATCGAAGAGCATAGGCATGTGCTTACCTGGTTTGAGGTGGGGGGCCACGGGTTGAGCACCCCTATCCTATAGGGGTCAAACACTACCAAAACAATCCATGCACTAATATAAAGTAGTACACCTTGGACACGAGGTAGAGTCCAATACAACATGCAAACTACAAATGACAACTACCTGTGTGGTTTTATTTTCCTATACCGTTACCTATCAAGCACTATACATCACATAAAGACACACAATGAGTCTGATTTACTACAGGAGTTGAGAATACTAACAAAATACATTGTTTTACTTATATTAACCATTTGTGTTAAAAGCACATTCCTGTTCACTTTCAATACCTAGTCTTGAGCAGATTAAATATGTAAACAGAAATTTGCTTAATTTGACAACAATGCAGGGGTCAGCAACCTTTTTCCACTTAAGGGCCGGATTAATGTATGTGAATGCATGGAGGGTTGCATTCACCTGGTAATAAATGAAGATAATAATAATCCTAACATAGTAAGAATAACAGTACAGGTTTACCTCACTTTAGGGTGCTTCACTAATACAAAGTCAGTTCACCCTGAGGGAGCATGCAGGTTCACTCCCTCGAGGCTCTGGCATCGCTGCACCCACGTCTCCCCCCCACCCCCCCCACCTTCCCTTATATTACACAGCTTCTGGTTTCCTTTTCATTACACATCCCCCTGCACCTCTGGACCCCTTTATATTACACAGCCCCCTGCACCTCTGGACTCCTTTACATTACACAGTCCCTTGTAGGGATGAGCTTCGTGTTCGAGTCGAACATACGTTCGACTCGAACATCGGCTGTTCGATCGTTCGACGAAGATCGAACGATTTGGGCCGTTCGCGCCAAATTCGAGTGACGCGAACGGCCCACAATGCACTACGCCATCGCAGTGTCATCCAGGCGCTGTGATTGGCCAAGCATGCACTGTGACCCCGCATGCTTGGCCAATCACAGCGCCGGCAGCGAGGAGAGCAATGATTGGCCACAGGCAGGATGCCTGTGGCCAATTATTGCTGAGGGTGTTTAGTACACGCCCCACACTATAAAAGGCCGCCAGCACGGCGGCCTAGTGTAGTGTGTTCCGGAGCAGGGATAGAGCAGCATAGGCAGGGACAGTGACTTTTATTTCTTTCTTGCTTAACCTGGATTCCTTTAGTTTAGGGAAAGAGAAGGATAGGTAGGGAGAGTGTCAGTGTGTTTTGTGCTTGTGCTATATTGTGCTTAAAAAAAATTTTTTTCTAGGGACAGAAAACTGTAGGTAGGGAGAGTGTCAGTTTCTTTCACTGTCAAAGTCCTTGTTTCCAGGGACCTGGAAGGACAGTGAGTGAATTCTCCTTGTGCTAAATTGTGCTTAAAAAAAACATTTTTTCTAGGGACAGAAAACTGTAGGTAGGGAGAGTGTCAGTTTCTTTCACTGTGAAAGTCCTTGTTTCCAGGGACCTGGAAGGACAGTGAGTGAATTCTCCTTGTGCTAAATTGTGCTTAAAAAAAACATTTTTTCTAGGGACAGAAAACTGTAGGTAGGGAGAGTGTCAGTTTCTTTCACTGTGAAAGTCCTTGTTTCCAGGGACCTGGAAGGACAGTGAGTGAATTCTCCTTGTGCTAAATTGTGCTTAAAAAAACATTTTTTCTAGGGACAGAAAACTGTAGGTAGGGAGAGTGTCAGTTTCTTTCACTGTCAAAGTCCTTGTTTCCAGGGACCTGGAAGGACAGTGAGTGAATTCTCCTTGTGCTAAATTGTGCTTAAAAAAAACATTTTTTCTAGGGACAGAAAACTGTAGGTAGGGAGAGTGTCAGTTTCTTTCACTGTCAAAGTCCTTGTTTCCAGGGACCTGGAAGGACAGTGAGTGAATTCTCCTTGTGCTAAATTGTGCTTAAAAAAAACATTTTTTCTAGGGACAGAAAACTGTAGGTAGGGAGAGTGTCAGTTTCTTTCACTGTGAAAGTCCTTGTTTCCAGGGACCTGGAAGGACAGTGAGTGAATTCTCCTTGTGCTAAATTGTGCTTAAAAAAAACATTTTTTCTAGGGACAGAAAACTGTAGGTAGGGAGAGTGTCAGTTTCTTTCACTGTGAAAGTCCTTGTTTCCAGGGACCTGGAAGGACAGTGAGTGAATTCTCCTTGTGCTAAATTGTGCTTAAAAAAAACATTTTTTCTAGGGACAGAAAACTGTAGGTAGGGAGAGTGTCAGTTTCTTTCACTGTCAAAGTCCTTGTTTCCAGGGACCTGGAAGGACAGTGAGTGAATTCTCCTTGTGCTAAATTGTGCTTAAAAAAAACATTTTTTCTAGGGACAGAAAACTGTAGGTAGGGAGAGTGTCAGTTTCTTTCACTGTGAAAGTCCTTGTTTCCAGGGACCTGGAAGGACAGTGAGTGAATTCTCCTTGTGCTAAATTGTGCTTAAAAAAAACATTTTTTCTAGGGACAGAAAACTGTAGGTAGGGAGAGTGTCAGTTTCTTTCACTGTCAAAGTCCTTGTTTCCAGGGACCTGGAAGGACAGTGAGTGAATTCTCCTTGTGCTAAATTGTGCTTAAAAAAAACATTTTTTCTAGGGACAGAAAACTGTAGGTAGGGAGAGTGTCAGTTTCTTTCACTGTGAAAGTCCTTGTTTCCAGGGACCTGGAAGGACAGTGAGTGAATTCTCCTTGTGCTAAATTGTGCTTAAAAAAAACATTTTTTCTAGGGACAGAAAACTGTAGGTAGGGAGAGTGTCAGTTTCTTTCACTGTCAAAGTCCTTGTTTCCAGGGACCTGGAAGGACAGTGAGTGAATTCTCCTTGTGCTAAATTGTGCTTAAAAAAAACATTTTTTCTAGGGACAGAAAACTGTAGGTAGGGAGAGTGTCAGTTTCTTTCACTGTGAAAGTCCTTGTTTCCAGGGACCTGGAAGGTCAGTGAGTGAATTCTCCTTGTGCTAAATTGTGCTTAAAAAAAACATTTTTTCTCGGGACAGAAAACTGTAGGTAGGGAGAGTGTCAGTTTCTTTCACTGTGAAAGTCCTTGTTTCCAGGGACCTGGAAGGACAGTGAGTGAATTCTCCTTGTGCTAAATTGTGCTTAAAAAAAACATTTTTTCTAGGGACAGAAAACTGTAGGTAGGGAGAGTGTCAGTTTCTTTCACTGTGAAAGTCCTTGTTTCCAGGGACCTGGAAGGACAGTGAGTGAATTCTCCTTGTGCTAAATTGTGCTTAAAAAAAACATTTTTTCTAGGGACAGAAAACTGTAGGTAGGGAGAGTGTCAGTTTCTTTCACTGTGAAAGTCCTTGTTTCCAGGGACCTGGAAGGACAGTGAGTGAATTCTCCTTGTGCTAAATTGTGCTTAAAAAAAACATTTTTTCTAGGGACAGAAAACTGTAGGTAGGGAGAGTGTCAGTTTCTTTCACTGTCAAAGTCCTTGTTTCCAGGGACCTGGAAGGACAGTGAGTGAATTCTCCTTGTGCTAAATTGTGCTTAAAAAAAACATTTTTTCTAGGGACAGAAAACTGTAGGTAGGGAGAGTGTCAGTTTCTTTCACTGTGAAAGTCCTTGTTTCCAGGGACCTGGAAGGACAGTGAGTGAATTCTCCTTGTGCTAAATTGTGCTTAAAAAAAACATTTTTTCTAGGGACAGAAAACTGTAGGTAGGGAGAGTGTCAGTTTCTTTCACTGTGAAAGTCCTTGTTTCCAGGGACCTGGAAGGACAGTGAGTGAATTCTCCTTGTGCTAAATTGTGCTTAAAAAAAACATTTTTTCTAGGGACAGAAAACTGTAGGTAAAGAGAGTGTCAGTTTCTTTCACTGTCAAAGTCCTTGTTTCCAGGGACCTGGAAGGACAGTGAGTGAATTCTCCTTGTGCTAAATTGTGCTTAAAAAAAACATTTTTTCTAGGGACAGAAAACTGTAGGTAGGGAGAGTGTCAGTTTCTTTCACTGTCAAAGTCCTTGTTTCCAGGGACCTGGAAGGACAGTGAGTGAATTCTCCTTGTGCTAAATTGTGCTTAAAAAAAACATTTTTTCTAGGGACAGAAAACTGTAGGTAGGGAGAGTGTCAGTTTCTTTCACTGTCAAAGTCCTTGTTTCCAGGGACCTGGAAGGACAGTGAGTGAATTCTCCTTGTGCTAAATTGTGCTTAAAAAAAACATTTTTTCTAGGGACAGAAAACTGTAGGTAGGGAGAGTGTCAGTTTCTTTCACTGTCAAAGTCCTTGTTTCAAGGGACAGAGAAGGACACCTGAAGGTAGCCCTTATTGCTTTTTTCCCATCTCCCTGCAGGCCATCTATTAGAATGTCTGGAAGGCAAACAAGGAGAGGCAGACAGTCGGGAGGCAATAAAAGAGGGCAAGCAGGCTCTGTGTCTGGGGGCAACAGTGCTGGTCGTGGACGCGGTGCATTGTCATCAGCACATGGCCATGGGACACGCTTGTCCTTCTTTTCGGCAGCTGGACATGTTGAGCCACATCATGCCGAAGACTTGGTAGAGTGGATGACCAAGCCCTCCTCCTCCTCCTCATCCTCTCTCACCCAGGCTCAGGGTACTGGAAAAGCAGCTGCCAAAGCGTCCTCTTCCCTGGTATCAATGTCAGACTCATCATCAGTCACTCCTTCCCTAGACCCACCATGTCCTCCTCCTGAGGAGTCCCCCGAACTGTTTCAGCACAGTGTTGGGTACATGCTCCAGGAGGATGCCCAGCGTTTCGAAGGGTCTGATGATGAAACCCAGCTAGAGGAAGGCAGTAGCGTGAGAGCAGACAGAGGGGATGCTCAAGAAGGACACCAATCTGGCAGTCATGTTCCAGCAGCTGCAGCATACTGCCAGATTGGCTCCAGTGATGAGGAGGGAGGTGATGATGAGGTCACTGACTCCACGTGGGTGCCTAATAGGAGAGAGGAGGAGGAGGAGGATGAGGAGGAGGCACATCTCCAACGAGGCAGGATGCCCTTTGGTGGCCAGCGTAAGGGCAGTACACCGACGGAATCACACCGCAGAGCTCCGCCTGTGCAGGGCGCTGCCTCTGCCCGTCATTCAAAAAGTTCTTTGGTGTGGGCCTTTTTTGAGGCTAGTGCATCAGATCGCACAGCTGCTGTTTGCAACATATGTCTCAAGCGTATATCGCGTGGCCAAAACATCAGCCGCTTGGGTACCACATGCCTGACCAGACATATGTTGACCTGCCATGCAGCTCGTTGGCAAGCCTACCTCAAAGACCCACACCAAAGAACAAAGCGGACCTCTCCTTGCACCGCATCAGCTGGGATCTCCAACCCCACTATAACTTCAGTCCTCTCTGAAACATGCACTGAGAGGAATGAAGGTGTAGAATTAGGTGTGTCACAGCCAAGTACTTGCGGCCACTCTGCTAGCAGTACACCGACGTCCGATTCTAGCAGGCAAATTTCCCTGCCCCAGCTGCTGGACCGTCGAAAGAAGTTCACTCCCAGCCATCCACATGCCCAGCGGTTGAATGCTAGCTTGGCTAAATTGCTAGCGCTTCAACTGCTGCCTTTTCAGTTGGTAGACTCGGCCCCCTTCCGTGAGTTTGTGCAATGTGCGGTTCCTCAGTGGCAGGTTCCCAAACGCCACTTTTTCTCACGGAAGGCTATTCCGGCTCTCTACCGGCATGTGGAAGGCAATGTCTTGGCCTCGCTGGACAGGGCGGTCAGCGGTAAGGTGCATATTACCGCTGACTCATGGTCCAGCAGGCATGGACAGGGACGTTACCTTTCTTTCACGGCCCATTGGGTCACTCTTTTGGCAGCTGGGAAGGATGCAGGACAAGGTGCAGTAGTGTTGGAGGTTGTCCCACCGCCACGCCTCCAAAATGCTACTACTGGTTGTGACACACCTCTCTCCTCCACCCCCTCCTCTTCTTCTTCCTCCATGGCCTCTTCCTGTGGTTTGTCCTATGAACCAGCGGTGCTCCGTAGCCGTTCACGGGGCTACGCAAGTACGCAGGCAAAAAGATGCCATGCCGTGCTTGCGCTGGTGTGTTTGGGGGACAGAAGCCACACTGGGGCAGAGGTCCTGTCTGCTCTGCAGGGCCAGGCCGAGAGGTGGTTGACGCCACGCCAGCTTAAGCCAGGAATGGTGGTTTGCGACAATGGCACCAACCTCCTCTCCGCCCTCCGACAGGGACAACTGACCCATGTGCCCTGTGTGGCTCACGTCCTTAACCTGGTGGTGCAGCGGTTCTTGGGCAGGTACCCGGGCTTACAGGATGTCCTGAGGCAGGCCAGGAAAGTCTGTGTGCATTTCCGCAGATCTTATAATGCCAGTGCTCGCCTGGCTGAGCTGCAAAAGGAGTTGAACCTGCCCAAGAACCGCCTTATATGTGACATGCCCACCAGGTGGAACTCAACGTTGGCCATGCTGCAGCGGCTGCACACGCAGCAGAGGGCCATCAATGAGTACCTGTGCGACTACGGCACCAGGACAGGGTCAGGGGAGCTTGGTTTTTTTTCTCCACGCCAGTGGGGCATGATCAGGGATGCATGCACTGTCCTGGCACCATTTGAGGAGGCCACGAGGATGGTGAGCAGTGACAGTGCATGCATCAGTGACACTGTACCTCTTGTCCACCTGTTGGAGCACACGCTGCGTGGAATAATGGACAGGGCACTTGAGGCAGAACAGAGGCAGGAAGAGGAGGACTTCCTTGCCTCTCAAGGCCCCCTTTATCCAGACAGTGTTCCTTCTGTCCCACCCATCGCACAGGAAGAGGAGGAGGAGGAGGAGGAGGAGGAGGAGGAGGATTGTGTCAGCATGGAGGTGGAGGCTGGCACTCAGCATCATCAGCAGCAGTCTTTTAGGGATGATTTACAGTCCCAAGAAACCAGTGGACTTGTACGTGGCTGGGAGGAGGTGGCTGCGGATCATGTCGTCCTTAGTGACCCAGAGGACTCCGGAGCGAATGCCTCAGCAAACCTACGCTGCATGGCCTCCCTGATCCTGCAAAGTCTGCGGAA